>OY970827.1:35587057-36787057 GCA_963853835.1 Calendula officinalis | reverse complement strand
CTTTGTGTATCAAGGATAGGTTTAAAACATGTTGAGAATAGATAATGTGAAAATATTACGTAAAAACTTTCTATTTCAGTCCCATGAAATGTTATTACATAATGTATCGATTTCAAATATATCTATGAATCTAATCAAAATCACTAGCTACCAATATCCAGGTACCGCATGCCTATAGCGTGTGCATGTTTCTCATGCTTTGGTCCAGCTAGTGGTTTTGTCAACGGGTCAGCTACGTTGTCATCCGTTGGTATTTTCTTAATTGTAATATCACCTTCTCTAACATACTCACGTATGAGGTGATATTTTCTGCGCACATGCCTGGTCTTTTGATGCTCTCTTGGTTCAACAGCTTGCGCTATTGTTCCACTATTATCACAGAATATTTCGATGGGTCTAGAGATACTGGCAATAACTCTAAGATCCTCGATAAAATTCTTAAGCCACATGGCTTCCTTTCCAGCATCATTTGTCGCAATGTACTCAGCCTCTGTAGTCGAATCTGCTATCGTATCTTGTTTCTGACTCTTCCAAGATATAGCTCCTCCGTTTAGTGTGAATACAAATCATGATTGTGATTTGTAATCATCCCTGTCGGTTTGGAAGCTTGCATCTGTGTAACCAGTTACACGCAATTCTTCCATTGAACCTCCAAAGACCAAGAACATTTCTTTCGTCCTTCTCAAATACTTGAGAATGTTCTTGACAGCCACCCAATGGGCCTCACCAGGATTCTTTTGATATCTGCTCGTAAGACTTATAGAGTAAGTAATATCGAGCCTAGTACATAACATGGCATACATGATTGATCCAATTGTCGAAGCATATGGAACCAAACTCATCCTAGCTATTTCCTTGCTAGATGTAGGACTCTGAGCTTTGCTCAGTGTAATGCCATGTGTCATTGGAATGAGACCTCTCTTGGAATCACTCATACTGAATCTCTTCAGTACTTTGTCAATGTATGTACTTTGACTAAGTCCAATAAGCCGCCTAAATCTATCTCTGTAGATCTTTATACCCAGTATAAATGCGGCTTCTCCCAAATCTTTCATCTGGAAACATTTTCCTAACCAGGATTTTACTCCTTGTAATGCTGGTATATCGTTTCCTATGAGCAGTATGTCGTCAACATACAAGACTAGGAAGATTACTATGCTCCAACTGAATTTTGTGTAGACACACGCCTCAAACTCACTCTTGACAAAACCAAATTCTTTGATTCTTTTGTCAAAGTGTAAGTTCCAACTTCTAGATGCTTGCTTCAATCCATAAACGGATTTTAGCAATTTGCATACTTTATCAGGATTCTTTGGATCAGTAAAACCATCCGGTTGTATCATGAATACGTCCTCATTCAACTCCCCGTTAAAAAAGGCGGTTTTAACATCCATTTGCCATATCTCATAGTCGTAATATGCTGATATGGCCATAAGAATTCTAATAAACTTAAGCATGGCGACTGGCGAGTAGGTTTCAGAATAATCCACACCATGTGTTTGCGTGAAACCCTTCGCGACAAGTCGTGCTTTGTAAGTATGCACTTTCCCATCCATGTCAGTTTTCTTCTTAAAAACCCACTTGCATCCAACAGCACGTGACTGTGGTGGCAAGTCTGATAACACCCAAACTTGGTTGTCATACATGGATTGCATCTCTGATTCCATAGCCTCGAGCCATCTTTCAGACTCCACGCCATCAGCAGCCTCACTGTAGGTCAATGGTTCTAGTAGACTTCCATCATCTTCATCGATCATGAATCCAAGATACCTAACTGGTTCTTGGCGTGGTCTACTGGACCTACGAGGGTTGCGTGTTTCTTCTTCCTCAACCGGTGGGTCTGGTTGGGGATCAACAATTCTTTGTTGAACTACTGGTTCGACAGAAGTCACGGGTGGATCTTAGTTCTCTTCAATTTCTTGAAGTTCTATTTCTTTTCTTGAAATTTCAGTTCCTAGAAACTTCTCCTCCAAGAAGACACCTTTCCGAGCAACAAAAACTTTATTGTCTTCTTGATGATAGAAATAATATCCTAAGGTTTCCCTTGGATATCCAACGAAGATGCACTTATCTGACTTGGGGTTTAGTTTGTCTGTGAAGTTACGTCTAACGTATGCTTCATAACCCCAAATCTTGAGAAAAGACAATTTTGGCTTTCTCCCCGTCCAGTGCTCGAACGGAGTCTCTTCTACTGACTTGGTAGGAACCCTATTCAGTGTGAATGCTGCAGTCTCGAGTGCATGTCCCCAAAAGGATAGTGGTAGTGGGGCGCGACACATCATTGAACGTACCATGTCTAACAAGGTGCGATTTCTCCTTTCTGATACACGATTCATCTGAGGTGTATACGGAGGTGTGAGTTGTGAAACAATCTCACATTCTTTCAAATAATTGTCGAACTCTTGGCTCAAATATTCGCCTCCTCGGTCCGACCGGATTGACTTTATTTTCTTGCCCAGTTGGTTTTCTACTTCCCTCTGATATTTTTTGAACTTGTCAAAGCTTTCAGACTTTAGTCTCATAAGAAAGACATAACCATACCTACTGAAGTCGTCAGTAAAGGTAATGAAGTAGCGGTATCCACCTCTGGCTTCTGGAGTAAAGGGTCCGTACACGTCACTGTGTATAATCCCTAACAACTCGCCTGCCCTTTCATTGTAGTGATTGAAAGGGTCTTTTGTCATTTTGCCATATAAACATGATTCGCATATTGCATATGATTCCAAATCAAATGGCTCTAGAATTCCATCATCGTGGAGCTTCTTAATGTGAGTCTCGTTTATATGACCTAAACGACAATGCCAAAGATAAGTTTGATTCAAGTTACTCTTGGATCTTTTACTTATATGATAAATATCTCGTTCTATGTTATTTAGATTTAACGTATATAGACCATTATGAGAATTTGCTTTAAAATATAAAATGTCATCTTTTAAACAAGAAATCATTTTTCCATAAAACTCATAATAAAACCACCGTCTATAAGTAAATTAAAGGAAATAACATTTTTAATAAGTCTAGGAACATAATAACAATCTTTAAGTTCCAAGACTCTTCCTGAAGGCAACTTGAGAAGATATGTTCCTACGGCTTCGGCTCCAACCTTGGAACCTTCGCCTACTCGTAGTTCAACATCCCCTCGTCCCAGCCTCCTGTTCTTCTTAAATCCCTGCAAGTGATTTCAAATGTGATGACCACATCCGGTATCCAATACCCAGGATTCACTAGAAGTAACGAGACAATCAATCATAAAGATACCTGAATCACTGAAAAAATCAGTGTCCAACAGTCCCACATCGGACGTGTGCTCGCAAATATCCTTGCTACCACAAGTTAGGCAACACAAATCAGCAAAGTCCTTCAACCAGTCATCGAAATCATCCTGCTGAATCTCAGGGAGAGATTCTTCCTCTAGCCTTTGAACATCGCGTATACACAAGAGATTCTCGTGTAGACTTGCGACAGTCAAATCAAAATTCCCAACCAAGCGTACTACCTTATCCTGACAGTATTGAGTGAGAGATCCAAACAAGAACAAGACTTGTTCTTGCTGGTTTGATGTGCCAGTAACCAGGGTGAGACAATCTAGCAACCTTCTTATGTTAGTAAGATGGTCACTCAGTGGTTGATCATCTTTCATCTTTGACGAAAAGATTTCTTGCAAAACGAACTGCTTACTTTCTTCAGTACTATCTTTAAACGTCTCCTCAAGATACTAGACAAACTCATAGCATGGTTTCTTACGTAGATTATCAGTAAGCTCTGATAATGAAGTAAGAATGAGAATCGACATAACTTGTGATTCATCTGCCAGATACTGATAATAAGCGTCAAGCTCATCATCCTGGGCATCTTGCCCTGGTTGTCCCTTGGGCACCTCGTCTATCACGTACAGTAGATCTTGTGCCTTTAGGAAATTCCTAAAATGCACATTCCAAACTTTGTAGTTTGGACCAGTAAGCTTCCATTTTCCAGTGATGAGCCTTTGCGATTCAATTGGTGAGTAAAATGGAATTTCTGACAATACAGACATCTATAAGAAAAACAACAAACGGTTAGTATGATTAGAAAAATAAATAACTTCTAACATTATTACCTTTTAAGAATAATAGTTAGACTATGATCCATATTTCACGCCCTCTAATGCAAGGTTTGGGCACTTCCCATTAGAGCCACGCTATTTCTGGTAGGTATAGCCATACCGATCGCCTTTTGAACTAGAAACGATTCCTAGATGTTCGGGATATCAAGTTGAACAACAAACTTGTACATGTTTTAATCCCTCTAGTGCATTTTGGGCCGGGACTCCCGATTATCACCAAAATAGATCGTACCACCTAAGACAGTGCGATGCCTTGCGCCGGGACTCCCGATTATCACAAGACCCTACGCACCCTAACACTCGCAATGATTTGAATCCACATCTAAGGTTCTTTCTCCTTACAATGTGAATATCGTTGAACAAGTGAGGTGTTCCATTAGGTGGGTTGCACTCTGATCTAAGATTTTCTAAAAAGGATTTTCCTTTGTTCGAAAAAGTTAGCCAGTTTTTAATTACTTGGTTTTATAAACTAAGTGTTTATAAATTTCACTTTTTAAATTTGTTTTTATAAAACTTGGTTTTATAAACTAACTGTTTATATCCCCATTTACAATTTTAAACTTGGTTTTTTAAACAAACTGTTTATAATTACCATTATTAATTTTATACCTTGGTTTTCTAAACGAACTGTTTATAATTACCATTATTAATTATTAAAACTTGGTTTTCTAAACAAATTGTTTATAATCACCATTCTTTATTAAAACTTTGGTAATATAAACTAACTGTTTATAATTACCATCTTTTTATTCCAACTTTAATAAATAAATGAAATAAAATAAATACATGCAATTTCGAGAATTGTTATGCCATAACCCCAAAGACTTGGTTTTGTGTTTTTGTAAATTAAAAAAAATATTTATTTCCGAAAATTATATAAAAAATTCGAAAAATAAAAAAAAAACACAATATCACTTCTTTTGGGTTATGTCATATAATTAAATAAATAAATGCCCTTATTTTAGTATCAACCAACACAGGCATAGAAAATGCCTAACCTGCAGAAGTAAACTGCAAGAAGAAGCTAGTTCCCCTAAGGAGTTCTTGCTTTTATATAGCAGGTGTTATCCCCTGCAAATAATGCTAGCTCAAAACAGCTGCAGTTTTAACAACCCGACATTTCATCTCCGAGAGGAGGGAAATGAGATAAGGGTTGCCCTTACAAAGCAATAAAACCCATTCTATGTGCAGCTTGACTTAGCTTTATGCTAGCCAACACGGTAGTGCCTCTATAAATCCAAACCAATCAGTGCCTTCTTGTCTATCCTGACTTGCAAGTTCTTGGCACGATATGAGTTGGGTCTCTTTGGTCTTCCATTCTCCTATACCTCTCTCTATAAAAACCCCCTCCCCGAGGGAAATGAAAGAAATAGGCATGTACCGAAAGTAGGGGGAAGTCCACTCTCCTCTGTCTCACTCAAGTGAATTGGTTTCGAGAGCATCCCGCCACTTTTTGGCGACTTTCACTTTCAACCCGATTCACCGCCTACGTGCCCTTTACGCCCAGTCATTCCGAAGAACACTTGCCCCCCCCCCCCCGTCTTACCGCGGCTGCTGGCACGGAGTTAGCCGGGGCTTCTTCCTCGGTTTCGTTCGAGCGCTCGAAAATAATATTCCAAAGCTTTCGTGTGTTCTCCGTTACTTGTGATATCGCATTTCCGGTATAGCATTTACTGTTCGAGATTTCCGGTATGTAATTGACTCGTATATAAAGAAAGTACACGTCCTAAGCAATCTCCACCTTCTGAAGCTTGTAGGTGGTGTAGAGTCAATACAGGAGGTGCTTAAGACGGGCCTGCAGGAGGTGCTTTCAGAGGATAATTCTCCCGGATCAGCATCTGAGTCAGTGTCATACTATTCATGATCAATTATTTCAACCAGAGACGATATGCTTTATCTCATCTAGCAGCACTCTAAGACCCTCTTTCCACCCTACTGGCTTTAGGTAAGGGTCTCAGATCGTATGCTTTCTAGCCTGCCTCTTTCTTGAGCTGGCCATGGAATAAAAAGTAGATCTCTATCTGATCTGTGAAGTGAAAGCCATCAGATTCCTCCGCTGCCATCTTCGCTTTTGGCTCCTTGTCATTTGATCTGGGGGAATCAACCTCGAAGAAGGGAGCCTAGGAGCGTAGTTTGGCCTGTGTTCCAAATTCAATGCTCAAATTCCAGCTTCAAGCGTTCTGCAGCTCATAATCATATTATAGAAAATGAGGCGTGGGAAAACGGCACCAATTCTGTCCAATAACACCAAAAACCTCATTTTTAAGTCCTTCGGCCTTCGCAAACAGGGGATTCCGCACTTTAAGTTCTGTCTTGGCGCTTTCTTTATTAGTAAGATCCGGGGGATAAGCTTCCCACCGTTCGTGCTCCTCAACCGAGGATCACTCTCTCCCCCGGCCGGACAGAGATTAGATTATCTACTTATGCTCACCTTCCTTCATAAGAATAGGCTAGGATTAGTCCGGATCTAGCCTTAGTGTAGTAAATACCATCAATAGGATGAACTATATTTGAAGGAAGGCATCTATTCAAGTCAGTAAACAGCAAAGACTCCCTATATCGAACCCCATTTTTTTATATGCCTTAGTATAAAGAGCTGGCTTAGTACATATCCATAAATATGTCTTTTTTACTGCGGCATAGCTAGTCTTTTCGGATGATCAGCCACACTGGGACTTTCGGATGATCAGCCACACTGGGACTGAGACACGGCCCGGACTCCCGCGGGGGGGCAGCAGTGGGGAATCTTGGACAATGGGCGAAGGCAAAAGAAGTAATCTCCTTTGGTCCTCGGGCTAGTTCATCTATCTATCAACTCAGCAAAGTGGCTGCGATCGTCCGGGGATTCGATGTGCCAATTTGACCAAAAAGCCCGATTCGAATCATTATGCTCGATAAAAGGAAAAAGAGAAGCTCAAATAGAAAACAGCTGGCACAGTCTTTTGGTATATGCAATTGAGAAGCCAAAGTCAGATAGAAGGGCTTGCCTTCCGCACTTTCGTATACCAAATACGAATTGAGAAGTGACTTTGTACAAAAGTACATTGTAAGCCTCATCATCTAGTATGACCAAAGCATTAGCCCTGTCTCTATCCTTGGGCTAAGGGCGCATAGACTGGACTTAGTGAGGTGAGGTAGCTTAGGATGATGAAACCGTACCTTCTAACTTTCGGACTTTCTTGCTGGCTTGACTTCTTGACTTTCAATCTATGCGGGGCTGTCTTTCTGGGCAAACTTCACTGGCTACTTCATCCTGATGGATGCCTTCTCGTGCTGAAACTATGGCGAATGCATCTATCGTCATTGATGCATAAATAAAGATACCAATTAGTAGTGATTGAATTCCTTCTATGGTTCCACATGAGAAACCAGTACGAATATAACCTACATGTCCAATTGAACTATGAGCTAGAAGTCTTTTGACTTTCGTTTGGGCCATGGCGGCCAGCGCTCCTAAGATCATAGAAGCAATGCTGCAGAAAAAGAAGATTTGTTGCAATGTAGCTCCATAAGAACTGGTGCCCGTGGGCGACAGCCTGCACTATGAGTGCTACTTTGGAATCAGATTCGATGTCATTCACTTGGATGCCCTTATCAGAACATAGTTTGAACCCATCTCTGAGAGCTCTAGTCTCAGCCATCAACTGATAATTTAAATTACCAAACTGATAATTATTAAATTACCTATAAACTGATTTCCTATTTCCCCCTTAATTTAACGATTATCTTGATTTTAATAAACCTTATTAAAGTCAGTTTAATTTAAATGTTTATTAAAACTTTATTGTTATTATTTAACAAAACAAAAAAATAAACTAGTCAAAATATTGAAAAAGATTTGACTTTTAATGATAAAATCTTACATAAGAACTTGTAGATTTTATCCCTTATTTAAGATCACATACTTTCCAAAAACGTTGGGAAATCTTGGACCAAAAATAAAAGTTTCTTGACCACGAAGTTACCCCAACCGAAACTCGGTGGGATGGTGTTCGTCGACCATCTCGATGGCCGAGCCGGTCCGACCGAAACTCGGTTGGTTCGGTTCGGTTTTCGTAAAAAAAAATTTTATTTTTTTATTGTTTTCGGTGATAATAACAATAATAAACAAATAAAGTGTTAAAATTTTAAACGAAAAATTTAACATAACTTTTTCTTAATTTTTGTCTTAAAACCCATTTGTTCAATTATTCAAGAACTTTGAATAATATACTTGGATCAAATATACTAGGTTTAATTTTACTAAACAAAAAAGAAGAAAACTTAGTTACTTTTTATCTTGAAACCTATTCAATCCAATTGTTCATAAACTTGAATAATTTTCTTGGATTAAATTTACTAGGTTTTTTTCTAAGATAAAAAAAACTAATAATTATATATATATATATATATATATATATATATATATATATATATATATATATATATATATATATATATATATATATATATATATATATATATAAAGCCGGATGCTCGAAGCAATTTAATTTTTTTTTTACGACAAGACAGCTCAGGAGGAGTAGAAAGTTGCCACAACCTAGGAGGGGTTTATAGGAAGCCAAAAAACTTGAGCCTCTATTATGCCCAATGCTTGCTTTTCTATTCCTTCCTTTTAGCACGGATTGAGTTAGATAACGCCTACTCATTCGCTGGAAAGGCTAGTTACCTCCTCTTCATTCTCAAGCGCTTACTGCTGGATGGCTGTTCATAAACTTGAACAATGTTCTTGGATTAAATTTCCTAGGGTTCTTTTTGCTAAACAAAAAGAAACTCAACCGAATCTCATTGAGATTAGTAGGAAGCTCTGATACCACTGTAGGAAAACCTAGTAGGATTCGCATGGCGGAACTTGAATCCCACATACCGGATCTCTACTAAACAATGAGATCACAAGAAGAAGAAGATTAAGAACATTACCTTTAGATTGCTAATGAATGATCCACCTCTACTGCACCACCTGAACACGCTGCAAGACCGCGTTGTACCAACAAAGTATCACACAAGAACTTGTGTGTGTGTGTGTTGTATTCGAAGAACACAAACCGAAACCCCTTGGGGTTTTGGGTTTCGGCCGAAAGAGAGGGAGGAGGGAAGGAGGTGTCTAGGGTTCTTTTGTGTTGTAATGTGTAACCCTTAAACCCTAACCTTTGTCCCTTATTTATAAGGGATTAAGTTACCATTAGGTCCTTGGAGTTTAATTATGTTTAATTACATAAGTAAACTTCATATTAACACTTTAAACCCTTGGACTTTTACTAGTTAATTAATTAACTATTAATTAACTGTCCGTTAAATATTTAACTTAATATTTAACTTTCCTCTTAAATAATAATTAACTTATTATTATTTATTCTTTTCTTTATAATTAACTTAACTAGTTAATTATTCCACATAATTTACTTTATTCGGTTGTCCATTATTGGGTGTGTAGTGGTGTGACCCTTTAGTGCCTTATAACATTGGACACGGTGACACGTGTACTTATATGTGCACATAAATCCTTCAAAATTGACTCATGAATTATAAAGAACCAACGGTTTTCAAACCAAAAATCGGCACGAAAATGCTCTTGACAAATGCACTATTAATTTCTCATGTCTAGCTTGTCGGCCAAAGACATGATCAAACAATTGTTATCATAAAATCTAGTCTTTACATGACTTGTTTTAGTACATATGTAACGATATTTTCCTAATTTTTCTGTATCGGGAATTTTAAAATGTTTTAACATAGTAATAGGAAAAGACAATTAATGAATTTAGCAAACAAATTAATAAACCAGAAGTTGGAACAGAAAAGCATAATGCCAAAGACATGGTGGGTGAGTAAAAAGGATCAAAAGTGCATTCAGGTTTTTCAGTTTTTGTGTCGAAATTCTTATAAAAGTAATCATTTTGTTCGTAAATTTGTATGTTATTTCCGTCTCTTAACACATCCCTCACTCTCAAACTTCTATTGTAATGCAAGAAAAGTAAAAGGTTCAAAAGTCATGGTTCAAGGACCCCTTTTGTCGACCCCTATTACATCACAATGTGTACTTAATGGTTAATGCTCAAGTAATATCATATTTCGCAAAGAGAATTAATTTGTACATCACATCTTTTGATTTATACACCACAGTATATAAATAATATTATAAACTGTACAAATATATTATGCAAAGATTTTAGTGTATGAGTTAAAAGATGTGGTGCATAAATCGCCCCCTTTTTGTAAATGACCAATAGAAAGGAGAATTTTTTTTGGTTTGGGTAGTTTAACATCATATTCCCGATGAAAAATTATATTGATTCATATCAATTCTTTCTACTTCATCATCCTATTTATAAAATGATTGACATATGAAGTCCATTAATTTTTTTCTTCATAATCTCATCATTGATTGAAACACTTGTATAGTTATATTGATCAAATGAGTAGAAAAATAAATAGGAAGATTTAATAAGAAAAAATATCTATCTCTCATTCCTGACACGAAACATTAACATTATCTTAAACAAGTACCATTACTATATAAATGTGATATTTAAACTTAGAAACATTAATATTATCTTAAACAAGTAGCGACCCTTAGAAATATGTATAATAAGTAACCAATTATTGTTTTTATGCTATTTATACGTGTTCTAGGCTAATCTTTTCGCATCTTAGATGGACCGCATGGTTAAAACCTATTCGGAAATTCTTATAGTAGTATTAAAAGTCATTAAAACCAAACCGATCAAGATTTCGCATTATTACCTACCATTTCTAGTTATAAAAATAAAAACAATTTTATAGGGGCCCATTTGGTTTCAATGTTCCAAAACAACTTCTTCAAGAAAGTCCTTCCTTGGGCTGCCTACCACAAACACACACTAGCACACACAAAACCACCATATAAAGACACATAGAATGTACATCAAAACATGGAATCATGGTGTATTTTTATAAAGCAAATCCCCGTCATCAATATTCAATAGCACTTTCCACTAAAACAGATACCACCAAATTCCAATAAGAGCAAGTAAACCATATCAACAGTGAACAACACAACATCTCAAGTGATTGAATTCAACTTAAAATTTCTTGAATTTTAGTCATAAATTCAAGATTTTGATGAATTGAGGAAGAAGTAAAGGGGTGTTTGCCTTAGATTTAAACTTATTTTTCTATTTGTTTTTGTTTAGCTATTGTAAAAAAAAATTGGTCATATTATGGGTATGTTTTGTAGCATGCTTTTTATAGCTTTTAGCTTTTAAAAAAAAAAAGAATATTAAAAGCTCCTAGCTTTGTCACGAGAGATTTTAGATTTTATTTTATATAAAAGCTCTAAGATAAAAAAAAAGGTAGGAAGTAGTTTTTAAATGATCTAAATCTTTTAAAATGATAAATTACTGCAATGCCTTCAAATAATTACATTCTCATCACATTTAACCCTTTTATATAAGCCTTTATATGTGATTTTACGTTTTACAGTTTTAGCTCCATCTACTTTGTCAACACATTTTACAAATTAAAGGTTCCGCTTTTAATTTTAAATAAAAGTTTCATCTTTCAACTTCTAGCTATCATCTAGCTTTGCCAAACATACCCTATGTCATTATAAGATGGTTTTGTTTTCCCTTTTGGTCATTTTTACATGCAAAAAAAGTGACGGGTTCAAAATAAACAACTTAAAAAAATTCTAAAATTATGTACGAAAACATTAGATTTATACATTATGATAAATGTTAATAATTGATTTTAAAAAGTTTTAATGACCCAAATGAGATATAAACGTATCATCTAGTGACCTTATGAGACAACACTTTGGAGACTAAATAAGAATAAATATAAGAGTATGTTACAAAATTAAACAAGTAACACAGAAGTGAACTATAATTGTGCAGAAGAAGCATGACAAGATCTTGAAACAACTAAAACAAAACTGGAAATTCAACTTTAAACTTTCTTGAAAATTAGGCATAAATTCAAGAACCGGATGAATTAGAGATAGGGAAACATCACAAGATCTTGAAAACACCTTAAACAAAACTGGGAATTTAACTTAACAATTCTTGAATGAATTTAAGAAAATGTTGGAAAAAATTAAAAACATTCTAAACATTAAAAAGATAGAAACTTTCACCTCTCTAATGTCCTTTGAAAAACAAGCAAAAACGAGCCCCGAATTGTGCGGTTTTATAACCTAATCTTCTTCGGGAGCAGGGAGATTAAGATCGATCATATCAGAAAACGTTGCATTCTCGTGTTCAATTGCAGCCAAATGATCAAACCGATTTTCAATTCCATTAATAAAATGAGACCTTTTATGACCACCTAAAGCTTGCCCTGATTTAAACATCCTATAACAAATCGGGCATTCGTGCCCTTTATTCTTTTTTGGTCTCGTTTTCTTTTCAAATTTAGCTTTTTGATTACGAGTAAATTCGGTTTCTGAATTATTTCCGGCAAAAGTATTATTCTTTTTATGACATGGTCTATGTCCTCCAAGTCCTTGAAATGAACTAAAAGTTTTGTTGCAATTTAAACATTCATACTTGTTTCTTTTCTTACAAGTGTCATCATCATCATTTCGGATTATTTTCTTGAAAGAAACATCATAACCAAATTCCCTTAACAAATTCCTTCTAATTTCAAGTTTTTCTTCATATGATAAGTTTTTGAAATTCAAACCATCATCCGCGATATCGGATTCCACTTTCTTGATTCCATTCCTACAATGCCCGGAATTCAAATTATCAAACGGGTAAGTTTCACTCTCATTCTTGCCCGAATTCCATTCCTTTTTACCGTTTTTCAACTCGATTGAAGACAATTTGGTTTCTGAAACGAATGAGTTGTTGTCCGAAGATTCAACTACTGAATTAACACCACCCCAATTACTTGAATCCTTAGATAACATCATTAACCACATTGCTACATCTTCTTGCTCAAATTCATCGATTTCAGAGATAGACGATGATCCATAATTGTAGTTACTATTATTACTAGTGTTAGTGTTAGTTAACATGAAAGTAGATGGTTTCACTACAATTTTCTTGTACCTTTTCGATTTGGATCTTGTAACAAAAATCGGATCTTGATCTTGATCTTGATCTTGATCTTGATCATGCTCATTTTCTTCGGTATCCGATTGACTATCTTCAATTAACTTGTCTTCATTATCATTATCATTTTCATGATCAAGATTATTCTCAATTGTCCATGAATGATCATAATCCTTCAAATTTCTATCTTTATTAGAATGAAAAGCCATATGACCACATAAAGCTTTTAAAGATTGAAATCCTTTACCACATTGTTTGCAAATTTGCTCATTTGGGAAAGATAAAGTCGATGATGATGAAGAACCAACTGCTCTCCAACTTCTTTTAGGGTTCTCTCTTAACCCATAATTAGAATTCAAATTCCCATTTTCATTTTCATTTCCATTTCCATTTCCATTGATAATTAAAGTTGAAAGCTTTTTAATTGGCTCAAATTTGTCATCTGATTCAGCTGAATTTGCAGCAGCAATTACATGAGACCTCATATGCCCTCCTAATGATTTCCCACTTGGGTATCGTTTATCACACAACTTACACACAAATCTCAATTCATCATCATATTCATCCATCTTGATTTCAAGATCAAATTTTTATAAATACCCAATTCAAAAAATCAAGAAATTTAAATAACCCACAAAAGAAAAAGATCAATTTAAGCTTACTACATTTGCTGAATCTTGAACAAACATCTTTACGGCTCAAATCCCAAGAACACAACCCCACATATGCTGGAAATTGATTAAAAGTGGATCAGAATTACTCCAAAAAGCACATCAATTTCAGGGATGTATTTAACTTCTCAAAGCAGATCATGTCTCAGAGAAAAAAATTAAATTAAATCAAATCAAAATCAAACCTTTTTAATTTCAATTTGGGGGAACTTCAAGATCACAAATCTTTAACATACCGAGTACCCAAACACCCCAAACAAGGCAAAATAAACACCAAAATTAAGACACTTTAGTATTGTAATGCTCAAAATTGGTGAAAATTAAGGAAACCCAGAAATAAAAATGAAAACTTTAATTAAGTTATGGGACAATGAGATGTATAATTGAAAACAGACTCCATGAATGACTGTTTCATCTGTGTGTATGTGTGTGTGTTTCTCTCTCTAAATATGAGTTGTAGTCGGAGGAGAATTTCATGCATGGAAGTAAAGTACTAATAAGAGGGGAGGGTAGAGAGAGAGGGTGGCACGTGTAATCAAGAGAGAGAAAATCGTTGATGTGATCTGACGGTCAATATGATTAGTTGGATCGAATTTGGAGGATCTCATGGTTTCAGAGTCAGAGAGAGTACAGAAACAACCAGAGGATTTGGAGAGTGAAGAACAATGTGTTGCTATTTGTTGGGTGTGAAAAAAAAGGATTTTCTCATTTTACTTAATTGGTTGCTTCAATTTTTAAAGTTAACAATAACCTTTTAAAGTTTAATACTTCCTCCGATTCAAAATAAGTGATAATTTGGGTTTCACGAATTTTAAATAAAAAATTATAATGATGATTAAATTGGATTAATTGGATGGTTAATAGGGAATGAGTCCCACACCTTTTAAATAAAATGAGTTTAATAATGTTTAAAAGTAAAAAGTAAAGGTAAAGTGGTCAATTCACTTTGTTAAAGTAGATAGTTAGTGACTGTGAGGCCTACTATTTTTTTTTTGCCAAATAAGATAATTTTTCAAAGTTTATCACTTATTTTGATTCACCTCAAAAAAGAAAGTGTATCACTTATTTTGAATCGGAGGAAGTATAATATAATATATATTAATATCATGTAATATTAACTATTTTTAGAGAAAATTATTTGTGTAGTTAACTATACTAATCTTGTGACTAACGGATCATTTATATAGATATTTAAAGAATATTTTTTTATAAATAAAGTTATTAATTTGAAGATTAATTGGTTTTTACATACCTTTTTGTAATTTATTTATCTTAGTAGGATTTAAAATTTCATGTCAAATTGTCAATAATAGTTTTTTAAGCAAGGTTCTAAAAAACACGTCATGGCGGCGCCTTGACGGCGCCAAGGCGTTAGGCGCGACTCCACCGTTACGAAACAGTCCATGGTTGCAGTATAAGGCGTGGCGGAAAAAAAAACGCAATAAGGCGGCGTAAGGCGCGCCTTATGGCGAGTTTTTTTGAAAATTCTTGTAAAAATTTGAATTTTTTTTATGTAATTATAAATTTAGATTTAACATTTTTATTATAAACTTCACATATAAAATCATGTAAATCAATAGAGATATAATTATTTTTGAATTTGATATACATATATATATATATATATATATATATAAAGTATATTAAAAAATTTGCCGTCTTAAATCATGCCTTGAAAAACGTCATGGCTCGCCATGCTCAAGGCTTGATGGTGCCGCCACGCCACGCCTTATGTCTTTTAGAACCTTGTTTTTAAGAGAAGATGCAATGTATAGTTAATTTATTTTCTTCTTATGTTTTACATGAGTATTTTATTGTTAACGAGGTATCGAAATTATTTTTCATAAACACATGATAAATACTCTTTTTTAATTAAGATTAACTTACGATTTTGTAATGTTTTTTCTAATCTAGTAATTTGCTAGACTATTCTAATATATTGCCGTTCCAAAAAGATTAAACTTGCGATTACAAATAATAGGTAAGTAATAAGCTAAATTTCATTATATGTTTATCAATAAAGAAAAATTAATAACCCAACAAAATTGTTGTATATTTTACTATCAAAGAGTTTATAATTTAGTAGTATGTTGGCCGCTAATCATCCAAAAAGTTGTAAATTTAAGTATAATTAAATACATTGTATAGTATTTAATTGTATGGTTGAGTGATAATTAGTATTCACATTCCAATCAAATAAATAATTAAATTAGTTGAAGGGGTTGTCTATCTAAACACTCCATAGTTCTATATAGACCCCAAAAACTTTCTTAAACTCTAACTAATAAATTCTTTCACATAACCATACTTCGCCGTTAACCATCAACGCTACCAACTCACTCGCTTCAAATTCAGCTGATCGCAGTCCACTCCGACACCACCAACTCGCTCCGTTGCTCCCTCCGCTGCTCACTCTGCCGCTCATTCCACCTCCAACAACTAGCTCTGCCACCACCATCGCATCTGCCACTTACCACCACAACCTTCGACTACTAGTTTTAAGTTTAAAAAAAACGTGGATAATTATGTAATTAATTGTTTGTAATCACAACTTTTAAGGTTCGACATTAATTTAGGGTGTTTATATAGCATTCAAGGGTGTTCAAATAGTGAATTTATACTCAATTGCATCGCATCTGCTACTCACCATCACAACTTTATATAGTACTCAATAAATAAGGAGGTAATTTTTACACTACGTATATAAACTACTTCATGTAACATATTGTGCAATATTTAAAGTAAATTATACAAGGACCGTATAAAAGAAATTCTGACATAATAATTTTTGTAGTGTTTAAAATCACATTCCAAAAAATTACTCACTTTAATATAAATTACAAGTTAAATCACATAAAATACAAAAAGTCAAAAGTATCGCATCATCACTTTAAATGTTATTGATGCGTATTACGTATGTCTGTTTCATATGCCTACTTACTACAAGATAACATGTATAAGTCACTATTTCTCTTTTCTTCTATCATCTCTTGATTTTAACATTTATCTTAATCTAATGAGTAGATATATAAATAATCACAAATAATAAGTATCAATACTAAATCTCTTTATAGGATATCTTTCATTTTAATAATCTATATCTATATCTATATACATATATACATATAAAAATTGAGTTCCAATTTTGAAGTTGTAATTAATATCATGCATTTAATATTAATAATAATTAATATATAAACTCAATTTTAAAAATAAAATCATTAAATTGTAATACCAAGAGTTTTGAAATAAATATAAATAATTATAATAATAAAAAGTTCAATAAATAAGAGACTTTTCAAATTACATGAATCTTATACATTAGCATCTATAAATAGTCTTCTCATATTGTAAAAATTTTAACACTCTAAAGGTGCATCCAAAAGAAATATATAACAAGTGGAGTCAACAACAAAGATCATAGGGCTTTTTTTTATTTATCGTCACTATTAATTGGTAATCAAACATAATGTTTATTATTTGTATTTTTTGAAGAAAAAAAATCATAGAGATGAACTCTTTATGATTTTGTTTTATAGAGAGTATGTTAACTGTTTTCGTTTAAAAGTACACAAACTCTTTTGTATATATGTACAAAATTATTATTCGTTGTTTATGTACATTTTGTATAAAAATTATATTATATAATGATATAATAGTTATCATTATAATATATAAGATTGTGTATGATATTATCACAGTTATTTAAGATGGTAATCTTATTATGTTAATGGTCACAAATTATTGTTCATTTGATGGTTGTTAGATTTATGCTTACTTCTTTTATATATGTATAAAATATATAAATTGAGTTCCATTTTGATGTTATATTGGTTGTTTATGTACATTATGTATATAAAAATATATTATATAATGATCTAATAGTTATCATTATAGTATATGAGATTGTGTATGATATTATCACAATTATTTAAGATGTATATCTTATCATGTTAATGGTTACAAATTGTTGTTCATTTGATGGTTGTTAAATTTTATGCTTACTTCTTTTGTATATGTATTAAAATATAAAAATCGAGTTCCATTTTGATATTATATTTATTATAATATTAAATAAATCACCCTATATCTATATTCTATATATCTATAAAAATTGAGTTTCAATTTTTAAGTTTAATTAATATCATGCGTTTAGTATTAATAATAATATTATAGAAACTCAATTTTAAAAATAAAATCATTAAATTGTAAGACCAATAGTTTTGTAATAAATATAAATAATTATAATAATAAAAAGTTCAATAAATAAGAGACTTTTCAAGTTTTTATGAATCTCACACATTAGCATCTATAAATAGTCATTCTCATATTGCAAAAATTTCAACACTCTAAATGTGCACCCAAAAGAAACATTTAACAAGTGGATTAAACTATAATGACATTTAGCGATTTTGTTCTTTCTCCTCGCTATTAATTTATTTAATTGATTTGTATAACTTATTGATATCTGAACATCTATATCTATATCTATATATATAGATTCTGAAAAAAAATTGAGTTTCATGGTTTATGTTGTATTGAATTCTATGTTAAAAAGTTAAGTTTTTGTTATAAATGATGCTCATGAATGAATGTAATATATTATACAAAGTGTTTAAGAAAAATAATAGTAGTAAATTCAATTAAATAATATCCTTTTCATTTAACTAGAAGTTACATATTAATTAAATAAGACAAAGAATGTAACAGAAAAATAATAGTAGTAAATTTAATTAAATAATAGTATATTCATATAACTAGAAGTTACATATTATAAGCACATTATCATAATGCAAATAATGTTGAGTTTTCATGTAACACCCTGAATTTTCAGGTAATTAAATAATTAATTTAAATTACATTTTCTAGTTGAGGGTATTTGCTTCTTATTTATTATATGCTTTTAAATGTGTATTTAATATTAATTATATACATTTTTAAGTTGTGACGTTTTAGATCCCGAGAAATTCATGTCATTACTCTTAAGTAACATTAAATTAAACGATGCTTAAATTCCTTTGAGATTGTGTGTCGGGTCAAGGCCGGCCGAAGGCCAAGGCCGAGACTCGTCTTTGTTTTCTGTTCGGTAACGAGTGCCGGCTAAGAGTATATAGGGTTGAACGCCCCCTAATTTTTTTTCCTTGTTCCTTTTTGTGTCTGGTCCGAATGGTAGTAATTATAGAGGCCCGAGATTGTTTAGCCCAAGCCTTAAGCCTCGTCTCAATCCCTACTTAATCTAATTAACCCTAAACGTTCCCTAAACCCCCTTGCAGCCGTTTCTGATTTTCTTTTCTTCCTCTGATTCGTACGAATTGAGCAAACAAGGAAGTAGCAAATATATTAATCATGGGGCGGTGGTGTTGGGTTAAAGCTTATGTGATTGGTCAAAACACTTGGGGTCACACGGTGCATTTGGGAATGAAGCAAGCAGGCATGTCAAAAAGTCTTCTCCACATTTTTGGTTTGGTTGTTGATGCGTCATCAACATTTGAAGGATCTTATACTTATTTTTTCTTCATTTCGATTTCTTCCTCCTCTTTAAAAGCATCCCCATTCCAGTTATGAATCCATCGAGCAGAAGAGGTGGAAAACCCGGACCTTGCATCTTTTAATTGGTAAGTTCTTTTCTCCTTGAGATCTCATTTGTTCCTGATGTTAATCGGACAAGTCCTAATCATTGTTTCTGGTTCGGTTGTGTTGAGGGACCAAGCTGCGTTATTTGGTGACCAAGAGCAGTAAGCCAACCCCTCCTCCAGTGCACGTGGTGTTCAAGATGAGCCGGATTCATACCGTACGTCGCCAAGCAGTTTTCACGATCTAGTCTCCCTTATTGCGATTGGTAGCATCATCTTTCCTTGCTGATTAATTTATTTTTGTTCAGAATCCTAACCATGTGCAGTATAGGTTCGAGTGCGGTGTTTGTCGTTGTCTTGTGGCTGTTTTGTTGCTGCATTGTTTGGTGTTATTTTGTTCGTTTGTTCCTTGTATCGCCTAATAGTTATTGTTCCGTTTTTCAATCGTTAATTAAGTCTAGAATAATCTGTTATGGGTTTGTCGTTCTCGCGGGTTTCAGGGAAGTTGTAAGTCTCGGGAATGAGTGGGTTGATGTCGGGTTCGTTTTTTTTTTTAATTTTCTTTAAGGTTTAGTTGAGCTGCATTTTGGACAGCTTGTTTTCGCGATGTTCAAGCCCGTGTTTTACCCGTTTCGAATCTGAATCCGGGCTCCGGGTCTTCTAGACTTCTGTAGCCCGTCATTGTACCTTTCCGCCCATATTTTTAAATAATTTATTGGAGTTGCGGTTCTCAAGTTATGGGCATTTTAATACGGGTCTGCAGTGCTGAAACTCAGTCTTAAACAACTCTGTTGCAGACCTGTTCCGGGACCCTTCGGGGCAGAACCGAGCCGAACTTTGTGAAGACAAATTGTAGCGTTAGGTGTCTTTTAATTGCTGTAAAAATTTGGGATCTTTCCGAATAACGGTTTGAGAGTTATAACCGTTACGATAAGTGGTCGCGGGTTGGGCAGATTCTGATTTTTGTTGGTATTTTGAGGTCGGCTTTTGACTAGGGTTTTATTGTAAATGTGATATAGGTCAGGGAGTGTCTCGGTTCTGATTTTTGGCTGTTGCGTGGATGTTTGGAAACTAGCAAAGCTAAGGTGAGTATTCTCACCGTATATTCAGTTATAACAATACGTGCATGACTCATATGGTTAACTGCTTGACCTGCTGTACTTTCTGTGTGTTGATCTGTTTTCTGAGTAACTGTTTTATATACTACTGATCTGAGACGGACGTGCCGAGTATCTGAGCCGGTACCAAGTCATTCTGTGCTACTAAGTGATAGGGCTATCTGTGTGGTTTATGTTAGGAATGGAAACATAAAAATAATTAACAAATCTCAGTGGAAATTCTGTGTGGGCCCTTGTGGCAAATTCTGTGTGGGCCCTTGTGGCAAATTCTGTGTGGGCCCTTGTGGCAAATTCTGTGTGGGCCCTTGTGGCAAATTCTGTGTGGGCCCTTGTGGCATTTTAGTGTAAGGAGAGGCGAGGTTGATCTCTCGACTCGAATTACACAAGCGCGCTATATAAATTTAAAAGATACAAAAACTGAGAAAATAACTTAGTGGTAAATGATTAGGAGTTCACCTGTGTGCCCTCATGTATTGTATGTTATGGTTGTTTATATTTTGAGTTTATTCACTCAGCTTCCCCGCTGACCCAAAAACTCCCTCCCATTTTTCAGGTACTAGCAAAGGAAAGGAGAAGGTGGACGGTTGACTGCTGTATTACTTCTTAGTGCTGATGTGAAACGTTTTTATTATTCCAAAACTCTGAATTTTATTTAAGATATTTCCGGATTAAATACATTTTATATTAAATAATTATTTTGGGGGATTATTTATGGGACCTTTTTGATTATAATTTTGTACTTAAAAATTTTAAAAATCTTGTAAATTTTAGGGTGTTAAAAGTTGGTATCAGAGCACTGACTTGAGGGATTTGGATTCGCAAGGGGCGAATTCAAACTCAAGTTGAATTTTTTTTTTTTTTTGAAAAAAGTAAAACAGTTTCTGAGAGAAGTTTCACATCAAACGTACAGCATGTCACGTCGACCCTCGTTTTTCCTACTGCCGGTAATGTTTAAGAGTATTATTTATTTGAGATTTTGCTATATTCTGAGTATAGACGACTAGCGTATTCTGAAAATTTTCAGCTTATTCCCTGAGAGAATTACCTGTGAATTGTATGGATAAACATATATGTATATAAATATACTAATACAAGATTTTATAATTATGAGTATTAATTAGAGCTTAATTTGAGCATAGTTTTGGTTTTAATTTATTAGAGTTCTATACATTTATATATACAAAAACATATAATGAAGAAATGTGAAATTATAAATTTCAATGAGAAAGTAATAAAAATAAAATAAAATAAAATAATTTTCAATTTAGAAAAAAACACCTTATAGAGTTGAAGTGAGATTTCATAAAATTCTGAGTCAATTTAACCAAAAGGGTAATAGATGAGTATGAAATTATGATAAATTCCATAAATTATTTAATGCGAACATGTTTTGGGTAAATAAGAAATGAGGAGTAATAAATTTTTCATATTGATAAAATGTTAAAATCTTGTGGTTTGGGAAAGCACTTAATAAGAATAGTATTGAAACGAGTAAATAAAATATATTTAGATTATCAACTAATTTAAATTTTTCCTATTTTTTATGATAGTTTACCAAGTAGAGTAAAGTGAAAATACCGAGAACATATTTTTATTGTTGTGTAAAGACTTCCGTGGACTAAACATTTTTTTTATGATAAATTATCATTTGAGATTTTATTTAGTGAAATTTTTTTTCCGGTTATTTACCAAATTTAGAGATTTTGAAATTTTTTTTAGAAATTCGGGTGTTATAAAATCTTGGAACAATTAAAAAGGAAAATGCTTTTATAAAGAGATGAAACACGAGTATTGAGGAGAAATTATGCTAGGAAATAATAAACTGAGATTTATTAAATTGAGATCAAATAAGAAAACCTTTAAGGTATGTGATTTAAAAAGTTGAGTATGAAAATCCTTCAATTTTTCTCTATGTGATAAATGAGTTCAATGAAGAACTATTAAATTAACGCAAAGATATTGAATAAACTATAAAAGTTGTTATATTAACTCATCGAGAATTTCCGAGACGAATTAAAAATAAGTTATTCAAGCTTATCTTAAACGGTAATTATTAAAAGTGAACTAAGGGGAACTGTCATCATTAATTCGGTGGTGATCTATTTAAAATAAATTAAAAGAGTTTATGAGCTATATTACGTTCTGAGTTTAACTGTTGAAAACATAATAAAATATTTTGGCTGAGTGCCTTTTGCTGAGTGCCTTTTTCCGAGTGCCTTTTGCTGAGTGCATTTCTGAGAATGTTTGTAAGATTTTGAATACATGCAACTGAGTGCGAATTTGTATTCTTTTATATGGAAATTATATTATTATTATTATTATTATTATTATTATTATTATTATTATTATTATTATTATTATTATTATTATTATTATTATTATTATTATTATTTTCTCTCTGAGTGCGATTTGCTGGTGAACTTATATGTGGGAAGTTGTGAACTTTGGGATTGACCCGTGACCAAACAAAGGTAGGTGTCGAAAGTAATAGAGGGCCCCTATTACCGTACGCACAGGACTTTTGGTTAGTTATGGGGATATTTTGGAGGGAACGATGGACCAATGCTTGTTATTGTGAATTTAGTATGTGTATCCTAATTGTTTGTATGACTACATGCTTGCTTGTTTTATTTGGATAGTGAATATCAGTTCCAAACTCGAGGACGAGTTTTTCTCCAAGTGGAGTTGAGTAGGGGTATAAAAGGGAAATTGTCAAGAAATAATTATCACTAATTATTATTTATAAATATTATGAGCATGATTCTTATGCAGAGATATTTTATTGGTATGAATTTAAAGTGCGAAATTAGATACATATAATTGATCAAATAAATTATAAGAGTAGCTATCAAATCAAGCAGTTGAGAATAATTAAATTTATTCTATGGGTAATTATAGAGTTTATAACAAACTGATAAATCGGGATTACTGGAGAAATTAATAAATCAAGTTAGTTGGGTTGAATGAATATCGTGCAAAAGGGAAGTAGTAATACTACAATTATATACAAAATAAGATAGTATACTTATTCTTGTGTGATTATAACGAGATAATGATGAATTATTAA
The DNA here is from genome assembly GCA_963853835.1 of Calendula officinalis. Classification (NCBI taxonomy): domain Eukaryota; kingdom Viridiplantae; phylum Streptophyta; class Magnoliopsida; order Asterales; family Asteraceae; genus Calendula; species Calendula officinalis. The sequence continues at coordinate 36,763,491 of OY970827.1, read as the reverse complement.
ATTAAAGTGATGAAAATTTATTAATGAGTCTGATATGAGAAAACAATTACAATGAAATTTTGAAGAAATGAGTTAAAGGAGAAAAGTTTTGAAGTAACGGGAAGTTTTATTCAAATTTTAGAGGTACTATAAGGTATTTATGAGAAAATTGTAATTGTGAACAATATATTTTAATTAGAGTTATCAAATAATATATCTTATTATTAAGTTATTAAATAATTAGAATTTTTAAGGTGTTATAAAATCTTTATGGAAAATGTTATTTGTAAGTACATAGTTTATCAAATAATATATTTATTATTAAATGATCGAATAAAGGGCAATTGAGTATTGAGTAAATGAGAGTCAATGAATTAATTTACAAAGTTGAGCAATGAGAAATCATTAAAATAAGTGTATGATGTTTAATTGATTCTTATATATATATAAAAAAATGGGTAACCAGGGTTAATGAGTAATATGTGGTCGAAGTAATCGAGAGAAAATTTAAAAATTTTTATCAATGGAAATTTTAATCGACTGTATTTGAAGTATATGAAAATGAGAAATTTGGGGAGATATATTTAATATTAAATAATGTGTACTAATTATTGGTTCATATATCTTAATTATTAACTGAAGATGACCTAATATATATATATATAAGCAAGTATATGGGAGATGAATCAGATGCGCGTAATTATGCATGTTCATGATTATGTATGAGATTTACATGTGGTACGTAACGCTGTTACTGATAAATGTTGCTACATTCTGAGTTAAAATTTCTGAATTACATTTCTGGGTTTATTTCTGGGTAAAAATAAATAAAAAATAAAAAATTGTTGAGATTAGATTTATGGGTTATACTTCTGAGATATATTCCGAGTTAGACTTCTGAGTTACATTCATGAGTGACGTTTCTGAGTAAATTGCATGAGTAATACTGAGTGATATTAATTTCTGTGTGCATCATCTGAGAATTCTGTGTGATATGTACGTTTCTGGTGAATAATTTCCTGTTTTTGTACTAACTGATAATGGTGTAAACTATTAGATTGCTTCTTTGCCTTATGCAAACTGGCGTCCTATAGAGTAGAGGTCAGTGAGATGTTGTTTATTGGTAGAAATTACCAATAATAAGATTTTATTTGTTGATAAAATGTAAAAGTGATAAATTGTTGGAACTGTGCGGGAAATATTTTCCTATAAGAACTTATTGTTATCGCCCAAGTGTGCCGAGTGAGACTGTGAGCACGGATTGGATGACCGAGTACCACGCCGAGATCACCTGTCGCCACCAACTAAACCGTAACGAATCTCCAAGTGGAGTTGAATCGGAGATTCAACGCAACGTTAACCGCTGAGTGCAACAACTGAGTTCGACTACGAGAACAAGAAGACGTCTTCAACAGAGTATCGCGAGTTATTTTTGTGTTATTTTCGACATCCCTTTTCATCGATCAACCGAGATCTTTAGAGAGCACCTCAATTTTTATTTTTCTAGCCTTATCTTTTTGCGCGTTAGAGACGAAAGATTGTATGAGCAGTTGCAAGAGCCAGAGTTCATTTTGGTGTAGTAGGTTACCCTGACAAGTTCATCCATAATCTTATCGTTTTCTTCTATTGTGGATGTGTGCCGTTGGCAAGCCTGAGACTGATACACAAAACCGCCACCCTGAGCTTCCTTATAGCGATGACTTCGGGGACGAAGTCTATTTTAAGTGGAGTTGAGTTGTAACACCCTGAATTTTCAGGTAATTAAATAATTAATTTAAATTACATTTTCTAGTTGAGGGTATTTGCTTCTTATTTATTATATGCTTTTAAATGTGTATTTAATATTAATTATATATATTTTTAAGTTGTGACGTTTTAGATCCCGAGAAATTCATGTCATTACTCTTAAGTAACATTAAATTAAACGATGCTTAAATTCCTTTGAGATTGTGTGTCGGGTCAAGGCCGGCCGAAGGCCAAGGCCGAGACTCGTCTTTGTTTTCTGTTCGGTAACGAGTGCCGGCTAAGAGTATATAGGGTTGAACGCCCCCTAATTTTTTTTCCTTGTTCCTTTTTGTGTCTGGTCCGAATGGTAGTAATTATAGAGGCCCGAGATTGTTTAGCCCAAGCCTTAAGCCTCGTCTCAATCCCTACTTAATCTAATTAACCCTAAACGTTCCCTAAACCCCCTTGCAGCCGTTTCTGATTTTCTTTTCTTCCTCTGATTCGTACGAATTGAGCAAACAAGGAAGTAGCAAATATATTAATCATGGGGCGGTGGTGTTGGGTTAAAGCTTATGTGATTGGTCAAAACACTTGGGGTCACACGGTGCATTTGGGAATGAAGCAAGCAGGCATGTCAAAAAGTCTTCTCCACATTTTTGGTTTGGTTGTTGATGCGTCATCAACATTTGAAGGATCTTATACTTATTTTTTCTTCATTTCGATTTCTTCCTCCTCTTTAAAAGCATCCCCATTCCGGTTATGAATCCATCGAGCAGAAGAGGTGGAAAACCTGGACCTTGCATCTTTTAATTGGTAAGTTCTTTTCTCCTTGAGATCTCATTTGTTCCTGATGTTAATCGGACAAGTCCTAATCATTGTTTCTGGTTCGGTTGTGTTGAGGGACCAAGCTGCGTTATTTGGTGACCAAGAGCAGTAAGCCAACCCCTCCTCCAGTGCACGTGGTGTTCAAGATGAGCCGGATTCATACCGTACGTCGCCAAGCAGTTTTCACGATCTAGTCTCCCTTATTGCGATTGGTAGCATCATCTTTCCTTGCTGATTAATTTATTTTTGTTCAGAATCCTAACCATGTGCAGTATAGGTTCGAGTGCGGTGTTTGTCGTTGTCTTGTGGCTGTTTTGTTGCTGCATTGTTTGGTGTTATTTTGTTCGTTTGTTCCTTGTATCGCCTAATAGTTATTGTTCCGTTTTTCAATCGTTAATTAAGTCTAGAATAATCTGTTATGGGTTTGTCGTTCTCGCGGGTTTCAGGGAAGTTGTAAGTCTCGGGAATGAGTGGGTTGATGTCGGGTTCGTTTTTTTTTTTAATTTTCTTTAAGGTTTAGTTGAGCTGCATTTTGGACAGCTTGTTTTCGCGATGTTCAAGCCCGTGTTTGACCCGTTTCGAATCTGAATCCGGGCTCCGGGTCTTCTAGACTTCTGTAGCCCGTCATTGTACCTTTCCGCCCATATTTTTAAATAATTTATTGGAGTTGCGGTTCTCAAGTTATGGGCATTTTAATACGGGTCTGCAGTGCTGAAACTCAGTCTTAAACAACTCTGTTGCAGACCTGTTCCGGGACCCTTCGGGGCAGAACCGAGCCGAACTTTGTGAAGACAAATTGTAGCGTTAGGTGTCTTTTAATTTCTGTAAAAATTTGGGATCTTTCCGAATAACGGTTTGAGAGTTATAACCGTTACGATAAGTGGTCGCGGGTTGGGCAGATTCTGATTTTTGTTGGTATTTTGAGGTCGGCTTTTGACTAGGGTTTTATTGTAAATGTGATATAGGTCAGGGAGTGTCTCGGTTCTGATTTTTGGCTGTTGCGTGGATGTTTGGAAACTAGCAAAGCTAAGGTGAGTATTCTCACCGTATATTCAGTTATAACAATACGTGCATGACTCATATGGTTAACTGCTTGACCTGCTGTACTTTCTGTGTGTTGATCTGTTTTCTGAGTAACTGTTTTATATACTACTGATCTGAGACGGACGTGCCGAGTATCTGAGCCGGTACCAAGTCATTCTGTGCTACTAAGTGATAGGGCTATCTGTGTGGTTTATGTTAGGAATGGAAACATAAAAATAATTAACAAATCTCAGTGGAAATTCTGTGTGGGCCCTTGTGGCAAATTCTGTGTGGGCCCTTGTGGCATTTTAGTGTAAGGAGAGGCGAGGTTGATCTCTCGACTCGAATTACACAAGCGCGCTATATAAATTTAAAAGATACAAAAACTGATAAAATAACTTAGTGGTAAATGATTAGGAGTTCACCTGTGTGCCCTCATGTATTGTATGTTATGGTTGTTTATATTTTGAGTTTATTCACTCAGCTTCCCCGCTGACCCAAAAACTCCCTCCCATTTTTAAGGTACTAGCAAAGGAAAGGAGAAGGTGGACGGTTGACTGCTGTATTACTTCTTAGTGCTGATGTGAAACGTTTTTATTATTCCAAAACTCTGAATTTTATTTAAGATATTTCCGCATTAAATACATTTTATATTAAATAATTATTTTGGGGGATTATTTATGGGACCTTTTTGATTATAATTTTGTACTTAAAAATTTTAAAAATCTTGTAAATTTTAGGGTGTTACATTTCAAATGATATTATCTTTTACCCGAACATCCATATATATATATATATATATATATATATATATATATTGAGTTTCAATTTTGAAGTTGCATTTAGTACCTTGCATTTAATAAAAATAATAATAATAATAATAATGTATTATTATAATATTAAACATATCATCATGTTGTTAAAGATTGAGAATCTTAAAAGTTGTAAAACTAAGAGTTTTAACATAAATTATAGTAATGAATTCATTTTAATAATAATTTGATAAACTCACTAAATTGTAAGACCAAAGGTCTTATAATAAATATAAATAATGATAAAAAAAAGTTCAAAAAATTAAGACTTTTCAAGTGTTATGAATCTTACACATTATGCTCTATAAATACTCATTTTCATCTTGTAAAAATTGTAATACTCTAAAGGTGCATCCAATAGAAACATCTAACAAGTGGAGTTAGCAAAAAAGAGATGGAGTCTTTATGATTTTGTTTTAAAGAGAGTATGTTAGTTGTTTTTGTTTAGAGATGAAGTCTTTATAATTTTGTTTTAAAGAGAGTATGTTAGTTGTTTTTGTTTAATATTACACAATCTCTTTTGTATTTGTATAAAATTGTTATTCGTTGTCTATGTACAGTTTGTATAAAAACTATATATATTTAACTAGAAGTTACATATTAATTTAATAAGATAAAGAATTTAACAGAAAAATAATAGTAGTAAATTTAATTGAATAATAGTATTTTCATATAATTGGAAGTTACATATTATAAACTATAAATAGCACACTATCATGATGCAAATGATGTTGAGTTTTCAAATGTTATTATCTTTTACCTTAACAGAACATCCATTTATAAAAATTGAGTTCCAACTTTGAAGTTGCAATTAATAACATGCATTTAATATTAATAATAATATTATATAAATCCATTTATAAAAAATAATAAATTAATCAATTGCAAGATTAAAAGATTTACCGTAAATAATATTTAATAAACACAACAAAATAATGCATTTTTTAATCATAAAAATAGTTGAATATCTAGATATTAAATATTAATTACATAGCAACAAACTATATAGGTTTAGCCGTGCACAAAATACCCGAAACCGAAACCGGAAACCGAAACCGAACCGGTCAAACCCGGTTTTGACCATAATCGGTTCGGTTTTTGTCTAACCGATCGGTTCCTAACCGGTTTGGGTTCTTAGGGTTAGAACCGGTTAGTAACCGGTTACCCGAAACCAGTTTTGACCAAAACCGACCACAAATTTGGTCAACACACCGGTTTTGGCCGGTTAACCGGTTTATAACCGAACCGAACCGGTTACAATACCCATTAAACGGTTAGAGTTTTCGAGAGTCGAAACTGGTTACTAACCGAAACCAGTTATTGGAGAAACCGGTTATGACCGGCGTTGACCAAAACTGGTTTTAGTCAAACCCGAAACTGGTTTGGTCAAAAACCGGTTTGTGTGCATCCCTATATAGGTTTATTAAAATAATTCAATATAAAAAAATGCACGATGAAAAATGTTTATTAAAAAAAACAGAACCGAATGAAAAATGGTTTTGGACGGACCGAGAACCGAACAGATGATGCTCAGAACCGAACCGAACCGGACCGAGAACCAGTCGGAACCAAACCGAAACGAGAATCGTGGCAAATGTCTTCGACTTTTTTCTCGGTTTTGGACTGAATCAGACCGGTCGGAACCGAGAATTAATTTTTCATAAAAATTAGAACCGAAAACCGAACCGATGGAGCTCGGTTCAGTCCGGTCCGATTCTGCGATCCCAATCGGTTCTCGGTCCAATTTACACATGTATACTTACGCATACGAAATCTATTTCAAGCTAAAGAAATAATTGCAATTAACATACACAATCCATATGACTCAATAAAGAACAACAAACCCTAAACATCAATACACATAAAGAACAACTTTGCTCATTTAGTAGAATATCCGCAATCAAAGTTAAACACGTAACCGATCACGCTTTTCGTACTTTGCAGGTACTACCAGTAAATTGTACACGATATGCACTCAAAATGAACGAAACCCGTGCATCGCACGGGTCATGCTGCCTCGTAAGAGTATATTACTAGGTTACTACCAGATTAATACATCTAATGTCTCAAACTTTGATATTTATAATTAAGTAATTCTTAAATGCTATTAATAGTGCATTCTAATTTTCCTTTTTTGAGGATAAAAACTAAATTTTCCGTTCTACATATATGAGAAGATTGAGTCTAATTCAGAATACACGTATGAATTTATATAAAAGATATTGATGATTTTGTAATTAGTTCTTTTAATAGCATGCCACATGTAGTCCAGTAGTCCACTACTAGAAATCAAGTACGGTCTAAGATGGTGACATGTTAATGTGTACATAGAGTTATTATCAACCTACAACCTTATACCAATATTCGCATTAGTTATTTTACAAATTCTAAAATAAGATAAAATAGTATGCGTATTCAGATCATTTATTGAAAATAGATTATGTGTTTTGAAAACTAATTTTGAGAAAGTAATTACCTAGTTGTTTTTCCAAAATGATGTTTTGATAAGTGTCAAATAAAGGTGATCGATCACTTATTCGCTCATCTTATTTGAACACTATTAACTAGATTAATCAGATACTCCGATTTAAAACGCAACTTCAAACACCCTCTTGATCACTTTAGCTTTCGTTCTTTTACACATTGAGTTTTTTATCGAGTCACAATTAGTTGTCTATCTGATTTAAGTTATACCTTAATTAACTTAAAATTATGATATGTAAACATATCAAAAGCTAAGAATTGCCGGAGTTATTTTCTTGGGGTGGGGTGGACAATAACCGGTACCAAAGATATCTAGGATTAGTGTGCTATCACCGATCTACATTTCTACCAGAAATCAACGGATTAAAACAAAAGATGCTCCTACCATAGACGGTTGAAATACACGACCCATATCATTTTGGGGTTTTTAAGCATCTTTGACTAACCCACAAATAAACTACCATGTTTAGTAGCATGACTAGCATTCCTCATTGCAAAATTGACGACTTTTTGGTTGACTAAAGCCAAACTTTAATTGGGCCCACTAACACGAGTGTTATGGACCATAAAGATTCGTTCTTATGAGTTTCCATAAATGGTTAGTCTAACAAATATTTTATCACAATCAAATCATTCCTTAAAATACCAGTAGTGATCAAAGGGTTTTTGGCCTTTAAGGTTGGGATTCAAGTCTTGTCGTCGATATATATTAAAATTAGGTTTATATTAAGATTTGTTGTATAAAATATATATAAAAAATAAAATAAAATACTAGCAGTGCAATACATCTTACAATAATTCGATTGGGTATCACATATGTAGAATTATGAAAAATCATAAAGTATTTGCCTAGTGACGGGAGCATCTGATATAATCTAATAGAATTCACGTGTTCGAAAGTTTAGAAATGACCACGATAACGATCAAAACTCAGTCACCTTAAAGGAGCGCGTTATAAGCAGGGGCGGAATTAGAAATTTCCACCAGTGGTAGCACCCTTGTGATGATATAATTTTTTTTTTTTGAAATATATAGGGTTAAAAAGAAAAAAAGTTGAAATATATGTATGAGCTGAGAAAAAAAAAACCCTTGTAATATAGAGGTTAAGAAGGACAAGATTAGAACTCTAAACCTCTTCTATACATGCACAAGGTGTTAGCCAACTGTGCTAGCCAACATACATCTATTATTATGAGTTTTCGGATATATATTAATGTATTCAAAATACAATAACAAAAAAAAAGTTCCGAAAATTTACCGTACCGAATTTTTTCGAGTAGTAGCACGTGCCACCGTGTGCTATATACTACATCCGTCCATGGTTATAAGCAAGAATACCAAAGAATAAATAATATGTAGAATTATGAAAGACTAGTCACTATACTTTTAGTGGTTATTAAACTAAACTAATCGTAAATACAACTAACATTACGTGCATCAAAACAAACGGTTGTTTAACTTGAAAGATATGAATAAAATATGTAAAAAAAACTTTTGGGATGAGCACCGTACGACTTGTCAACGTAAGCGGCCCTTTGATTACTCCCAACTTCCAACCCCCCAATTAGCCTCATTCTCCCACTATCCTATGCATCCATCATCCAAGAAGAAATTTTGTGGAAAGTAACACTTGTATGTAGGGGTGCCCAAAGGGTTGACCCGACCCGACCCTAACCCGAACCCGTTTACGCTTATCGGGTCGGGTCTATTCGGGTTCCATGTTATTATCGGGTTTTTTAAATCCGACCCGACCAAGCCGATTCGTTATCGGGTCGGGTTTCGGGTTAAAATTTCTTACCTTTTTCGGGTTCGGGTTGACCCGATTAGACCCGATTAAAGTTTAAGTATTTTATTTCCTTTGAAAATTAACATATTTTTACCAATTAAATCAATTAATTAGCAAATTATATGATAAAGTATTCAATAAAAATCAATTAATAATTGAAAGTGTTAAATAAATACTCATAAAATTCAATATATTAAATAATTTCTATAGTTTTTACCAAAAATTCATAACTCAAGTGTAACCCGACCAACCCGATCGGGTCAACCCGACAACCCGAAACCCGACCAACCCGAACCCGACAAACCCGAATCCTTATCGGGCCGGGTTTCGGGTTAGAATTTTTTAACCACAAACCCGACGGACCCGACCCGATAAGAGCCGGATCGGGTCGGGTTAACCCGTTGGGCACCCCTACTTGTATGTAACATATTATAATTTTAATGCGTAATTCTATAGTTCCATATTCTTAATAACATATTTAATAAAGTAATACTAATTAAGTAAATTATTATATGGTATGGTGCCAAATAATATAGAAAAAATAAGACAAATACTATAAATAATCTAAAATAATTTAAAACTGTTATGAATTAGATATGATTATGACCCTATTAGCACTTCATCAAAGAACTTGCTACATCTATAACAAGAACATAAGATGAAGAACAATAACTAGAAAGAAGAGAGGAAGAGAAGTATGTAAACACTTATGAAAGTGTTGAGGTGCATTTTATTCATCCATCTCATGGGGTATTTATACTAAAAGTTTTACCCTTGCATTACATGTACATACAAATGAAAGGTAAATAAGTAGACATAGATTTGATGGAGAAGACATGAAGGGTTGAAAATGTGGCAATCCATTTAATGGCTTTGTCTTGCATATTCATAATACTCCCCTTGGATGACACATTTTCCAACTACTACTGCCTCGTTAAAAACCTTTGCTAAAGAAAACCCAGTGGGAAAAAACTTTAGCGAAGGGAAAAAGAGTGCAGTGCATAGTTTACTCCCCCTCATTTATGTAATCACTATTCTTCACATGCTATGCACATGTCGCATTCCGATACCCGATACATGCTTTCTAAAGATTGCAGTGGGAAGTGCCTTCGTGAAAAGATCTGCTGCATTGTTACTGGATTGAACATACTTTATCTCAACTTCATGATTCTTTATAAGCTCTTGAGTGTATTCGAAAAACTTTGGAGGAATATGTTTTGTCCTGTCGCTCTTGATATATCCTTCTTTCATTTGATTAACACATGCCGCGTTATCTTCATATATTAAAGTTAGGACTTTATCTTTATCCAGTCCACATGAAGTTAGTATGAGTTGCGTCATTGATCTTAACCATGCACATTCTCTGCTTGCTTCATTTAGTGCTATTACTTCAGCATGATTTGAAGATGTGGCAACAAGTGTTTGCTTTTGAGAACGCCAGGAAATTGCAGTACCTCCATTCATGAAGACATATCCAGTTTGAGATCTTGCTTTATGAGGATCAGACAAATACCCTGCATCTGCATAACCAATCAATCCTTGTTTTGAATCATTAGGATAAAATAATCCTAAGTCACTAGTTCCTCGAAGGTATCGGAATATGTGCTTGATCCCGTTCCAATGCCTTTTTGTCGGTGATGAACTGAACCTTGCTAATAAGTTTACAGCAAAAGAAATGTCAGGTCTGGTACAATTAGTAAGATACATTAGGGCACCTATTGCATTAAGGTATGGTACTTCTGGACCAAGAACCTCCTCATTTTCTTCGCATGGGCGAAATGGATCTTTGTCAATATTTAGTGATCTAACAACCATTGGAGTACTTAAAGATTTGGCTTCGTTCATATTGAAACGCTTCAAGATCTTTTCTGTATAATTCGATTGATGTACAAGTATTCCATTAGGCAAATGTTCAATTTGTAATCCAAGACAATACTTGGTTTTCCCAAAATCTTTCATTTCAAATTCTTTCTTTAAAAGTTCAATAACTTCAAGAATTTCTTTATTCGTTCCAATGATGTTTAGATCATCAACATATACAGCTATGATCACATATCCAGATGTTGTTCTTTTAATAAATACGCATGGACAAATAGTATTATTTTTGTAACCTTTACTTGTCAAGTAATCGCTTAAACGATTATACCACATGCGTCCAGATTGTTTTAACCCATATAAAGATCTTTGTAGTTTAATTGAATACATTTCTTTAGGTTTTGTATTCAATGCTTCAGGCATTTTAAATCCTTCAGGAATTTTCATATATATATCACTATCAAGTGATCCATATAAGTAAGCAGTAACAACATCCATAAGACGCATCTCTAACTTTTTAGAGACTACAAGGCTGATTAAATACCTAAAAGTGATTGCATCCATAACTGGAGAATATGTTTCCTCATAATCAATTCCAGGTCGTTGAGAAAAACCTTGTGCTACAAGTCTAGCTTTGTATCTTACAATTTCGTCTTTCTCATTTCTCTTTCGAACAAAAATCCATCTATACCCTAATGGTTTCACAACTCCAGGTGTCATAATAATAGGTCCAAATACCTTTCTCTTGTTGAGAGAATTCAGTTCAGCTTGTATAGCTTATTTCCATTTAACCCAATCATGTCTATTTTGACATTCATTAACAGATTGTGGTTCAGAATCATCATTCATAATATCACATGCGATAGCATAAGAAAATTTCTCATCAATATTTTCTATAACATTACTTTCCTCAACCGGAGGATTGTTTTGTGTTTCTTCAGGAACACTTTCCTCATGATCATGTCACACCCCGCAAAATTGGTTTTGCGGAAGAACGAGGTGCGACTAATTAGCAACATAACACATCAATGATAGTAACTTCGCATACATTAAAAATTGGATTGCCAATGTCGTTACAAAAATCAAAAAGTAATTGTTTAAACATAAACCCAAAATAAATGTTTGAAAATGAAAGACTTGTGTCATAAAGACTTATTCTTGAAAATTAATGCATGACAATTCTTGACAAAATAGAACCTTGAAATGACTTAGTTTCCGTTACCTGAGAAAACATATAGAAAAAGTGTCAACACAATGGTTGGTGAGTTCACAGGTTTTGTGAATCCATAAAAGTATCATCAAAATCGTTGTGTACAAATGATGTACAAAAATAGTTTTAGGTGCAATGTATAATCCCTCGCAAGCTAGCTAGGCAAAAAAGTTAAGGTATAATCAAGGGGCCGATAATCAAACCAAAATCTAAAGTAGTTAGAATATAAAGCTCAAACCCAGTTGGGCTAGCGCATAACTAACCATGAGCGGGGGATCAATCCCGATAGTACTATCTCTATATTCCTTGGCTAAAACGTATAGTTAATGATTATGGTTAAACGAGGACATGTATTGTGGTCCTTAAACAGTTGGTACGTGTACACCACAATGATTATACAAAGATTAATTATTGAAAAATAGTTGAGTAGTATATGTTTTCTCCCCCAATAAGTAGTTATAAAACAGTAAAAGTGGGGCCGTGAAACTCACCTTAGCGAAGCTTCCAAATTTGTAATCCACAAAGTTTGGGATTCCAACCAAAGATTCCTAGCGTCCTAAACGCATATTAATAGTTAATAAGTGACGGTCTAATATGACACGCCTAATCTATATGATGCAAGAATGATTCTCTCAACTCGAATCTAGACATGAGCGATACATTGGTGACTCAATGTGTTGAATTTGTATATTAGATATAGTTGTATAGATTAAGTATATTTTTGAAAATACGTCCACTTTGTTCGTAGATAATAATTCATTAATCAAACTTAATTAATTATATAAAGCTAAATAATTATAAATAAATATTTTTAAAATAGTAATTACATAAAATGATCTTTGAAGCTTTAAACAATCATTACGTAAGTAATTGTCAAACACGTATTAATTAAATTATATTTAATTAATTAAATAATTATAGATAAATATATAATTATTTTTAAAACCTTATTTACTGTAACAGCTTCCAAAATTAATATTAATTAATTATTTTATTTATCTTAAAATTCTGATTTTCTTTTAAAAAGGTTATTGAGTTCAAAATGGGTTATCATCACAAAATGAAACTGATGAGATAAATACAGGAATAATCTCATTTACGATCTGGGCCGGCCAATTGGCCAAGGCCCTCACGATGAGTTGGGCTAATCAGATTTTGGGCTGCAAAAAGGATTTGGTTGTTTGGGTTTAAATGACTGATAGATTATCACAATTAGCCCCAACTGAGCTTCATAGACTTGCGACCAGTCAACCCAGCAGGTGACGGATGTAGGAACGGAACACCGGCGGTTGGCCGGAACCCACGTAAGAGTACAAAAGAGTCTTGACAATCGACACCCACACACATATCTGTGATCGAGAGGGGACCGAAGAACGGTGGAAACCGATTCCAAACTCAGAAATATATACATAAAATTCTGCCTTGCATACACACAATGTGTGTGTATCGCCGGAGATGGTGATAATTTAACGGAAAAGAAAACCCATTTACGGAAGGAACAAAACTCACGATTTATGCATGCTTATGATAAACGAAAGGATAATAAGAAGGTTATACCTATCGAGATGAGTGAAAGATTAAGCACAAGAGATCGTCGGAATGATCTTGCGTCGCCGGAAGACACAGCACTTCACCGGAAATTGCTTCTGCTGTTCGTGGGTGTGGTAAATGAAAAGAAGAGAGATGGAGGGATAGGCTTTATAGGCTAGAGTACTAGGTTTAGCTTGTCACCAGATTATTGGTGGATATGATCAACTTTGAATATAACCATAATATAATAATAAAATGTGTACTAGATTTAAGGGAGTTCGGTAGAGTGGCTGGCACATGTGGTGATGGATATATCAATCTATTAAAGGATTAAAGATGTGTACTTGCAAAAAGGGGTCATCGAGAGTAGGCTGACAACATAGATAAATTTTAAATTCAAATTAACTCTAAATTGAGTACACCATCCATGCATGCATGCCTAGACGTCATGCTCAAAATGCATATTTATTTTTAAGTTGTAATAAACTATCCCCTTTGTTAATTATCAAGTCTGTAACGTCATTTTAATATTCTTGTTTGTACCCTTTATATGAATTATTTTGTTTTATTGAGAACCTTATTATAGAATATATAGCTAAACAATTTGTCTTCTTTTAGTCACCAACTCGCTAATTAAATAACCACTTGCATCACCGATGTTGTGCACAAATTAATATATAATTTTGTATGTTTCGCTAGACTTAAATGATAAAAGTTTACTTTTTATTAATGTCATAGAAAATGCAAACTAAGTGATCACAAATAGACGTGGGGTTAAATACCCAATCTCGAGGGTTGTCACAGATCAATTGCATTTTCTGTTGGTTTTCTTTTTCGAGGATTTTTATCCTTTGAACCAATTGGTCTTCCACGCTTCAAGCGTGTCTTAGATTCTTGAGTGAATTTATCATCAGATTGCCTATTTGGAATTTCAATTCGAGCTGGAGTATTAACAGCTGGTATATATGATTTAGTCACTCTTTGTGTATCAGTAAATGCATCTGGCAATTGATTAGCTATTTCTTGGAAATGCATTATCTTTTGAACTTCAGTTTCACATTGTTTTGTGCGAGGATCAAGATATGACAAAGAAGGTTCATTCCATTAGACATTCTTTTCTTGGTTTTTCGTTTCTGCACCTAATGGTGGAAACACTGATTCATTGAATTGACAATCAGCAAGACGTGCTGTAAAAACATCACCTGTTAAAGGTTCAATATATCTTATAATAGACTTTGTCTCATATCCAACATATATACCCAACCTTCTTTGGGGACCCATCTTTGTACGTTGTGGTGGTGCAATAGGAACGTATACAGCACATCCAAATATTCTAAGATGAGAAATATTTGGTTCTTGACCAAAAGCAAGTTGTAAGGGAGAGTATGCATTATATGAACTTGGCCTTATGCGAATTAATGATGCAGCATGTAATATTGCATGACCCCATATGGAAACAGGAAGTTTGGTTTGCATTATCAATGGTCTAGCTATTAGCTGTAGATGTTTAATTAATGATTCAGCTAAACCATTTTGTGTGTGTACATGAGCTACTGGATGTTCAACAACAATCCCTACAGACATGCAATAGTCATTGAATGCTTGGGAAGTAAATTCACCAGCATTGTCCAGTCTTACTCTTTTGACTGTATAATCAGGGAAATGTGCTCTAAGTTTAATGATTTGAGCAAGAAATTTTGCAAATGCCATATTACAAGATGATAATAGGCAAACATGAGACCATTTGCTAGATGCATCTATCAGGACCATAAAGTATCTAAATGGTCCAGATGGTGGATGAATTGGTCCACATATATCACCTTGAATTCTTTCAAGAAATCTAGGTGATTCCTTGTCAACTTTCATCGGTGAAGGTCTTATAATTAATTTTCCAAGGGAACAAGACGTACATGGTTTCATATTACTTGTTTGAGGGAACTTCTGGTCCTTGAATGGATGACCATGTGTATTCTCAATTATTCTTCGCATCATTGTTAATCCTGGATGACCTAACCTGTCATGCCATAAACTAAATATCCCAGGATCACAATGTTTTTCTTTAACCACCATATTTGATTCTACTTTATTTATATATATATGGTGTAAATTGGAATCAAATTTTGGTAGTTTCTCCAATACTCGATTGTCATTTATAATAAGCATAAATTTCTTATTATCTATTGTTTTGGTTTGCGTGTCATATCCGTTAAGATATATATCACCAAAACTCAATAGATTTCTGCTTGACTTTGGAGAAAATAAGGCATTATCTATTTGGAATTTTGTACCATTAGGTAATATGAAATTAGCTTTTCCAGTTCCCTCAATCAAGACTACAGGACCCGATATAGTACGTATTGAACCCTTTGTTGGGTTTATTTTGGAGAAGTATTGCTTTGATTTCAAGATAGTATGTGTAGTACCACTATCTGCTATTAAAAGATCTCCAATATTTCCTTGATGTTGTGCTCCATTTGAACTCATATTGAACTTCACATATGAAAAACAAATAATGAGGTTATTATAAAGAAACTTCATTTATTGAAGGAAATATATTACATAACACAAACTTCATTTACTGAAAGGAAATATATTACATAAGACACACTTTATTTGCTGAAAGGAAATATATTACATACGACAGACTTCATTTGCTGAAGGGAAATATATCACATAAGACAGAAAGCAAGTAAAAACAGGCTACAACAAACCACTGATTTCCTTAATCAATGTCTTCCATGTCATTGCAGAAATCGAGAGTACTGAGGTTGGTAATATCATCAATGTTGAATTCCATGTTGTTAGTTTCAACATTATCAACGAGATTTACTTCTTTTCCCTTTCCTTTGAGGGAAGCTTGGTAAAGTTCACATAGATGTGCAGGTGTGCGGCATGTCCTAGACCAATGGTCCGCGCAACCACATCTATAACAACTACTCTCAGCATTCTTTGATTTACCAGCATCATACCTTGCCCCTTTGGCCTTATCTTGTGTTTGGACATTGTTCTTTTTAGTGGCATTATAATCATTATTTTTATAAACACGACCACGACCACGATTATAATAATTGCCTTTTCCACGACCATTGTTATGGTTTGGATTTCGATTAAAATGCCCACGGCCTCGTCCATAACCACGACCACGTCCTCGTCCACGTGTATTGTTTCTAGGACCATCAGTATTAGTAGCATTTGCTTCAGGAATTGCTACTGATCCCGTTGGACGAGATTCATGGTTTTTCATTAAGAGCTCATTATTTTGCTCTGCAACAAGGAGACAAATATTCAGTTCAGAATACCTCTTGAACTTTTGCAATCGATATTGTTGCATTAAGTTTATATTTGATGCATGGAATGTGGAGTATGTTTTCTCCAAAATATCTTCGTCAGTAATCGTTTGCCCACAAAATTTAAGTTGGCAACAGATTCTGAACAAAGCAGAGTTATACTCAGTTACTTTTTTAAAGTCCTGGAACCTCAGATTTCGCCATTCATTTTTGGCACTTGGAAGTATAACTTCCTTTTGATGATCAAATCTTTCTTTTAAAGACATCCAAAGAACACATGGATCAGTGACATCAAGATATTCAAATTTTAACATGTCATCAATGTGTTTACGAAGAAACACTTGTGCCTTTGCCTTGTCTTGGGATGAGCATTCATTGTTTTCATTTATAGTTTCATGAATGCCCATCGATTCAAGAATTAGTAAAACATCTATGGTCCATTGCATATAGTTTTTCCCAGTAACTTCAAGTGCAGCTAGCTCACGCTTTACAATACTAGACATTTTGAAACTATAGATTTTGAACAAAAACAAATTTAAAAATTAGAATCCATATATATCAATATGAAGTGCACAAAACAGCAGTGGGAGAACAATCATCCCATGCATGAACAAATAAGGATAAAATACATCAGGAGGGAGATTACTAATTAGGATGCCAAGTGCTAAAACTAATACAATTACAAAAATCAAAAGCGGGTGAATCATTCTTGATCTTGATTTTGAAGATGAGAGAAATTATTTTTGTGGTATAAAGAAGTGTGGATGATATGTTTATTTATAGTGTAAAATTTATAGCCGTTGTAAATTTTTAATATTAAAATATTTTTTTTTACCGTTATATATATAGCCGTTATATATATATATATATAATTTTTTTTAATAAAGAGAATAATTAAAGTAATAAATTACATAAAACATATTTGTAAAAATATTAGTGAATGTTATATGAATTAGTAAGAAAAATATAATATGCATAAATAAACGTTAGTATACATAAATGAAAGTTAGCATACATAAATAAATGTAATAACATAAATAAATGTTAGTAACATAAATAAAAGTTATATGCAATAAAAGTAAATGTTAGTTTGCATAATTAAAAGTTAGAAGACATAAATATAAATGTTAGTTTGCATAAATTAAAAGGGTTAGTAAACATAAGAATAAAATTAGAATAATCATAAATGTAAGTATGTTAGTAGTCCCAAGATTAGTAGTCCAAATATAGTCATAATGTCCTTGATAGAATATGTTTGGTTTCATTTAGTTTATTATGATAATTATATTACAATTTTATGTTAAGAAATTGTTTACCTTATGTAATTAACTTGATTAATTGAATGTACCTTGTGATTGAGTTGATCTTCCTCGATTAAGAACTTTCGTGCTGATAACGTGTTATGAATTAGATATGATTATGACCCTATTAGCACTTCATCAAAGAACTTGCTACATCTATAACAAGAACATAAGATGAAGAACAATAACTAGAAAGAAGAGAGGAAGAGAAGTATGTAAACACTTATGAAAGTGTTGAGGTGCATTTTATTCATCCATCTCATGGGGTATTTATACAAAAAGTTTTACCCTTGCATTACATGTACATACAAATGAAAGGTAAATAAGTAGACATAGATTTGATGGAGAAGACATGAAGGGTTGAAAATGTGGCAATCCATTTAATGGCCTTGTCTTGCATATTCATAATAAAAACCTAAATTTCAACTAAATTTATTATTGTTGAGCCCCAAAACCTAAAAAAACTCATGTTTATGTTATTTTATCTATTTTTTAGAAAAAAGTATTCTTTTCTAGGTGATTGTAACCGGGTTTTTATGTTCAAGTGTCCACCCGCTTGATAGGACCAATTTGTAACCACCAGCCTGACATGCTCCTTTCCAACCGACTACCTTCTCGATATGATTATTCACTAATATTCAAAAACCGCAATTAAGAAAAACTCAACTTCATCAACACACAATAATGAATTAAAGATTATACTTTAGAAGTAGAATTTTTTTTAAGAGTATCTTTCCATCCTTTTAAGTACCACGTCATGATTTTATTATTTCCGATTGATACGTTATCCACTTTGTCGCAAGGCAAGTTCGGATTCCTTTGGGGAACATGTGATTCGTTGCAAAGAGCTCTCGGGATTCAAGTCCTGACACGATATGGTTAGGGGCGTCTTATTTGACATATGTAGGTGTGCCGGGATCTCCACCAAGAAAGAAACACATTGAACTTTTTGAATGATATGTTGGATAGAAGATCCACACTAAGACCTACTGACATTTTGGTTTTTGGATGGGTGGGGGAACAAGCGTGCGTGGATCTAACCAGAGTTTCCCATCTCGTGGGTTTGAGTAATCGGATTGTTACAGTGGTACAAGATGCTAGGGATTGGATGTAGAACCGAAAAACCAAACTTGACCCAATGGTTTACTAAAAATCGGTTCGGGTATCAGGTCCAACTTCTACATGAAGCTATTGCAGCATCTGGACCGGTGAAGCTATTGCCATATTAAAACTGGTTCCGTCACCGTACTTACATGCTCTGTTACTAGACTCTTGTTTTGTTTACTTTTTATTTATTTTTAAATTTGATTTTCAAATTATACCATCGGTCAATCAATTTCTCATGAGCATGAGGAGGCATTATGTAACACCTCAAATTTTAAAAATAATATTTAAATCACATTTCATCCCAAAATACGTAACAATGTATCGGTGTCAAATACCGGCTTTACAAAAATGAAAGCTTTCTTGTTTGAGATTATCAGAGTATACAAAAATGGTGTTACAAATTATATCTTAGCCATAGGGTAAGGACTCTAATTATCAACTGCTGGAATTATGTGCACAGTTAGTCAACCTATGGTGATACATTCATGCCTACGAAACACTTAAGGGTTACACCGGTGAGTGCATGTAATACGAGTAAGATATGTAATTATACTTGGAAGAGGAATGATTCATAATAGTCACTATGAATCAGTTAAGTATTAAGTTAAGTTTAACTTATTACTAGATCAGTTTATCTAACTAATTAATACAAGTATTTGTGCATTTACTAGTTGAGTAAATATACAATGTGTTAATTATAGATTATCCATAATATGATTTAAAGTAATTAAATCATATGGTGTTTGGATAATATTATTGTTTAGATTATATAAAGTTTATTATATAATTAATTATTAAAAGTATAAATACAAACATATATTTCGTGTATATGTATATACCGAAATATTAAGTGTATTAATACTAGACATTTAATAATTAAGTGCAAAAATAATAACTAGTTAAACTATAAGGGTTAGAAACGAAAAAGGAGAAAGTTTAATTAAGTATTAAACTTAATTAAACTAGAAGGACCATAAGTGAAAGTATTTCTATTATATATAGAAGGCTTGGGGTTCCTTGTTTTGCTAGTCACTCCACACGCAACCCTAGCCCTTCCCTTGCCCCCTTGTTCGGCCGAATACACAAGGAAGAACACAAGCTTGTGTTCTTCAATTGTTCTTCATTCGTTCTTCGTGTTCTTCAAGTCTTTGAAGATCAAGATCATTGCTAGGATCAACTAGAAGATCACTCGTTGTGTTCATCATCAGTGGACTTACTTAAGCAAGATTAAGGTATGATTTGGAAAACCCTTTTTCCCTCTTCTCTCTTGTTCGATCGACACACCAAATGTAACGACCCGAAATTTGTAAATAAATAAATCCTATAAAAATATGACAATTAAGGATAAATCGTTTAAAGAACGTGGGAATTGGTTTCGTGTCATTTGGACACCGTATGTGAAAGTTATGAATGAAACCGGATCGAAGTGGGGGAACGAAAATTGCAGCCAAGCTGCATGGCCCGGATAGCGTCACTATCTGGGAGATCGCGACGCGATCTTTCGCGGGGTCGAACAGCGACCTGTTTTAGCGTTGGATGGGGGTCGCGAATTTGAGAATTGAATTATCGCGGGAGGCAGATCGCGACGCGATCTTTTGGTTAGCGACACGATCTTCGTCGCTGCAGGCATTAAAGTCGGGATCTTGGCCATTTAATGCATACCAAACCCTAGTTTTCTCCCAACTCGAGCTTGTGTACGTTTTTGAGTGTAAATCATCATTTGGAGCCGATTTCTTGGTCAAATCTTGTGATTCTTCACTCCTAGTTGAAGATTTAGGGTGCGTTTGGTAGGAAGAAATTCAAAGAAATGAAATGTATCAGAGAGATGAAATGCTGAGAAATGAAATGAATTCCACTGTTTGGTAATGTCAGAGAATTAACATGAGGAATTAGCAGGGAAATCAATTCCCCTGTTTGGTAGCAAAAACAGAAGAAATGCAAAAGACAATTTCTTTTACAACTATGAACTGAATAAAACTGAATAAGCATTATGAATGTGGCTTCAATATGCTACATACAATTAATTAAACATTTAATTTGCAACAACTAATCAACAATTATAAGTAATACACTAGTTCATTAACGCATCAATGACATATCTTCAAATCTTCAATAATGCTTTTAAAACCACCTGCTTCTAAATCAATTGTCAGCTTTTTATCTATTCATGATCTTTTAGATTCTGCAATATGCAATATGCCTCCAAACAAAAAAGGATACAAAGTTGCAAACCACCAGCTTATGAACACATGTTGGCATTTAGATTCTAAAAGCAACAGTGACAGTGGTTCACTACCCCATTGGCTTGAGTTGCAGCAGCTATTGCAGAAGCTGCAGTTTGTAATCTATCAATATGCACTGTTTTAAAACTTCTACCAATTGGTAATCTGCTACATTCAACTAAGGCAACATATAATTTGTAAAAGCAAATATGCAATTACGCGATTAATGCTAAAACTTGCAGATAAATTTTCAACAAATAAGTGTTCAATTATTACATTAGTTTTCGTATAAAAATTTAATTTGTACATATACAATGTAAATTTGCAGATAAATTGGCTGCTAAAGGTGACTGCTATGTAATCCACGAACCAAATTAGGAACATAAAAATCAAATCAGTAGCAAACATAAACAGCCAACCCGTAAATCAAAGAGAAAAAGCAAAAAAGGCCAGAAATAGAATGCTTGTAATTGAATGCCAAATTAAATTATTCACTCACAATTTTCATCAGTTAAAGTTCAAATCTTCAATAGTGATAAACCCAGAATAACAATAAACCCAAAAACAGTGATAAACCCAACACAGTGATGAACCAAAACTCAAGCAAAATTGAGACGAGAGATGAAATACATATATACAGATTGAAAGATGAAATAGAATCAAGATAGTACCTGAGTGGTTGTACCGATGAGGAGGAGCAACCTCCAACGATGAAGGTGATGAAGAAACGATAGGGTTAGAGACGAGAAACGTGGGATTTGGAAGAAGATGCTCTGCTAGGGTTTGGTTTTTAGAAGCGGAATGTGACTTGCACGTGATTAGATATTTATTCCCCTTTCTTACTCATTTCTCAGATAAAAAACACGGAGAGTTGGCCTTCACAAATTTCATTTCCACTCCAAATGTGAAGAAATGAAAATACAAAGGAGGGCTTTTCTCAGGAAATTCAATTCTTCGTGTCTGTCATTTCTCTGACCAACCAAACAAGGGAAATGAAATTATTTCCATTTCTTTGATTTCATTTCCCCCAACCAAACACACCCTTAAGGTATATATATTCACTTCATTGTAGTTGTAGCTTTGGATCTATGGGTTTATTGGCTTGGGTTTGAAACCCTAGTTCTTGGGTTGGTGATTTATGGTTAAATAAAGGTTGTATACACTTTGTAGATGGTATTTTAACAAAGGAAACAAGTGTATGGTTAAGCTTTGTAAGAATCTTGAGATTTGTTAAACCTAGGGTTTTGGGAGATCACCAAAATTGGGGAAAATGTTATTAAAGGGTATCTAGAGATAAATGGTCATAATATTAGTAGTGTGTGATGTTGAACATCTTATGATTATTGTATTAGGCTTTTGGTGAAGTCTTGGAAGGTTGACCGATTGTTGGAGCAAAGGGTTGGTGTGAAGAACATACATTAGGGCTTTGTTTGCTAAGGTGAGTACGTGTGGACTTTATTGAGTACATAGCCCTTGTATTACTTTCCTTACTTGTGTCACGGTCTATTTGCTTATTTGTATAGATTGGTAGTTGTTAGTTAGTTATATTATTGATGATATTGAACTAACTTGTTTGATGATTGACGTGATCGCCGAGAGCTAGATAGACGTAACTAACGAGTTATGATATGATTGAGATGATGTGATGACGCGGGGGACCCACGGTCATGAGGTGTGGTGTGAGGGGCAGTTGGGTGGATTCCCATCGACTCAACCATGGTAGTAGTCTTACTAACTGGAGGTAGTCCGGCGAGTAAGGCAGGTATCGGTAGATTGGGTGAATCCCTCTTGCCGATATCTTGAAGCTTATTAATGGCTATGGATTTCAGTTAATAAGTTATTGTGGTTCTAGTTAGTTCGGGGGCAACCCGATAACTATATATGATTGCTAGGGAAGCAAGGTTGATAGAGTCACAATAGGGTGACTAGATAGACGGACGAGTTACTTGTATTATGTTTATATGTTATATGATACTTACCGTTATTGTTGGGTCTAAACCCATGTAACTCATGAGACTTTTTGTCTCATGTACTCCTTGTTTGTTTTTCTATGTACTCAGGTTCAGGGTCGATGGCATAGGTATGCATGGATAGAGATGCGGGGCCTAGAGTTGAAGAACACTAGAACGGATTTAGACTTAGCTTTGGTTTTGATATATTTTGTAACACCAAACTTATACTCTGATTTCATACCAAAGGTTTTTGTAAATCCGTATTTTGGGATAGTTCTCCTCTATATTAAATGATTATTTTGGCCAAATGTTTTGTATTAAAAATTGAGGTGTTACACCAAGAACCCTAGGGTTCTTGGTGGTGCGTCGAATACACACAAGTGTGCGTGTGTGTTGAGTTTTTCGTACACGGTTTCTTTCTTGTTAATCTAGTCTAGATTTCCAACATCCCCAATCCTTTAGGGTTTAAGGATTAAGTTTAATCTCAGTTCCGCTTTGGGGATTAAACTAGCTAGTTAGTTTAACCAGCAAGAACAAGTTCATGTTCTTGTCAGTATGGTTCGAACCAAGTAAACTAGGAGGTTGACCCAAGTGGTTGATCAGTATAATGAAACCCTACATCAACACAAAGCTAATCTCAACAAGGTCTCTTCTAATCGGACCTCCTAGATCTTCGATCCCGAACCTGGGTAAATTGCAAAACACAAACATAGTACGCGAGACAAAATTGCCTCGTGAGATACATAAGTTTTAGATCCGATAAACAAATAGTCACATAATATCATTTTTTTATAAAATAACATTATTAAATTCGTAAAGGGTCACTTTTTGTCGTTCATCATTGGCTAATGTCGAGATAACTGGAATGCCTCCAATCTATCAAGACCGTCATTGTCAAGGTAACTGGAATGACTCCAATCTACCAAGACTCATAGGTATTGGGTAACTGGAGTGCCTCCAATCTACCACAAACCTTAAGGTATCGTGATAACTGAAATGCCTCCAATCTATCACGGCCCTGGGACATCATCATCGTATGTTAATCAACATTTCTTAATCATCATTATGAGCTTTTAGCTCCATCATTATTCAATCAATTAACATTTCATCATCATATAAACTGTAACGACCCGAATTTTGTGAATAAATAAATTGTATAAAAATATGATAAATAAGGATAAATCGTTTAAAGATCGTAGGAATTGGTTTCGTGTCGTTTGGACACCATACGAGAAAGTTATGGACGAAACCGGGTCGAAGCAATGACCGAAAAGTGCAGCCCTGCTGCGTAGGGGGGTTCGCGACGCGAACTATGGTTCGCGATCGCGAACATCATTCAGAGAATTGGAGTTTTTGGCGATCGAAGTTCACGGCTGATTCACGATCGGGAATAGTTCGCGACACGCAAAGTTCACGAACAGAGTTCGCGTCGCGAACTATATCACACAGCAGCATTAAAGTCGGCTTTTGGTCATAAATGCAGCCCACAAACCCTAGTTTTCATCCTTTGGCGATTTCGAGTGCAAGAGCCGATTTGAGTCGATTTCTTCACTAATCTTTGGTAGATTTCACTCCTAAGTGAAGATTAAAGGTATATCTTCACTCTTTGATCTTTGTAGCTTTAGACCCATGTATTTTGGTGCATGGGTTTGAAACCCTAGTTCTTGGGGTTAGGGTTTATGGTTGAATAAGTGTTGTATACTATAACGCCCCAAAAATTTATATTAATTAAATAAAATTATTTAATCACAATTTAAAATTTATAATTAATTCTATATTATTTGGGCGACCTGTAATTAGACGGTTCGTCTTTATCAGACGTTATATATTTATATGTGACGCCTCGGTTATTCAAATAATTAAAATGTGACGTCTCGTATCGTGACGTTTTAGTATCGCGATATTAAAATTCTAGAATATCTGGTATTCTATTCCGAGTAACTCGATAGCAAACCCGAGTATTGTGCGTTCGATCATGTTTAGTTGAAACGGGCTGCAAGGCTTGGCCAATAGGCCAAGGGCCGACTTTCTATATCATCTCCCATTCTTGAACTCGATCAAATAAGGAAAAGCCAAACCCAATAGAGGTAATGAGTTCGACTTGTGCAGGCCATTAAATACCCAAGTCCCTTATGTCTTTGTTTCGGCCCAGCATAGAAGAAGAAGCCCGAGATGGTTTAACCCATTAACTACACTACTTAAATAAAAATAATCCCTAGTACACCCATTAGTCTTAATCGGCCGTGAGAATTCCGACATTTGGCTCCCCTCGTTTTCCCTCTAGTCAACGTCTCCTGCTTCCATTCGTATCATCCAAGCAAGTATCTCCATTCCGAGCTTTTGTTGCGCGTGTTATTCTCTCCGCTGCTAAGGATTTGTGGTGATCGATTTCGGTAAGAATCAATTCTAAAATCTGTTTCTTTTTCGGCCATGATTCACCATCTAATCGGGATTCTTTATTTTGTTGTGAATCACGGTGCGTTCGGTTTGTGGTGATCGATTTCGAGGAATTCAGATTCGGGAGAAAGTGGAATAGCCGATCGGAAGGAGGTCCAAGTGTTAGGCATCGCTCACTTGTACTAATCAACGCAAGGATTCTTATTTCGGTAGTCACCTTGTTTTTTTTACCGTTTCAGTACTTCCTTAATCGTTTCCGAATTCTCATTATTGTAATCTGATTTCACGTGTAATATAGATCCGTTGTAGGATTAGTGGATCGGCTGATTGTTGATAGTGGTGGGTTAACGTTTTAAGAGTCGAGAATTATGAACCGAAGAGGAAACCGAACCCCTAGGGTTCTTGGTTTCCTAGTCGGGAAGCCTTCCTTATTAAATCAAGTTGCACTTTTTGAGAAATAAACATATTTAGTCTAATCTGAACTCTAGAATTATCGGGTGAAAACTTAGGGTATCGTTTTCGGAAACGGTCGGGTTGTTAAAACGAGTTTAGTAAAGCAATATTTTTCTGGCAGTTTTGAATTGCTATATTGATGACTGTTTTTAGGTGTCTTAAAGGCCGAATTGGGGGAGTTACATCTCACAGAGATTTTTAGCCCTTTGACTTAGCTTTCCAAGTTGACCGAGAACTCGTTAAATGGATTTACGGTTCAAAAGTTATAACGGTTTTAATATGCTGCTGTTAGGATTATGACCTGTGC
Source organism: Calendula officinalis (assembly GCA_963853835.1). Lineage (NCBI taxonomy): Eukaryota > Viridiplantae > Streptophyta > Magnoliopsida > Asterales > Asteraceae > Calendula > Calendula officinalis. Next base: position 36,737,276 of record OY970827.1, on the reverse strand, counting down.
GATATGTCCGTCTTGCGACACTGTTTTGAGACATTTAGAGTCTGTTTTGGCCAGTGACCGTCTCACAGTAAATTGTAGTTCTGATTGTCTACTTTGCATGGTAAAATATGAGATAAATCTAATGAGTCGTTTAGTAGTTATGGCAGTTTCCGTGAGACTGACGGGTGCTGCCAGTTTTCTGAAATAAGCCCTCGGGTAGGATTTTAATTCAGGGTTTCGTTTTTTTTGGGTTTTAGGACCTTCTAGGAGATAACGTGCTGTACCTTCTGATTTTCGGGAACCATTGGAGCTTACGTTTCTCGAGGTGAGTATTCTCACCGTGTATTCAGTTTTAACGTTGTACATGCATGACTTATGTGTTACATTTCTTGCACCATAATTGTTATCTGAGTTTGAGCTGTTATCTGAGTTTGATCCGTTATCTGAGTTTGACCTGTTATCTGAGTATCTGAGCATCTGTTTATTTATTCATGATCTGAGACATTGTGCCTGGGTAACCGAGCTCGGCACAGAGTCATTCTGTGCTATTACATGCTAGAGCAATCTGAGATAATTATGTTAAAGAAATAATAAAACATAATAACACACATCTGAGTTTTGGGATCACCTCCCGTCTGAGTTTTTGGAATTATTCCCGTCTGAGTTTTTGGGATTATTCCCGTCTGAGTTTTTGGGATTATTCCAGTCTGAGTTTTGGGATCACTCCCGTCTGAGTTTTGGCTTACGCCTATCTGAGGTGTGAGGAGGGACGAGGTTGATCTCTCGTCCCAAGTCACACAAGCGCGCTATATAAATTAAAAATCTGAGTAATAAATATGAGAAATAAATCTGAGTAATTAATCGAGTAGTTTCTGACTAGGAGTACACTGATGTGCCCTCATGTGTTGTATGTTAGAATTGTTTGCATTTTGAGATATTCACTCAGCTTCTCCACCTGACCCCTATTTTCCCCCGCATTGTTTCAGGTACCAGCAGAGGAAAGGAGAAGGTGGACGGTTGACCGATGTATCTTTCATTACCGATGTGGACGGTATTTAATATTTTAAAAACACTTAATTTTAACTATTTCCTCATTAAATATATTTTTAAATGAAAATACTATTATTGGGATTTAATTATTCAAGTTATTGGGACCTTTTGATTAAATTTTGTTTTTCGAAAATTTTAAAAATCTTGTAAATTTTAGGGTGTTACAAGTTGGTATCAGAGCTCTGACTTGAGGGATCTGGGTTCGCAAGGGGCGAATTCAAACTCAAGTTTGAGTATCGAGTTTTTTTTTAAAAAAAAAAAAAAAAAAAAAAAAAACGAGAAAAGAGTCAAATATTTTTCTGAGAAAAGTTTCCACATCAAACATACAGCATGTCACGTCGACCTCTCGCTTCCTACTGCCGGTAATATTTAAGAGTATTATTTAATTGAGATTTTGCTATATTCTGAGTATAGACGAGTAGCATATTCTGAGAATTTTCGGTTTATTTCCTGAGAGAATTACTTGTGGATTGTATGGCTAAACATATATGTATATAGACATACTATTATGAGATTCTATAATTTTGAGTATAATTTAGATTTTAATTTTTAGAGTTCTATATATTTATATATATGAAAAAAAATATACTAGAGAAATGTGAAATTATAAAAACTGATGAGAAAATAATAAAAGTTTCCAATTTAGAGGAACACCTAATAGAGTTGAGATAAGATTTATAAATTCTGAGAAATTTTAACCAAAAGTGTAATAACGGGATATTAATTTATGATATAAAATTTATAAGCTATGTAATGAGAAGCATGCTTTGAGTAAATGAGAAAAGAGAAAATTATTAATATTAAAGGGGAGCATTAAATTTTCGTATTGGGAAAATATTAAAATCTTTCATGTGGGAGAAAACACTTAATAGACCGAGTCATTTAAACGAGTAAATCAGAGATTAGTAAATCAAATTGATTAAGAATATTTTTAAGAGGATTTACCAAGTTGAGTAAAAGAAATAATTATTAAGTCAATAAAATGGGAAATAATTACATTTAGCTAAACGAGAATTATTAACAGGATCTAAAAGAGAATTATTGATCAGGGTTAAAAGAGAAGTTATCTAAATGAGAAATTATAATTTTCGTGAATACAACGAATCACAAGATATAATAGTTAAGCAGATTTCATATTAAGGTCAACAAGTTAGTATTTATTTAAGAATCATTAAATTGAAATAAAATGGGAAAAACATTTCGAGTAAGTAGGTTAAATTGCCGAGTGCAAAACTAAATGTGGATGACAAGTTAAGTGACAGATTAATGAGTTCACACTGATAGCTTAAAATAAACTATGTAAGTTTAATAGACTAATTAATTGGGAAATTGTTGAGTCAAATTAATCAGATATTATTGAAGCTCATCTTAAAGAGTAATTATTAAAGAGGATTAAGAGGAAGCTAACGTCATCAATTTGATGATGATCTATTTAAAAACGAGTAAAAGAGCGATAAATTGAATCAAATTAAACGAGGAACGCAATAACTGAGAACTCTGATCAAAAGGATATTAATCGACATGCTCACAAACTACAATAAATTTAATATAACTGTGGAGAGGATATAAGTTATATTTACGAGGAATGATAAATGGCATATCCAAATAAAAAAATTTAAAAGGAGATTTGTATTGTGGAAATAACTAAGTGGAAATATTTCTATGAATCTGAGTTACCCGAGTATCGCGTACGAGACTAAATATACGCATGATTTTCTGAGTAATGTTTATGAGGTTTTGAGTATCTCCAGCTGATTGCATATCTGTATTTATCAGATATTGAAAGTAAACCTTTCTTTCTTCTGAGAGTGATTTGTTGTGGATTATTTTTATGTGTGGGAAGTTGTGAACTTTGGGATTGACTCGTGACCAAACAAAAGCATGTGTCGAAAGTAATAGAGGGCCCCTATTACCGTACACACAGGACTTTTGGTTGGTTAGGGGGAGATTTTGAGGGGAACGATGGACCAATGCTTGTTATGGTGAATTTAGTATGTGTATCCTAATTGTTTGTGTGACTACATAATTGCTTGTTTATTTTGGTAGACAACACTAGTTCCAAACTCGAGGACGAGTTTTCTCCAAGTGGAGTTGAGTAGGGGTAAAAAGGAAAATTGTCAAGAAATAATCATCATTAATTATTATTTATAAATATTATGAGCATGATGCTTATGCAGAGAGATTTTGTTGGTATGAATTTAAAGTGCGAAATCTAGATACATATAATTGATCAAATAAAATATAAGAGTAACTATCAAATCAAGCAGTTGAGAATAATTAAATTTATTCTATGGGTAATTATTGAATTTACAACAAAATGATAGATCGGGTTTACTGGAGAAATTAACAAATCAAGTTATTTGGGTTGAATGAATATCATGCAAAAGTGAAGTAGTAATACTACAATTATATACAAATAAGACAGTATACTTATTCTTGGTTGGTTATAAATGTGATAATGAGAAATCATGAAATTAAAGTGATGAGAACTTATTAATGAGTCGAATATGAGAAAACTGCTACAATGAAATTTTGAGGAAAATGAGTTAGAATGAGATCGGTAATTTGCTGGTAATGAGTTATTACTAAAACGAGCTAAATGATAAAATTTTATTTTGATTAATTATGGAGTAATTTTGAGTTATAAGAAATTTACAAATCGAGTTACATAAGCAACTTAATAAAATGAGTCAAAAGAGAAAAGTATTAAATTAACGGGAAGTTTTATTCAAATTTTAGAAGTATTATAAAGTGTTATGAGTTTTGAGGTATTATAAAATTATATGAGAAAACTCTATTTATGAATAATTATTAAACTTGAGACGAGAACAACTATTCAATAAATTTATATTGAACTTTGGAGAAATTTCGAAAAGACAAGAATGTATTGAATTGATGAACCATGAGTAAACCGTAAGAATTAGAATAAAGTGTAACTGTGAATTGAGTAAATGGGAACTAAGGAATTAATTCGTAATTGGAGTAACGAGAAATCATTATAAATAAGAATATGAAAATTAAATTGGAATTTTAGTGGGTAACATGAAATTCATGAGTAGATATGGTCAAAATAATTAAGAGACATTTTAAATTGTGCAAAATCAGTAAAATCGGTCTATTAAAGGATCGTTAAACTAGATGAATGAGAAAACATCTATTAAAATATTATCGAGAAACCACTAAATGTAATAGAATGAGAACCTATTAAAGGGAATTAAATGTCAAGATCGTTAATTTGAGCTATTTAAAGGGTTATCAACATCGGTAATATGCAAACCTAGTAGAGTAAGGTGACAATATAATGTTAATGAAAAGTTATTTTGAGAACCAATAACACGGTTGAGTGAGAGTATATCATTCCAAGTATTATAAGCTGGTAAATTGGAACACGCGAGTAGTCATAAGAATGAGCAAAAATGTGATTTATATCTAATGCTATTGCTAGTAAATACTATTACTTTATGAGTTTATCTGAGTTAGATTTCTGGTTTTGCTTCCGAGTTAAGATTTCTGAGTTTGCTCTCGAGTTATATTTCCGAGTTTATTCCTGAGACAGATTTTGAGTTATACTTCTGAGATATGTTTTAAGTTCATCTATGGGTTACACTTCTGAGTTATATTTCCAGATCATATTTTGGAGTTATATACGTGAGTATATGAGAATTCTGTGTGATATGTATATTCCTTGCGATTGATTTGCATGGTTTTTATGGTGTAAACCGCTAAATTATTTATTATGCTGTTAACAAACTGTTGACCCATAGAGTAGAGGACCTTCCGAGTCATTTTGGTGGAAAATTGTCGTTAATGAAATATTTTTTACCTGTTGCTAAAATGTGTAAGTGGTCATTTGATGGAGTTGTGCGGGAAGAAAATTTTCCATGATAGATCCGAATAACTTGTTATCGTCATGAGAGATCCGAGTGTGATTGTGCAAATGGTTTAGATGACCTGGTACTACGCTGAGCATCTGGTATCGTCAACAAATCAATAGTAAATTTCCAAGTGGAGTTGAATCGGTGATTCAACGCGACGTTAATCGCTGAGTGCAACAACTGTATCCGAATGCGAGAGCAAGAAGACGCCTTCAGTAGAGTATCGTGGTGTATTTTATGCTCATTATCAACTTTTTTCTTTGCACATTGAGATCCATAGTGAGCATCCTGACCTTATTTCTTTTAGCCTTATCGTTTTGCGCCACTAGAGGCGGATAATTGTATGAGCACTTACGTGATCTGGAGTTCATTTCCTATTAAGTAAATTCACCATGAAGAGCCTCTTTCTATTCATAACTTTATCGTTTTTATTCTTCTTTTCCATTTGAGTATGCATGCCGTAGGTCATCCTGATGAATTTCCTTTTCATTCTTAACCTTATCATTTTGTTTCCTTTCCCCATTCGAGGACGTGTGCCGTTGGCGAGTATGAATTGAGACGCGAGATTACTACCTTGAGTTTCTTCCGAGCAATGACTTCGGGGACGAAGTCTATTTCAAGTGGAGTTGAGTTGTAACGCCCCAAAAATTTATATTAATTAAATAAAATTATTTAATCACAATTTAAAATTTATAATTAATTCTATATTATTTGGGCGACCTGTAATTAGACGGTTCGTCTTTATCAGACGTTATATATTTATATGTGACGCCTCGGTTATTCAAATAATTAAAATGTGACGTCTCGTATCGTGACGTTTTAGTATCGCGATATTAAAATTCTAGAATATCTGGTATTCTATTCCGAGTAACTCGATAGCAAACCCGAGTATTGTGCGTTCGATCATGTTTAGTTGAAACGGGCTGCAAGGCTTGGCCAATAGGCCAAGGGCCGACTTTCTATATCATCTCCCATTCTTGAACTCGATCAAATAAGGAAAAGCCAAACCCAATAGAGGTAATGAGTTCGACTTGTGCAGGCCATTAAATACCCAAGTCCCTTATGTCTTTGTTTCGGCCCAGCATAGAAGAAGAAGCCCGAGATGGTTTAACCCATTAACTACACTACTTAAATAAAAATAATCCCTAGTACACCCATTAGTCTTAATCGGCCGTGAGAATTCCGACATTTGGCTCCCCTCGTTTTCCCTCTAGTCAACGTCTCCTGCTTCCATTCGTATCATCCAAGCAAGTATCTCCATTCCGAGCTTTTGTTGCGCGTGTTATTCTCTCCGCTGCTAAGGATTTGTGGTGATCGATTTCGGTAAGAATCAATTCTAAAATCTGTTTCTTTTTCGGCCATGATTCACCATCTAATCGGGATTCTTTATTTTGTTGTGAATCACGGTGCGTTCGGTTTGTGGTGATCGATTTCGAGGAATTCAGATTCGGGAGAAAGTGGAATAGCCGATCGGAAGGAGGTCCAAGTGTTAGGCATCGCTCACTTGTACTAATCAACGCAAGGATTCTTATTTCGGTAGTCACCTTGTTTTTTTTTACCGTTTCAGTACTTCCTTAATCGTTTCCGAATTCTCATTATTGTAATCTGATTTCACGTGTAATATAGATCCGTTGTAGGATTAGTGGATCGGCTGATTGTTGATAGTGGTGGGTTAACGTTTTAAGAGTCGAGAATTATGAACCGAAGAGGAAACCGAACCCCTAGGGTTCTTGGTTTCCTAGTCGGGAAGCCTTCCTTATTAAATCAAGTTGCACTTTTTGAGAAATAAACATATTTAGTCTAATCTGAACTCTAGAATTATCGGGTGAAAACTTAGGGTATCGTTTTCGGAAACGGTCGGGTTGTTAAAACGAGTTTAGTAAAGCAATATTTTTCTGGCAGTTTTGAATTGCTATATTGATGACTGTTTTTAGGTGTCTTAAAGGCCGAATTGGGGGAGTTACATCTCACAGAGATTTTTAGCCCTTTGACTTAGCTTTCCAAGTTGACCGAGAACTCGTTAAATGGATTTACGGTTCAAAAGTTATAACGGTTTTAATATGCTGCTGTTAGGATTATGACCTGTGCGATATGTCCGTCTTGCGACACTGTTTTGAGACATTTAGAGTCTGTTTTGGCCAGTGACCGTCTCACAGTAAATTGTAGTTCTGATTGTCTAATTTGCATGGTAAAAATATGAGATAAATCTAATGAGTCGTTTAGTAGTTATGGCAGTTTCCGTGAGACTGACGGGTGCTGCCAGTTTTCTGAAATAAGCCCTCGGGTAGGATTTTAATTCATGGTTTCGTTTTTTTTTGGGTTTTAGGACCTTCTAGGAGATAACGTGCTGTACCTTCTGATTTTCGGGAACCATTGGAGCTTACGTTTCTCGAGGTGAGTATTCTCACCGTGTATTCAGTTTTAACGTTGTACATGCATGACTTATGTGTTACATTTCTTGCACCATAATTGTTATCTGAGTTTGAGCTGTTATCTGAGTTTGATCCGTTATCTGAGTTTGACCTGTTATCTGAGTATCTGAGCATCTGTTTATTTATTCATGATCTGAGACATTGTGCCTGGGTAACCGAGCTCGGCACAGAGTCATTCTGTGCTATTACATGCTAGAGCAATCTGAGATAATTATGTTAAAGAAATAATAAAACATAATAACACACATCTGAGTTTTGGGATCACCTCCCGTCTGAGTTTTTGGAATTATTCCCGTCTGAGTTTTTGGGATTATTCACGTCTGAGTTTTTGGGATTATTCCAGTCTGAGTTTTGGGATCACTCCCGTCTGAGTTTTGGCTTACGCCTATCTGAGGTGTGAGGAGGGACGAGGTTGATCTCTCGTCCCAAGTCACACAAGCGCGCTATATAAATTAAAAATCTGAGTAATAAAATATGAGAAATAAATCTGAGTAATTAATCGAGTAGTTTCTGACTAGGAGTACACCGATGTGCCCTCATGTGTTGTATGTTAGAATTGTTTGCATTTTGAGATATTCACTCAGCTTCTCCAGCTGACCCCTATTTTCCCCCGTATTGTTTCAGGTACCAGCAGAGGAAAGGAGAAGGTGGACGGTTGACCGATGTATCTTTCATTACCGATGTGGACGGCATTTAATATTTTAAAAACACTTAATTTTAACTATTTCCTCATTAAATATATTTTTAAATGAAAATACTATTATTGGGATTTAATTATTCAAGTTATTGGGACCTTTTGATTAAATTTTGTTTTTCGAAAATTTTAAAAATCTTGTAAATTTTAGGGTGTTACATATACACTTTATAGATGGTATTTTAATAAAAGAAACAAGTGTATGGTTAAGATTGTAAGAATCTTAAGATTCGGTAAAACCTAGGGTTTTATAAATCACCAATATTGGGGGAAAATGTTATTAAAGGGGTCTCAAGAGATAAATGGATATATTATTGGTAGTGTGTGATGTTGAACATCTTGTGATTGTAGGTTGATTGATTGTTGGCGCAAAGAATTGGGTGTGAAGAACACTTTGGAGCAATATTTGCTAAGGTGAGTATGTGTGGACTTTACTGAGTACATAGCTATAGAAATGTATTTCCTTTACTTGCATTTAGCCTAGTTAATTATGTGTGTAGACTTATTGTGTTGAGTTAGTTTTACACTATTGTTAATAGTTAACTAACATGTTTGGTGATAGATGTGACAGCTAAAGGCTTGATAGAAATAACTGTTGAGTTTTTGGCGATCGAAGTACACACTATTTCGGGTTGCTGTTTGGGTCCGCTACAGATAGCGTCGCTATCTAGGAGATATCGCCACTATCTCCATCTGATCAGTTCTTTCCTATCTTTTCTTCTCGATACTTCAACCGTTTCGACCCGTATTTAATACCAATGATCAACACGACTTTGAATTTCCATCAATGTTCATATCTACCTAATATAATTAACTAATGCTTGTCATAATAATAGACACATGAATCGTTTATCTACCGAAATACTTATATATATTAATATTAAATATTCAGGTCGTTACACATTATGCTTTCATAATGTGTTAATTTGTATGAATCAGATTTATTCCCGTTTTTTAGATGCTTTGGATGCTTAATAAACTCCTGGATTTCTTCATCAAAAGGCCGTTTCATTCCCATCACAACCTGAAACGTGTGTACAAAGTGATGAGATACAACTCGACATATGATTTCCGTATAAAATGAATTTCTTGACAGCTGTCACATACATTGTTTTAATGTACTTCGCTATATATACATAACTTCGTGTCGGGTAATCAGTTTATTCTTATTAAGTTTTAAGCAAATGTCAAACAACTGAACAACTCTTAACAGTTATCAGTAATGGTGATTTTCGGTTATTACAAGTAACAAAACGCAGCGCATAGTATTTAATCACCATGAACGGATCTTGATATCAATCATACAATTAAACTAAGGATAAATACAAAGAGTTAAGATGAATGATTCATACCCTTGAAGCCTTTGTATATTATGATTCAGATGATGTAGAAGTTCGACCGAAACCAAGAACTCCAAATGAAAATTCCTCCAAAGCTAGTCCACACAACACTATAGCAAGAACACCAAGAAGGATGCTACTCCAATTGTGCAAGCAAGAAGAAAAAGAACCCTAGAGAGGGTTTTTGGGGGGCGTCCGAGAATGGGAGGAAGTGATAGGGATTATGGTTGCCCTAATCCCTATTTAATGACTTCCATCTTTAATTTAGCCAATCTTGCATTCTAGTCCCTTGCCTTTTATTCTTCTATATTGCTTACAATTAAGTTTCAATATTAACAATTAATATTAAACATAATTAATACATACAAGCTAGTAGCTTATATTAATATATAATGTAATTACCCTAATTACACTATACATCTCATGGTGTTAGGTGTTTAAGTGTGTGACCCTTTAGGCTCACAAACAACTGGTCATACAACTATATGTTATACGCGTGAAGCATATTCCAACAATCAGTCAGTTACAGTACATAACTTTGTAAGCATAATCAAAATTATTGTGGATGTAGCACTCGAACACGTCCAATAACCTCAATATATAACTGAAACGAGCTCATTACTCAACCCTACATACCCATTTTGAATTTGTTAACTTCTTGCTCATTCGTATGTTTGTGGGCTTTTTTCCAGGGAAACACAATGCACTGTACGATGAAGAGCAACATTTCCCATTGTTTTTTTGATAAGATTGAAGACGACTCTATTGTGTCAGTGAGGTCTTTTAATGTGGAAAAAAAAAAGATGACACATGTTTTTTTGGCGCTTTCAGATTTTTAAAAATGTCCCTTCACAACAATTTTGATACTAACTTTTGCCTTATTCAATGCAATTATTCCCCCCCCCCCCCCCCCCCTCATGAAGAAATTAGGAATTTATTGTTAATGTTATATTAATATATTTTATCATTATGATTATATATTAATTAATATTATTGTTATATTAATATATTTTATTATTATGATATTGTATTATTATATTAATTAATATTATTATTTTATTAATTATATATTAATTAATATTAATATTATATTAATATATAATATTATTATATTACTAAATATATTATATTATTAGATAATAATATATATTATTAAATTTAAATTATATATATTACTATTATATATAAATATAATATAATATTAATATATTAACTAATATTATTAATATATTAATTAATACAATTATTATTATATTAATATATAGTATTATTATATTAATGTATAATATTATTATCTTAATTAATATTTCAGTTTATTTAAGTAGTCTGCAGATGTTAAAAAACAAACACCAGTTTTCTTGCAGACTGCAGACCTTTGGTCCATCTTAGAAGCTGTAGCAGCTGGCAGATGTGGTCCGCAGACAGCAGATCTTTTTGCTCTAAAAAAACAAACAGCACCTAACTTTGTGTTATGTTAAGTTTTGTTTGCCAGGTATTACGCGATAAATGGGAGATTGACAAGAGTATATGCTAATGGTATTAATGTATTGTGTTTATTAAGTTTGATTTCTAATTAAGATTGAGGCAATTCATATCCATGTTGTTGTGTATATAAATTTGGCTATTGTCTCATCATCTTTATTCCAAATTTGATTACTAATATTAGAATGTTGACCACATGGGTCTGTTGGTTAAATTCATTAGGGTGATTGGATGACCAATAAAATGTAACGACTTTAGATGCAGTTACTTTTACTACAAACTTTTTATTGCATTAGGGTGATTAGATGCAGTTAGATGACCAAGAATGTTATCCTTTTACTTCAAAATTTTAATTTAAAGTTACAAACTCATCGTGTAACTATAAGGAACCGATGCATCCCTTCCTCTCCAACCGTTTCATTCTTCGATTCATCACCTCTAACTCTATTTTGACAATTTTATTTTATGTTCATTGTTCGCAAACAAAATCAAACGTGTCCGGTACATATTCTTAAATCTCGCGAGTAATTTTGTGTAATTTGACCAACTTGGGTTTGCATAGAAAGAAAAGAATTTCCAAATCGAAGAGGACCAAGAATCTTGATTCACTTTGATCTGTATTACAACTTACAACGTTAAATTCGTTTTGATTTTACCCCTAAAATGAAAATACTTTTATGATTTTTAAATGTTTATTTTAGTAAAAGTTGTATTACGAGCCAAGATCAAAATCGCTCAAATTGCAGATTCTTGATCATTAGTATTATTTCGTCTACTTTTATGTGAAAATTGTCATTATTGTCCTCTAATTGCATAATCAAAGATGGAGGGAATTAACATATTTCTTCAAATGAATTCCCATACGTTTCTGAAGATAAAAAATAGTTAAATAAGTTACATTATCCCCTTTTTAATAAACTTATACAAATTGCTTTTCAGGAACTACTAATCAACCGACACGGTTAAAGATATATCGTCGTTCATTCATAGTTTTAATAAAAGACAAAGCGGAAAGTTCTTCGTAAACTAACTTCTATATTATGAATAACGTGTTTTGTGTTACGCTAATAAAGACGATGATGTTTTGTTACTTTACCCTTTCCTCCGACATATTTTTCTTATTTAGTAGAGTACCTGTAATCAAAGCCAAACCTGTTAGCGATCATGTTTTAAGTACTTTGCCCGTAACACCGATACTATATATACAATTTACCTTCAAAATAACTATTTATCATGAACGAAACACGTACATCGCACGGGTCATGTTGCCTCGTAACTATTAAAAATTGTGGTACTAATATTAATTATCTTTTTTTTATAGTAGTAGAGTTGCATTCAGGGAGGTCCTTGATTTTTATAAAGTTTCAAGGGCCAAATCTTAGCTATTAGATCAAAAGATCCATCAACCATAATCATAATCAAATCACATGTGATTCAATATACAATCACCACTATCATCAAATCACATGTGATTCAACACATCAACCACCACCGCCGACCACCACCTCCGGCCGCCGTCCGCCGCCGACGGCGACCGCCGCCGCTGGTCGGCGCAATCACATGTGATTGGATACGCAATCACATGTGATTGCAAGCAGCCGAAGGTGGCGAGGGGTTGCCGGTGGTGGAGACGGTGGCCGTCAGAGGTTGGTGGTGGTGGTCGGCTGTGTTGAATCACATGTGATTTAATACACATGGATGGTGGTGATATTAATGTGTTAAATCACATGTGATTGTGGTGGTGGTGATGATTTGAGGATTGATTAATCAAGGATCGAAATTTTATAGTAGTATATCAAAACTCAAAAAATTGCAAATCACAAAAAGAATTTCATTTTGGCACATCTTTTTATTTAGGGTAAATGTCAGAAATTGTCCCTGTGGTCTTGCATTTTCTGCTTTTTTGTCCCTAAACTTTTTTTTTCGGGATTTTTGTCCCCGTACTCTTTAAAATTCTGTTTTTATGTCCTTCCGTCCAAATTTAGCTGTTAATTAACCCTACATGCTAAACATGTGAGGGTATGTTGGTCTTTTCGCACCCTTCCTCTTCATCATTATAAAATTAGAACCCTAATCCCCCAATTAATAGAACCCTAATCCTATCATCATCTACATGAAATTAACCCTATCATCAAGAACACTTCATGCTTCAAATCGAAGCCATACTAACGTATACAGTTAAAAATTATGTGAATGTAATAAAGTCGAATTGAAGCCAAAATCAGTACCTCCAAATTGAAGCCATATTAACGTATACAACACCTCCAAATCGAAGCCAAAATCAGATGGTGAAACCCAATAAAGTCGAATTGAAGCTGGGTTGGTCGCACCACCACCATCAGATTTCAAAAATCAGATTTCTGATTTCAAGCTTAAATGTTTCTTTGATATTTTAACGATGGTGATTTGCAACACCACCATCACTCGGGTAACTAGATCTTCAAAGAAAGTTGCAACTGGTAATCAACTCTGATTTCTGAAACTAACCCTAACAATGGCGCTAGATCTATCAGCACTTGAAACCCTAACCCCTTCTCAATGCATCACTGCTACATCGAGTCTCGTTAAGCACCGCTGCTACATCAACACTCCACTACTTCAAGTTGCCGTCTCAGATTCTCCGATGGTCGACGATGATGGTGGCTCACCTTTAGTTGCCGCCATGATTGTACCAGAGAAGAGGAAGAGAGATTGGAACTTATGCACTGACTCCGGACATCTTCAGCTCTTACTCAACAGATGGTGATTGAAGGTGCGATGAGAAGGTGCGATGGTGGTGATTTGAAGCTCCCGGCGGTCCACTGAAGAAGATGAAGTGGTGATTTGAAGCTCACGGTGGTGATTCTTGAAAGAGGAATTGAGTAATTGATTTTTTTAGGGCAGAAGATAAAAAAAGAGAAAAGAGAAAAGAGAAATTATAAGGAAAATGGAAAAGGACGGAACTACCCTCAGTTTTTTGGCATATTCCGTTAGTTAACAACCAAATTAGACGGAAGGACATAAAATCAGAATTTTAAAGAGTATAGGGACACAAATACCAGAAAAAAGTTTAGGGACAAAAAAGCAAAAAATAGAAGACCACATGGACAATTTCAGATATTTACCCTTTTATTTATTTATTACATCATCTTCGTCTCTCCCTTTACCCTAATTACATCCCAATCTCACTTCAAATTGGAATCGAAGAAACACACACAAACGCACACCAGCCATGGCGACGCGCCACCTCCTTAAGCTCTCTCGCCGATCTCACCGAGCTCTTGCGGCCGCTACCACCACCACCAGATCCGCTTCAACGGCGACCGCCGTATCCAGCATATCCGATACTCCGTCACCAGCTCCACCACATCCTAATCAAATGATCTACGATCGCATCTCCGAAGAAGTCAAATCGAAGCTCAAAAAACTCGAAAATCCCGACCCTAGGTTCCTCAAACACAACTCTCCGTTCCCTACCCTAACCGATCACACATCTATCCTCACATACCCGGAGACACGTGTCACCACTCTTCCTAACGGCCTCCGTATCGCCACCGAGTCTAATCTCGCTTCCCAGACGGCCACCGTTGGTGTTTGGATCGATGCAGGGTCGCGATTTGAGACGGAAGAGAACAACGGCGTTGCTCATTTTCTGGAGCATATGATATTTAAAGGAACATCGAAGAGGTCAGTTAGGCATTTGGAGGAAGAAATTGAGAATATGGGAGGTCATTTGAATGCTTATACTTCTAGAGAACAAACGACTTATTACGCTAAAGTGATGGGTGGAGATGTGCCTAAGGCGTTAGATATTTTATCTGATATATTGCAGAATTCAACTTTTGAGGAACGGTTGATTAATCGTGAACGTGGTGTGATTCTTCGTGAGATGGAAGAGGTTTGTGTGTCTGCACTGTTTTTTCATTGATTCAATTTTGTTTTCTAGGGTTGAAAAAGGAGTAAAATTCAAAATTTAAAAGACATAATTTATAGGAAAAGGATTTCTAATGTCTGGTTATTGTTTATGCACAAGTTTGTATGAATTGTGGAACGGTTTAATTTGGTACAATGATTGATATGATAAATTGAGACTGTGAAATACATGATTACATAATCTTATACCAGTTGTCTTACAGTTACTGAATGTATATATTATTTTTGCAATTTCAGGTGGGATCACAAACTGAGGAAGTAATTTTTGATCATTTACATGCTACTGCTTTTCAATACACTCCACTTGGTAGGACCATTCTTGGACCTGCTGAAAACATCCAAAAGATTACAAAGAAAGATATTCAAGATTATATTTCAACTCACTATGCTGCCCACAGAATGGTATTAAACTTGATTATTGTTATATTATAATTCTAATTCATTACAAATATAATATTATTTGTCTATAACAGGTAATTTCAGCTTCTGGAGCAGTTAAGCATGAGGAACTTGTAGAACAGGTGAAGAGCATGTTCACAAAACTATCTGGTAATCCGTTGACTACAACACAGTTGGTAGAAAAAGAGCCTGCAATATTCACAGGGTCAGAGGTAAGTATTATTCTTTTTTTGAAAAGTATTGTTTTTTTTTCTTGATTAATAAATACTTCGTATAATGTTACTAAAAATGTGAAATAATTAGGTTCGTATGAGGGATGATGATATGCCTCTTGCTCAATTTGCTGTTGCATTTAATGGAGCTTCATGGACTGATCCAGATTCTATTGCTTTGATGGTTATTCAAGCTATGCTTGGATCTTGGAATAAAACTGCAGGAGCTGGCAAACATATGGGGTGCGTATATTAATATTATACTTTAATTAATTTATATGATGCTAAAAATTGAAAATGAAAAACAAAGATTAATAAATATTATGTATGTATGTAAATGTGATGTTCATTTTATGTATTAATTTTAGTGTTTAGCAAAAATAGTTTTAAAATTTCATTTCTTTTCTAGTAACATATGATATTATTTATAAAATAATTTGGTTTAACTTATTGAGAAATTTAAATAATGAAAGAATAATGGTATTTAGGCCTACCATTTAGTCCTACTCATTAGATGAAGACACGTGTCAAAATCAAGGGATACTATTAGGAGAGAGAATTAGTAGAATACACATGTCATCCTATCAAGTGGGTAGGCCTATGAGTAGGTCCAAATGGTAGGACTAAATATCATTTCTCATAATGAAATTAAGCTAAAATGATTGAATTTATTGTTTGTTTGGTACTTTAAGTTAATTAAAAAAGTTTTGGTTTGTTCAAACTTTAAATTTAGAATTTATTCTTATAATTGTTTTCTGAAATTTGGGATTATTTAATACTATGAACAGTTCACAGCTGGCTCAGTTGGTTGGAATTAGTGAACTTGCTGAGAGCATGATGGCTTTCAACACCAACTATAAAGACACTGGTTTATTTGGTGTTTATGCTGTTGCTAAGGTTTGTTTTTATTTCATATTTATATTTTACCAGCCACAACATTTATTTTTCGTACTTATATTATGTAAATTAAGTATTTTATATTATGATCAAACTTAAGCTCATGATGGACATCTTTTTACCACTGATTACCTGCATATATATTTATTAAATTAAATTACTCATATTTTATTTTCATATTTTTTTTGTATCTGTAGCCTGATTGCTTGGATGATTTGGCTTTTGCAATAATGCAAGAAATAAGCAAGCTCTGTTACAAAGTTACAGATGATGACGTTATTCGTGCTCAAAATCAGGTGATTTTGGTGTTCATCTACATGAAGTATATGTTTTTATTAAAAAAATTGATAGAATATATCATCCTTAATCTCCACGAATTATATGTTTTTTTGCAGCTTAAATCTTCATTGCTTCTTCACATTGATGGAAGCAGCCCTATTGCTGAAGATATTGGACGACAGGTACGCCAAATATATAATTAAAAGGCTGTATCGTATTAAACTATTTTTTAATTTTTTTTTAAAAAAAATATTAAATTTAATGTGCAGTTAATTACATATGGGCGTAGAATCCCATTTGCTGAATTATTTGCAAGAATCGATGCAGTTGATGCTGCCACCATCAAACGTGTGGCCAACAGATTCATATTTGACCAGGTATTCCTTGTTTCTACACACCATTTAGATATCGTGAGAATTTGGTCAACTCAAAATATCATGAGATTTTGACTATTTTAAAAATCATGTGATTGCAGGACATTGCAATTGCAGCATCTGGACCAGTGAAGCTATTGCCAGATTACAACTGGTTCCGTCGCCGTACTTACATGCTCCGTTACTAGACACTTGTTTTGTTTTTATTTTGTTTTGTTTACTTTTTTATTTATTTTTCAATTTGATTTTCAATTTTTACCATCGGTCAATCAATTTCTCATGAGCATGAGTTTCATAATGTGTCGATTTGTATTGCGAAAAAACACGGATTTATGATTTCTTTTCGAGCTGGAATAAAGCCGAGGCTTTTTTGTATTGCTTATGTACAACTTTAACTTCAATTTATATTATATACCACCAGATGTTTATGACGTTAAGCTTTTCGTTTATAGTGTTTTGTTTTTTTAAGAGGTTTATGTCTGAAAAACAAATTATTATTATAATAAGAGATTATTCAGAAATCTGAAAGCTGAATCTAGAATTGCTTGTTTTATAACGTATAAATATTAATATTTTACTACCTCCGTATCAAAATAAGTGATACATTTAGGAAATTGCGGTTTTTGAGGCAAAAGATTGGAAAGTGATTTAAAATAATATAAAGTGGATAGTTAGTGGATAATGGGACCCACTTCTTTTGGATGTAGTGAAATTAATGATGTTTAAAAGTAAAAGTAAGGGTAAAAGAGTAATTTTACTTTATTAAAGTAGATAGTTAGTGGAGAAGGGGTCCCACTTTTTTGCCAAATAAGGAAAGATTTTGAAGTGTATCACTTATTTTGTTCCACCCTTTTTAGGAAAGTGTATCACTTATTTTGATACGGAGGTAGTATAAGTTAACAATTTTACTCTTCATAATATTTAAGTTTTAACTTCTAATGTTGTAATTTTTTCTAATTACCATTAAAAAGAAAATCAAATTAAGAAAAATAGTAAACGGATAACTAACTAATTCCTTAGCTTTTCTCATTTTCCCCAATTTTATATCGATCTGTATATTAATTTCAATTTTTATCATAACTTAATCATAACCAACATATAAAGTATAAATATATAGTAGTATTATGTTACTCATTGATGTCTTGCTTCTATTTGATAACAAAAGAAAAATCAAACTTCTATATTTTCAAATAAAATAAAAGATTTTAATCAAATCACAATAAGTATAAAATATGTTTGTGCTTTTTCCCATCTAGTAAACAACAAATCGAAAATAATCAATAACTTGCAATTTTTTTCATTTTCTGGTCCAGCAAATGATCATAAATTTTCTAGCGAACGGTCAAAAAGTTCTTGAACCAAACAGCAGAATCCTTTGCATATCGTTTGAGTTTGTCATTATAATCAACAAAATACAAGCCGAATCTTGAACTATATCCAGCAGCCCATTCCCAATTATCCAGCAATGACCATGCAAAATATCCTTTCACATTGCATCCATCCTCTCTGCTCCCAAACACCATCAAATTAAATGTCAAACACGTTGATGATACTTGTACCGTACAAACATTTAAGCAATTAAAAAAAAGAAAAAACTAGATCTAAAACGGACTTACTTTATAGCAGCTTGCAAGTTTGTAAGGTAGTCGTTATAGTATTTGACCCTCTTTGCATCCTTTAGTGCGTTTTTAAGAGAGATAAATGGGCTGTTTGCGTCATCCATACCTATTGGAACAAAACAAAAGTATATAAGTTATAAGTAACCATGATTTACATGTTGTATTCTCTGCATAAATGGTGGTACATTACCATTTTCAGTGATGATGACTAAAGGATTTCCATATTTGTTCTTGATGTAATTCAATAAGCTTCTAAACCCTTCTGGCACTATGTATAACCATATGGAGTTTGCCTGCAAAATACAACAAGTGATAAATATAAGAATAGGGACGACACAAATACCTATTCACACGCCACAATCTATATTTTGATATACTTGTATAGTCTGTTTTAAAACTTGTACAACGTGATGAGGAAAATAGTTTTTGTTGTGTAGATATCAAATCCCATAACAATAATGTTTGTATAATTTAATTATCGATAAGTCTAGCATACGTACCCGATCACCGATAGCTTTTCCGCCTTTCCAAGCTGAAAAATGCAAGAAAATCATTTCATCAAACCACTGTTATGCGATTAACGACATTAATGATTAAACCATCATTTGCTCGTATTGATAACGTACAACTATAATTACTGATACGCCTGGCATTGTTTGGTAATTAGTCCTAGAGATGGCAATTCCAACCAATTTACTTGTAAATGGATCAATCTGGGGTATGTGTTATCTTTAATGGTTTAATAGGTCAAACGGGTTGACGTCCAAAGGGTATCATTATTGCAAAATAACTTTCTAAATCCTTTGACTAAAGAAATTTGATCATTATTGAACAAAAATAGCTTATTGTATATATTTTTGACACACTAAATATGGGCAAAGTGTAACGCACTTTCAAAAAATATTTTTTTAGGCGTTAAACTATCTTTTTTGCTTATTCCACTCACTATACTCTTATAATAGGTTAACTGCCTAACTACTTAACCGGAAACTTAGATCACCGCCAAAATATTATGACGTGGCAAAATCAGAGATTTAAATTTCCGGTTAAGGAGTGAGGCGATTAATTAGTATAAGAGTAAACTGACTTAAATGAACAAAAAAAAGTCACAACACTACTTAAGATTGAGATTTTTAGGATATATGTTAGACATTTGTAAACAAATCTAGAATTTAAGTCAACACAACCCTACCCATTTCCCGTTATGGGCTCGCCCATTTTGCCACTTCTAGTAATAAGGCATGTTAGGTAGAAGAAAATGGATATTTTTAAATAACGTACGAAGAGTAAGGGAACCCGAATCCGCAACAGAATCATTGAGCAAAACTCCAATGATGTTAGTTGAGTTATGCCATGCGTACCACGTTGTGTAATGATTTATTCCAACGAAATCAATAGAGCCTTTGAGAAGAGTTGATTGAATTTTAGAAAACTTCGGTAAACGGTCTCCTACTCTTGTCCTCATAGAGTTCGGGTAATCTCCAAACATTATAGGGTCAAGAAACCTGTTATATTTTGTAACATATTTGATATAACAACATGCTCTAAAATAAACCGTATAAAGTTTAAGCTTATGGTTCATTAAGAAATGTACCATCCTAATTGGAAATCTTGTGCTCGTTGAGTCGCTTCGATGTCCTCGGTTTTGTTTGTACCCGGGATATACCAAATGACATCAAATGCAATCCCTATGCGTCCATGTTGCTTTGCCTATATTGGTGAAAACAAACATGTTTAGTTTATGTTGTTGGAAGTTGTAAAATTTAGTTAATATAAGTTGTTTAAATGTTTGACAAAATTAAATTTTGGAGTAACTAAAAGGCCAGGAAGCGTTTTCATGTAAGGCTTATAATGGTTTAATTCTCAAACTTTGATCCCATTTTCGTGTTAGATCCTTAAAAAAAATTTGCAATATTTTTATCCTTAACTTTGGTATATATAATGTTTTTTTTTTTGCAATATATTAGAACGGAAACGAAATAAAAGTTCGAGGATTAAATCATTGTTAACCCTATGCCAAATCATTAGATATTATGCATGTGGCGTCTAGATGGATGTTTAACCTATTGAACCGGTGACAATAAGTATTTTAGAAAGTTAATCAAAGTTAAGGATAAAAATAATGAAAAAAGAAATTAAAGGGTTTAAACGGAACCGTGACATATTGTTAAAACAACTAAGTTCAAAATATAGTAGCTTTTTGATTAAAAAACTAACATGTATAATCCCATAGCCTTTTCCATAACAGAATTATTGACAATTGGAAATGTTATCGAAAAGTTTTCAAAATGAGATAAAAATAAGTGTATATAAGTAAATTTAGTTCTCACATATATAAGTAGATTTTGTTTATTAAAATTTAATAATTTACCTTATATTTTCTTTTATAAATATCAAAGGCTGCTGCATGAGAAAGGAGGACATTATGACCAACAATATAAGGTTCAGTAGCCGAGTTTCCGGACCTACAAAACAATCGAAGAAGTATTGAGCAACGGCCCGGTGCTTGAAGCCCAACATCATATCCTTGTACCGTAAAAGTATGAGGTTCATTAAACGTCATCCAATTCTTCACACGATCACCAAATTTCTCAAAACATGTCTCAGCATACATTGCAAAATCATTTCTATGTCATAGTAAAAATCCAAAAAGATTCATAAGATAATGAAACTTAACAATTTTTAAAGAAACGATAACGGAAATACTTACATGATTCGAGGGTCAAGCCATCCGTTATATTTGTCTTCCAACGCTCGAGGAAGGTCCCAATGGTAGAGGGTAACGTATGGTTCGATCCCTATGGTTTAATTTCCATGATAAAATAAAAATTACACGAATTTATCTTATATAAAAGGGTAATTTTGTGTTTTTCAACTTAATTATGTACGAAAACATAATTTATATCAGTAAGTGTTATTAAATTTAAAAAAGTCTTTATAGTTGTTATTATCAAAACTCTACACTTAAAAAGGTATATACGTACCATGTGCTAATAAAGAATTAATAAGAGCATTGTAATGATCGATTCCAGCTTGATTGATTTGACCACTCCCATCTACGATACAAAAAGCCAAAAGTTTAATTTAAATAAAAGTAGGAATAAAATCGATATAATTTAGTAAATTTTATTAATATATAGATGGAGTTTTATTTAACGTCGCTTT
This sequence comes from Calendula officinalis, assembly GCA_963853835.1. Classification (NCBI taxonomy): domain Eukaryota; kingdom Viridiplantae; phylum Streptophyta; class Magnoliopsida; order Asterales; family Asteraceae; genus Calendula; species Calendula officinalis. Next base: position 36,715,567 of record OY970827.1, on the reverse strand, counting down.
CTCTTACGTTAATCTATTATATTTCATTTGTAATTTATGCATTCATAATATAATAAAGTTCTAAATTTCTTACTAGGAAAAATTCTTGGCCATGAGATTGAAAACCTATAAGCATTCATGCCCATATCCTTCATCAATTTTATGTCACCCTGCATTTCAACCATCAAAATAAGTAAATCCTTTTAAAATCAGATCGACTAAGTTATAATCGGTGTTGTAAAACTCGATCTACTACCAAGTTTTACAACATTGGTTATAATATCTTGTGCATTAGGCAATAAAACCCCGACAAATATCATGGTATATTTCATTTTATGTTTAATTGAACATGTTATTTTTATTTGTTACACATGTATAGACACGAGACATGACAAGTTGGTTAACCGAACACTATATCTATAAAAGGTCTCAAGGCTCTTATTGCTTTTTTATCCAGAAGGGTATTCCTATTTATAATAGGCTCTTCAGGGGTGACCGAACTTTGCTCGTGATGTACGCGATCTAATCCTTTCCGTGACTGATTCTGAACCTTCTAAGGCTATCTGCTAAATATTTACCCACAAAAATGATGGAACCCATGAAATCATTTCAACCACCCTTACATTAGTTTATCACCGTATGATTGTATAAAGCTCTTATTTCAAATTGCTTAAAGTGGATATATATTAATTGTCACATCATGAATTAATAAATGACACTTAATCCCTAAAATTCGCATTTTTTGTAGTGTTCAAAGATATAAAAGATAACTTGACTCGTACAAATGGTATTGATCAACTGCAACATCAGCATTACTGAAATCAGTTACTTTACCTGCAAAATTTACAAGGTCAGAAAATGTAAGAGTTCCAAAATAGGGGGTTATTTTCCTACCACAACTTTTAAGGTATATACCACATCCAATGTTTAATATACTTGTACAGTTAGCTGTAAAATCTGTATTGTTTGGTATAACAATTAAAAGTTGTGGTAGCAATATCAATTCTCTTCCAAAATAAGGACTATCTTGTAAATTCCAGATAACCCACTTGAAGTTTGTTTTTTCCTACATAGAACACTTATCTTTTTTCTATCACATTGCAGTTAGACCCTCCATATATGGTTTAAGCACTACTAAATAAGGTATGCATTCAATTCAACTAAATATTTGTAACGGATGACGAAAAAAATTACCAAATGTATGAGCAAATTTGTCCCAAGTAGCCTGACCCCTTCCATCTTCCTTCACCGCTCCTTCATACTGTAGGTTTGTATAAAAAATCATAGATCAAATAAAGTAAAAAGGTAATACAGATATCAACAATCGTAGTATAAAATTCCGTTACAAAAAGTATATATATATTTATTATATATATCATATATAATTATATACCATAAAGATTTATGTTGTCCTCTATTATAGTTTCTAAACTCTAAAATAAGCAATACAACAAATACTTCCTCCGATTCGAAAACGATGGGATCCATACCCACTAAGTATCTACTTTAACAAAGTAAAATGACTCATTTACCTTTTTTTACTTTTAAACATCATTAACCTCACTGTATTAAAAAAGTGTGGGACTCATTCCCAATTAATCATTCAATTAAAATAATTTAACCATCATTATAATCTTTTGTCTTAAAAAACTATGAAATCTAAAGTGTATCACTTATTTTGAATCGGAGGAAGTATTAAAGATTTATGTGATTTAGCCATTCTCCTCTCTTATGATCCATCAAAAATTGAAGTTAATTGCACTAGAAGGTAGTAAACTTTCTTTCGTTTTCCCTTTTAGGTAGAGAAGTTTTCATTTTACTACAATTTATGCTTTTGCATATTTTTGTAAAATATGCTTTAAAATTTGTAGTACTCACCTCTCCATATAAAAAGATAAAAGAGAAATAGTATTGGTTCCTACCATTTGTATATATTAATGTGTCTATCAATTTGATCATGACAAGTGTCAAAATTAAGGATTGATACGGGTTAAGAGAATTGGTGAATTACACATGTCAATTTTAAAAGTGATTAGAATTGGTGAATAACACATCAATTTTAGAAATGACTAGAAATATGAGTATGAAGAAAATATAGAAAGAATTATTATTTTTCAAAGATAGCGAACTTCACTTTATTTCCATTTGAGTGCGTGAACTATTTTGTCATTCTTTACAACTTATAAAAATATTCTATTTAGGGGCGTGACCTCTATTTTCTTACCTTGTGAATACTAAATTACACCTTACTTTAGGTTATCCTCTACGACTTGTACAGAAAATATCAATACTCAAAGAATTAATCCAAATCGATAAACGATAACAATTCCTTTAATTAATAGATAAGCAAGCATAAAAATCCTTCCAAAAAATGGAAAGTCCACTTTTATATGCATGAGGAGGAGTAAAAGCAATATTTATAAGGAGACACAATTTTCCTAAGTTAGATGTACACAACTATGCAATTTTTCTAGGTTTTGTAGCCACTTTATAGTGATTTCAAACTTGTGACGTTTTTATAAATGTTTCGTGACGATATATTACAATACTAGCTACAAAACCCGCCCGATGGGCGGGTATGCTGTAAATTTTAGTATGTAGAAAAATGTCCAAAAACTTTATATACTTCTAAATGACATAATAATCGATAGATGTGATGATGATTTTGTACAAAAAAACGGTAATGAAGAAATGTTACATATAAATGTTACATATAGTTATTTGTTTCCTTCGCTGATTGATCTTTTAAATATTTATTTGTTTCTTTGTATGTAGGATCTTTTAAATAGTTATTTGTATGTACGATCTTTTAAATAGTTATTTGTTTCCTTGTATGTAGGAAGCCGTATATGGAGCATATGAATGTAGACCGTAAGCCGTACCAGATTCGTTTGTCGTATATGGAGCATATGAATGTAGACCGTAAGTCGTACCAGATTCGTTTGCCGTATATGGAGCATATGAATATGAATGTAGACCGTAAGCCGTACCAGATTCGTTTGTATTAGTGCAAATGACGTGAACCAATCAGGGAATTCCAAGTGGCATTATGGACGAATAGGAATGCTTGGAATTGCCATGATGTCAAACCCTCTTCAAATTTAGGCCTCATATATAGGGTAGGATACAGATCGAACGATAAGAACCATAAATAGAGGAAACTAGCGGGCTTTACCCCGCGCGTTGCTGCGAGAGATTTTCATATGATACCGAGAAGATTGTTTACTAATATTTATAATACATTAAAAAGATCGTTGATAGAAGTTTGTTTATTTGCTAATTTTCATGTGATACCGAGAAGAAGTTTGTTTGCTAATATTTACCCCGCGCGATGCTGCGGGGGATTTTTATATGATGTACAAAAAATGTATGTTGCTATTCGTACAACTATAAAACCGTATTCTCAATAATTTGGGTACTATAAATAATTTGAACTGTAAAATCAAGTTGGTAAATGTTATATTACTAATTTACAGATTATAATATTTAATTAATGTAATCAAATTGTTAAAAAGAGAAAAAGAAAGTAAATTGTAACTATTGAAATTTAGTTATAAGTAGGGCTGTCAAAACCTGACACGACACGACAAAAGTACACGAAACGAAATAGGGACGAAATTGAAATTTGAATTCGTGTTCGTGTCGTGTTCGTGTTGTGTAAAACAAACACGAAGTCGTGTCGTGTCGTGTTCGTGTTCACAGATTAACACGAAATTGACACGATAGTTATGATTTTGTCGTGTTTATCGTGTTTTTAGCATGTAATAAGTAAGAAATTTGTTATTTATTTTGTGTTGTCTTGTTTGTCGTGTTTATCATGTTATCATTTTTTAAATCGTGTCCGTGTTCGTGTTAGCAAAATAAAACACGACTTCATGTCGTGTTGTTTTCGTGTTGAACGTTTTCGTGTCGTGTCATGTCGTGTTATCCAGAAACACGAAAAGATAGCACGATTTGACAGCCCTAGTTATAAGAAAAAAGAAGTAATCGTAAATATTTATAAAGTCGAACAATGAAGCTAAAACTTAAAAAAATAAAAAAAATTGTGATGTGTAGTATTGTTCAAGCATGATATAGGTTTTGTTATATAGTTATCCTTTAGTCTCTTAATATAAAAGATTTTTAAATTAATGTGATTTTTTAATAAATTCTTGAAGTGGAGGGGGTGTTTGTAATATCTTTGCTTTTATAAGGGACCAGATTTATGATTTACTCCATCATATTGACGCCACCATCATTTTCTTGATAAATTATCACCTCTCAGCCACACACAAAAGTTTTAACTTCAACTAAACGACAAAAGTCAAGTGCCTGGCAGGCACTATTCATTGACTTGGTAAATGTAGTATATAGTAATAGTAATATGCTAGTGACGTCAAATGAACAAACCCGGTTACAACAAAAAACTTGAATTAAACAACTACATAATATCCTAAAAATAGCTTATGCTCGACTTATACACGATAAAATCACTAACTGATAAATAATTGTTAAAAGTTCTCTTCATTCAGAACTTAAACGCTTCGTATAAATTTATGATTTTGTATTAAATTTAGATGACAAATCCAATAATATTCGTTGTAAGTCAGAAAGACTTTGAGACAAGATCTGGAATCATGTCAAATTATATAATAGGGTCCGGATCCGGTGAGGACTCTTTTCCCGGTGAGGACTGCGAGGACTCCAAAAAAAAACTCTAAAAATGATCCAAAACAAACTTTTTTCAAAAAAATTTCTTTTTTAAACATAAAAATCGCAGCCTATAAGATCCAAAAGAAAAATAAAAAATTTCAAAAATGATCCAAAAAAAAATAATGCATCATAATAATGATCCACAAAAAAATATGGACATTATTATGATCCACAAAAAAAAGTGGATCATAATTTTTTTTTAAATTTTTTTTTTGTCAAATGTAGTAATAATCATGGGGAGTTATATTTATTTTTTTCGGAATTTTTTGAAATTTTTTTGAGGTGTCCTCGCGAGTCCTCACCGTTTTTGAAGTCCTCACCGGATCACACTTCTATTAGGGTCATATTTAAAGACTAGAAAACAAAAATACCCTCCCACATATGAAGTCTCAATATGATCGACATATATAACATACTCCCTCCCTCCCACAAAAAAAATTCACAATCCACTCTAAATTTTTGTCCCACAAAAAACTTCTCATTTTCCATATTTGATAGCTCCACACAATAAAAAACTATTATTACTAAAGACCTCACCACAAATACCCACTAACTATCTTTTCGCTCTCCAATTCAACCTTATATTTTAATCAAAAGTATTATCAATGACCAAAACTACTAACTATCACCTAAAAACTTATGCAAAAGTCAAATGAGAAGTTTTTTGTGGGATGGAAGGAGTATTAAATTAAATAACATCCGACAATAGCAAAGGAAAAACGAAAGCATCTATTGGAGGAGTAATATTAATATTTAATAGCATAATTGTAAAAACCATTTAATATAGATTTTGTTTTTCATAACAATTTAAAAACCATTTAATGTCATTCTCACTCATAACTAGTAAAAAACGATTTTTAACATGTAATGAGAAAACAGAAATGCAATTATATTGGTGTAGCTTCGAGTAATAATCACCAAAAAAGATTAGAATGTGATATCTACATAAATGTGTTAATTCATGCTATGTTCTATGTTCACATGTGAACTTTTATCACATGTCCTTGCAATATCCACATGTGAATACAAGTAAAATGTGAGGCAAAATTTAAATACTGGAAAATGATCTCATTAACAAAATCTTTAAATTTATTCCACACATAAACCTTTTCATTTTTTATAAATTTATTCCACTATTAATATATCTTTAAAAAGCTTTAAAATATATTTTTTTTTGAAAATAAAGTCTAAAATTTATGATAATGTTAGACTCGTTTGTGCCAGATATGATAACACAAACTCACTTTGAGTTATAGGAAGACAACATTTTCCCTTAGATATGCTTTTAGAATCACCATCATAGATGCTTTAATTAAAGCATAAACCATGTCATTTTAGAATTAAGAATAACAGAAAATAATATGCATATAAGTTAGGTAGTGATAAATATTCAAAAATGAATTCTCATAGTATAAATTATTGTAAAAACTATATACGGTTATATCAAGTTTGAAATCAAAGGAAATCATGCGACACTTAAAAGTGAAATTTAGACGAGTCTAGTATTATTCATTATATAATATTAAAATAATAATAATAATAAATAAGGAATAAGAAAAAACAACCTGGTAAGCAGAAGAGGCGGTTCCAAAAACAAAACCATTTGGAAAGCTTGTTCTGTTAATACTTCCATTAGCAAAACATCCATGAAGAAGTAGTACAATCCCCAAAGTTAACAGAACAACTGTTTTCATTCTCAACAACATTAATTAATTAACTAATTCTCTGCGTGAAGATTTGATTAAGAAAGTGGTGGCGGAAGGTGGCGCGTGACGGTGGGGAGAATGGAGATACGCCAAATTAGCTGAGAATGGAAATGGGGATAAAGGGTTTCTAGATTGATGTAAATGGGAATATTTGTGTGTTTTCCACCAAGGTTTGTGGGATTATATACCAAACGACGGAGATGAGGAGAAAGGGGGTGGGGTGGGGCGGGGTGGAAGTGGTGCTAGAATTTTGGAACTTTGAAGTCTTATTTTCACACCCTTTTAAAATACAAAATAATATGAAAATATAAAAAATTATTTGAGATTCCTAAAAATGATAAAGGATACATGTCGAATAATTGGAGTAAATGAATGTGACACGTATTTTAATCTCAAGTAGCATAGTTTATAAACATAAGTTGTAGCATGATTATAAAAGGCTTGTTTTAGCTGATTCACAGTTTGAGATTTAACCATGTTATCACAACATAGTCCAGATATTGAGTGTAAGACTTACGTATATTAATGTCAAACTTTGCTCACATTTACCCGTAATAAATTGTGTTCTTTAGGTATATTAAATAAACTGAGTTTATGTGTCAAATATATATAGTTAAATAGTGATAACATATTTGGATATATCGAAATGAAGAAAAGATTGATGAAGTATGTTACAAATTTATATAAATATGATGTGCATCTTTACAAATTTATAAGAATAGTTTGATATAAATATGATGTGGATCTTTACAATTTTTTCACGAAACGTAGCCACATGCTTCTCGATCTAAAAATGATGTTTATTTTACATCACAACTTTCTTAGTTATTGTATTTTTTAGGTATATTATATATGAAGTATATCATTTGGATACTTTTTGTTTACTTTTTTTAGCAATAAAACTGCACATACTCTCTATAAACTATTAATAAATCTATATTATATTATCCATAACATGACTCAAACTCATGACTATAAATCAATAATGAACATCTTATATCACTAAGATACAATCTCTTATTTTACATTCTTCTTTACTCATGTATCATACGTTGTGAATATTTAAACCAACTGATTAAGGTGCGGCAAAATCTTGCCAAAGTTTAAAGAATATGATAATGATAACAGTTACTCCTTCCGTCCCACAAAAAACTTCTCATTTGGCTTTTGCACAAGTTTTCAGGTGATAATTAGTAGTGGGGTCATTGATAATACTTTTGATTAAAATATAAGGTTGAATTTGAGGGAGAAAGATAGTTAGTGGATATTAGTGGTAGGGTCTTTAGTAATAATAGTTTTTTTATTGTGTGGAGCCCATCAAATATGGAAAATGAGAAGTTTTTTGTGAGACAAAAATTTAAAATGAAATGAGAAATTTTTTGTGGGACGGAGGGAGTATATATTAAGGCCAGGTATAATAATTTAAATATTCTCATTAAAACAAAAATAATAGTTATAAATATTAAAAAAAAAATAGATATAATACATGCATAGTGAGTTTATTTCAGAACCAAACAAAATCTTAAAAGTCTAAAATATTTGAGAATTAAAATTGACACATGAATACGTTCTAAATCTTAAAATTCTATATATACAAATATTTATTTCTTATATTTGGTTCATTATGAATTATGTGTCGTTAACTCAATAGTCAATAGTGTGGGAAAACCATAACTTGATACGGTGATGTTCGGTTTTATTTTTTTATGCGAGGGACATTATGTTTTTGACTATTTTCTAAAAGAACCTTTTAGTGGTTATCTTTCTTTTTCTTTCTTGCTATTCTTATGTAATTGCTTTCACACCTATTTTTTTAGTTAAAATTTTAGTTTTTTTAAAGGGCAAATATTATTAAAGCACAAGACGGTACAACGAGAATTACAAAAAGAACCAGACCATTACAAACTATATAATTAAACATCTTCAGCCAGAAAATCAAAATAAGACCAAACAAAAAGCAAAAATCGAAAGAGAGCTCTTCCCAAGTCAACAGAAAAAGAATTGACAATCCAATCAATAATTCAATATCACTCTGTTTACACCTACTTTTGATCCAAATGATAGAGTTGCATTGAATAATTGGGAAAATAACTAAATAACTTTTGCGAAAGAACAATTCATTGATACTTTTGCTTTTAAAAAAAGTATATTGGTTTTATTTTTGAATGTAAATATATATATATATATATATATATATATATATATATATATATATATATATATATATATATATATATATATATATATATATATATATATATATATATATTTTGAAGATAAAAACGAAAGTCATAATCAAAATGAAACGACTACTGAATAATGAAAAAGAAGTATTCCCTCTATAGAAACTAATTATGGATATTGTGACTTTAATTAGAGCACAAGAAAACGTGTCTAATTTCTAAGTGTTGGAAATGGTGTCCAACGTCATCAAATAAACGGTTTGACTTGGTCAACGTAAATTAAAGTCCTACTGGGGTTGCTCTTGAGGCGCAACCGAACACGAGAATAAACGAACCGGGCTTTGATTAATTGTTTAATCAAATGTGTAACGGGCTAGATGGACTAGAATAAGTTAATGGGTATTAACTAGTTATTCAAAGTGGGCTTTAGTTTAATTAAATAAAGCGGGCTTGGGCTATTTGAGTCCAACTCAAATAAGGAAACGTTTCCTTGGCGAAACCTATAAATAGGGTGCATGGGTATTGACCTAATACACACAATTAATAGCCTTGAGCTTGCACCCAAGTTTCGGCCGCCCCTTCCCTCGTCCGTCCGACCGCCGCCGTGAGCCACCGCCGCCGCCGTCGCGCTGCCACCGTGAGCCACCGTCGACCGAAAGGGTTTTTCGGTTAGGTTTTCGTTTGGGTTTTCTCGAGGGTACTTTACACTACGTTGTGGTGTATTGTCTCGTTCGTTATCAACCTCGAGTGTGATCAAGTAGAGGGGTTCTAGTTTGAATCCTAGTTCTTGAGGAAGTTCTGGCTCGTACAAGATCGCAAGGATTCGCATCACCAAATGTTGCCAATGTAAGTGATTTATTTCTTTTATTCATAGCTACCTTAGACTCGTAGATCTAAACGATCCTTTATCGTTTCGTCGTTTATCGTTATGATTTGTTCGTAAATTCTGCGACGAACAAAGTGTCGGTAAATTGGTACGAAACCCAACACTATGGTAATTTTTATAGATCACCTCCCTTATTCTAATAACTTCACAAATACAAAAGCAATGCAGGTTTTGCATAATTTGAAAGGATCTTTTAGAAGGTCTCACAAAATCTAATATTGTAACTAGTTAGCTGTATATTCATACATTATTTGGCTAATTATCACATTTTAATGAATAAAATTTTATTTTGGAATGCAAACTAGATCATAGTGCACATAAGCTAACCAACCAGTCCCTAATTCGGGGTCATCTAATAAAGTTGGAATACATAATAAGTATAAGCATATGCAAACTGGACTAAAAATCGACCATATGCATTGAACCAAACTATACTGGTTCGGTTCTCGATCATGTTCGATTTAGTTCAGTCCAAAACCTAGGAAAAACCAAAAATCAGCAAGAACCGCCGAACCCTTGGAATACATAATAAGTATAAGCATATGCAAACTGGACTGAAAATCGACCATATACATCGAACCAAACTATACTGGTTTGGTTCTCGATCATGTTCGGTTTAGTTCAGTCCAAAACCTAGGAAAAACCAGGTATACCGGTTTGGTTCTCGATCATGTCCAGTTCAGTTTTGAATGATTTGGTTCGGTCCAAAACCGAGAAAAAACTGAACAAAAATCGAAGAAACCTTATCGGTTCTTGGTTCTTGACGGTTTTCAGTCCGGTTCGGTTCGGTTCCAAGCGTTATTGGTTCGATCCTTGATCCGGCTGATATCAATATATCGATTCTCAGTTCGATTTAGTTATTAAATTGTGCACATGCTATATAAAATTATATTTTATTATTGTTTTCGGACAACTATATTGCTTTGTCACATACCTAACTAGGAAGTCGTCGTTCCACCCATCGTCCTTGTTTGTGGTATTATCATGGCATTAGCCGAACGAATGGAGGAGTGTACGGATCATATGTTTCCTATAAGATTATTTAATAATTTTATTAAATATAATGCATCGCGATTTTTTTTTTCTTTTTCTTTTTAGAAACTGCGAACTATATTAACATAAACCACAATGACGTGACGTCAATATATTGACAAATGTGTCTAAAACAATGAGGCTAAAAAAATTAATTACGGCTCTCTTAAGGCTGCAAGGTATGGGTACCACATGTGATACCCATTTATCTTGTCACATCACCGCCACCTAAGCAACCACACCACCACCACACCACATCATCTCTAGGAAATGCCCACCCCACCACACCATTTTATTCCATTAAATTTTAAATAAAATAAAAAAGAAAATACTCATCAACCAATCAGAAGCCACCATCCATCAAAAAGCATCCCTTCCACACCGTTGCCGAGTAGTGGCGAATCCAGGATCAAAATCAATCGGGGTCCACTAATAGTTGAGCAATTAACAAGTGGGGCCAATAAAAGAATTTTCTATTAAAATAAATAGAAAATCAAATTTTTTATACATGGGACCCCACCAAGTGGGGGCCATGCACCCCCCTTACATGTGTGTGCATCCGCCAGTGGCCGAGCGTTGCCCGTGGGCTGCATCCTCCACGCCGGACCCCAACGGCGTTGGGGCAGGGCTGTGTTCCAACCAAAACCCCACGCCGTGCTTGCCACATCACACCCCCACGCCCACCCATTTCCTACCCATACCATGCAGCCTAAATGCAATGTCTTAAATCTGGATTTTGAATTGAACACGTGAATTATCTAAAGATGAAATATAATTACCGATCGGTTGAACTGATATTAAACACTTAATATTTAACTAAAAACTTAATATTCAATTAAAACTTAGTTTTTCAAACTTCAAAACATATAATAAAACTTCAAACATATAAAAAGTGATATAAAATATTCACTTAAAAAATTAGATTAAAAGAAAATTAAATAAAAAATACAGTTCAATAATCCTGGTCTGACTGGTTTCACAATTAACTCTATCGGTTTGAAGCGGTTCATAAACAGACTTTTAACCCGATCGATTCGACCCGACATACTTTTATTTTACGATCAGACGGGTCCAACCTGCCGATCGAAACCAAATTTTAATACACTGCTTAAATGTCAATATATTGACAAATCTAAAACTTATTTTAGATTCAAAACATATTTTGTGTCTATCGAAATCAATTTTTTTAATGGCGCCTAATCTATTCCATTTGCCCACGACGGAACTTAAACCTATGACCTATTGGTCATGGGCAACACCTTATAATTTTCACCAATACCATGTACTAGGCTAGAAGCCTTGACTCTATCAAAATCAATTATATCAACTGTCTATGACTAAAAAAGTTATTATTAGTGATTTGTTGATTAAACTGAATTTCCTGAAAAGTGTAACAAACAATACAGTCAAATCTCTTTAAATTAATAAGGTCGGGACTTGATAAATTTATTATTAGAGAGTTATTAATTTATCGATAAATTAATAATTATTAATTTAAAGAGTCTGAACGCGTTAATAATTAATAATTACGTGTTCAACGCGGTAAAAACTCGTTCAACTAGTGACGTTGCAAGAATTTGGGATAAATTCACTTTTGATGAAGAAACTCGAGACCTCGAGACTATGATCGATCAATGTAGCTATCGTAATAAGATGTACATCGACAATCTAATGAACTATCTAGGTGAAAATGAAGAATGTTTGGATGTTCATAGTTTAGAAGAAATTATGGGTACAATCATTGAGAACAATGCAGAGGATGACCACGAAGATGATACGGTGTGTTTGGAGCTTGTTACTCGAAAGGATACACTTATGGGGTCGAGTGTTTTTCACAACCTTATAATACAATACAAAAATACAACACTTGAGCTATTGAATCATATTTCAATAAAAGAAAGTTAAAGCTAGATTAGCTCCAAATAGAGGAAAACAACCCAAGTCGGGAACGGACAAATTTATTATTTTAGAGAGTTTATTAATTTACAGAGTATTAATTTAAAGAGATTTTACTGTATGTAGTAAAAAAATCTAATGAAATGAACCGTTGTATCTCTTTTAACATTTAAAAGTTATACTTCCTCCGATTTAAAATAAGTGATACTAGTAGTGAATAGGTCCCACAATCTTTGAATAAAGTAAGGTTAATGATGTTTAAAAGTAAAAGTAAGGGTAAAGAAGTCATTTCACTTTATTAAAGTAGGTAGTTAGTGGGTGTGGGGTCAATTACCTTTTACCAAATAAGGTAAATTTTCAAAATGTATCACTTATTTTGATACACCCAAATATAGAAAGTGTATCACTTATTTTAAATAGGAGGAAGTATGTATTAAAAACGAATTTTCAAATGATCTCTTTTTCTCATAATAATATGTCTCCATGCTATATATAAACCAAATTTCATATTAATTTTTCTTGTAATGATATATATTTTTATTTTTTATTTAATGTTATTTAAACATTTGTATTAACAGAAATTCAGATAAATACAAGAATGCTCATCAAGACCTCAAAGAAGAAAACAATGACAACGTTTTCTGGTTATTTTTGAAAAGAATGAAAAAGTTTTGCTTCATTATTTGTGTATTATACTATTATTGGATAACGAAACCAAATAAATTAGCATTTTTGTTATTTTTTTAAAGTTTATTCCATAATAAACGTAAAAAGATTCAAACATCTTATCATGTATCGAGAGGCGAGAGCTAATCATATTAAAGAAAAAAAAGAAACTTAAGTATTCGATCAAATAAGCAAATACTAACAGCCTAACAATATTAATTCGTTCGTAAAACTCCTGAATAAGAAGAATAAATGTTTAATTATTACGTAAAACATGGCTAATATATAAGAGTATAAGACAACTATTAGCAGTTATTTTGTTTATTCTTTAAAAACAAATTTCAAAGTAACAAAACTAAAATGTGTGATGATTAAGTTTTGAACCTCACACTTCACATCTTGCTTGAAATAAATATACAATTTGCAAATAAAAGGTTGCTCAAATGTTGTGTGGCGCACGGTTGGAAATTGGTTGCAACTTGCAAGTGTTGGATACAAATGTTAATGATCTAGGGGCATGTTTGGGTAAGCTTATTAACGGGGCTTACGAGCTTATTAGCTTATTAAGCTCAAATTTACATGCTTATTTGAGCTTAATAAGCTAATAAGCTAATAAGCTCCGTTAATAAGCTTACCCAAACATGCCCTAGATGAGTTAATGGATAGCTTGGACTCTAGTGCAAGGAATAGTAGAAGCAAGCTCATGTTGGAAGCGGTGTGCCTTACCGTGTTATGGATTCTTTGGCGATATAGGAATGCGGTCACGTTTCAGAATGGAGACACTCGAAAAAATATCTTACTTGATTCGGTTAAAAAAGTAACGTACAATTGGATTTCTAATCGTAGTAACAAATTTATTTTAGTTGGACCGAATAGCTTATTTTTCCTTGTAATAGTTAGTTTGTTTTTCTAGCTACTTACTAGTTTTTTTTTAATATATTAATATGAAAGCTGTTTTCTAAAAAACTGGAAGTGTTTTTTAATTGTAGTGATTGCCATTTTTTAGTTGACAAAATTGTATATTTTTGTATCAAGTGGCGGTGGAATATGTTAATAAAACATACGTTTTATATAACAAAACTATATACAATGTAAAGCATGTGTCTCAATATCAAATGTAAAAATAATAAAACCATAAATGGTATGGGTGATTATTAAAAGTTAAAAAAAAACTTTTAAACTACTTGTAAAGGTGAATCGAGGGAACAGTTGGCCATCTCTGAGGACGTATCCCCTTATGACGATTGCCAACGGCTCGTCCTCGTGGGAATCGACAGTGATCGCCTTTCAAGAACTGTTGGCACGCCTCATGTTGTTGCTTGTCGGTTTTACATGTCTTCTATCCGAAGTGAGGAGACAGAAGAAAGGTGGGTCCAAGGAATTTTAATAGGGTATTTACTATTTTGTGTGTATCTATATTTTATAATGATGTTGAGCACAAAAACGAAGAGAGGTGTTATTATTGACATGGTATGTCACTTGAGTGTCAATTGAAGTGCCAATTTATGTGGTGCTGATTTGACAAAAATTGGAAACGCCAGTCTTGTCATGATTTTTTTTTTTTTGAACTGTAAAGTTTTATTAAAAATGAAATTTTAGCAATTTGCTAAACTACAAACATACAAGGGGTTCTTTAGCCAGTCAACCCAATAGGCCTTAAAATGATTTCTTTAAGTTAGCCAATTAAAAGAAAATAAAACAATGAAAGAAACAATATCGGCTTTCCGAATACTATCATCATAAAATAGAATTGAGTTTCTATAACACCAAATCATCCAACAAGTAAGTATACAAATTGTCTTCAACTTTAGCTCATCATGCCTTTTAGATTGGGAGGTCACACACCAGGCCCACCAATCATCAAAAGACCTTCCTGAAAAATGATCTAAATCGCACCATTTGCAAATAGAATTCCAAATTTGCATAGAAACCATACAGCCAGTCTTGTCACGATTGACACAAATCTGCTACGAGTGTTGTCTTGAAACACGTCTTCCTTTTTTGCTTGGTTTGGTCGCCAGGCCGATCGAATGGCTGTGAGAATGAAAAGTTATTTGGTTGCTCCCCATGGTTTGGTCATGATTTTTAGGCATACAATCCATGTTTTTTTAAATAGTAGAACATACGTACTATCTAAACTACTTCTAAATATACACAATATGTTTCACAGCAGAACTCAAACTCATGACTATATGTCCATAAGAAACACTTTCCAACACCTTATACCGTCATGTTACATCTTATATTATGGATGATACATATAACCGAAAACTCGAACCCCAATCGAACCGGAACCGAAACTGATTGGAATCGGATGACTAAATGAATCAGTTCGGGTATTGAGTCCAACTTTTATATGAAATCGGGTCTCAGATATTTAGGGCCTGGTTACATTTGATATAGATCAAATCAGGTCTAAGATCCGGAACTAAAATTTAGTTAACTAATTTTTTTATACCTAATAGAGAGCTTCTGCTTTTCATAAAACAACTTCCATCCCTCGAATCCACTGCACTTACCTGTTTCCACGGGACCCCCGCCCCTCCCCATCATTGGGGGGGGGGGGGGGGTTCATCTTGTTCCATGGCCTGCAACCTTGCAAAATCATGTGGAGAGGACTCGTATCTACCAACCTTAGAGCATCTCCAATGGGAGGTTGAAGAAGAGGTTAATACTATTTGAATAACCTCTAAAATAACTTTTTACCATTGGAATGAATAACTTTTTTAAGAGGTCACTCTAACCACTTGATCTTCCCCAACCACTTGAACATCTTTTAATGTTTGATTTTTTTAATCCCTATATTTAATAATTTTACATTTTAAACCTATGTATATATTTATATGTGAATCATTTATTATTTCTATAACTATAAATTATAACTTTATCATATTTCAATAATTTTTAAGGTCTAGCATTATAATAGTTTTGTAAAAGACATTTTAAAAAATGTTAAGTTTTATAATGCTATAAGAATTGTTAAATTAAATAAGTGAGGGGTATTTATATTACATTTGATATAGTTAAAGGTAAATTAGTAATTTATAAGAAAAAGTCTTTGGAAAGGTTAACCATTGGAGAAGTTTTTAACTAATAGGTTATTAGATGATGTGTCAAAGGTAATAAGTCATTGGAGAGGTTAACCATTGTGGATGCTCTTAGAAACCATTTGGTCTCTTAGCATCGTGTATGCATGCGAAATTTTCTTTTAATTTTACACATTATTCTAATTTCTACTTCTATTATACACATTAATTTGTAATACTATTTCGGAATCCACCGATCCGAATACATCTGTGTCGATTCTAAACCTAATTTCATCCCTATTTTATGCCACATGCCAATGACTTTAAACATACATTTTTTACCCAGGACATAAAAGAAAGAGCGAATTACATCTAAGGTCCCTGTGGTTTACCACTTATTGCAGCCACAGTCCCTAAACTTCATTAAGTATATTGGGAGTCCCTGGTGTTGCCATTTTGTTGCACCCGTAGTCCCTGAAGCAAACGTCCGTTAAAAAGCTCTGTTAAATCACCCATGTGCACAGCACATGATGGGTAGTTTGGTAATTGTCCACCCCTTCCTCAAAGTTAAACCCGAGTAAATTACATGGAAGGTCTCTGTGGTATACTACTTATTACAGCCTTAGTCCCTGAACTTCATTTATTACACCGGAAGTCCCTGGTGTATACACTTCAACCTTTATTGTCGCGCCACCAACCCCCTGAAAAGTCAATCCGAACGGACACGAATGGGGCCTTGTTCGTGTTCGTTTGTTAAGGAAAAAATGTGTTCGTAAACGGTTCACCAACACTTCTCGAACTGAATTTTGTGTTCGTGTTCGTTTGTTAAGAAAGTTTAGTGTTCACGAACGGTTCGTGAACGAGGGTAACAAACATAAACGAACATAAAGAAACACAAACAAGCATAAAGAAACACAAACGTACACGAAACAAACATAAACAAACATAAACAAACACAAACGAACACGAAACAAACACAAACGAACGTAAACAAACTCAAACGAACGTAAACAAACGAACATGAACAGATGTTCACGAACGTAAACGAACGAACGGGCATTTGTTCGTGTTCGTTTGTTTAACTAAACGAACACAAAATCTTGTTTGTGTTCGTTTGTAGGCCTGTAAACGAACCGAACGAACACGAGTGGGGTCTTGTTCATGTTCGTTTGTTAAGGAAAAAATGTGTTCATGAACGGTTCGCGAACACTTATCGAACGGAATTTTGTGTTCGTGTTCGTTTGTTAAGAATATTTAGTGTTCATGAACGGTTCGCGAACGAGGGTAACAAACATAAACGAACATAAAGAAATACAAACGTACACGAAATGAACACAAACGAACACAAACATATACACCAGGGACTTCCGGTGTAATAAATGAAGTTTAGGGACTAAGACTGTAATAAGTAGTATACCACAGGGACCTTCCATGTAATTTACTCGGGTTTAAATATGAGGAAGGGGTGGACAATTACCATACTATCCATCATGTGCTGTGCACATGGGTGATTTAACAGGGTTTTTAACGGACGTTTGCTTCAGGGACTACGGGTGCAACAAAATGGCAATACCAGGGACTCCCAATATACTTAATAAAGTTTAGGGACTGTGGCTGCAATAAGTGATAAACCACAAGGAGCTTAGATGTAATTCGCTCTACAAGAAAACACCCCAAAATATCAAAAGAACAATTTTATTACTTTAAAGTTTAAACTCAAAACCCCAAAAGAACAAACAAGAAGGTTTGACTGGACCAGGATCAGTCACACACATTCGTGATCGGGCCTCCTCAACTGCGAATCGACCAAAAGGAATTGACCGGAAAATTCACAACACGCACACGAAAACCAAAATGGAGGAAGAAGACGAAGATCCGCCACTTGCCGTCGAGATTAACGAAACCCTAGACGGTCAATCGTTCAATCAGTCTATTCAAAACATCGAAAACGCGGAAGAACTACCGCCGGTCGGCGTGACAGTAATCACCGGCTATCTCGGTGCTGGAAAATCCACTGTAAGGATTCTAATTCGATATCATTTTATCATTTTACCACTTCTGTAATACACTTTATCGGTATGGAATTTTCTGTATCGTGTTTGCTCCGAAGTCTGACGACCATAATTGTTTCCTAATTATCAAATAAAAAGTTTAATCAGTGAAATATATGTTAGCTTAGGCTTTCAGAAGCTTAATTAACAATCAAAGTGAGGAAATCAGTTTTGATTGAACTGATTTCACTCATTTGTAATTTCCAATGTTTATAGGTATAATTGATGTAATGATGTTTTTTGGGGGATTATTGATTTAATTTCAGTTGGTTAATTATATATTGAATGGAAAACATGGAAAGAAAATAGCTGTTATATTGAATGAATTTGGGGAAGAACTTGGAGTTGAAAGAGCAATGATTAATGAAGGTGAAAATGGTGCACTTGTTGAAGAATGGGTTGAGCTTGCAAATGGCTGTATTTGTTGTACTGTTAAACACAGTTTAGTTCAAGCATTAGAACAACTTGTTCAGAGGAAAGAAAGGTAATATTTGAATCATTTCTCATAAATATTAACATCTATTTTATACTAGTATTTTTTTAGAAAATGTAGCTTTTGTTTATCATGTTCTTCTGTATATAGATTGGATCATATATTATTAGAGACAACAGGGCTGGCAAACCCTGCTCCACTTGCATCAATTCTTTGGCTAGATGATCAATTGGAATCAGCAGTTAAACTTGATTCGATCATAACTGTAAGTTTCTTGTTCAATTTTAAGGTTTACAAACTATAATTGTCCCAATTTATGCATAAACTTGACTAATTAAGTCTTTACATTACTAAAATCAATCATTGGACAGGTTGTAGATGCCAAAAATCTCCGTTTTCAGCTAAAAAAACATGAAGATTCGTCCACATTTCCTGAAGCCTTTTTACAAATAGCATTTGCAGTAAGTGATCATCTAAAAATGTTATATTTCTTATTTTATTTTATTAACTTTTATCATTTATTGTAGGATGTTGTAATTCTTAATAAAGTCGATCTAGTTTCTCCACAAGATATAAAGGAACTTGAAAATGAAATTAATAGCATTAATTCACTTGCTAATATCGTTCATTCTGTAAGGTGTCAAGTAGATATTTCCATAATATTAAATTGCAGAGCATATGATACCGCGGTTAGTTAGTTATTCATCCTATTTTCTCATTCCAATTTATTTTTTCATTTAGTCAGAATATTAAATTTTATGATATTACTAATTTTATTTTATTTTAATATAGCATGCTGCTCACCTAGAACAGTTATTAGAAGAAAATAAGTTGCTAACTACTAAAGATCTTCATGATAGTGGTGTGAGGACTTTGTGTATTTCTGATTCACTTCTGGTTGATCTTGACAAGGTATTTTTTTCTAACAATAATTTATAATTTGTATAATTTATGCAGCTATGTTTTTATATGACCCAGTGGATATAAAACAAACCCGAACCGACCATCATAAGTAAACGGGTCGAAATTGCCACCTGTACTTTTACTTTAAAAGTTAATATTTATTTTTATTTTTTAAGGTGCGTTTATGGCTTGAGGAAATCCTTTGGGATAAGAAACACAACATGGATGTGTACCGTTGCAAAGGTGTTCTAAATGTTGTAAACTCAGATGAACTTCACACAATACAGGTAAATTTCAATTACAAACCTTTGTATATTTTTATTTATTTTATTTTAATTGGGAATTTAAAATAAATATTCCATGCGTAAATGGTAAAACACGTGCAATTCCTAACGGTTAAGTGTTGGTATAATGTCTTGTTTTTTTTGCAGGCTGTGAGAGAGATTTACGAGATAGTTCCTGCACGAAAATGGAAAAGTGGTGAAAATCAAACGAATAAAATTGTGTTTATAGGTAAAAGTGTAATATTTATAACACGTTTTATATCTAAAATGTTTTTTTTTTGGTTGTATTTTCTGCAATGGGTTAAATCTAAAACGTTTTAGAAATGAAATGGGTCAAATGGGCTGAAACTCACTAAGGTGAATTTCAATGCTTAGAGTTACGACCTCCTAATTTGTTTTGTTTAAGATAAATCATAAATCTCTGCTTCTAAGTTGGTAGGTTGGCCCGACCCGACCCGGCCCGTTTTGACCTTTTACCCACTTCAGTGATTCATTTTGTTTTTTTTTTAATTGTGCAGGGCGGTCTCTAAATGAGGATATTCTTCTCGGCTCTTTTAGAACTTGTGCCTCAACGATGTGCTAATAGCTGTATTATTGTTAATTACTAAGTTAAATTCGCAACCTTTTCTTCTTTATTGAGATATGAAAATTACTGTGTTTGCAACCAAGAATTTTGTTATTTTTGAAATGACCATGCTGTAATCGAAGAATTAGGTATAATATAGTTATGTCAATTGTCAAAATGTTCAAATAAAAAACCATGTGATTGAATATTTGACAACCAGTGATGATTGGATTAAGATTTAAGAACAAAGACTATTAATAAATTTTTATGATAAATGTAGGTCAACAACATTCTATTTAATTTTGTGACAGTTGAAAAGCGACAAGTCTTAAAAAAAGGATAAGCCTTAAAAGAAAATTATTTTATGCGGCATTAATGAAAATAAAACAGTGTAGGTGAGAACCATTTAGATAGAAGTTTTATTGTGAAATGGCAATTTTACTCTTCTTTTACGTAAAATTTTATTTTGTTAAAAAATGATTTAGAATGATATAACTAACAATTTCTGTCTAATGTGAAATTACAAAATATGTTCTTTTGGTATTACAAAAATTCCACATATGGTATTTTAGATTTGACGTTTTTGTCCTTGGACATTTTGTTCCATATTCTACGTCTTTGTTAATGCGAAATTACGAAAACTCCATGCAACTTTTCTGGAAGTCTTTTGGGAAGCAATCTCTGTACTTCTAGGTGGAAGTATGATTGTTTACATTTCACCTTCCATAAACCCCGTCTTTAGTGGGGTTGAGTATGAGGTGAAATTACAAAAATATTGCATAATTTACTCATTTATATATGTTAAAGTTTGTGTTTTTTTTTTAGAATTTTATAATTTCCGATATTAATGTGGCTGAAATCGATGTACATAAAAACACATACATACTTAGCTTACTTACAAAATTATTATCATAAAATTGATGAGAAAATATGTAAACTTGAGCGATTTTAACATATATTATGTCTAATCTAACTTGAGTGTTTATTTCTCTGTTCTCTTAAAAGAACATTAATAACCTTGCAAGTTGCAAATATATACATTTTAATATTTTTGGTGAGCAATTTATTTATATGGGTTTTGTTAGTGACAGTCCTAATGAGCATAAAACAGTTGTACATTCATTGATGGAGTGGTATTCCTAAAATTCAGGGGACGATTTTTACTCTATTTTTGCCTTCATATCATTTTCCTATTTATATTCATATATCCGATTTATATTCATATATCCGATTTAAATTGTAGGAAAATTTATTACTTAAACCAACACAATAACGTATTATAAAAAGCAAGATTGATTAATAACTTGAAGTTTGAAAAACGATTAACCGAAATTACTGGACTCTCTTTCTTTTTCTCCTCCGTGAGAAACTGCTTTCTCTCTCTCATTGTCAATGGTGAATCAGAACTACTATTGAGCTTTATCCCCAAAAAAGCTTAACTGAATCTACGTAAATACATACATTCATCCGTATCTATTTACCACTCTCGACCGTCTGGTAATTGCTTGAAAACCCTAATCATTACGCTATTTATCCGATTTCATTTATTGTCGGTTAAAATTGGTGTGCGTAACTCCACATTTATTGCATTTCGCTTCCGTGCCTCAGTTGCATTCATTGATTTCATTTGTATCTAATTGGTTCAGATCCGTCTCGATTTTGAGAAAAAAAGTGTGATTTTGATGCCACTTGTTAAATTATGTCTATTTGTTTGCTTTTTGATGTTATATTAGGTTGTAATTCGAAGCTGTAATCATAATTGTAGGTTGATCTGAAGATAATTTGACTAGCATTTGGTTATTGAGCTGGAATTTGTTTGATTCTGGAATTGAGGAATCGGAAGCTCATTTGTTGCTCGATCTACTTCAGTGCTTAATCTTGATTTTAGGGTTTGATGACATGAGATCTTGCAATTCGATCTCATGATTGTAGATAACCTCATCTGCCATTGAAGATTGATTCTTTTCTAAGTGATACTTCATATAGGTTTTATGATATGATAGGTCAACTTTATTACCTTATTTGTTTGAAATATAAAGCTTAAGATAGTGCTTTTGAACACCACATTGTTGAAGTGGATTGCACACTTGGATATGAGAAGACACTTGATCAAAAAACTTTGTCTGGTTTTTGGCCCTAGATTACCGAGAATATGGTTGATCTTTTGTATTGCAACAGTTTTTATACTTATTGTTCTATCGAGTTCATCTTCTAGATCATTCGATTCTGCTACACCGACTGTAAAACCAGACATTTATGCAAACTACAGAAGACTAAAAGAGCAAGCAATTAATGACTATTTTGATTTAAAAAGTTTATCATTAGGTGTTAGTAACCTAAAGGAACTTAGGGTTTGTGGAAAAGAAAAAGAGCATTATGTTCCTTGCTATAATGTGTCTGCAAATCTGTTAATCGGGTTCAAAAATGGTGAAGAATTTGATCGACACTGTGAAGCATCAAAAGGCGAGCAATACTGTTTGGTTCGTCCTCCAAAAGATTATAAAACACCTTTGAGTTGGCCCGTTGGTAGAGATGTTATATGGAATGAAAATGTGAAGATAACCAAAGATCAATTCCTTTCTTCCGGAAGCATGACAAAAAGGTGTGTTTTTTAATTAATTTTAATTTTTTTAATTAATTTCATCCCTTCAAATCTTCTTCTTAGGTTAATGTTAATGGAAGAAAACCAAATCTCTTTCCATTCTGACGATGGATTAATGTTTGATGGTGTAAAAGATTACTCACACCAAGTTGCAGAAATGATAGGATTAGGGAGTGATATGGAATTTCATCAAGCTGGTGTAAGTAAAGTATTCACCTTTTTTTAAGTTAAATTACACATGTTGTTTAATTAATAATTAATAATTATTATATACAGGTGCGTACGGTACTTGATATCGGTTGTGGTTTTGGTAGTTTTGGGGCCCACTTGCTATCATTAAAACTAATGACTGTTTGTATGGCTGCATATGAGTTGACCGGTAGTCAAGTTCAAATATCTCTTGAACGAGGTCTTCCAGCAATAATTGGAAATTTTAATTCTAAACAGCTTCCTTTTCCTTCATTATCATATGATATGGTTCATTGTGCAGACTGTGGTATTTTATGGGATGATAAAGGTACTTCAGCCCGTTGGGATATTATATTTTATTAAAAAGTACACATTTTTTGTAAAAGTATTATTATTTTTTTCTTTTTAACAATGTTTTTTAATGAATTAGATGGATTGTTACTTATTGAAGCTGACCGGATACTTAAACCTGGTGGATACTTTGTTTTACATGGGAGTTCATTAAGTACAAAAAAGGGCAGTATGGCCAACCCGATTGAAGAATTTGCCCAAAAAATATGTTGGACATTTATAGCTCAACAAGAAGAAACTTTTATTTGGCAGAAAACCATTGATGTTCAATGTTATTCATCTAGGTGAGACTAGTAGCAGTATAATTTCCTTTTTGACCCGTTACCCGACCCGCCCATTTCTTCAGATTTGAGTAAACATTTACAAAAAAATTGATTTTTTTAAAAATTCTGAATTGTAGCATACATGGTGCAATTCCCCCTTGTAGAGAAGAAAGAGATGATTCTGAATCCTATTATCAACCACTTGCATCTTGTGTGGGTGGGACCACCAGCAAACGGTGGGTCCCGATTCAAAACAGAACTTCAAATTCCCAAATTACCCCTGCTGACCTGGAAATCTATGGAATCCAACAGGATGGATTTTATCAAGATTTTGAGTCATCGTTAGCAAATTTGAGAAATTTCTGGTCTTTACTTACACCATTGATTTTTTCTGATCATCCAAAAAGACCAGGTGATGAAGATCCATTACCTCCATATAATATGGTTAGAAATGTAATGGATATGAATGCACATTATGGTGGCTTAAATTCTGCATTTTTAAAAGAAGGAAAATCAGTTTGGGTTATGAATGTTGTACCTGTTACAGCCCGTAACACACTCCCACTAATTCTTCATCAAGGTTTTGCTGGTGTTCTTCATGATTGGTAAGGATTTTTATTTTTTATCCTTTTTATTAGAGATGGAAAACGGGCGGGTCGGGTAACGGGCCAAAACGGGTCAGATTTTAAAAATGTTTTAATTGTAGGTGTGAACCATTTCCCACTTATCCACGAACATATGACATGCTTCATGCAAACGGGCTCCTTTCGTATCTTAAATCTGAACGATGCAGCATCACAAACTTACTTTTGGAAATGGACCGTATTTTACGCCCTGAGGTATTAATATTATATTATTATACATTTAATGTACAAGTCCTCGAAGCATAACTGTGGTGTTCGTGCAGGGATGGGTTGTACTTTCAGATGAAGTGGGGTCCATAGAGAAAGCACGCACAATTGCTACACAAATACGTTGGGAAGCAAGAGTCATTGATCTTGAAAATGGCAGTGACCAAAGAATACTCGTCTGCCAAAAACCGTTTCTAAGAAAATGAATCATGAAGCTGGTCAAAGTCAAACATTCCTCGGGTCTGGTCTTCCAATGTTACAAAATTCTGGTAACTACTTTCCACCCATCAGTTACTTACTTCTCTACTAGATGCTGCCCAGCAAAATGGGCAGGTTGGGTAACGGGTCAAAACGGGATCGGGTTAACTCGCAAACACTTTTCTGTCCTTTTTTACCCAAATAATAATAAATAATTTCCAGGTTACTTAGGATTATAAAAAGTGACTATGTTTTTATGATATCTTAGTGCTTAAAAACTTAATTTATCCAAATATTGTTGCAATTAGTTTTTAGTACCATGTATAATTGGATACATAATACATAACAGGTTGAAATGGGCTAGCTTTTTTTGTCCATTTTAAAAAATTTCCAATCCCTATAATTCTAGGTAAATATGCATTTAAAAAAAAAAAAAAATGATTTGATCAAACACTCTAGTTTGGGCGGGCTGCTCTCGACCCGTTTCTTTTTTGGCCCGTTTGGGATCAAACATAACCTGAATCACGGATGATGATATCAGATACTGTATTGATGTTTACCAAGCACAAGAAGTTGGTCTACATTCGATCTTTTGGGCGTAGATAGAGATTAAAGCAAAGCACTTGCCAGCTGTAGATTAGAGAGAGTTTTGGTGCCACGTAATCATTTTGGAAACAATTTTAAAGGAATTATAGCAATTCATTTGTCTCATTTTGCTTGTCTATTAATTTCCATGATTTTTCATCAATTTTGTAACACGTATTATAATTTGTATTAAACGGGCTTGGGTTGTAACAGATTGGATTGGTTGAGTTGACTTGCAATTTTATGTCTATTTTTTTTTTTAAATACATTTAACGTGTTAATTGTTACTGTAAAAGAAGTATTGTTCCAATTATATATTAAAATTTTCAGTTAAAACGATTTAGGAGACTGTACTAAAAAATCTTTCAAATGACTTTTAACAAATTTGATGTTTAAGTGGACCATTTAACTGTTCTCATTTTTTACCTAAACATTTTAAATTTTATTTGTTTCGGATAAAACACAACTGGAACACTTTTAGTTAAACCTTTTTCATGGATTTACCGACATCGACAATGATAATTAATCCTTTCAAATGAGAGGAAAGTAAAATGTATACAGTCATACTTTTACCCGGAGGTAAGGAGACTGTTTTGAGTGAAACCTCCAGCAAATATGCGAGTGAGAGTATATGAATCCCAAAAGTTAGTGAAAAATGTTTTGGTAATTACTTTGTGGGCATTGGCAAAATCACTAAAACATCAATTTAACAAGATGGAATTTACGAACTTGTAAATTATAATCAGTTTATTATTATTATTATTATGATTATTATTTTCAATAACTTCAAATTATTAGAACAACTAAATGTAGTATAGCCATACAAAACCACCCACGAAACAACTAACACAAAGAAGATCTCGTCACAATAGAACAAACTTGGACAAATAAGGATCAATTTCATAATTATCTTATTATAGTACTTGTATAAAACGGACTCTATAGTGCAAATTTACTCCAAGTGATCCAAAATAAACTTCGTAGAAGACTTAATTATCGAATTCAAGAACGTACTCAGTGTCGCTAAAGATGATGTATAGGGGAAGTGAGATGTACACAGTCATACCTCTACCAGGTAATAAGAGAGACTGTTTCTGGAAATAGCTCCGGCAAAAATATGTAGTGAAAAAATGATGTGTGAGAGTATATAGAAAGCTAAAGAGATAAACATATAAAGCATATAAAGTTGCGGTTTCTAAAGGTTATGTGAGATATAATAGTTTGTAAAACATATGATTATAAACTATAGGGTCAAATAAGTAAGTTAGTTAAAATCCACGGGGCGTAAATGTAAATAAGTAGAAAGTACAAACAACCCGACAGAATTGGATCCCGAGTCCCCCAAAAGACCACACGATTAGCGCGCAATCCTACCTTATTTCTTCAAACCAATCCAACGGTTGAGATTCACGTTTATACACCAACATTCATTCCCTAATAACCTCTGCAATTCTCTTAATCATATCACCTTTTTATTACTCATCACTCTGATTGTCTCAAACAATAATTCGTAATTCAATCAATTGATCGATCGTTCGGTTTCCGTTGCAGAATCGATCAACAAAATGTCAAACGAAAAGGAAAGAGAAACTCATGTTTACATGGCGAAGCTGGCTGAACAAGCCGAACGTTACGAAGGTATTAACCTCGTCTTTTGAATTTAAGATGTGTGAGACTGTATTTTCGATCTACATTTGTGTTTTGAGAGTGCCTGATTGATCGGAATTGAATAAATTTGGTGTGCGATTGGTATCGACTTCATGTGTTGTTTTTGGATGTATGAGTGTGTGCTTTTAACGTGCAATTACTGTGTGAAATTGACCTTCTGTTGTTAGATTGATTGGAATGTTGCTTTGATCAGTATCGTTTAATGCATGATCTACAATTAAAATTTTGTCGTTAAATCAAATTCGTATTCAAACTTGCCTAATTTGAATATAATATGATTTTGACGATTGATTATTGCAGAAATGGTTGAGAGTATGAAGAGTGTTGCAAAACTAAACGTTGAACTTACTGTTGAAGAACGCAATCTGCTTTCAGTTGGATACAAGAATGTAATTGGGGCAAGGAGGGCATCTTGGCGTATCATGTCATCAATCGAACAAAAAGAGGAATCAAAAGGAAATGAAAGCAATGTTAACCTAATTAAGGGATATCGCAAAAAGGTTGAAGATGAACTTGCCAAAATTTGTACTGATATTCTAGAAATCATTGATAAACATCTTATACCGTCTTCTGGATCTGGAGAAGCTACTGTTTTCTACTACAAAATGTCAGTTGTTTGCTATCAATTTTATAAAAACTACTTTAATTAATTTTTAATTTGTTTCTATCATGTGAATACAGGAAAGGTGACTACTTCAGGTACCTTGCTGAATTCAAGACAGACCAGGAAAGGAAAGATGCTGCTGAACATTCATTGAAAGGCTACGAGGCACGTTTTATTCTTATAATTAACAAATTTATGTTATTTAAATTGTGTTTAATACTAATTTAATTTTGTATTAAACATTTGTTTATTGACATAGGCGGCTGCTGCTGCTGCAAATACAGACCTCCCTTCAACACATCCAATTCGTTTGGGGCTGGCTCTCAATTTCTCAGTTTTCTACTATGAAATTATGAATTCACCCGAAAGGTGATATTGGTTGAACTGTTTTTTACAAGATATATTGATTGTTAATTATGTAAGAATTGCATTGCAGGGCGTGCCACCTGGCAAAACAAGCTTTTGATGAAGCAATTGCTGAGCTGGACTCTTTAAGTGAAGAATCTTATAAAGACAGTACCTTGATCATGCAACTTTTGAGAGATAACCTCACTCTTTGGACCTCTGATTTGCCAGAGGAAGGAGGTATTTAATATAAATTTTATACAAGATTTAGCAATTTTACAGCTAATATTTTTACATTTACTTTATACGCATCAACAGAATTAAAGGTTCATGATTCTTGTTTCAGGTGACGAAAAGGGTGAAGAATCCAAATCAGCCGAACCAGAGGTCAGCACATGACATGCACATGCACATGTTTTTTTTTTTATTAAGAGTCAGGTTTAATAAAAGATAGAAATCTTTAAAAAAAACACATGTTTTTTTTTAAATTCATGCTCAAATATTCTCAAGCACATGTTTTTTAGGGTTTATATCTAGAACTAAAACCAACCGTTTTGCAGGAGAAGAAATAGTGATGAGAGATAAATAGCAATCGTGAGTCTCGGGCAGTAGTCATTGAAGTATTTGAGGTTTTACCAGCTTTTTTTACAAGTATTCTTGCTGGAAAACTTTGATATTAATCATTTTTTTGGATCATCAAAGTTACTACAACATTGACATTTTTATGCTCTATATTGCTGCCTGGTTTTTCGACCTTTTTTAGCATAATTCATAAGAGCTTCTGCCCTTAGATTTATTTCCATAAATGAAAAGTTATTGTTTTAATTCAGAGATATGGTCTGTTCCTTAAGTTTTCAAGTTGTTGGAATTCTAGTTTGCTTTTTCATGCTATATTTTTCCCTCTAAACATGTTTATTTGATAAGATGCATAACGAGTTTTAAGAGAATTGGAAAATACTAAAAGTACACAATAAAAAATATAATAATAAAACACAAAATATGTTGTATACACTTCAGATTTCTTTTTTTTTTAACGGCAAACACTTCGGAATTTCAGATATTTAAAATATAGAGAATGGATTAATCGGATATTTTAAATTGGATTTGCGGATGACATTTACTTATTACTTGTTACTTTTTGTGTTGAATGTTACAACAAACACATATCAAGTAAAAGCATTTTTTACAGTAATTAAAATCACCTAAATGAGAACGTATGTCTCATTTCATTCCAACTACTAATCAAACATTAATACTTGAGTAATAGCATCTAAATAACTTTGTAATTAATAAGAAATCACTGTAAAACATTAGCAATGAAATCAAAAAAACATATCACAAGTTCCTAATAATTCAGATAGTTATCATCCTATCATTATTTTGCCAACTCGATCAGTGCCCCTTGATAAATCTTCATTCTACCAATTTAAGGCCAAGGTAAGACCAAGTAATCTTACACAATCTCATGAGCACGCCAAAAACTGTGTAATTATTACTTTGGCGCATAGATGCATTAGATGATCCCTGCAATTCCAACTTTTCAAAAGTCTGTTACATTTAAATAGATTTAACAAAACTGGTCCCAGAAAATAATATTTACAACTGCTTCTTTAGTTTCAAGAGTGTTTGGAAGAATAATGAGTGACCAAATATTACATTTTTGTTAAAAAAAAAAGGTATATAAGTTTCTAAAATTAGGTTAAAACAAGGAGTAAAAAAGTAGATTTATTTTACCTTCAATATCAGTTTTCTTACACCTTGCAAAAACCAAAATTTGTTTACCCAAACACTAGAAACCGATTAAGATATTATAAATCAAATTTTAGGTATTTAATGAAGATGAAATAAGAGTGGCTTACATTTAGGCATAGTCGGTACTAAATTGAAGATTAAATAACAAATCCCTACGATTCTCGGTACCCATTCGGATTTTAAAATCTTTTGCTAATGACTCCACTTTCTCATCACTTTCAGAATCCATCTCTCTAACACAACGTCTACGAACCTTTTTCAATATCTCCTTTGTTGGTTCAAATCCTGCAACCACCTGCTTCCAATAATTTCATTTTGTATGAATTATTAATTAATTATTATTTAAAGAGAAAATATTAACATGTGATGTGATTACCATGTCGTTAATTGTGGAGATTGCAGCTTTCGTATCTCGTTTAATGAGATGTGCATCAATTAGAAGACTGTATGTTTTTGAATTAGGTTTCACACCTAAGCTTACAAAGTGGTCAAACACTTTGACTGCATCATCTCTCTACACAAAATATCAAACAATAAAATGAGTCAGAGATTTTGAAAATTCATTTATAACACATATAAAGACAATATTAACCTTTTGAAGCTTTCCAAATGCACACAGAAGAGCATTATATGAGTGGATATCGGGAGTCAGCCCAAAAGTTGACTCTATTGCACTAAAAGTTTGATAAGCTCGATCAACATCCCATATATTTGCACACCCTAAAATAACACAATTTAATGCAGCAACAGATTTGTATGGAGGATCTGCACGACTTAAATTCTCCAGCTGATAATAAACCTAAATAAAGTAAAACAATGAGTTAGCAATAAATCAAAGAATAAAGATAAAAAACGAGCTTTTTGAACATATGTTTTTTATCAAAACATTTAAAAGATCAACAGTTTTCTTCTAGGGGAAAAAAGATTGTTACCCAAAATGGAATTTGAACTAAAGTTGGTTACTTTAATGCAATTAGCCCAAAATAAAGATACCCGGCACAAAATATCATAAAACCAACCCTAAAAGTGAGTACGTTACTAAGGTAAAAATGTAAAATAGACATTTGCCTCTTTAAATATGTAACAATTGCACATTCCCAAATATTGTGTGCCTTTTATCTGGTGGATACTTATTTTGGGACAAAAGGAACATCTTTTTATTCAATTAGCTTGAAAAAAAAAAAGAAATGCGACACAAATATCTTCAAAAAACACGCAAAAATACATATAACATACCGTATCTAGAGTTGCAAATCCATCCTTTGAGCAAACAACCACCAACGGATATAAAGTTGTAAATGGAGAAAATATATCTTCTGCAACATCTTTAGGAGAATCTTTATAAGCAATCTCAAATTCATGCAAAGTACTAAACGCTTTTTGTAAATTCCCGAATGAAGAATAAGCAAATATTTTTGCAAGATAAGTTTCGGGGCTCGGGATTTTTTTTTGGCGCAAAGAACGTTTTAAAATGGCCCATGTTCCATCTAAAAGCTTAGAATTATAGTTTCTTGCAGCAGTTGTTAATGAATTTATTATTAATCCTTCATCAACAGACAGTAATACGGGTGGTCTTGCAGATTCACCACGGGCTATCCATCTTGCCATGAATTCCAGCCCATAAAATGCTAATTCACTGTTGTCTGATTGTGTTGCAACATCGATTATGAAGTTGCATAAGTTCCATGGTGGACATAAGGCTTTGTTTTGATCCATTTTCTGTTAAAATGTGTAATAAAATAAGTTGTTAGGTCAGTTATCAGAGAAATTTTGAAAGTAAAATGGGCAGGTCAGAACGGGTATGGGTCGGGTTGGGTTGACCAGAAAAAATTTGAAAGTAAAATGATAATTTTTATAAAAAGATATTAAATTTATATATTAAATAATCGATTCAATGAGTTTTTACTTTTTACTGATACAACTGGGACATAAAACCATCTTTTAATGAGTTAGTAGTTATTTAAGACATATAAAAACTTAAAAACAACTTTAGACCCATTTGACTCATATAGCCTGTTTCCCTCCAAGCTGATTTTCTACCCGTTTACCCAATAAACATCAAACATAACCCGAATCGACCCATTAATAAGTAAACGGGTCGAAATTTTGTCACCTCTAGTTTCTACATATTTACATAGGTCAGAAAGAAAAAAAAAACATACCTTACATCTCTCTATAATTGATACTAATGTATCTTGTCTTTCCTTAGTTGTACAATTCCTCACATATTCTGTAAATGCTTCAACTGACAACATGTAACCTGATTCTAAGGTTAAATCAATGTATTTTAATGCAGCATCAAATCGATTTCGGTTTAGTAGCAACCGAACAACTAGGTGATATGACTCATCATCAGGTAATGCACCATTTGATTCCTTACCAGTTTCAATCATCCTAATACACCAAATATAAATACATTCATTAAACAATCATCAACATAAGGATCTTAATTAGTGAATAAAAATAGGATTATTAGTGACTAACCGATCGATTAATTTCACAGCAGCTTCAGACTCACCAGCTTGATACATGCCCTTAAGCACCAAATTAAACGATGCCGTATTAGGAGCAATCGCATAATCTTCCATTTGAGCAACGAGATCCAGTAATTCACCAGCAGAAGCTCCCATCATAAGATTAGCCCTAAGATAATGATTATACAAGCTCGCATCTGGCTTATTAGGTTTTCCGTTTTGATCCAATGACCTAATCCAGAACTCAAACAGTTGCTTAATATCAGGCCATCTCTGTGACGTCATCCAATCGGCGAACAAGTTCATAATCGCATCACCGTCTAGGGTTTGCGATAGAGCCTCAATTCGAGATGACGGGTGTTGTTGCGCAAACCCTAAGGGGATAAGAGATTGCGAGGTTGATGATGAAATGTTCGGGGTAGGGTTTCGCCAATTCTCATTGTAGAGCGGGCTGCCGGTGGCCGGATTCGGTGGTAGTGGAGTGGCGGAAGCCGCCTCCGCCAGCGACGGAGATGGTGGTTGCTCGGCTAATTGAGCTTCTTGTGAGAGAAAGGCGTAGGTTGTAATGAGCTTCGGGTTTAGGATTTTGGACAGAGGTTTCCATTTACGAGTTAAGATCGCCATTTTTGAAGGTTTTGGGTGATCAAATTGCAGTCATGTAGTGGCTGTTGTTAGGGTTCTCGTTTTGATTGTTAAGTGAGAGGTTGAAATGGTTAGATTGCGAGAAGAACATGGGTCTATTTGATGCTGTTGCAAACATGGAGGGTATTTTATTAATTTTCCAACGGCCCATAACTAATCGGGTTAAGTAAGATACGATCCTTACACATAGAAGGCTTGCCAATTAGTAATTAGCCCAATCATTTTTTTTCCTACGCTCATAATCAACTTTTTTCTAAACCCTAAACTCTAATCCAATAACCCCTAATCATGTTATTGTTTCGTATTTTGTGGTAATATAACACAACACGAATTCGTTTTTTCAACCCGAACATGACACGACAAGAAATCATATTTTATTTTGCTAACACGAACACGACCCAATAAAAAAACTATAAAGCTAAGAACACGAGATAAATAACATAAATATCAAATTGCTTATTTTGTGCATGCTTAAAAACCAAATACACGTAAAAATATAACATAAATTACTACTAAATGTTCCCAAAATTATAACTATCGTGTCAATGGCGTGTTAATTTCTGAACCAAAACACGACATGACACGACTTCATGTTTGTTTTACACGACATGAACACGGCAATAGCACGGATTCAAATTTTGATTTCGTCCCAATTTTGTTTCATTTCATGTATTTTTTTCGTGTCGTGTCAGTTTTTGATAATCCTACCCCTAACCCCTGAATTCTAAGCTCACGCTAAACCCTAAACAGTACTTGTTACTTTAACACTAGTAGATTTCAACTACTTGACATGTGAAACTAGAATCTCGTGTCGCTGATTTGGCGTAATTATATAGAAAGATAAAAGATGGTGTTGGTAGTAAACAGAATATTAGTTATAATAAAATGTAGGTAGATTTTCTAAAAAAATTAAGCAACAAAATTGATTGTAAAAAAGTGTTGGTTTGGTCAATCAGGTTGGTTAAATTCATTTCGGTTAATGATAATGATACCTGAACCATAACAGAAGCTTTTGATAAATATTTGATAAACATATTCAGTTTAATTTAAGTTGTTCAATTATTTGGTTAATATTTTTCAGCAACTCTATAAATTCGTGCGCAGTTAATTACAAGTTTTTGTGTTCAGGTTAAACAAATTTCATTTATTATTTTTTATTTTGTATTTTGTTCGTAATTTTTTGGTTGAATCCAATTAAAGAACATTGTTTTGGATGTAATG
Source organism: Calendula officinalis (assembly GCA_963853835.1). Classification (NCBI taxonomy): domain Eukaryota; kingdom Viridiplantae; phylum Streptophyta; class Magnoliopsida; order Asterales; family Asteraceae; genus Calendula; species Calendula officinalis. The sequence goes on along the minus strand of OY970827.1, from coordinate 36,681,520 downwards.
GAATAGTCACCAAGTGAAAATATGGATATTTCATTATTACTAAATAATTACTTTATGCTAAAGTTATAATTATATGGTAACAAATAACTAACGAACTTTAAGTTCCTGCTTGACCTGCGAATACAAGTGTAACTCTAAAAATCCGAGCTTGAAGCTCTACTTTTTCCTCGGTTCAATAGGAAATGAAGATGAACAAAATTTATTGTTTATCTTGTTAAAATTGCTCATGTCAACAATATAAATTCACTTTAGTTTTCTAGATCACATCCATTATAAAACAAACACACAAAATAATAATAATAATAATAATAATAATATATATACCTATTTTTATTCATATACCTCACATTTCCCTTTTGTCGCCAAATTGAAGTAGCGGCCGAAGAATACCAACCGAAGGCATGATGCCAACAGTCTTAGTAAACCAACATACATTCAGTTGCAATGAAGGCTACTGTTGACATTTATTTTAAGTTTTTTCTAATAGAAAAAAGCATATATTTTGGTGTGAAAACTCATTGTACCCCATTTGTGAAATGGGTGTATTTGCACCCTATATATTCTGAATTTCTCCTTTGGTGGTAGTGTTGGTATTACAAGATTCCCAAGTCTAAAAAAGGCAATTAAGATTCAAATCTTGAATGAATACCACCATTTTTCCTTCAAAAGCCTCATCATGTTGTAGCTAAAGTAATATAAAAGCCACCTCCTTATAAATTTGGAGAATAGTTCCAACTTGTATTATTTACGCTTTTGCTCTTTCTTCAATGTATCATATTATTCCCTTTTGACTATTTTAAAATGTCATTTGTTTTTCATATCGTCATTAAATAATAGTACATATATTAAGACATTTTAGAACATTCTATTATACAATGAGTCCATTCAAATCATATGGCTTGATCCTTACAAGAAATGTATTTTTATTATTTTTCTAGTCTCGTAATTTGAAATATGAGTTTTTAATAATATGTATTTACTTGTCGCACACATTTTTGTATATAGCAAATTAATAATATTATATTGTCCTATGTGATTAGTTTTTTATTCTAGAAAATACCATAGAAGTAAATTTGTTTAATTTATTTTATTTTATTTTATAATATATACGCATGATATATGACATATGACATAATACCATTTCTCCAAATGTTCCTTCCAGAAATCATGTTTTCAGTCAAGTAGGAAGAATTGGAAGATTTGGTGCGTAATGTATTCATACCAACCTATAATAGATAAAGGTTTGATATATCACCTTTATTTTTCTGGTACAAATAGAAACAAAAGCTAATTACAATGGGGACTAAAAAATGATACAAACCCCTATTGGTTGAACGCAATGATAACCCTTTTTATATGTTTTTGATTGGTGAACAACATACCGTAAACCACACGATCTTCTGCAATTATCATGACTATAAAACTTCTACAAAACACGATCTAAACATTAATTTATATAGTTTTATTAGCCAAAAAAGCATCGTATTCGTATAAATATAATATAACGACGCAAATTCAATGGAGCATGTGAAACCAAAAATAGATAGCATCTATTTACATATGACATCAAATAATAGATGTTGAACGATATAAGACAAGTAGGAAGAATTAAAAGATTTGGTCATTATATATTGAGTACAACCTATGGATAAATAATACTTGTACAAAGTTTTTACTGATTTATATATTACTAAAAATAATAAATAATATGAATTGTTTTCTTCAATAAGGACAAAGCGACTGAATTAAAACAGTATCTTATCAAAGGGTTTGTATGAATTCCACACCAACTAAGAAGTTATAAGCTAAAGTTTTATTGGAGACATACAGTAATTTATTATTTTGTTTCATGAAAAAATTGTATTTGTAATAATAATAATAATAATCGTATGTATATTAGATCTCTGCCAATAACTCGTCGGTTGCTTCATCACTTGGGCGTCACTTAGTGACACATCACACACCCGTCACGGGAGTGTCAGTTGGGTAACCTTAATTTGGTTAACCGAAGAGAAAAGAGAAGAGAAAGAGAGACTAATAGTATTTTTGTTTGTGTATACTATATAAAAGATATATAAAGGTTAAATGTGTATGCCCATAAGTCATTGTTAACGGTGGTAAGTTAATTTTAATATTTACTGATATAATACTAAGTGGGTATAAGTTTGATCAGGGCCGGTTCAATTAATTTTTGGACCCTAGGTAAAATCTTAAAAATGGGCCACCTAGTAACTTTTTTTTTTCCAAATAACTAAAAAAATTCCGCCAAATTAAAAATGTCACCGCAATCCCCAAGTAAAATGTCCGGATTGGACCCTGTAGTCCATCTATTTTCAATATTCCGTTGTACTTATCTTGATTCCCATGAGTTTGCACGTATATATACACGGGTTGATTTTTTAAAAATGGGTCCTTAAATTTTGTGGGCCCTTAGCGGCCGTCCTTGTCGCCCATGCTCAGGGACGGCCTTGCATTTGATTGGTCGATTTATGTTAAAACAATTAGGAGTTTTCTTACCGACCTCTTTCCATCAATTCAGGTTTGAGACTTTTTATACAAAGATGATAACTTTTTTCTTTAAATATGTTTTATAAAATTTTACGGGGTTTTTAAATTATATATGATTTGATATTACCAGCCGTGAGAGGTTATTTTAAAAATTATACGCAAAAAACTAAAAACTACATTATCCTTTATTAAATTATTCAAGTTATAAAAAATAGGACAAAACACATGGCGGTAACGTTTGTGCCTTTGTGGGGTGGAGAAGAAACAAAATAGCTTAAACATATGACAAAAGTTTGATACGAACCCAGCCCATACTAGGATTGCACCATGCTCATAAGCTCAAGTGTAGAACTCACTCCCAAAAGCTAGCTTGAAGGAGGAGGGGACACTTAGGCTTATAAGCCACCATTTAGTTTTTACTCTAACCAATGTGGGATCATAACAATACCCCACGCTTTGAAGAACCAACGTCCTCGTTGGTCACGGCTATGTTGGTCACGGTCGGCACCCTCCTTTCGGGTCCGAGCCACCACTCCACAGGCCACCACTCCGAGCTCGTTGGTCACGGCTATGTTGGTCACGGTTGGCACCCTCCTTTCGGGTCCAAGCCACCACTCCACAGGCCACCACTCCGAGTGTTGGAACCTCGCAACGTAGGGCTAGCTCTGATACCAATTGATACGAACCCAGCCCATACTAGGCTCGCACCATGCTCATAAGCTCAAGTGTAGAACTCACTCCCAAAAGCTAGCTTGAAGGAGGAGGGGACACTTAGGCTTATAAGCCACCATTTAGTTTTTACTCTAGCCAATGTGGGATCATAACAAAGTTCAAAAGCTTTATTTATTTTGTGCTTTGACCGTTCAAGTTGTACCATCGATTAAATTACTATTAATAAATTGAATCAATAGACATGTTCAAACTAGTTTATTTATCGTGTGCTAAGGGATGTAGCTATCGAGCATCGTACGATTGTGAAACTTCATGTCAACCATAAATTTTAATACGAATGATAATGATTTTGTTTGAATTTTTAAATAAACAAAGGATAAGTTCCAACCGTGAAGTTAACAAACAGTTTAATTTTGTCACAACTAATAATCTAACATACACAAAAGTAATATACGTACATTTACCAACAATACATATTTCATATTTTTAGGCAATACAAATTATAAAATACAATTTACACAATACTAAGACAACTCCCAACCATTGTTATTGTAACACCCGTATTTTTATAACATCGTTTAAAATCATTTAAACACGTTTTTCTCAATAATAGACATGATGTCCAAAATACAGTTTAACAAAAATTTTAAAACCTTTATTAGAGTATACAAAGATACGGTGTTACCAGGTATATCAAAACCATAGGCAATGGATCTACCTACGAGCTCCCGAGCTAAACATCTCTAGGTCACTTCTAGTGCAACCTTCTACCACTTCAAACCTGTACCTGAGTACACAACCATAAAACAAACGTAGTACGTGAGACAAAATAGTCTCGTGAGATACATGGGTTTTAGACCCAAATAATAATAATAATCGTTTCATAAATATATATAAACATATATATATATATATATATATATATATATATATATATATATATATATATATATATATATATATATATATATATATATATATATATCACATCAATATAGGCTAGTCACCCTATAGTGACCCTGTTGTTCCAATGCTTTCCTAGCAATCAAATCTAGTTATCGGGTTGCCCCCGAACTAACTAGAAGCTCAACATATCTAACTATCGGGTTGCCCCCGAACTAGCTAGAACTCCAATATATCTAGTTATCGGGTTGCCCCCGAACTAACTAGAAGCTCAAGATACCGACAAGAGGGAATCGCCCAATCTACCGATACCTGCCTTACTCGCCGGAATACGTCCAGTTAGCAAGACTAATAACGTGGATGAGTCGATGGGAATCCACCCAACTGCCCCTCACTCCACACCTCATGACCGGGAGTCGCCCGTGACATCACATCATCTCAATCTTACCATAACTCAACAGTTATGTCAATGTAGCTCTCGGCTATCACATCAATCATCAAACAAGTTAGTTATCTAATAATAACTATATATATGTAACAAGTTCAACATAGGTGAACGTACCTGTATGGTCCCGTGGACCCGATCCTTAACATCTCACACATACTCCTATATCTATGAACCCTAGGAGGTCCATACTCAATTATTTCGTAAGATACATTTCTTATTTATCCATTTCATATACTTTCATCTCTTCGTTGACCATAATACATAATTATTACTAGTCAAATCATGCATAATCATTTTCATATGTATATTCGTTCTTTTCTTTTATATTAATTATTACCAATAGATGCTCATTACTGATCAAATCATTTTCAATTGCTTTACTTATACATAATTATTAATAAAGACTCAATATACATTCTTTTACTTCATAACTTTATTATTATGGTTCATTATTACAGATTCCATAATCACTTAAGTTTATCCTATTTACTTCCAAAATCATCAACCATACTAGACATATTCTAGTATCACATTATACCTACTTTCTTACCATTTTCAGTCACTATCTTTACCAAACATTTATTAATAAAGACCCATAAAAATATCATATGTATTTTCAAAACTCTTGCTATGTACCCAGTTTAAAAGTCTCATGTACTCACCTTAGCGATAGCTAAATCCATATCGTGTTTATCGACACGAATCCTTGCTTCTCGCCTGTGGAATATCTCCAACCTTTAGGTCTTTGCAACCTATCAACATAATCATCACATCTCTAGTTATCATCAATAACTAGATATAACATAAACTCTATTATCATCTTTAACCACCAAGTTCATCCAACTTGGTAGAAATCCCGAACTCTTAGTTCCAAGGTTTCACCAACGAAACCCAAACCCAACCACAACCCAAGGTCGACATCATTAGTCTCCAATATTAGTCTAATAACACTAATTAGTCACCAACACCCTTTTCCCCAAATTTGGCGACATTCAAAACCCTAGGTTTTACCAATCTTAAGATTCTTACAAATCCTAAGCATACACTTGCTTTCTTTGTTAAAATACCATCTATTAAGTGTATAAAACCTTTATTCAACCATTAATCACAAACCCAAGAACTAGGGTTTCAAACCCAAGCTTACAAATCCACGGATCTAAAGCTATAACTACAAAGGAGTGAAAATTTACCTTGATCTTCAACAATGGAAGCAAAATCACTTGATTTGGAACCCAAAATCGGCTCCAAACGATCATTTCCACTCAAAATATGTATAAGGTTCTAGAGAGAGAGAGTTGGGATGAAGAATGAACTCAAAATGACCAAAATCCCGATTTTAATGCTGTTCTGACGCAAAATCGCGTCGCTATCAGGAAATCGCGCCGCTATCTGATGCCCGTGATAAATCGCGTTCCAGGATAGTGTTACCCTAGTCGCGATTTCGATTTTCTGTTGGGAGCGCAAAAATCGCGCCGCTATCCCTAGATAGCGCCGCTATCTAGGGCTATGCAGCCCAGACTGCATTTTTCGACCTTTGCTTCGACACGGTTTCGTCCATAACTTTCTCATACGGTGTCCAAATGACACGAAACCAATTCCTACGTTCTTTAAATGATTTATCCTTATTTATCATATTTTTTTTTCATAATTTATTTAACACAACAATTCGGGTCGTTACAATATCTACCCCTTAAAAGGATTCTGTCCTCGGAATCAATTCGAAAATTTCCAACCCACATTCGACCGAGCATTCCGCCCCAATTCCATTGTGTTTATCACCATCGAACATTTCCCATTAAAATTAAACCGACAACATGTTTACAAACATGCGCTCAACCCCGCTAGGCCCGAACGGTCAAAACCCAATCTTAAATTCATAATACTTAAACGGGTCAAAATTTCACAATTTGACTATAACACTTTCAATCCCTCCACCAATCCTTTTATTCACATAGCAATGATATGATACAATCATTACAATTAGTTAATTGATTAAAACAATTATCAAAGTCTAGCTTCGACCAAGTCGCCATATCCCAACATTGTTTAATCCTTGACTTAAGCACCAAGTCAACCATACTTTAACAATTTTCCTTACTTGCTAAAGGTTCCATTAATCATCCTTTCCTTCACCATCAACTTTAATTTACGATCCATCAATAATCATGTACTCGATTCCCAAATTCAATCTTGAAAACCCCCAAACGGGGTCAAAGTCGCATAATCCGACTATAACCCTTTTAATTATTCCATTAATCTTTTCACATACATACAATCGATACTTTATGCTCCCATCATTCACTAGCCATTCAAAACGAGAGTCAAAGCCCATCTTTGACCAAGTCAACCAATCACCAATTGACAAATCTTGACTTTTGCATAAAGTCAACCATATTATATATATATATATATATATATATATATATATATATATATATATATATATATATATATATATATATATATATATATATATATATATATATATATATATATATATATATTTTCCAATTAACAAATTCAGTACTCACGGGATAACATTCCCAACTTATCAATTCCGGTTCTACCCATCATTGTTTCCTTAACAATCGTTCCCGTTTCCAATTTCAATTTCTCCCCAATTAATCCGAGAGTCGCACCTTTACTTAAGGTCACACTAACATTTACCGTTTCTTGACCTTCATTTGGTCAATCACACCATCGCTTAGTATGCTTTCAATCACCTTATTATCACATCGATCATTTTCATAAATTTTATTCTTGATTATCGGTATTAGATCCTCTACCGCATCACATTCCATAACTTCACACAAGTTTCCCATAACTTAGCCACCAATAGCAATTTGCTCACCAGGAGTTCCTCTTTCCTCCTATATTATAAATCGTAGGCATCTCCTACACATACACAACCTAAATGCAACCCGCATTTCAAACCAATTTCTCATTTACCATAACATAATAGTAACACTCATTAATCACATGGTTCTACATTCATCATATATATATATATATAAACATATACACATTATTATACACATTATTATACAGACACAACAATTCATACTTTGACTATCATATCAAGATGATTGGAAAGCCTCCAATCCATCAAGACCCAAACTGTCACAGTGATTAGAACATCTCCAATCACAGGATGGAACCATTGGGATTCGCCCAACCGATTCCACCCCCAAACATCATAGGAGCCGGGGATCCCCCGAACTACCACATCGTCGTTTCCTCATTCTATCGATTTTGGATACCATACTAGTATACCTCTTTTCTCATCACATAATTTCACTACTGGGTTACACATTCAACCGTCTATTTATTCATCATGCAATTAGCACGTTTCCCATAATATCACATTATCATTTTCTGTCATATCTAACATATTCCCCATTGGGCATACTACTTAACACGTTTCATATGACATCACCTTTTCATTATCATATGCCTTCAAAGGCCATCACATAATGCACATGCATTGTACCCCGCGGGCAAACCACTAAAATCTCCGATTACCATTTATCGTTTCATTTACACATTAACCACCTGTCACACCCCGCCAAAAATGATTTTATAGTATTAAATGATTTGCGGAAGAACGGGATGTAACATTAATGAGTAACACAACTATGATTATCGTAAACAATAAATGTTTAAAAACTTCAATTAATATTTCAATTAAAGTACATCTCAAAATTTAATGTAATTGAAAACGGTTAAAAGTAAAAGTTAATGTTTGGAAATGAAAAGACGTTCGTGGCATCTTGACAATATGCATGCTCATGATCCAATGCTACTAAGACTCATGCTTCAATGAATTACCTGAAAAACATAAGTAAAATGATCAACAAAAATTGTTGAGTGAATCCACAGGTTTAAAGAGTGTTTTGAGTTATCTAAAATGTTTGTGAGCCATCAAGGCTAAAAATGTTGTGATGATATGATGTTTGAAAATGATTTGCCCAAAGGCAATATTGAAATGATGTTTGGCATGTAGAGACATGTAAAATAATTTAATAAAATTGTATAAATTGATATCTTCAAAAAGATATTAAAATATGTGTAAATTGATATCCTAATAAAAAGGATATTAAAAATATAGTAATCTGATATCCTAGAAAGGATATTAAAAATTAACATGAACTGATATCCCCCAAAGGTTTGCAAGGCCCATGAGTTAAAATGCCGACCCTAAGCCCATAACCAAACTACAACTCCAAAATGATGTTACTGAATCTAAGATATGCACTCCCATGACGGTTCGGTAGACCGTTAAAACTGATCAAACAAATGTGGGAGGGTGAGTCTCAGTCGATAGTACTATCTGCATATCCAGGGTCTAGTCGCAACTAGCTAATGGTTACAGTATGTAGACATCTACCAATGTCACTACATCTTGTCTTAGTTCGAGCATAAAGGACTGAATGTCATGTTCTGAGTAGTGTATCATCACAATAAAATATGAATAGCAAAAGTGATTTTTGTATGTTTTTCACCCCTGTTGTAAAATAGTATATAAAAATACAATAAAAAGTGGGGCTGTGGACTCACCTGATGCAATGCTAGCAATATGCAAGATCCAACCAAACGGCTTGTAGTGACCTAAATGCATAGAAGTGAATTATGAGCGATACGTTGGTGACGTTGTTGAATTGATCTCATATTTTTAAACACATTGATATGTATTTTATAAGTTTTGGTACATCAGTTTGGTTTGATAAAAATAACGGGTAGTTGTACAATGGATGATTATTTAAATGAATAAAGTTTAAATGATTATAATGAATTTATTAACTTGGTAAATGAACGAAAATTTGTAATAGGATAGTTATCATCTGAAACGATAACTTAAAAATAATTAAATAATACATAAATAAATATCATTTAAGTAAAGATTATAAAGTTTAAATAAATTATATTCAGTAATAAATTACTTTGAAATATTTTATTTTGGGTTTGGCCTCTTATAACACCACTGCCTTCTAAATCAGATTTGCTGGATCGGAAAATTTAAACAGGGACAAGATTGGGCCAACACAATAGAAAAGAGAAAAAAAAAACGTTTCTTGACTGCTATCGAAACTGGGCTGGACGAACAAACAGACTTGGTTTAGTTGTTACGTGGGTTTCGGTTTTTAGACTTCGGCCGGCCAAAGGCCACGGCCGAAGGCGGCAACGGAAAACTCAGTAAAGGGGAACAAATTTATACCTTAGAGAGAGAGAGATGTGCTCGGAATCGATGGCTGCCTAAGTTGTACGATGATCGCCGGAGAACCACTGCTGGTCGCCGGAGTTATGTTGCTCAACGGGAAAATCACTTCTTTTTGCTGTAGAGAGAGATAGAGAGCCGAGGAGGTGGTGGCCGGAGGTCCTCTGAAAACGCAAGGATGGTGGTGAAGGTTTGTTGCCGGCCGGAGATGGTTGGTTTTGTTGAATAATGTTTCTGCCGAAAACAAATGAAAGGGATGATGGGGGTTGTGGTGCTTCCTGGTTCATCTCGAGTCGATGAAGAAGACTGTTGTGGGTTAGTGACTTCACTTTTAAATGTAAAGGTCCTTATTTTAGAAGAATTTGAGTTTATGGAAGGATGATAATGATTGATCTCTATATTAGTTATGTATTTATAAAATATTATTAAATTGTGAGGAATTATCGGTAGGGGTTGACTGATAAAGGAGGTAGGTGGTTACTTTCAACTTTTAAATGGCTTGGTTTAAATATCTTGGTGTATGGTTGGCTGGAAATTTTGACATAATAAATAATAATGAATTGCCAAAGAAAAGAAAAAAATCAAAAGGAAAGCGATCACCATTTCGTACCGGGTCTATGAGTTTCAAAATTCTGTATTTTAATTTAGTGTAATGTTTTGATTATTGCTTTTTGCACCAATAGATTTAGTGGAGCTAATTATTCATTATTAACTACAAAAGTTATGATTTTGATTTGATTCATAATAATTATGTTGTGTCACCAACTCGCTGACTAACTGATCATTGATATAATGCAAACGAAATGCTTAATGCATTGAATGATGACGTGCACATATGAGGCATGATGTCTAGGGATTTACCAAACTTAACTGCACCCTAATTGTTATTATAAATGATATTAGGGTTTTTCGCTAGACATAAATGCGAGTAATTGATTTCATGAATTATTATAGGGTTCTTGGACGCTATTAGGGTTACAATAAATGTCAAATTAAATACCCAAATTTTAGGGTTGTCACATACGATCACTGTTAAAAAAAATTTCGTCCCGAAATTTAAGAAAAATATAATAATAGGTTAAGTGTCGAGAACAAGGAGTGGGTATTTTTCGTTTCATTAGGTTTCTTGTTGATGGCGTCCGTTAATGATTCTTATTCATTGGTAACTTTTATTAATCCATGGCCCTGATAAATCCACATCGTAATATGTAATTATAAACACGTTGGCCACCCGTTTTTATAATACCATCATACGATGTTTCTTCATCATTGTCACTTCATAACTTTATTCATGAGTTAGCGATACGCGCGTGAGAGATAGTGTGTGAAAGAAGTATATAATGTGATTAACAAAAAGATGTATTTAGTATTTACACGCTGTTACGAAAATTGAATCGAAAATTAAATGTGTAAACACTAATATAGTCAGCTGAGGGAAGTAGTGATGATTTATTGTTGGATAAATATTATATACGAATATTAATTTGGAATTGATGAGAGAAAAAGGAGGATATTTTAAATCAAATCTGGTAGTCCTGCTCTACTATTCTTGATATTTGTTTGGAAGAGATTATGAAGTGACTCAACTCTTATTTTAATGTGAAACGACTTTTAGCAACTTCTATTTATCACTTTTTGAAAATAATATTAAGCAATGTTATTTTGTTAATATTGTATCTAAAATCATGGAAATACCGCCACATTTAAAATTTATTTAATTTTAGTAGTTTTTCAGTAATTGATTTGTAACGAGGATTGTCGAGTCCGCGCGATGCTGCGGGATTCACAGACACGTAATTTTTATTTAATGTTATGTTATAATATTAAATTTCGAAAACTTGTATATTCTCCACAAGACATTATACAAAAGCAAATTTGTCATCCAAAACAAATCAATCGAATACTTTGCCACTTATTTCTTTAAAGCACTTATTCGCCATAAAATGAATGCAATGCAACATACTTGTATCTTTTTATTAAAAACTCATTTTAATAAATTGCCCAAAAATGACTATAAATTCATTGAATAAATAATAGAAAACATATGGACTAACTTATGTGACAAAACAATTGTAGTTTTATAAATTGCTAAAAATGGAGTTATAGAATAAATATATTCTAGTTTTATGTTAAATAAAATTTAAAATTAAAAAGATAACTTAATTGTCTCGAGAGGAGGGGCGAAAACGCAAATAAAAAAAATAAATGTAAAAAAAAAATAATAAATAAATAAATAAATAAATAAATAAACAATTTTGATGGTAACTTGATTTGAACGGTGGTCAAAAGAAAAGCAATTCTTTAAAGGAAACTTAATATAGCCACTCGGGCATTCAAAACTTTGGATAACTATTTCACTATATATAATGATTTCATTTATTTGTTTTTTTTTTTTTTTTTTTTTTTGAACAATATCAATCGAATGGTAAATGTATATAAAGAGAAATGTATGTAGTGCATGTGTAATAGTGATTTCTTGTATGAAGAGCCTAATATTGTGTCATTATACCTTTTGTTTTATAGTAGATTATCCAATATATTTATTGCTCTTATACGAGTTGGAGTAAATTAAGAGAATTACCAAGAGAAAATTTTTGTTATGTGTTAATTATAATTGTTATGAGCATATATGTTCATATAACTGGCTAGAAAGTGATAAGCGTGACTAATTAATCGAAAAATTATTCATGTGAGAATATAATGAGATAAAAATAGATTATTAAAATATGATAATTTATTATGAATTGTTCAAGTCAAGTTAAATGAGAAAAACGTGATTATGAGAAATTATTAAATTCAGTCGGGAAACTTATTGAACCAGATTATTGTGTTGAGTATTATATATTCTTGAGTAAGTATTAAATCCAGAGTAATTACCGAAATAAGTAAAAGAGATAAATAGTAAGTGAAAAGTGTATTTATGAGCGAGATATATATGCATATGATTAGATAAGTTATAAGGATAATTGAGATTAATTAATTTCATGTGATGATATAATTATCAGGTTGTAAGAAATTCATAAATCAAGAGTAACGGTGCAAATGAGAAGTAGCAAGTACTATAATTATATGAATAATGAGAAATTATGAAATTAGAGTAATGAAAATTTAATCACGAGTTAAATGAGTAAATTATTATAATAAAGGTAAAAGATAAAGATTTAAACTAATGGAGAACTTGTAAATCAAGCTAAGCGAATAACTTATTAAAATGAATCAATTGAGAAAAACTTATTTATGAGCAGATTTTAAAATTTAATTAAGGGGATTATCGAGTTAAATTACTAAAATGAATGTCATCAAATATTACGCTTAATGGAATAATTATTGAATCGAGAGTGGTTACCGAAATGAGCAAATGAGAAAAATATTAAGTGAATTAAGAAATACAATGTTATTAAAATGCTATGAGTTGCAAAACTGAGGAAATGTTAAAAATATAAAGTAATGAGGAAATTTTTGTGGGGAACGAGGAAATAGCTAAAGAGTTATTTAACTTGAGTATAATTAATTGTGAGAGTAATTGTGATGTATTATGTGCATTTATTGTGAGCTTAACGAACTAATTAAATGTGTGATGTTCGGGATTTATTAGTTATGAGTATTAGTTATCGCGAAGTTAGACTTCCGAGTTTTAATTGAGCAAGTGTTTTGGCAAGTGCGGGAGGCCGGCCGGAGGGCCAAGGCCGAATCATATTTAATTCATGAGCCCAATTTCCATTTTAGAGAAGGGACCGGTTGTTTACTTGTACTTTTTGGGAGAATGATTATTTTATTTATTTAAAAAAAAAAGAACTTTTGAATTTCCCCTGATTTTGGGGATGTTATATATACGTTTTGTAGAAATTCTCGAGTGCTTGATTTTGTGTACGTGATAAATGAAGTGCAATTAATCTATCTAATGTAAATGTAAGCCAAGCGACCTAATTCTAAGGTATATGCCAAGTGAATAATATATGATGCAATTGTGTAGGCAATGTAACTCTATATGAAATGCAAGCATATATAAAATGAAACTCTAAATGAAATGCAACTTTATATGAATGAGACTTTTGATGCCACGAAAACGTTTTGACCCAAAATCTTTTTGTAGTTATAGATTAGACTCGCTAATTCACTATAACCATTGCTCTGATACCATTCTGTCACACCCCGCCAAAAATGATTTTATAGTATTAAATGATTTGCGGAAGAACGGGATGTAACATTAATGAGTAACACAACTATGATTATCGTAAACAATAAATGTTTAAAAACTTCAATTAATATTTCAATTAAAGTACATCTCAAAATTTAATGTAATTGAAAACGGTTAAAAGTAAAAGTTAATGTTTGGAAATGAAAAGACGTTCGTGGCATCTTGACAATATGCATGCTCATGATCCAATGCTACTAAGACTCATGCTTCAATGAATTACCTGAAAAACATAAGTAAAATGATCAACAAAAATTGTTGAGTGAATCCACAGGTTTAAAGAGTGTTTTGAGTTATCTAAAATGTTTGTGAGCCATCAAGGCTAAAAATGTTGTGATGATATGATGTTTGAAAATGATTTGCCCAAAGGCAATATTGAAATGATGTTTGGCATGTAGAGACATGTAAAATAATTTAATAAAATTGTATAAATTGATATCTTCAAAAAGATATTAAAATATGTGTAAATTGATATCCTAATAAAAAGGATATTAAAAATATAGTAATCTGATATCCTAGAAAGGATATTAAAAATTAACATGAACTGATATCCCCCAAAGGTTTGCAAGGCCCATGAGTTAAAATGCCGACCCTAAGCCCATAACCAAACTACAACTCCAAAATGATGTTACTGAATCTAAGATATGCACTCCCATGACGGTTCGGTAGACCGTTAAAACTGATCAAACAAATGTGGGAGGGTGAGTCTCAGTCGATAGTACTATCTGCATATCCAGGGTCTAGTCGCAACTAGCTAATGGTTACAGTATGTAGACATCTACCAATGTCACTACATCTTGTCTTAGTTCGAGCATAAAGGACTGAATGTCATGTTCTGAGTAGTGTATCATCACAATAAAATATGAATAGCAAAAGTGATTTTTGTATGTTTTTCACCCCTGTTGTAAAATAGTATATAAAAATACAATAAAAAGTGGGGCTGTGGACTCACCTGATGCAATGCTAGCAATATGCAAGATCCAACCAAACGGCTTGTAGTGACCTAAATGCATAGAAGTGAATTATGAGCGATACGTTGGTGACGTTGTTGAATTGATCTCATATTTTTAAACACATTGATATGTATTTTATAAGTTTTGGTACATCAGTTTGGTTTGATAAAAATAACGGGTAGTTGTACAATGGATGATTATTTAAATGAATAAAGTTTAAATGATTATAATGAATTTATTAACTTGGTAAATGAACGAAAATTTGTAATAGGATAGTTATCATCTGAAACGATAACTTAAAAATAATTAAATAATACATAAATAAATATCATTTAAGTAAAGATTATAAAGTTTAAATAAATTATATTCAGTAATAAATTACTTTGAAATATTTTATTTTGGGTTTGGCCTCTTATAACACCACTGCCTTCTAAATCAGATTTGCTGGATCGGAAAATTTAAACAGGGACAAGATTGGGCCAACACAATAGAAAAGAGAAAAAAAAAACGTTTCTTGACTGCTATCGAAACTGGGCTGGACGAACAAACAGACTTGGTTTAGTTGTTACGTGGGTTTCGGTTTTTAGACTTCGGCCGGCCAAAGGCCACGGCCGAAGGCGGCAACGGAAAACTCAGTAAAGGGGAACAAATTTATACCTTAGAGAGAGAGAGATGTGCTCGGAATCGATGGCTGCCTAAGTTGTACGATGATCGCCGGAGAACCACTGCTGGTCGCCGGAGTTATGTTGCTCAACGGGAAAATCACTTCTTTTTGCTGTAGAGAGAGATAGAGAGCCGAGGAGGTGGTGGCCGGAGGTCCTCTGAAAACGCAAGGATGGTGGTGAAGGTTTGTTGCCGGCCGGAGATGGTTGGTTTTGTTGAATAATGTTTCTGCCGAAAACAAATGAAAGGGATGATGGGGGTTGTGGTGCTTCCTGGTTCATCTCGAGTCGATGAAGAAGACTGTTGTGGGTTAGTGACTTCACTTTTAAATGTAAAGGTCCTTATTTTAGAAGAATTTGAGTTTATGGAAGGATGATAATGATTGATCTCTATATTAGTTATGTATTTATAAAATATTATTAAATTGTGAGGAATTATCGGTAGGGGTTGACTGATAAAGGAGGTAGGTGGTTACTTTCAACTTTTAAATGGCTTGGTTTAAATATCTTGGTGTATGGTTGGCTGGAAATTTTGACATAATAAATAATAATGAATTGCCAAAGAAAAGAAAAAAATCAAAAGGAAAGCGATCACCATTTCGTACCGGGTCTATGAGTTTCAAAATTCTGTATTTTAATTTAGTGTAATGTTTTGATTATTGCTTTTTGCACCAATAGATTTAGTGGAGCTAATTATTCATTATTAACTACAAAAGTTATGATTTTGATTTGATTCATAATAATTATGTTGTGTCACCAACTCGCTGACTAACTGATCATTGATATAATGCAAACGAAATGCTTAATGCATTGAATGATGACGTGCACATATGAGGCATGATGTCTAGGGATTTACCAAACTTAACTGCACCCTAATTGTTATTATAAATGATATTAGGGTTTTTCGCTAGACATAAATGCGAGTAATTGATTTCATGAATTATTATAGGGTTCTTGGACGCTATTAGGGTTACAATAAATGTCAAATTAAATACCCAAATTTTAGGGTTGTCACACCACCCTTAACCGGTTCATTTACTTAATACAAATTTTCCAAATCTTTTTGTCACTACTGAGTAACAACTAATCTATTCCATTAACAATAATTCACCGGCCAATCCGGACATCTTTGAGTCAACCAATCGACTCCGGCCTACACTCGTGACCCATGACTTAGCACCCAATAGCTCAACACTCGATGTTCCACTTTTATACATCGTGAGACTTAGAAATATTCCTTTCCCAATCGTAGTCTCACACTACTCTACGTCATATACCGTCATACCACTACTATGACATTTTACCAACAATTATCTTCTTACCAATAATATCGTATCCATCACCTCTGTCATAAACTTGGTTTGGTTACATGCCAACTTTTACTCAACCACTTTCAACAATCAAAACTCGTCATTCCCGTTACTTATTCTTTTCTACATATTTTCCATTTACGAGTTCTAAGACATCACTACACCTTAGTCATTCTTTCCTTTACCGTTCACGCATAACCATATTACATTATTTATCCGGATTCCCGCCGGACATCCAAATTCCATTTCCAAAGTTTCTATTTCTAAAATTTACATCCACACTAACATTTCTTACCAAGACTTAACACTTCTTTGTGCTACTATCCTTTTGTTGAAACACATTCACCATCCTCGTGGTTCGTCCTTTGATACTACATAATAGCATCAGCCCTTATATCCTTACTACATGCGAGACACTTGTCTATAATCATTTCCATTGCATATTTCCATACACATAACTAACCGGGAAGACTATTCCCAAAATAAATCTCCACATCGTACGACTCATCTCCAATTTCTATAAGCACCAATTCGCGCAACAACCAAACAATTAAGCCATAATCACTTAAGTCAATTTACCAAAAATTATCCGAGGTTGCATCATGAATCCCCGCTTTAGATTTCCTTCCGGGCAAACTTCCCCTTTCAACTCACTCGTGAGTTCCTTTCACAACATCTTGTACCGTGCTCTCTTTCCCAAAGTTTCATATAACACATTCCACCGTGTCATCGCCTCATCCTTCAATAATGGTGATGCTAAAGTCACCATATCTTTCTTCCTTCGCCTGCTACTCTCTAGCACTTGCTCAATCCACTGAATCCACCAAATCGTGACCTCCGGCTCAGAACCTCTGAATCACACAACAGCTTCACACACTATGAAGTACAATATCCTTCCATTTCTTCCGACTAGGTCTTGCCACCTTTTTATGTAGATACTTCTCACAATAGACTTCGCCATTAGATGACTCTTCCTTCATACGTGTATGGGAATCATTCCACCTACCCTCATTCATTCGATTATTCAAAATCTGGTACATATCCTCATTTATAACTCTTCCCAATTTAGTGGAGCTCGCCCACTTTTCGCACATATTCTTTCGCCATACCAACGTATCCAACAGACAAGATTCAAACGCTCAACTCAACAGTCGAAAACAACACCATTAGATCCAAACATGCCATCTCTCATAGGGTTCGGCCCTATCATACAAATGCCCTGTGGTCACAAAAGACTTCACATTGCACAATTCATAACAACTTTTATAGGTCCCCTAGGTCTAACCCTAAACTTAACATAAAGTCTCAAGGTCAACCTATCGATCTCAATGAATCTTACATTCCTATTGCTACAGTCTAAGACTAGGATGGACATCCAACCTAATTCACTTAAACTACAGCTCTGATACCAAGTTGTAACACCCGTATTTTTATAACATCGTTTAAAATCATTTAAATACGCTTTTCTCAATAATAGACATGATGTCCAAAATACAGTTTAACAAAAACTTTAAAACCTTTATCAGAGTATACAAAAATACGGTGTTACCAGGTATATTAAAACCATAGGCAAGGGATCTACCTACGAGCTCCCGAGCTAAACATCTCTAGGCCACTTCTAGTGCAACCTTCTACCACTTCAAACCTGTACCTGAGTACACAGCCATAAAACAAACGTAGTACGTGAGACAAAATAGTCTCGTGAGATACATGGGTTTTAGACCCAAATAATAATAATAATCGTTTCATAAATATATATAAAATATATATATATATATATATATATATATATATATATATATATATATATATATATATATATATATATATATATATATATATATATATATATCACATCAATATAGGCTAGTCACCCTATAGTGACCCTGTTGTTCCAATGCTTTCCTAGCAATCAAATCTAGTTATCGGGTTGCCCCCGAACTAACTAGAAGCTCAACATATCTAACTATCGGGTTGCCCCCGAACTAGCTAGAACTCCAATATATCTAGTTATCGGGTTGCCCCCGAACTAACTAGAAGCTCAAGATACTGGCAAGAGGGAATCGCCCAATCTACCGATACCTGCCTTACTCGCCGGAATACGTCAAGTTAGCAAGACTACTAACGTGGATGAGTCGATGGGAATCCACCCAACTGCCCCTCACTCCACACCTCATGACCGGGAGTCGCCCGTGACATCACATCATCTCAATCTTACCATAACTCAACAGTTATGTCAATGTAGCTCTCGGCTATCACATCAATCAACAAACAAGTTAGTTATCTAATAATAACTATATATATGTAACAAGTTCAACATAGGTGAACGTACCTGTATGGTCCCGTGGACCCGATCCTTAACATCTCACACATACTCCTACATCTATGAACCCTAGGAGGTCCATACTCACTTATTTCGTAAGATACATTTCTTATTTATCCATTTCATATACTTTCATCTCTTCGTTGACCATAATACATAATTATTACTAGTCACATCATGCATAATCATTTTCATATATATATTCGTTCTTTTCTTTTATTAGTAATTCTTACCAATAGATGCTCATTACTGATCAAATCATTTTCAATTGCTTTACTTATACATAATTATTAATAAAGACTCAATATACATTCTTTTACTTCATAACTTTATTATTATGGTTCATTATTACAGATTCCATAATCACTTAAGTTTATCCTATTTACTTCCAAAATCATCAACCATACTAGACATATTCTAGTATCACATTATACCTACTTTCTTACCATTTTCAGTCACTATCTTTACCAAACATTTATTAATAAAGACCCATAAAAATATCATATGTATTTTCAAAATTCTTGCTATGTACCCAGTTTAAAAGTCTCATGTACTCACCTTAGCGATAGCTAAATCCATATCGTGTTTATCGACACGAATCCTTGCTTCCCGCCTGTGGAATATCTCCAACCTTTAGGTCTTTGCAACCTATCAACATAATCATCACATCTCTAGTTATCATCAATAACTAGATATAACATAAACTCTATTATCATCTTTAACCACCAAGTTCATCCAACTTGGTAGAAATCCCGAACTCTTAGTTCCTAGGTTTCACCAACGAAACCCAAACCCAACCACAACCCAAGGTCGACATCATTAGTCTCCAATATTAGTCTAATAACACTAATTAGTCACAAACACCCTTTTCCCCAAATTTGGCGACATTCAAACCCTAGGTTTTACCAATCTTAAGATTCTTACAAATCCTAAGCATACACTTGTTTTCTTTGTTAAAATACCATCTATTAAGTGTATACAACCTTTATTCAACCATTAATCACAAACCCAAGAACTAGGGTTTCAAACCCAAGCTTACAAATCTATGGATCTAAAGCTACAACTACAAAGGAGTGAAAATTTACCTTGATCTTCAATAATGGAAGCAAAATCACTTGATTTGGACCCCAAAATCGGCTCCAAACGATCATTTCCACTCAAAATATGTATAAGGTTATAGAGAGAGAGAGTTGGGATGAAGAATGAACTCAAAATGACCAAAATCCCGATTTTAATGCTGTTCTGACGCAAAATCGCGTCGCTATCAGGAAATTGTGCCGCTATCTGATGCCCGTGATAAATCGCGTTCCAGGATAGCGTTACCCTAGTCGCGATTTCGATTTTCTGTTGGGAGCGCAAAAATCGCGCCGCTATCCCTAGATAGCGCCGCTATCTAGGGCTATGCAGTCCAGACTGCATTTTTCGACCTTTGCTTCGACACGGTTTCGTCCATAACTTTCTCATACGGTGTCCAAATGACATGAAACCAACTCCTACGTTCTTTAAATGATTTATCCTTATTTATCATTTTTTTTTCATAATTTATTTAACACAAAAATTCGAGTCGTTACAGTTATTATTAACATTTTAGTATTTATCAAAGCAATGTCATATCAGCTAACATTCCAACTGCAACATTCATGTCAACAATATATATTCACTTAATGTTTCATATATAAAATATACAAACAAAATATTAACAAGTTGACGTGCCAACAGGTGTTGGTTACCGACAGATGTCAGTATCAAACAAACAAAGGCCGTTAGCATCAATAAAATACACATATAAAATAACTACTTTTATTAAAATGGCACCCCATTTACCGGCTCCTCTTCCCTCGCCAAAGTGAAGCTTCAACTAACAGAAGCCAATTGACGCCACCGTGTCAACCGTGTCTGTTAACCAAAGGACGTCGGTCAGTGACTGATGGTACCATTAGCACCTGTTTAATAAGTAATAACACTATAATTATATGGTCTACTTTGCCTAATACCAACTTATTTGTTTTTGGACATAACACGTATTTTATTTATGTAAACATTGCATAATGTGTGACATAAAGTATACACCTCATATTACCTAAACCCATTTCATAGCTCATCGTGAAATCTCATGAGAGCTATCGGTGTTGTTCGCCAAACACCTTTGGCAGCACCAAACCCATACCGTGGGTTTCGCCAAAGTTGCGCCATTCGTTCACCATCATTGGTTTGGCAATCGTTAAATTGCTTCTTTTGCTTAGAGCATTAGGTGTGGTAATATGGGTCGGATGGCCACCTATGCGCCACATCATTATTTCACATTTCACATTCAAAACCCTCAAATATCCTCTCTACCATCACTAACCAATAATATTCCTTTGAGATCCACCAAAATACCTTTCACTCACAAAATACCCTTAAAAAATACCCCCTCTCTCCTCCCATTGGTCCGTCGGCACTCTCTCTCCTCCCATTGGTCCGTTGCTTAAGTCGGATGGCCGACTTGGGGTGGGGTTTGGCGTGGCGGGCGATGTAGTGGCGATGGTCGAAAGCTGAGGTGGCGCTCGACTTGGATTACCTCATGAATGGCTTTAACACCAATTTGGCCATAATACGAGGATGTTAGTAGGCATGTTAAAAAAGGTTTTAACATGCCTTTAATCTCATTACGACACCTCAATGCTCTAAAATCACTACCATATTTTTTTCCTTTAACACAATTCACGATACCGGTTGATCAAATAGATCCGTTGAGTTTTTTTTTTCCTTAAAACAATATTATCAAATTTTACGAGGAAGTGAGTATACAACAAAGATATATACACTTATCACCCCCGACCTCTGCACCTTCGGCCTCTGTTTCTTGTCTACAAATATAAAATTTTGCTTCTCTCTCTCTCTCTCTCTACATTGTAACTCGAAAACGACACCTTTTAACACCACAATACGCCATAATTAACCGACCACTCCACCAACTGGATACAACCATGGTTGTTTTTGGACTTTGCATGGTGTTTCTCTTAGCCATGGCCGGCTATTCAAGTAAGATCAATTGATTTTCTTCCATTTTCTCAAATGGGTTTTTAGTTTTTTGATCTATTTTCAAATGGGTTTTTTATTTGTTGAGTTTTCTCAAATGGGTTGTACTTAGTTTTCCTTTTTGAGCAATAAATCACCACCTTTTTTATGTGGTTGTTTCAACAGATGCAGCTTATTGTGTATGTGACCCTTCACAGAGTGATGCAGTTCTTCAAAAGAACATAGATTATGCATGTGGAAATGGAGCTGATTGTACTCAAATCCTTCAAAATGGTGCTTGTTATAACCCTAATACTGTTAAAGATCACTGTAATTTTGCTGTAAACAGCTATTTTCAAAGGAAAGGTGAAGTTCAAGGGAGCTGTGTGTTTTCTAATACAGCTTCTGTTACCCAAACAGCCCCTGCTGGTAAGTTTTTCTTGATCTTATGTGACTTCATTTTCTTGAGTAATGTGACTTGTACTTTATGAATTGAAACTTGTAAATCCACCAACACACCAGTTGAGGTCTTGTACCTTATGTAATGTAAGTCGTACACCACACACAAAACTCTATACTGGCTTGTACTTTGTGCAATGAAGTTGTACATTGTGGTAATATTTTTTTCTAATGAATTACAGGGGCAACTTCTATTTGCTATGCTGGGAGCCCAGGGTGTGTTTTCTTAACCTCCTCCTATTTTTAGCATATTAGATCTTGCCTTTTTTCTTCCATTTCTCATTAAATTATTTATTTCTCATCATTTTTGGCATTGAAGTTATGTGGGTATGTTTCTTGATGCATAAAGGTCTAACCTTTATAGTTTTTGTGTGTTTAAAATTGTTCTTTTTTTTCAACCAAAAGGTTAAAATATAAAGAAAGTGGCACATTCTCTTCACTTTGCCATTTCCTTGTTTTTATTCGGCTTACCAACCATAGGGAGAGGTGCTTGTACATTCTAGGAAGGAGTGTGTTAGTTGATGTTGCAAAATTGACCAAGGAAGAAAAGGTTTCTTGTACATTTTAGGAGTGTGTTTCTTGACATAGAGATCTAAATTTTACAATTTTAGTGTGTTCAAATTGTTGGGTTTCGTACCAATTTATCGACACTTTGTTCATCGGGGAAATTTACGAACAAATCATAACGATAAACGACGAAACGATAAAGGATCGTTTAGATCTACGAGTCTAAGGTAGCTATGAATAAAATAAATAAATCACTTACATTGGCAACACTTGGTGATGCGAATCCTTGAGATCTTGTACGAGCCAGAACTTGTCAAGAACGAGGATTCAAACTAGAACCCCTCTACTTGATCACACTCGAGGTTGACAACGAACGAGACGATACACCACAATGTAGTGTAAAGTACCCTTGAGAAAAACCCAAACGAAACACCACCGAAAACTATTTCGGCGGCGGTACGGCGGCGGCACTACGGCGACCGGCGGTGGTTCCGGTCGGCGGCGATCGGACGAAGGGGAGGGGGGCTCGGCCGAAACTAGGGAGCAACCAAGAGAAGGTTTAAAGTGTATTAGGTCAATACCTCTAGCTCCCTATTTATAGGTTTCGCCAAGGAAACGTTTCCTTATTTGAGTTGGACTCAAATAGCCCAAGCCCGTTTCTATTTAATTAAACCAAAACCCACTTGAATAACTAGTTAATTACCCATTAACTTATTTAGTCCATCTAGCCCGTTACACATTTGATTATACAATTAATCAAAGCCCGGTTCGTTTATTCTCGTGTTCGGTTGCGCCCCAAGAGCAACCCCAGTAGGACTTTAATTTACGTTGACCAAGTCAACCCGTTTATTTGATGACGTTGGACACCATTTCCAACAGTCTCCCACTTGGACATCTCATCAACTATAAACGTCTGTCAAGCATACTTTTAAAGTGTGCAAATAATGCAGCTGCTGAACTCTGAATCTTATCAGAATAAAGTTCCTAAGATAAGTGATCATATGTCCTTCACTTCGCGATATCCCGTTAACTAGAGACACGGACAATCGTCAATCTCTAGTCACGACTATGTTTCCTGATCGAGATTTATGACGACTGATTAAGACTACTAATTGAACTTTCAATTTAGTCATGACATGCGCAGGTTTTAATTGTCACATCAAATCAACAGGGGGCCCAAAGATATCTCTTCTTTCATACTTTTGAAAGAATGAGTGAATAAACTTCGACTTACATTGTCTCTGCCATAATCGTTACATAATACATGGAAGTACTCTGTATAGCTACCATTTACGAATAGCGTTGGAGCAAACCAATGCATCACGAACTCATACTAGGAGACTAATGTATCTAGGTTTTAAGACCTATGTGATATTACCGTCTCACTATTACCTTTGAATTTGTCCATGAGGTAATACTCTGAGCATGGGTTGGTCCAACATTTAAAATCTCCATTTAAATGCTCATGAGAGTAGCAGCAATCTCTATGCAATGTTCAATCTATGAACAGTCTACTACCTCTCCATGACATCTTAATTCACTTCTCATTCCCATGAGAATGATCGACTGTGGACGTTTAAATGATCTCTTAGATCACTTTGGAATTTGTTTTAAACATGCAAAAATGAAACACAAATTTAAATATTATATGAATGATAGAACACTTGCAAATTATTTAATCACCATAAATAAATCATCCATTCATACAATTTAATATTTGTAATACAGTTTCAATAAATAAACTAGTACAAGTCACTTTGAAATCTAATTCCTATCGTCCTAGCATGTTCATCATGCCTGGATCGACTTAGTGGCTTTGTGAATGGATCAGCCGGATTCTCATCCGATGATACCCTAGTCACGATGATGTCCCCTTCCTCAACACGGTTTCGCACATAGTGATACTTTCTGAGTATATGCCTGGTTCGACTGTGATCTTTGGATTCTTTAGTCAGGGCGACTGCACCTTCATTATCAGAGTAGATTTTCACTGCGTCCTTGATGCTTGTTACAACACCAAGGTCACCTATGAAATTCTTTAACCATGTGGCCTCTTTTGCTGCTTCACTAGCAACAATATACTCAGATTCACATGTGGAATCAGCAACTGACTTCTGCTTGGAACTCTTCCAAGTGACAGCTCCTCCATTCAATAAGAATACCCACCCAGATTGTGAGCACGAGTCATCTCTATCCGTTTGGAAACTCGCGTCACAATAACCTTACATTTTCAATTCGTCTTTCCCACCATACACTAAGAACATATCCTTTGTTCTCCTTAGGTACTTGAGAATCGATTTCACCGCAATCCAATGATTATTGCCAGGGTTGTCCTGATATCGACTCACCATGCTCAAAGCATATGAGACATCAGGACGAGTACATATCATGGCATACATGATCGAACCTATAGCCGAAGCATATGGGATTCGACTCATTTTTTCCCGCTCTAACTCAGTGCTGGGACATTGACTCTTAGTCAAAATTATGCCATGGTTCATTGGTAGATAACCTTTCTTAGACTCAAGCATATGAAACCTCTTCAATATCTTGTCTAAGTATGTACTCTAGCTTAATCCTATTAGACGTTTTTCTCTATCTCTATATATCTTGATTCCAAGTATGTACGCTGCATCTCCTAGATCCTTCATTGCAAAACACTTTCCCAACCAAGACTTCACATCTTGCAGTGTAGGAATGTGGTTGCCAATGAGCAATATGTCATCCACATATAATACTAGGAAGACTACAGTGCTCCCACTAGTTTTGATATAAACACAGGACTCATCTTCGCTTCTCGAAAATCCAAACTGTTTGACTCTTTCGTGAAAGCAAAGATTCCAACTTCGAGACGCTTGCTTCAATCCATAGATTGATTTTTCAAGCTTACACACTCTCTTAGGATGTTGTTTGTGGATAAAACCTTCTAGTTGTGCCATATAGACATCCTCAGTTAACTTTCCGTTCAGGAAAGCAGTTTTCACATCCATCTGCCAAATTTCATAGTCATGAAATGCAGCTATTGCAAGCAATATCCTTATAGACTTTATCTTGGCTACTGGTGAAAAGGTTTCATCATAATCAATCCCATGAGTTTGAGTATAACCTTTTGCAACCAGCCTAGCCTTATAAGTGTGCACATTCCCATCCATGTCTGTCTTCTTCTTGAAGATCCATTTACACCCAACGGTTTTAATGCCAGGTGTAACGTCAACCAAGTTCCATACTTGATTGTCATACATGGACTGAATCTCGCTCTCCATAGCCTCTTTCCATTTATCGGCCTCAGTGCCTTCCATAGCTTCCTTATAGTTTGATGGCTCATCGTCATCAACTGGTAAACCATTATCAGTCGATGCATCGCCTTTAGCAATATGGTATTCATAATAATCACCAAGATGCTCAGGAGGGCGAACAACTCTAGAGGATCTACGTGGAATGGTAGGAGTTATATCATTTTGTTCAACAGGAGTCTCATCCTCAGGTTGAGTACTAGTGTCAACTAAAGGTTCCTATTCTATTTCATTGGTTGGCTCTTGAGACTCTTCAAGATCAATTTTGCTCCCACTAGCTTCTTTGGATAATAGCTCTCTCTCAAGAAAGAATCATCTTCGAGCTATGAACACTTTGTTCTCAGCCGGTTTGTAAAACCGATATCCAAAAGACTGGCGAGGGTAGCCAATGAAATGACACTTCTCTGATTTTCTTTCCAGTTTGTCATGAGTTTCGTGTCCCACGTAAACCTCACAACCCCAGATTTTCAAATGTCGGAGCGAGGGAGGATTCCCTGTCCACATTTCAGAGGGTGTCTTGGAAACCTTCTTAGTTGGTACAAGGTTCAAGATATGAGCTGCTGTTTCTAGGGCGTAACCCCAGAAGCTCACTGGAAGAGTTGCACGACTCATCATCGATCGAACCATATCTAACAATGTTCGATTTCTCCTCTCAGACACTCCATTAAGTTGTGGAGTTCTAGGAGGCGAGAGTTGGGATACTATTCCACAACTCTTTAGATGATCCATGAACTCTTGACTAAGATACTCTCCACCCCTGTCAGAGCGGAGCATCTTAATCCTTTTGCCCAATTGATTCTCTACTTCGTTTTGAAACACTTTGAACGTTTCAAAAGTTTCTGACTTATGTTTAATCAAATAAACATAACCATATCTACTGAAATCATCAGTAAATGTGACGAAATATCTTTCACCATGTCTAGTGCTTGACTTGAATGGTCCACACACTTCAGTGTGTACAAGATCCAACAAGTCTTTGCCTCTTTCACAAGTCCCTGTGAATGGCGCCTTTGTCATCTTGCCAAGTAAACAAGATTCGCACACATCATTCGATTTGAGGTCAAATGATTCCAACACTCCATCCTTTTGGAGTTTGGCGATTCTCTTCTTGTTTATGTGGCCTAAGCGACAATGCCATAGACATGATTTATCCAATACACCTTTGGACGAATCAACATTCAATATTAGATTTCTATTGTTAACGCAAACAACACTTTCATATATGCCAGAACAAGGAATAGCTTTGAATATAAAAACATCATTTTTATGAACTAAAATAGAACCATTTTTATTATCAAAACTAAAAGTAAAACCATCCTTAAACAACTAAAATGAAATAATGTTTCGTGCCATGCAAGGCGAATAACAAACATCTAATAAAGTAATCGAACTATCACTACTAAGCATGAGCTCAAAATCTCCAATCTTGGTGACAGCAGCCGAGACTCTGTTTCCCATGATTAGATTCAGCTCACCATGCTTCAGCTTCCTGCTATTCTTTAGTCCCTGTATATCAGTGCAAATGTGATTACCACACCCTGTATCAAGAACCCAAGAACTAGACATAGAAGTACTATGAAGTTCGATCATAAAAGTACCTGATGGTCCAGACTTTTGGACTTTCTGATTTTTCAGATCTTCCAGGTATTTTGGGCAGCTTCTTTTCCAGTGGGCCTTCCCCTGACAGTAATAGCAAGTGGCTTCCTTCGGATTCTTGGATGGTGCTACGTCAGAATCGACCTTCCTTTTCTTGTATCCCACTTTGGCCTTGCCACTGGGAGGCGGTCGTTTCTTCTTCTTAGAACCATTAGAATGAATAGCCAGCACGGGAGCAGTAGGAGAAGAAAACTTTGCTTTTGCCAAGCTTGCCTCGGTAGTTTTTAACATACCATGCAATTCCATGAGTGTCTTGTCCATATCACCCATGTTATAGTTAACTATAAATTGTGAGTATGACGGTGGAAGCGAGTTCAGGACCATGTCAGTGGTCAACTCCTTCGGTAGTGGGACACCCAAGTTCTCCAGCCTGTCTATGTAGCTTTTCATCTTTTGGACGTGGCCACATACAGGTTGCCCCTCTTGCAACTTACACGCCACAAGGGAACTTACAACATCGAAATGTTCTTGCCTAGCTCTATTTTGAAACATCAGTTTGAGCTGTTGGTTGATCTCAAAAGCACCTAGCTTCTCAAAACCCTTTTGGAGTTCAGAAGACATGGTGGTGAGCATCAGACAAGCAACCTTTTCTGATTCAGCATAATGTTGCTCATAAGCTTTGATGTGATCTTCAGTCGAGTCATCAGTGAGCTCAGGAATTTCTTCGTCAAGGACATACTCCTTGCCCTCGTACCTTAAAGTAACTCTTAGAGTACGAACCCAATCAATGTAGTTGGGTCCGGTGAGCTTCTCTCGTGACAACACCGACAGTAGATGGAAGTTAGAGTTTTGAGGTGGTTGTGGAAGTGGAGGTGGTGGTGGAAGATTTTGATTGTTGTTGTTATTGATTGGATTAGACATCTACAAAAGAAACAATTTCTTTGTTAGTTTATTTATTAGATAATCCTTAACATTATTTACCCAATAATCAAATTAAGGCTAGGATCCAACATTACGTTATTTGATGTGAAGAGGGATGCCGTAATTCACACCGAATAATTTCATAAGGAAACATACTATTGTTAATTTCAATCACCATGAAATCCCTAGATCTTTTAGATTCATTTTAAACTTTTAAAATGGCATGTTAATCTCGATTCTATGCTCGTCACATAATTCATGACAGGGATACCGTGGATCATGAATTTGACGGTGAATCTACCATGAAAGCACTCACGAAGATTCCCGGCTCAAGTTCGCTTGGGTATCGCGAGAATCTATTCACCCACGATTATAATCTCAAAATTAACGTACCGGCTCAATTGCATGCGCTTCGTTAATCAGATTATAGATGAGTGCGTGTCTCTCATGGAGAGCACAATCTTTCACATTTAACACTAAACGGGAAGTTTTGTTTAATGTATTTACTTTAGTTGTACATATATAAACTTTTATTATATGCCAAATTAAACTTTTAATTTATCTCAACTAAAGTAATATATATAATTCTTTTAATTCCATTAAAATGCGAGGACGCGCCTTTTAATAATTAATTAATTATATTTTATTATAATATTTAAATATACTTTTATTTACATAATATTATAACGGAGGAATATATCAAAACTATTTGATATATATATGGGAATTTCGAATTTTCGAAAATATATATATATATATACATATAAAATTATACTATTAATTTAATACATATCTAATATATATATATATTATAATTATCTTTTAGATTTATGATTTTATCTCTTTGGAGATATTTTATATTACATTATATAAATACAAAATCAAATCTAAATAATTATAGAAAATCCGAAACCCCTAAAATTTTATTAAAAAATTCGGATATACACACTTTGTGCATATCCCTATTTTAAATTTGATATCTTTATTTAAAAACTCCTTTTAAATAATTATCTATATATTTACCAAATCAATTTATATAAATATATATATATACCGATTATATATATATAAATATAAATATTATCTTATTCAAATCTTTTATTCAAATACATATATATATATATATCCGAAAATATATATATATGTATAATAAATTTTGATTTATTTAAAACATTAAATAAATATATATTTATATATAAAACCGAAATTTTAATTATATAAATACAATCTTTTATTTAATCTAATTTTAAATAATGGCAAAGATAATTATGGAAAAAATATCTTGATAATTTTAAACCCTTTTAAAATTATCCACTTACCATATTTTAATTTAAAACAATCTTACAAAATTAAAATATATTTATTTATTTATTAATTTCCGAATTTCGGAAATTCCGAAATAAACAAAAACAAAAAAAACTTTTTTTTCTTTTTCGAATTTCGGATCTAACACACTTAGATTCATAGAACAACGCTCTGATACCACTGTTGGGTTTCGTACCAATTTACCGACACTTTGTTCGTCGCGGAATTTACGAACAAATCATAACGATAAACGACGAAACGATAAAGGATCGTTTAGATCTACGAGTCTAAGGTAGCTATGAATAAAATAAATAAATCACTTACATTGGCAACACTTGGTGATGCGAATCCTTGAGATCTTGTACGAGCCAGAACTTGTCAAGAACGAGGATTCAAACTAGAACCCCTCTACTTGATCACACTCGAGGTTGACAACGAACGAGACGATACACCACAACGTAGTGTAAAGTACCCTTGAGAAAAACCCAAACGAAACACCACCGAAAACTATTTCGGCGGCGGTACGGCGGCGGCACTACGGCGGCCGGCGGTGGTTCCGGTCGGCGGCGATCGGACGAAGGGGAGGGGGGCTCGGACCGAAACTAGGGAGCAACCAAGAGAAGGTTTAAAGTGTATTAGGTCAATACCTCTAGCTCCCTATTTATAGGTTTCGCCAATGAAACGTTTCCTTATTTGAGTTGGACTCAAATAGCCCAAGCCCGTTTCTATTTAATTAAACCAAAGCCCACTTGAATAACTAGTTAATTACCCATTAACTTATTCAGTCCATCTAGCCCGTTACACATTTGATTATACAATTAATCAAAGCCCGGTTCGTTTATTCTCGTGTTCGGTTGCGCCCCAAGAGGAACCCCAGTAGGACTTTAATTTACGTTGACCAAGTCAAACCGTTTATTTAATGATGTTGGACACCATTTCCAACACAAATTTGTTTCCCCAAATAAAAAAGGGAATATATAAAGAAAGTATACTTTTTGATTGATCTAAGAATTCAAAAAGGGAGTGACTTCAGATTTCAAGAAGCTCATCTTTCTCGATGATGCACTTCTTGGTGCTTCTTGGGGAAGCCCATCTTTCCAGAGCAGAAAAAACAAAATCCAGAGCAATGTACAAGTTTATATGCTTAATGTGTGCATATCACATTGCTTTGGTTTTGTAGCTTTCAGCTATGGAAAAAAGAAATCATGTTTTTAGTGGTTGTAGTTGCAGAGGGCCTCTCACTTGACTTGAAAGTTTCACAATTATTAAGATTTTCTATAGTAAATCAATTTTCAAGAGCCAATAATGTTATAATGTGTTGTACATCATGCTTTGAAAGTTGTATTATGCTTCTAGAGCTGGCTTACAACTTTCAAGAATCATTTGGTAGATTCAGCATGTTATATTAGGTGCTGTTTATTCAGTTCACATGTGAGTTGTCAAGATATTGATATCTCTCATATGTTTGTTTTTGATAATATAT
Source organism: Calendula officinalis (assembly GCA_963853835.1). Lineage (NCBI taxonomy): Eukaryota > Viridiplantae > Streptophyta > Magnoliopsida > Asterales > Asteraceae > Calendula > Calendula officinalis. The sequence goes on along the minus strand of OY970827.1, from coordinate 36,649,767 downwards.
CAAGCAAAGGTCATGTTAGGTCAAAGGTCAGATAATAATGTGCATGAATCAATGGGTCCCTCATCCTGGTTGCAACTTGCATTACTTGTAAGATGATTACTAAGTAATGATGGCGGGGTAAATTTGGTCGAGAAAACTAGCACACAATGTTTTAAAAATCGAATTTTGAATTAAATTGGCCAATGTCCTAAATATGGTTGAACCAGTTGGACTAAACTCCAGTTGAACGAGATGACTATACTGTTGAGTGTTTATGATATAGTAATCATGTAAATGATGTAAAAGTGCCAAAATAGCTAGAAAAATAGAAATAAATAGCATTAAAAATCGAATATTTTCCAAAACTTGTTTTTCAACTAAGTTCGTCATTTTTTAGTTCCAAAATCTATATAAAAAAATTCATGTCTATTTTATTTATCTATTTTTTATAGAAAACCCTGTTTTTTTCGGTTCAACCGGATTTTTATGTCCAACCTGCCGTCCGACCGAGCTGTAACCATTGATCTAAGCGGCTCATTCTGACCGGCTATCTTCCCGTTTCCCTGTTCTACCGGTCCAACGTGCTGGTTCAACAGAGTTTTTAAAACGTGTATACTATATGTAGAGCGCTTATGTGTGTGTAAATGTTGATAGGGCTTATGTGTGTGTAAATGTTTGAGTAGTACAATTCAATGATTCATTATTCTAATAAGCCTTCTACTTATGATTCTTAAATTTTGCAGCTCAACAACCCCATCGCCACCCGGGACGGGAACCGGAACCGGAACTGGCACCGGCACAGGGACTGGAACGGGAACGGGAACGAGCACAGGAGGCACAGGCACGGGTCTGGGGATGAGCCCACCATTTGGGCTTGGGCCATCGGGATCAGGTGGCATCGACACCAGTGGGGCCCAATCATCTAAGTCACGTGCTTTGCTAACTCTTTTGGTTTCGGGCTTGATCTTATGGCTAAGGTTGATCTAACCATGGTTTGTTTCAATGTATGGTCATGATTAACTCGTTGTAATTTACGCGGTGGTCGGGTTGTTGTAGGGAATCGATAATCGGTTGTATTCCATTATAGGGTATTTTGTCTACTTTTTGTATGTGGGGAATTTATGCCTTTTGAAATGAGGCTGTCAACTGTGAATGAGTGTTTGTGGGGTTACTAAAATGTTCTTCATGCCTTTTAGAAATTATTATCTTTTTGTATATTTAAAAGGTCACTTTTTATTTTATTTAGATTCTATAACCACTTTTTTAATTAATTAGTGATGCAACGGGTACCACTTTGGTGGTCCAAATGGTTGTCAATTGTCATCGCTGGCGGTTTCAACCCATGTAGTAACTAGTGGCTTATGCAAACTTTGACTTAAAATCGGCCGGAATCATTGAACCGGACCGTACAGAGTTATATGATTCTCGGTTTGAACTTTCATGCAAATTAGTTCTTGGTCCAGTTTAATTTAAGACGTCATCTATTCAATCTTAAGTATGGCTGAAATCATTTTCTTAGGGGTAGTGATGTTGGTACCACATAAATTACTTCACCCACCACACTGTACAAGATTTAAAGCATATTATACCAGTACTGTAAAACAGTGGTTGTGATGTTTAAAGTAATTTATGCGGTTTCAAAATTACTTCCCTTTTCTTAGCTCTCAGTCTGGTCCATTTCAATTGATTTAGTTTGGTTGTTGGCCTGTTTACCCCCTAGACTAAAGTGTACTTATATAGTACATAAAACCCTTGAAAGGATTATTATTTAAAAAACCTATTGGCTCATATTTCATCATTAAGCATATTTTGTGTGCACAAAAATATTACTCCGTTTTAATGTTTATTTTATTTTATTATTATTATTATTTTTTTTTAAGAATATGCTTACACAATAAAAAAATAAAATTGGTATTTTTTATATTCTACATGTAGCACTATATAAGTTATTTTTTAAGTATATTATATTATTAATAATATAAAAGAAAAGTTAATTACTACATAGGAGTTAAAATGAATATATTTAAATTTTCGTGTACTAAATAATGTTACAGCAAATAAGGTGGTGATTTTTACACCACATATTTTAACCGCTATATCATAACACTTGCTTTATATTTTGTATAGTTTACAGTAAAACTTGTACAGTATTTTACAAACATTTATAAATGTGGTGTAAAAATTAATTCCCACAGCAAATATGGTGCAACTTGCGCAGTGCTATTCATCACACTAAAAAGGTGCAACAGTTCGAGTGTTTTTTTTTTTTAATTTTTATTAGAATGATTTAGTTTAATGTTAACTTTTTCTTCTTACATATAAGTCTACTCACATCTAAATTTAACATGTATTATCCACTAATTTTTTTTCCTCATATTATCTTTTGATTTTGACACATGTTATGATCAAAATGAGCAGGAATATGGTAGGAAAAAATGGTAGGAAGAAATACCATTACTCTAATGTTAAGTAACCAAAACGAAAACCAGTTGATGTAGATCAACTAGCCATCAAGGGAAACTTTGGGAGGTTTTCCTTCACAAGGTCTCGGGTTCGAGTCTTGTTGAAGGTTTTTACTCAGGTGAATAGGTGGTGAGGTTTATTTCCCGTAAGTGGAGGGTTTGAAGGACAACATACTGCCCCTTCTGGATGTCACTGTTTAGGCTCAAACCACTAACTTATTAACTGACCGTTAAAAAAAAAAAGTAACCAAAACGAAACGTTTATAACATTCTTATAAAATATTCGACAAATGGGTACAACAATTATCCAAGAAACAACACAATATATAAAAAGAAGAGAGATAGTAACAACTAAATTTGAGTAACTAAAATCTTGTCCTGCTTCTCAGGTAACGATGGAACACCGAAACTCATCTCACGAGGCACAAAGTCTTTGATCAAATCCGCAACAGCATCTGGTTTTTCCACATGTGGAATATGACCACAATTCGATATTTGACGAATTATTGCATTCGGTAGTTCACAATGTAATCGCTGTGTAATTAAAGACCTTACGTTAATTTTTATTATTTATTTATTTATTTAGGGTTTTGTTAATGACAAATGATGCACATTCAATGCAGGGGCAATTTTTATATTGATTTTAGCTTCTTATTGACAATCCTAAGGCTGTCATTATCATTTTCCTATTTATTATTATTATTATTATTTTTAAGATACTAACCACTGCAAGTTTGGTGTCAATGATTCGATCATTTTCGCCCGATATTATAAGCGTTTTCTTCACAACCTGATTAATCTGAGAAGAAACATTATATCCCCCACTGTTCATGAAATCAACCGTTGCTTCTTCCCACCATGGTAACAGACAATGTAACCGATTAATCTACAAATTAAGGAAAAACAAAAATATAATTAATTGAAATAAGTTGCATTTAATATAATTAAATACAATGATTTCCAAACTTACGCAAGTCCATTGTAAACATGTATCGAATGGCAATCCGTTAAACGACAGATTAGTAGCATAAAAGCGCAACGGGAGGATCTTTAGCAGAGAAACCTGCCAAAAATTAATGTGTTTTTAACACATTATTTAGAGTGAATTACACAAATGGTCATTCAGGTTTGTACCATATTACATATTTGATCCTTTAGCTTCTAAATTACACTGATAGTCCTTATTTCTGAAACTATTTGCACGTTTGGTCATTTACCTAAACAAACGTTTATTTTTCCCATCAAGTATCGTCACGAAGAGGTAAATCTGTCCTTTCCCTTCACCAACTGGAAATCCATAAAAACCCGTCGCGGGAAAATTTAACGTCTGTTTAGTTAAAGGACCAAAAGTGTCAATAGTTTCATAAATAAGGACTGTCAACGTAATTTTATGAAACTAAAGGACCAAATATGTGATATGGTACAAACATAAAGGACCATTTGTGTAATTTACTCGATTATTTAAATAAAATATAAATGTTATTTGATTATTTAGTCATGGGTGAATATTACTCACACCAGCAAAAGCTACACTTCTTGGTAACTTAGAGAGGTTTCCAGTGCCTTTTGAATACACACTTGCATTTATCAGAATAAGTTTGTCAACCTGCAAGAACAATGATTAGTTGACTTTTGACTTTAGAAAGTCAAACTAGTTGTATTTGTCAACAACACTTACGGCTTCCGGATGGTTAATAGCAAAATCGATTGCAACCGCAGCTCCAAGACTCGGGCCCACTAGCAACATAGGCCTTTTAATGTAGGACTTCCAGAACTAATAATCCAGAAAAAATGAGACTTTTGTATAAAAGTAACAGATTTGATTAATAATTTAGAGGTAATTCGACAAATTTAGTTATGAATTCATTGATTTGGGTTATGTTTTTATCTCTAACGGGTCAAATGGGTAAATTTCAAAATTTACTTAAAAAAAGGTTGAAGAGGTCAGAGTGTATTTTAGTTTTTAAGTGCATAAAACCTCTTAAATTATTGTTGAAGTAGCCTAATTTTGTAATCATATTTCACACACTAACTACTAAGAAAAAAATAAAAAATTTGGAGCCCAAACCGAACCGGCCTGTTTTGGTTTGTACTAAAATTACTTTTTTGCCGCTTTGACCCGTAATCCAACCCGCCCGTTTTTCCATATCTACCTGAAAGAGATGATCACGCTTGGACTCCACATTACAAAATGGAAGTGTTTCTGACACAAAACACAAAAATAAATAATTAATAAACCTGAACGTGAAACTTTAATATACGGAAAAAGTCAACGAACAAAGTATTCAAAAAGTCAACCTAAGTTGTTGAAGCCCCATCCTAGAATGTCAACGGCCCACGTTTCTAAACCGGCTTGCTCAAGCAATGGTAGTGTGTATCTCCATTCCAAACACGAACTGAACAATAAAACAACTAATCAAATATAGATATACAGTCCGAACCGAATATATATGTATATATAAAAAATGAAAAATAGAACGAAATTTTTTTAATGAGCTAGTTGGTCCTAAGTAGTTATAAAGGGTCCAGTTATATCTTTTTGTTTAAATATTTAATTAATTTTATTGAAGTTTTTGTATTTAAATTATAATAACAAAAACGTTTTAAATTACACACAATACTCTAAATTGGAAAAAAAAAAAAAAAACAACACAAATTAGTTTTACAAAGTAATACAAATCTCACATTAATTTATATAAAGCAAAGAAAAATATTCACGTTTACATTTATATGATTACATTAAATCTAAAATAAGTTATCTAATAAAAGAGATTAAACAATATACAAATATCTAAGTACTTACATCTATATTATTAGTTGGAAAAATCAATTATATGTAGAGGGCTTTTAATTCCTGGCAGCAAGGACTAACTGGGCAGGCCTATAATTGTCATTTGCCATGATCGGGCCGGGCCTACCCTGTTTTTTGAACAAATTTACTATTCAAGTACAACCAACTGGGTCCCTACACTGGATGTGGGCTCTAACTGATTTTGATTTCTCACAGAAATAGAAAGTTTTTCCATTAAGATGACCCATGAAAATTGTAGCATTTCCAATTTTGGTTCAAAAAGTTTGGTTTTTGTCTACATTGGAGGGTATTTTAGATATTTTCACTGACGAGGAAATATTTTAATTAAATTACTTCTCAGATATAATTTTGTAAAGAGTAAATTTAAAAGGATGGTTGATAACGTTTACACCAAATTTCAGCTATGGTCATTTTACTTTAAAAAATTACACTAGTAGTCCTTTTTTGGAATTATTTTACACCTACAGTCCTTTTTTGTTAAAATATTATACGGATAGTTTTTTTTGTTAAAATATTTAATGGACTAACGGTTAAAGGACTGGAGGTGAAAAAAATTCAAAAAATAACTACCAATGTAACTTTTTAAATTAAAATGAGAGTTAATTACACAAATGGTCCTTTAAGATGATACCACATTGCAAGTGTGGTCCTAATCTTTTAATTTCGACAAGTGTAATCCTTTATGTTTACCGATTTTGCACGTTTGGTCCTTTAGGCCAAACGGTGTTAATTTTTTCTGTTAAGTGACCTCATGTGCATTGCACATGAGGGTAAAATGGTCATTTCTCACCTACATATAGAAAGGACCACATATAGAAACTGATGCCACCACTTCATCGTCTTCACTGCCTCCTCAACCTGCCACCACCACCTTTCGCCACCATAAGGCCATAAATTACATCCACATCACCACCATAACTTCATATTAGTACAAAAATAATACTGAAAATTCAAAATCAACTCCCAAAAACTGATTAATCAACCTACAAATAATGATTCTAAGTTAAAATGAAACCCTAAAATCTATTTATAACCATAAAATTGAGGTCTGCTGGCCTGAGTTCTTCCACAAAATCAAGGTCTATTTTCTTTCCGTACGAAACCAGATCCGCCGCCTCCTCGAAAACCCTAGATCCGCCGTTCCCGACACCATCGCTTTATCTCTCTCGCTCTAACCCTTCCTCCCCGTTACCGACACCGACATCTCAAACCCTAGATTCGTCGTCGTACAAAACCAGATCACGGTCTGAGCTGAGCAGATGAGAGAGAGTTAGAGCGAGAGAGAGAGAGAGAGCAGCTCGAAGAACAAAGGTGGTTAAGAATAGGTGGGGCGGTGTTTTGGTGGTGTACCAGAGATGAGACCGATGGTTGCAAGGAGGCCGCCGATGGTGATGGCGACGGTGACGGTGGCGGTGCGATGTAGGTGGTGGCTGCTTGGAATTGCCGTCTTGCCGATGTTGTTAATGGATCTAGTACTATGTAGGTGGTGGCTACTTGGTGGCTGTTGATGTTTTACTTAGGGAAGAAGAAGTTCAGATGAGATTGTAAGGGAAATTGTACAATATGCAGTTTTAGTTGGACACAAATAAATGGTTGTAATTTATGTTTGAATAGTTGTACATGAATGATGAAAGGACTATTTTACCCTCATGTCCATTGCACATGGGGTTTTAACAGAAAAAATTAACACCATTTGGCCTAAAGGACCAAACGTGCAAAACATAAAGGACTACACTTGTCGAAATTAAAAGATTAGGACCACACTTGCAATGTGGTATCATTTAAAGGACCATTTGTGTAATTAACTCTTAAAATGAGAAACCTCAATTTATGAGATTCATACCTGTCAAATCCATGAAGTAATACAAGTGGATTAGTTGTGTTCTGAATCGTTGGAGTCACACAACTACTCATTATACGATTCTTCGAGACACTAAGCTACAATTTATGTAAAATAAAACAAAAAAATTTAATCGTGTTTTTGTATAATCAACATTAAATTATCTAAAATCTACTAATTATACACTTCCCATTTAAAAAGAAGAAGAAAATTCAATCATAAACTGCAAAAATAACACGTTACGGAGTATTTGTCATGTTTCTATCCGGATCGATAATAACAGACACAATAAAGTTTTGGTGATTTTACCCAAATACTGAAAACAATAATCACTTCTACTTTTTAAAATTATCCAATATGATCCGAAATTTATATTACCTCAACAGGCAGCATTTCAATCCTTGAAACTAATTTCCGAGCAAATGGATCTTCGATTTTCTCCATTTCTTTGAGCAGAAATGGCGGGAAAACAGCAGTGGATACTCCAAAAAACGGCGACGTTTTCCGATTTGAGACCGGTAATATCCCTAACGACGGAATGGCGGCTGTAATGGGGGCGATTTTGAACATGATTTAGCGACTGAAAAGCGATAGTAGCAAAATTTAGAAGGATTGTTAGGTTTCGAGCAGCGGTAGAGGGATTTAAGCATGAGCTTGGACATTTTTACACTTCATAGGTTGAATGCAAGGGCCCCTCGAGTTTAAATGCGACTGATAATATTATTTATTTATTTAATTTTAGTTACTATTACTTTCAGTGAATTGCGTTCAAGGAGTTTCATAATTTTTATAAAGTTCCGAGGAACAAATCTCAACCATTGATCATTATGATCTAATGGTCAAGATTAATCACATACTTTATACATGGAGGGGTATTTTGGTCATTTGGCACTAAAATTTTTTTTATTTTTTTTTATTTTTTATTTTTTATTTTTTTAATTTTTTTAATTTCTTTATTTTTAATTGAGGGGTATTTTGGTCATTTTGAAAAAAATATTTTTTTTTTATTTTTATTTTTTAATTTTTATTTTAAAATTTTAATTTTTTTTAAAAAATTTTATTTTTTTAAAAAAATTTATTTATTTATTATTATTTTTTAAAAAATTATTAATTTTTCATTAATAACAAATAATGTGATAGCATAGTGAATCACATGTGATTGCATAGTGAATCACATGTGATTGCATTCTGAATCACATTTGATTTAACTAAAACATCAAATGTGATTAAATATATAATCACATGTGATTTTACACTAAAATCACATGTGATTAAACTAAAATCACATGTGATTAAGTTATACATGTAATTATCAAATAAATATTATTTTTTAATAAAAAATATTAATAAAAAATAAATAAAATAAAAAATAAAAAAAATCGAAATTTTTTTTAAGTGCCAAATGACCAAAATACCCCTTCATAATAAAAAGTAAAAAAAAATTTAAAATTTTAAAATAAAAAATAAAAAATAAAAAAATAGTTTTTTTTTTTTTAAAATGACCAAAATATCCCTCAATATATAAAATATGTGATTAATCTTGAACATTAGATTTTATTGATCAATGGTTAAGATTTGTTCCTTGGCACTTCACAAAGATGATGGACCTCATTAAACGTTTTGTCTACTTTTAGCTTCTAATAATTCACATCCAAACAATTGGGTAGTTGTTATTATGTTTCATGATATAAACCTAAAAATGTGTCTAGTATAGCATAAAATTAAACGTTGTGTTTTTACTTTTTACAAAAGACGAGCATTTAATGATATATAATTAATAATATCTTTTTCACATTATAAAGAATTTCAAAATTAGCTTCAGTGTGGACACTAAACTTTCATATTGTTGTAGTGTGATAAATAATCTTAAATAAATTACACTAAATATGGAGCAAAATATTCAATACTTTCAATTACTATCATCTCATCTGTTCTTGATATTGTTGGTTATCAATGTAGACTTTTAATCACTTCATATTTTTTATATCCATGACATAATTTGGTATCCTACTAGTATAAACTAAATTATATATTAACGTTTAACTTTTGCTACTAATTCTGCAACTATATTCCTCTAATATACAATTACCGTTCAATAGCATGCGCTATGAACAGTAAAAGAGGGTTATGCTATTTTACGCCTATTAACATTAACATAATACTCCGTAATATATACGAAGTATAATATATGGCTTCAAATGCAAAAGTATAACAGTTCAGTTAAGTAAATGTAGATGGGTTGGCAAGGGTACTTTGGGGATAGGCCGATAGCAAGTTCGTATCCCACACCTTTGGCTATTTTACTTTTTTCTTTTTCTTTTATTATAATATTCATAAATAATTTACACTTCTTATTATCAAATCTTATTTGAAAAAGTATTATTCATTTTTCAGTATTAAAATATTTTATCCTAAAAGTTTTATAAATCATAATAACAAAATAAATACTGACCCAAAATATTGTATTTTTAAGTTTGATATATTTAAAAGGGCAAAAAGTATAGAAGAGTAACCTATTTTTCATCAAAATTCATTTAAGGGTATATACTTTTGTTTTGATCACTAAAAGGTAACATACTTTCATAAAGGTTGATCAAAGGGTAACCTACTTTCATAAATGTTGATCAAAGGGTAACCTATTTTCATAAATATTGATCAAAGGGTAACCTACTTTCATAAAGATATATAAAAAGGGGAAAATGACTTACTCAACAAGTTTAACTTACTTGTTCCAACCAAAATGAACGGTTACAAAAAAAGTAGTTCAAAGTGTACATGCTTCTTTGTTTCCAAATCATTTTACTCAAACAATAAATTCAAAAAAGGGTCATGTGTCGGTTCTTAAAGTTGATCTTCTTCATGAGATGAGTCTTGAACTTGATTAACTTGGATCACTAGATTAGTTTTGTTTCCATACCTTAACCATTAGTTCAAGGAAAGATGGAATTTGAACGAAAAATTGATCGAGTTTATTTTGACCTAGTTTGAAGGTTGTGAAACAAAACTAATCATATAAGCATTAAATCATCGCGTGGGAAACAAATGAAAGAATTGATTACCGGTAACCGGTTTCACAAGTCACATTTTACCTTTTTATATACTTTTATGAAAGTAGGTTACCCTTTAGTGATCAAAATAAAAGTACATACCCTTAAATAAACCTTGATGGAAAGTAGGTTACCCTTCTATGCATTGCCCTATTTAAAATAATAAGAGTAAAGCAAAACATTATATTATACCACCAGGCCAAAGGCCCTTTAGTACACTAAAGAAAGAGTTATTGACCTAAAATGTTATAATTACTAATCTTTGTTATATTTGAATCATTTGTAGTATATTGATAAACTGAAACATTTTCCAAGTTAAAACATTTTATAATAGCATATTACTAATAATCGTATAAGTTTATATAATCGTATATTTTGATGTTTGTAGCGTTATATGTTATACTTCCTCCGATTCAAAATAAGTGACACACTTTTCTTTTTTAGGTGATTCAAAATAAGTGACATACTTTGAAAATTTACCTTATTTGGCAAAAAATAGTGAGACCCACACATACTAACTATCTACTTTAACAAAGTGAAATGACTTATTTACCTTACTTTTTACTTTTAAACATCATTAACCTCACTTTATTCAAAAGGTGTGAGACTCATTTCCCACTAACCATCCAATTAATCTAATTTAATGACCATTATAATCTTTTGCCTTAAAAATCGTTAAACCCAAAGTGTGTCACTTATTTTGAATGGAAGTATAAATGAATAATAGGCTTTACTTTACTTTATAAAGAACAAATAGATATAAAATATTAAAAATAGTAAGTAATGTAGTATATGTTATAAAAATCATATTTTTTTACTTATTATATTAAATATGTTTTAACATGAAAAATATTTTTATTTAAGAAAATGAATGCTTTAAAATCCCGCTGCGAAGCGCGGAGGCCAAATAATTCTTGTATAAAATATTTAGCATAATGTCTTCAGAACTTAAATTTAATTAACTTGATTTTACTGTATTTCCTTTTAATATTTCAATATAAATTAAACACTCAACAACCAAGAACGGAAACTAAATATTTACGTACATATTTAAAAATGGAACTATTCTCTATTAAAATAGGAATTTACATAAAACTCGAACTAAAAACACCAAATAACATATAACCTGAAACATGAACGATTGCTTATTCAATTTAAAAGTTTATATATCGAAAATGAAGTGAGATAATAACCAACTACTTTGTACTAGTTGTCAACTAGTATTACAAAATATGATAGTAAAAGATATTAAGTTATTTATTATGTCATATACGTTTTTTCCTTTGTTTAACTACGTATAATTTTTATGGACGAATTTTTTTTTTAGGATTGGACACGCCTTACATGTAGGGGTGGCCAAAGGGTCGATCCGACCCGACTCAAACCCGAACTTGATTATGCTAGTCGGGTCGGGTCTATTCGGGTTCTATGTTAAAATATGGTTTTTTAAACTCGACCTGACAAACCCGATTCGTTATCGGATCGAGTTTCGGGTTAGGATTTCTTACCTTCGTCGGGGTTTCGGGTTGACCCGATTAGACCCGATTAAAGTTCAAGTGTTTTATTTCCTCTAAAAATTAAGATAATTTTACTATTAAATCAATGAATTAGCATATTATATGATAAATTATTAAATAAAAATTAATTAACAATTACAAGTGTTAAATAAAAAATTAAAAACCCATAAAATTCAATATATTATATAACTTTTTTTATTTTTACCTAACATCCCTAACTCAAGTGTAACACGACCAACCCGACAAACCCGAAACCCGACCAACCCGAACCCGACAAACCTGAATCCTTATCGGGTCGGGTTAGGATTTTGGTTTCCTCAAACCCGATAGACCCGGCCCGATAAGAACTCTAACCCAACCCGATAACGCGATGGGCACCCCTACTTATATGCATGTTAAAAATTTAAAGTCACCGTGAAGTAGTATATGATTGGACTTGGTTCTTTTAAAACATTATTATCGACTTATGAGATATTACTAATTTTGTCATAAAGTTTGGACTTATGAGATATTACTAATTTTGTCATAAAGTTTGGACTTATGAGATATTACTAATTTGATCACATGGCTCACGTTCGTGCCAAAAAGTTTTGAACATCATTTTCCATTATTATCGATTTATGAGATGTACTAAGTCACATGGTTGGCTCATGCTCATGTCGGAAAGTTTAAATCTATCGTTTTCTAATTACTTGACTTATGAGATATTGCTACCAAATGGCTTATAACAGCGATATCTGGTGTTTAAAGGTGCCACAAGGTTATGAGTTTAACTCATGGTGTGGAAAAAAATATATAGATTTAAGGATTGTGTATTAGCGGTTAGAAAAAGATATAGCTAATTCGGACAAAAGATGAATGTGACCATTCACAAAAGAGTATTCATACCCGACAACCATACGTTTGAACCTTAGACATACCGCATACGTATTGGGACTTGGCGACTATTTAAAAGTGCATAATAAATGACAATAGTGTAATGTTATTGTACACTTATATATAAACAAATGATAGAAGTCTTTCTTAGAGTACCAGGGATGGAGATGTTTTCATCAATGTTCAAGTTAGAGATCGCCGTTGAATAGTGTCCTCTCACTCTGGAACAACATTCTGGGATGAGTATGATGAAAAACGTTGTTAAATCGATTTTTTTTTTATAATTTCCAAAGATTATCATATTTCTTTTTAGTCTTTTTTTAATTCATAGAATATTGTCATCCACTCATCTACCTTTTTATCAACAATTTTCTCACGAAAACAATATAAAAGCAGTATCAACACTCCTGTGCTTTTAGAGATTGTGTAAATATAATAATATAATAATTAAAATAGTAAGTATTATTATTATTACCATAACTACAATAATAATACTAATAATAATAGTTATACTAATAATAATAGTACTAATAATAAATAGTACATATATAGAGTTAAAAAATATGAAAATCTGGAAATTATAGTGAAAAGAATTAAGATGCTTTTTATTGTCAAGAATATAATAATTGTTTGATAATTAGTTGTCATAAAAGCCTAAGAGGAATATGTCTAAAATGGACATTAATTTGAGAAATATGCACATTAAGATATCTAAAATCAACATTCTTGTAAGAAAACTGCATATGTCATGAAATGATACTTTAAAATTATTAAATGATAAATGGATGAGATTTACTAGATATCTTTGTGATTGTTTCCCATCCTTTCCGGTTCAGATTTTATCACTAATACTAGTAATATTTTAAGAGGTCAGATTACTTACTACTCTTTTTCGTTTCAAAATTATTGTCCACCAGACGAAAAAACATTATTTAAGAAAAGTATATTAATTATATTGTATCACCAATTAAATTATTTTTTTAATTACCACTTAAAAGCTTTTTGATTGGTTGAAATTTAGTAGTGAACAACTATTATTTAGACACAAAAATGAAAAAAATTACGACAGATAGAGTATTAAGTTACCTTGTTAGTTGTTAATTTACATTTATTATAATAAGTTAACAATAGAGTAAAGAAACAATTTTCTTTTATATTTTGATAACCATAAGGAAACAAAATATGTTGTTAATAATTTTGACAATATAAAAACATAATAATTAAATATTCAAAACACGCGTCCAATTATCAAGTAGACGGATCAAACTATAAAAGCTTATTGAATGCTGAATCCATGTTAGAGTTGCTACTACACCAACCACACATCAAGCCATGAAATGAAACATTACAACACCACCAACCATGAAATGAAACATTGAAACTCTTTAAAGTTTGACTTTTGTTCAACTCAAATGTGGACCACTTGTCAAAAAGACGCCATGCTCATGTATATATGAAAATGATTTGTATATGTATATTATTAATCAAATAAGTATCAAGATTTAATAGAAAGTAGTATAATCTCTCTTTATGTATATATGAAAATAATTTAACATACGTTAGATATGATAAGACTGCTTCAGGCAAGTTAATTAAAATAAAAAGAGTAAAATATAAATGATAAAAGTATCTATTGTAATATATATTTACCAGTGCTATTTCTCATGTTCTCCTTCAGCAAGGCTTAGAAAACTAGTACCTCGTTGCACTTACTCTTCATACGCAACAAAATTTGCATAAATGTCCATTAAAAAACCGAAACAGCTGTTTTAATGTTATTAAATATTTAAACGTGGTTTCCAGACACCAGAGTTCCTTTGGTTGATGACCTATATTATACAAATAATGAACATATAATGTATTTATAAGAATCCTAGGTTACTCCTCTTACAATCAATTGATTTTAAGATGGAATCTCACAAACTTACACATTTGAAGTGTATTTTTTGTAAATGTAGTTTTTTACTTTTTTTTTAATGTTTACAATAAGATGGTATTCTCTTTTAATCTGCAATAAAAAGTAGTTATAATTATTTTAGAAATAACATAACGATTTAGGCAAGGCTTTTATCGTGCGGAAAGTATATTTTATATAAATTCAACCGTCAAAAGTAAATCAATATTGTGAAATTGTAATTTATATAAACATTACAGTTATATTTAAAAGAAGGGTTTTGCTAAACAATGCCCTTAGGGCAATGGTTAAGAGGAATTAAAGTGGTTAAGGTGCAAGTATTTATGCATACAATTCATGGGTGGTTAGTGAATTTTAGTGGGTAGTTTTTTATGGAGTTAATGTATATTTTTTTTATGCATTCAAATGATTCTTAACCATTGCCCTAAGGGCATTGTTTAGCAAAATCCTTAAAAGAAACATTATACTCCCTCCGTCTCACAAAAGCTTCTCATTTGACTTTTGCACAAGTTTTTAGGTGATAGTTAGTGGATATTAGTGGTGGAGTCTTTGGTAATAATAGTTTTTTTTATTGTGTGAATCTCATCAAATATGAGAAATGAGAAGTTTTTTGTGGGACAAAATTTAGAGTGAAATAAGAAGTTTTTTGTGGGACGGGGGGAGTGTTATATTGCGGTTTTTCCTAAGCTAAGATGTTGCTAAACGTAAATAAAAGAGTGAATATGTATATATAAGAAATTTAGAGGGTGAATATATAAATAAACTATTTATATACTGTATATTTTTTGAACGGTATCTAATTTACTCTAATTTGTATACAACCCTTATATCAATATTATTACGTTACAAAGCAAGAGCAATATTTATATTTATATGCTTAACTTTATTTATTTTTCATTTATAGAAAGTTATTTGGGTTTAGAGACGACTGACCAATAAAAGGAGTTAATGACCAATTCGTCATTTTGGGTTTAAAAATTAAACAAAAGGGCTGGGCTTAGAAAGACTAGTTTGAAATCGTACTTTACGAGTGAGCACTGTATAAATAATAATTAAAATATCAATAACCAGATGATTGGATATTTTACAATTGGGGTTAATGGGTTATCACATAAGAAAAAATTTCTAATTTCAATACATATAGTCAAGGTTCTAAAAGACGCAAGGCGCGGCGTGGCGGCACCATTAAGCCTTGAGCATGGCGAGTCGTGGCGAGCCATGACGTTTTTCAAGGCGTGACTTAAGGCGACAAATTATTTAATATATTATATATATATATATATATATATATATATATATATATATATATATATATATATATATATATATATATATATATATATATATATATATATATATATAGGGGTGAGTTATATAGAGAACTCTCTAATTAAATAAAAAGGGTAGTTTTGTAATCTGCTATTTTAATTTATGTTTTTATTGTTTAGCAAAGAAACATTTAAAAATGGAAATTATATTCACAATAACTGTTGTTCCTTAATTTGCGTGATCACACCCAAAACTACTCATGAAACATTTAATTTACGTTTTTATTTTGATTGAATGTGGATGAATACATACATGTATGTCATGAAATTTCTTTTCTGATTGCTTAAATATTTCACTAATGACAACGAAATTGATGAATACATACATGTTGTACATGATGAATTATGGTACATACATGTACAATACGGTACGGAATTGATGAATACATACATGTACAATATGGTACGGAATTGATAAATACATACATGTACAACATAGTGAATACATACATGTACAAGATCTGTTAGTTTATGAAGTATGATTAGTTTATAATGAGGGAAAAAAAACATCTTTGCATAATAATCATGAAAATAGCAAGTATGTAACATTTTTTTTTCTAATGATACTGAATATGTTCTTGAATGAAAAAAAATAAACAAAGCAATTAATTATTACGTAATGATATAGTTGGAAAATGAAAAAAAAAATTG
The DNA here is from genome assembly GCA_963853835.1 of Calendula officinalis. NCBI lineage: Eukaryota > Viridiplantae > Streptophyta > Magnoliopsida > Asterales > Asteraceae > Calendula > Calendula officinalis. The sequence goes on along the minus strand of OY970827.1, from coordinate 36,633,340 downwards.
TTCTAGTATTGTGGATCAATAAATTATTCAGAAGAAAAATCATCTTCTTCCGGATCATCTCGTCAACATCTTCTTCCGGATCATCTTCATCTAAAAACATATTTTTATTAAAAAAATATACCTTAAAAATACATGAATTTACAGGATTGAAGTGTTTTCGAGATTTAAATTCGGCATTCAAATCTGGGATTAAAAACATATTCGATGATCTTGATTACTTCTGAGGTCTTGTTCATTCAACATTTTCTGACAGGAATAAAGTATCTAACTTGTCAAGCGGATGAAGATCTTTACTCAAGAACGATGGAGATGGAGAAGAAGAAGAAACATTGCTCTTTTTCAGGGAAAAAATATGAATTGTAGGTGATAAAATCCGAAATTAATGTGGAAGATATGGGGGAATTCGGTTATCAAAAGGAAGACCGAAATATATGGAAAATCTCCACTTTCCATGATTATAGGAATTAATTTAATTGTTTCCATAGAATCCGAAATACATGGAATACCGGAAATACCCTTTACATTTAAATAAATGAAAAATATTTATCTAATTTCTGATTGGCTAATAAGGGTATATGAGTTCTCTATATAACTCTCTACTATATATATATATATATATATATATATATATATATATATATATATATATATATATATATATATCAAATTCAAAAATAATTATATCCCTATTGATTTACATGATTTTCATATGTAAAGTTTATAATAAAAATGTTAAATCTAATTTTATAATTACATGCCATCATTTTTTTTAAAAAAAATCAAATTTTTACAAGATTTTTCAAAAAAACTCACCATAAGGCGCGCCTTACGCCGCCTTATCGTGTTTTTTTTCCGCCACGCCTTATACTGCCGCCATGGAGTGTTTCGTAACGACGGAGTCGCGTCTCACGCCTTGGCGCCGCCATGACGCGCTTTTTAGAATCTTGCATATAGTAACAAGACTTTATCAAATATTAAATCTGAGATTTTAACCGATAACAGGTTAGTAAGAATGTTTGACAAAAGTAATAAATTAATACTAGAAAAATTATATTGCTTCTTAGTAAATTATATCCATCTTTTGGATCAAAAGAATAAAAAAATAATAAAAAGAAATATTTATTAATACTGAAAAGATAATACATATAGTAATAGTTAGGGGTGTTCAAAACCGGGTACCCGGATTTTCGGATACCCGAATTCGGGTACCCGGATTTTCGGATAGTGAATTTTACTACCCGCATTTGGTACCCGGATTTCGGATACCCGGATTTCGGGTACCCGGAATTTCGGGTATCCGAAATCCGGGTATCCGGTATCCGGAAAAAAACAAAATATTCAAATATTTTTTGAATATTTCGAGTATTTTTCGGATATTTCGGGTACTTTTAAGATATTTCGGGTACTTTTCAAATATTTTGGGTAATTTTGGATTTTTTGGGTATTTCGCAAATATTTTCGGTATTTTTTGTATAATATTTGTATATTTTTCGTATATATTTTTATTTTCGGGTAATTTTTCGGGTATCGGGTATCCGAAATCTTTAAAAACACTACCTGTATTTGGTACCCGGTTTTCGGATACCCGGATTTCGGATACCCGGATTTTCGGATACCCAGATTTTCAGATACCCGGATTTCGGATATCGGGTAATTTTTCGGATACCCGGTTTTTCGGATATTTTTGAACACCCCTAGTAATAGTCACAAAGGTTGAATTATTAGCCTCATGTTTGACTTTTAAAAATAAAAGACAAAAGAGACCATTACAAAAGTTCTCTCATTTATATTAGGATAAACCGATAAACATTAAAAAATAAAAATAGAAACCACGACTGTTTGTCCATTTGGTCCAAACTCCAAACTCAAATATACCACCCAAGATTTTAAGTCAATAAATCATCAAAATAACTATTATCATCGTTATTTTAACCTAATTTTATTTTAATTATTAAATCTATACTTTACAGAATCTAGTATTTTATGAATCGTCAAATTTTAAATTCGGTTTATGTTAGGTTTAACTAATTTAGGTACATGAACCTAACAATTTTTTAGGTAAATTACAGAAATTGTCCCTAAGGTTTTCTAGATTTTGAATTTATGTCCCTAAACTTTTTTTCGGTTTTTTTGTCCTTAAACTTTTTAAAATTCCACTTTTCTGTCCTTCCGTTCAAAATCTTCCGTTAACTGAAGATACTTTTGTCAATTTCCTCCAATTACCCCTACTTTAACTCTTTTTCTTTTTAATTTTACATTTTTCTTTTTCTTTTTACATTTTTTTCCCATTCTCTCTTCCTTCTTCATCTTCTACCATTGTGTTCTTCATCCAAATACTATTCAGATCTAAAAATGGATGTCTTCTCCGGCGTCAACCACCGTCGGCCTTTCCGGTCGTCTTCTCCGGCATTAGCGGATTGGTGGCGGTGGTGTTTGCTTGATGAAATTCACCCGCCAAGAACAACCTGCAAGCTGCAACAACTTCGTTTCTCACCTGCTACAACTTCAAATCATAGACCGCCGCTCACCTACTTCTTCGGTGGTGCCATTTCTCCGGTGAAATCCTCTCCACCGAACATCCAAAATCGTTTTACCTTTGCACATCAGGTTGGGTAGAGGTTTCTGGGTTTTAATTAACCCCATAAAAATGGGGATTTGAGTCCAAAATGAAACAACCTTTTTGTTATTTACATTGCCATAAAACATTGTGCTAAATCATGCTTAGTTGATTCCAAGAAACAAAAAGACAATGATTTGTACCATTGATTTTGAAAGCTTTCCAACCAGATCCCCATTTCGTTCGTTGTTGTTGACTGACGGAATGACTGGCGGAAGCTTAATTTCGTTTGTTTTGCTACTCGGAAGATTGATTTGATGGCAGCCGTAGTGGCGGAGGAGGTGGAATTCCGACGGGAGGAGGAAGAAGAGGCGGTGGAGGAGGAAGAAGAGGCGGTTCGTTTTACAACTAATTTTGATTTTCCATTTGATTTTTGATTTTTTTTTTTCATATTTTGGTGATGAAGGATGTTCATATATGTTCTTGATTTGATGATGATGAAAGAGATACCCAGAAAAGTACATGAAGAACATGAAAAAAGTTTGGTAGATGAAGAGTATGAAGAATGAGGAAAAAAGACGAAAATACCCTTGCTTTTTTGGCATTTCTCGTTAGTTAAAGGATGATTTTGGACGGAAGGACAAAAAAGTGGAATTTTAAAAACTTTAAGGACAAAAAAACCGAAAAAAAAAGTTTAGGGATATGTAACACCTCAAATTTTAAAACTAAACATTTGGCCAAAATATATCATTTTTTAATAAAGAGGAGAACTATCCCAAAATACGGATTTACAAAAATCTTTGGTATGAAATCAGAGTATAAGTTTGGTGTTACAAAATATATCAAAACCAAAGCTAAGTCTAAATCCGTTCTAGTGTTCTTCTACTCTAGGCCCCGCATCTCTATCCATGCGCACCTATACATTCGATCTTGAACCTGAGTACATAGCAAAACAAACAAGGAGTACGTGAGACAAAAGTCTCGTGAGCTACATGGGTTTAGACCCAACAATAATGGTAAGTATCATATAACATGTAAACATAATACAAGTAACTCGTCCGTCTATCTACTAACCATATTGTGACTCTATCAACCTTGCTTCCCTAGCAATCATATCTAGTTATCGGGTTGCCCCCAAACTAACTAGAACCACATTAACTTATTAACCGGAGATCCCCCGCATTAATAAGCTTCAAGGTAAAGGCAAGAGGGAATCGCCCAATCTACCTATACCTGCCTTACTCGTCGGACTACTTCCAGTTAGCAAGACTACTATCATAGAATGGGCCAATGGGCATCCGCCCAAATGCTCCCCATTCCATATCTTCATGACCGGGGATCCCCCGCATCATCACATCGTCTCAAACTCACTATAACTCAACAATTATTTCAATCAAAGCCCTTGGCTATAATAACTATCACCAAACAAGTTAGTTAATGATCATCAATAATAATATATAACCGACTCAACAACCGTAAGTCTACACAATTAATATAATAGACCAAATCACAAGTAAATGAAAGACATTTCTATAGCTATGTACTCAGTAAAGTCCACACGTACTCACCTTAGCAAAATAATGCTCCAACTGTATTCTTTACACCAATCTCTAGCTTCAACAATTTGGTCAACCTTCCAAGACTTCACCAAAAGCCTAATACAACAATCACAAGTTGTTCAACATCACATACTACTAATATTGTGTCCATTTATCTCTAGATACCCTTTAATAACACTTTTCCCCAATTTTGGTGGTTTATAAAACCCTAGGTTTAACCAACCCTTAAGATTCTTACAAATCTTAACCATACACTTGATCCCTTTGTTAAAATACCATCTATTAAGTATATACAACCCTTATTTCACCATTAACCATAAACCCAAGAACTAGGGTTTCAAACCCAAGCCTCAAGATCCATAGATCTTGAGCTACAAAGATGGAAGAGTGAACATTTACCTTAGATCTTCAACTAGGAGTGAAATCAACCAAGGATTAGTGAAGAAATCGTTCAAGATTAGCCTTGATGCTCAAAAATCGCCAAGAGAGAAAACAAGGTTTTGATAATGCAATAAATGTGCAAAATCCCGTATTTAATGCTGTCTGACGGAGTTCACGATCGTGAACTAGTTCGCGTCGCGAACTTTCCCCGTCGTGAACTTTTTCCCGATCGCGAGCCAGACGTGAACTCCAATCGGCCAAAACCCCAAAATCTCTGTCTCATGTTCGCGAACGCGAACAATAGTTCGCGCCGCGATCTCTACAACGCAGCAGGGCTGCCGTTTTTATTAAGTGTCTCGACCCGGTTTCGCTCTTAACTTTCTCATACGTTATTCAAACGTCACGAAACCAATTCCCACGCTCATTAAATGATTTATCCTTATTTATCATATTTTATTAAATTTATTTATTTACAAATTTCGGGTCGTTATATGATAGAAATCCAGAATCTGGAAAACCTCAGGGACAATTTCTGTAATTTACCCCAATTGTTTTTATGGTTGTGTAAGATGAACAATTTGTTGGAAAATTTTGGACACATATAATTATATATTTAATTAAATATAATTAATGGTTGGTATGTCCAAAATGTAGTTGTGGTGAATGAGATATCGACTCTCAAAGTGGGGTGTACGGAACAAAAAAATCAAACAAATGAACTAGTGGAAAGTTGTACCTATCCACACTCGTCTCTCGAGTTTCATGGGTTTCGGTTTTTTGCCACTCGATTTTTTGTCACTTGATTTAGTGGAAGTATTCAAATAATAATATTGATAATATTATTTATATTTTTAATGTTTGTCATTAAAATAAATTTGAATTAGTGGTTTCATTTCTTTGTAATGAATTTGTATTGAATTGAAATAATGACCATAATGACATTAATGTAGGTCATTATACCCATGAGTCCATGACCATTTTCTATTATAAATAGAGATGGTGTGGTTCATTTGTAAGACATACATTCACCAACTTGTCTACACCCACTTACAAGTATCACAATTTTCTCTCTCCATCTTTAGTGTTCCTTAAACACATGAACTTTCGATAAGTGTTCTGGCTTGGATTATATTCGGTAGTGTAAAACTACTCGGTTGTTTTACCCTGAGAAATAGACAACGAATCTATTTTAAGGGGATCGTGAATTTCACGAGACTCAACCAAAACTTGTTCTTCTTTGTTTCTACATATTCTTATTTCAATCTTGTATTTGTTTTTTTGTCAATTTCCCTTATTGTAATTGTATTTAATTAATTAAAATTGGTATTAGCTCCTACACAATCTATATGTATTATGTGATTACTCTCCAATGTGGAAAAGAAGTCAATAAAAAAAATCCCCAAGTGTCTAAATAGAATATACTTAGGTTCCTTAGAACTTATTGGTATAACGGTGTTGAAACCACGCAAATATGAGGTTGCTATCTTTTTTGGCGAGATTAGTTCAAGTCACCATTCCATATTACCAGGTACATCTTGCGCCAAACTTCACGCCAAAGCAATGGCCGGTGAATTTTTGGTTTTTGTTGTGTGGTGTGAGTGAGAGAGTATTTTGATGGGTCCTAAAAAAGGTGTAATAAGTTGAGTTATCAGTGAAGATGTATTTGTAGTGTGAATGTGAGATGAAGAATGCTATCTAGGTGGCGCTAAAGTGAGTGTTTAGCTTAATTCACCACACTTGATGCTCATATAGTTACTAGGGGTGAGCAGAAAAAGAAGGTAACCTAAACCGGAACCGGAACCGTCTCGGAACTGGAGGTTCCGGACCAGGAACCTGCTAAGAGGTTCCGGTTCCTAAAATCATGGAACCGCCCTAAAATGTTCCGGTTCTCAAAATTAAAGAACCTGGTACCGGCAGTTACACGGTATATATTTATTAAAATATATAATATATTATACATGATTAAATTAAATAGATTTATGATTTATCTAAATATAAAATACTAGTCCAAATAAAAATATAAAATTGACCTTACTCGTTATAATTGAGCAGAATTTGGGTGAGAGTGAGACATTCACTCGTCGTGAGGTCGTATCTTTGTGACTGACTTTCACATGAATCACACATTTACTATGTTTTTGTCATTATTATTCACTTATGTCTATTTTGAACAATATTCGTAATCGTTGAACTATATTTCGTTAAATGATATTTATAATCGTTAGTTTGTGTGATTATTGTCTTCTTTATTCAGTAAGTAATGTTATAATTTTTTGAATTTAGATACAGGGTCCGGTTCCGGTTCCTAAATCTCAGGAACCAGCGGTTCTGGTTCTGGTTCCGGTTCCAGTCGGAACTGGCGGGTACCCTGTTATGCTCACCTCTAATAATTACTAGTAAAGCAATTAAATGAAATTTCATATTATGTTTTAATTAATTCTAAGCCATGTTTGATACTTGTTGATATTTACATCCTAATAAAACAATATTCCCTCCGTCCCATAAAAAAAGTTTACATTTCATTTGGTCATAAGCTTTTAGGAGATATTTAGTGGTGAAGTCCTTTGTAATACTTTTGATTAAAATATAAAGTTAGATTGGAGAGAGAAAGTGTTTTATTGGTGGAATGATTGGTAATAATATTATTTTATTAGGTGGGCCCCCTAAATTTGAGAAATGTAAACTTTTTTGTGGGATAAAATTTTAAGGAGAAATGTAAATTTTTTTGTGGGACGGAGGGAGTATTTAAGAATGATTTAACCAATTTCATTTAATGTCACGAAACATAAAAGGTAATTAGTTTCTATAAACATTTTACATTAATCTATTTACTTAGAAAATTGATCACTCTCTCTGGCTCTCTTTACATAATAGATTAAAATCAAGTGTGTATTAAAAAGCCGCCTTCTAATTGACAGAACTTACAAAAACTTTGTTTAATTGATAAGATTTTTCTGGCTTGAAAAAACAAGTTTTTAAGGAAGAAACTATTTTAAAAGTAGCTTTTAAAAAGCGCGAGTTTATATTAAATAAGGAGTAAATTATAGAAATTGTCCATGTGGTATTATGGATTATGTGTTTTCATCCATGTACTTTTTTTTCATTTTTTTGTCCCTGTGCTTTTCTGAATTCGGGGATTATGTCCTTCCGTCCAATGCCGTCTCTTTTTTTCCGTTAAAGGCCCTCGCGTGCCAAGCATGTGAGGGTATTTTAGTATTTTTCTCTAAATCACTTGTACCATATGTGTTAAAAGTTGTACTCTTGGTGCTCCTTCTCTCTCTTCTATGAAGAACTCAAATTCATAGTCATCTTCATGGTGATTTTACAAGAACTCAAATTGATTTCAGGTACAAGAACTCAAACTTAAAAGTTGATTTCTGCAATCTAAAACTTAAAAGTTGCATTCAAATTTTAACACTGTCACAAGCTTTGAAGATATCTTTCGCTAGCCTGATTCAAGTGGTTTTAATGGGTTTTTGCACAAATCGTTCTTGGCTGTCTTATATGTTTTCTTCTGGAGTGTGTGGTCTTCTCACAATAATCAGGTGTTTAAGGGAGAGCCGGTGCCTTGTCGTTCCCTGATTCTCTTTAAAATTCAACAATTTTCTTTTTATTGGTGTAAGAATAGGAACCGTAAGAAGTTAGTTAATTTCTCTTGGGCCAATTGGCTTTGTAACCCTGTTTTATGTTGTTCTTGATGTACTTGTCTAGCTCCTTGCTAGTTTTATGGTAGTTCGGTTCCTTCACTCCAGGGTGATGGCTTTGCCGAAGCTCCGGGTGTTGGTTCCTTTTGTTGCTGTTTCAAAAAAAAAAAATTGATTCTCTCTTCTCTGAATGGTTTCTCTCTCTCTCTCGCTTTCAGTGTTTTTCCCTCTTTCTCTTTTGCAACCCAGAAAATGGAAATTAAAACTTTGTTCCACAAATTGAAGATTCAATGGTGCACACTTACAAGTTAAAAGATTGATGAGAAAGGGTTTGAAAAGAAATCCTTTTAATAAAAATGATGAAAGAATTGGAGTGTTCAACATGTTTGGCAATAGCCTACCTTTTTCATTATCTCTTACTTTCTCAAAATCACACCATAAGTACCCAATTAACAATAGCCCTAATCTTATTTCACAGCAATTTAAGAACACACGATTTCTTTACACACGATCTCTTTACACATGATTTGGCAGATTAAAGAACACACAGATCTCTTTACGCACGATTTGGCACAGATTAGGACATTACATCCATTTCTGCCACCGCCATTTCTGTAATTTCCACCACTGCCATCGCCACCGCCATTTCTGTAATTTCCGCCACCGTCCCCACTGCTACACATTGAAAGGTTTCATTGTAACTGATTGACCACTTGGGTCAACCTCCTAGTCACTTGGTTCGAACCACACTGACCAAGAACATGAACTTGTTCTTGACCGGTTAAAACCAACTAGCTGATTTAATCCCTAAAAGCGGAAGTGGGATTAAACCTAATCCTTAAACCCTAAAGGATTGGGATCTTGACGATCTAGATTAGATTAGCAAGGAAGAAACCTTGTACGAAAAACCCGAACACACACACACACTTGTGTGTGTTCATCGACTACCAAGAACCCTAGGGTTCTTGGTTGGTTTCGGTCGAACAAGAGGGGAGAGGGAAAAATGGTTTCCCAAAACATACCTTGTTGTTTGCTTAAGAAAGTCCACTGGTGATGAACACGACGAGCGACCTTCTAGTTGATCCTTGTAATGATCTTCGATCTTCAAGACTTGAAGAACACGAAGAATACGAAGAACGAAGAACGAAGAACGAAGAACGAAGAACACAAGACTTTGTGTACTCCCTCTATTCGGCCGAAACTTGGAGGAGAAGGGGGCTAGGGTTTCGGCTCTAGTGATCAAGGAATAAGGGAACCCCAAGCCTTCTATTTATAATAGAAGGACTTTCACTTAGGGCCCTTCTAGTTTAATTAAGATCAATCTCTTAATTAAACTTATCTTTTACACATTAAACCCTTATAGTTTAACTAGTTATTATTGTCCCACTTAATTATTAAATGTCTAGTATTATACACTAATATAATTCGGTATATACATACACGAATTATATCCTTGTATTAATACTTTTAATAATTAATTATATAATAAACTTTATATAATTTATACAATAATATTATTCAATTACCATATGATTTAATTGCTTTAAATCATATTATGGATAATCTATAATTAACACATTGTATATTTACTCAACTAGTAAATGTACAAATACTTGTATTAATTAGTTAGTTAAACTAATCTAGTAATAAGTCAAACTTGACTTAATACTTAACTTGATTCATAAATGACTACTATGAATCAATCCTCTTCCAAGTATCATTACATATCTTACTCGTATTACATGCACTCACCGGTTTGACCCTTAAGTGTTTCGTAAGCATGGATGTATCATCATAGGTTGACTAACTGTGCACATAAATCCTTCACACATTACATCCGTCACGACATTGTGGCCACCGGAAACACCGGGAGTGTACGACATCAGATCCATGGCCACCATGCTTGTTGATTTGTGGTTCGATTTCAGCAACAATGCTATAAACCCACTATCTCTGTTCGATTTCTGGTTCGATTTCACCAACAATGGTGATATTCCCGTTCGATTTCTGGTTCTCCGGTTCGATCTACCGGCCGCCTTCTTCATCTCCTCCGTCGCAAAATCCATCTCCCGTTCGATTTCCAGTTCAGTAACACTAAAGGCAGTGAGTGAAGGTGTGTGTTTGTGTGTCTCGCTGGAGAAGATGTGTGTGTGTGTGTGTGTGTGTGTGTGTGTGAAGATCGATCGGAGTCCATATGGGTTTTAGATTTTGAACATTTTTGTTTATGAAGATTAGGTATGTTGCAGGTCAAAGTTGGGAAGAATGTAAAGTACAATGTTCAATTTTTAAAGAACATAGTACAAGTTCATTCGAAGAAAAGACAGAAATGCCCTCACATGCTTGTCACATGAGGGGTTTTAACGGCAAAAAAGAGACGACAGTGGACGGAAGGACATAATCACCGAATTCAGAAAAGCATAGGGACAAAAAAAATGAAAAAAAAAGTACATGGACGAAAACGCAGAATCGGGAATACCTCAGAGACAATTTTTGTAATTTACTCTTAAATAAGCTATGGAAATTGTATTAAAACGGTTTAAGAGCTTTTTCATATCTATTTTGTAAATTTTACTTAAAGAAATGATTGAACCCATGACATTTATGAGACTCATACAAGCGCCATTACTGATATACCATCACCATATTGTTCTTAAATTCTTATATTTGTTTCATTACTCTAATACACAATTTCCATTCATATGGATACTGTTCATTAAGGTCATAACAGAGTTCCGTTCCGTTATAGCTGGATGAGTTAGTGACTTAGTTTCAATACCCGTTACCTACTTACCTTTATAGCAGTATAAGAAATCCTCATGAAATCAATTTTTTTATATTTTAACATAACATTACTTATAGTCCTTTCTACACTTTAAATGCCATTACAATTCAACCCCTCAAGTTTTTATAAATGTTTTTCTTCTGTCTTAAAAGTATTTATAATTTACATTTTAGCTTTATTTAATTTTCCTTAAGAATCCTTAGTTACTGATAAATTATCCTCTAAAAATTCTATAGCCAAAACTTTTGATCCATAATTCTAAAAATATTCATAATATCTTGCTCTCCTTTTGTTACTAAAAAAAAGTTTTGAACTACGCTTTTTTTACATAAATTTACGTACTCAATATAAGAAAGATACTATTTTAATATGAATAAAAAGCACTGTAACAAAATCCGCAGCAACGCGCGGCCTATACCCTCATTTCGTAACATTTCACAATTTCATGCATCTAAGTCAAATTACTTTATCAAACATCTTTATACATTTAAATATTTTTGTATCCGAATCTAACTAAAAAACTTATATACTTCCTTCGTATAAAAAAGTGATACATTGTACGCCTTTTTAGTCAAGATATTAGAACGAGGGGTTATGATGGTTTAAAGTTGATAGTTATTAGTCGAGAATGAGTTTTAGTCATTTTGAATAAAGTGAATTTTGAATAAAGTGAAGTGATTTTTTTAAGTAAAAAAATAAGGGTATAATAATTATTTTACTATTTTAAATGATATAATTAGTGGTTAGGTCTCAATAAGTTCTATTAAGAAAGATAAAGAGGTTGACTATTTGAACACTCAATTGTCCAATTGGACATTTCAAAAATTCCAAATAATTATTTCACAACCTCCACCATATGCCATCGTCAACCACCAACTAACTCCAACACCACCATCACATCTGACGCTCACCATCACTGCCGCCACCAATTTTAAGTTTAAAAAATATCATGTTAATTAATTGTTTGTGATCATAAGTTTTAAAATTTGACTTTGGTTAAGTTATTTATTTGATATTAAGGGGTGTTCAAACACTCAAACAGTACAATCCATTTTGAAAGAGTATTAATTCTAAAAATAGAGAGTGATGCGTAAGTAATATTTAACTTAAGAAAAGTGATTCTTGATTTGTCAATGAAATAAACATGATTTGTCAAGTTAATTTTCACACGGACAACTGGATGATAAGATTTGTTTTTTCATTTTCCCCCCATGACGTCATAACAAGGAATCTATGAGGATCTGTCAGAATAAGAACAAACCTTTGGCCAACACCAAAACAAAAATAAAATCTGATATACTCACAGCACCTCTTACCAATGCATCTTTTTTTCTTGTAATTATTACAAAAATAATTATTAATTATTAAACTTGTTTTCCAGCAAGAACCAAGGTGGAATCTTACCAAAGGCCTAATGGTCTAGCGGTAAAGGTGTTTGCCCCCAACCTTGAGGTTGAGTGTTCGAGTCCCATAGTGGATATAGGTGGATTTAGAAGTAGATTATGTTGCCGTTCAAAAAAAAAAAAAAAAAAACCCAAGGTGGAATCTTTGAGCACCTGCAACTTGAAGAATCCATTAATGGTGGTTGACCCTTCATTTGTTCTTCATCTTCAAGTAATCTTGGAGCAATTCCTGATTTACCCACAATAGGTATCATTAAATAATTGGAATCTTGTTACTGTTATTGAAAGTGACCACCATGTGATTTGTTTGGCTTCTTTAAGTTGATTGTTTTTTTGCAGGAATCTTGTTATATTTTTGGGTCATTTTCTCTTGTATTTTTGTGGGGTTTCTTAATTGTCAGATACTTCTAACTTCTTTGGGAGATTCATCTTGTTTATGATTACTTCTTCAAAGATTCTTGAATTGAATTCTTCTGCTATGGTGCGTTTGACTTTTTTGGGTCAAGATGCAACTTTGTTATTAAATTTTATTCTTTAGTATCGTTTTGATCTGATCAGGTTTATCAATTTTGCTGGGTTGAGCTGTTAGAAAAAAGTCAACTTTGTCAAATCCTAACCTCATAGATACATTCAAGATTCTTAAAAATTCTAAACTTTTTGTTAAATTTATTCCCAATTTTGATGGGGAATTATTATTTTTACAGATAAGCCATCACTTTTGAATCATACTCACCAATTTAGAAGCTTCTGTTACATTTGACCTGTTTAAAAAGGCTCATTTTGATTCACGATTCTTACAAAAATGATAACTTTTTGCTATTTTTATCCCCAATTTTTGTTGCGTAAATACTGAATTACTGTTTCATTCAAGATTCTTAAAAACATTAACCCAATACTGTTTCTGCTATGTCGATTTTAGGGTTTTTTCGAACTTCATTACTTGATTACTTTTACAACCGAAGGAATCGGTTCGAATTTGGAAATGTATGTAGTGGATAGCAAAGGTGGGGCGATAGCATGCATGCTACTAGCACTCTTCTTCCTAGGAACATGGCCCGCCATTTTAACGTTGTTAGAAAGACGTGGTCGGCTTCCCCAACACACGTATCTCGATTACACAATCACCAATTTACTCGCTGCTGTCATAATCGCTTTTACATTTGGGGAATTTGGTCATACAAATGACGATAAACCCAATTTCCTTGTCCAGCTTTCTCAGGTATTATCAACATGCACCTAAACTGTTCGATGAAATGCCAAATTGGCCGAGTGTTTTATTTGCAATGGCTGGTGGGGTGGTTTTAAGTCTCGGTCGACACAATATGCTTGGGCGTTTGTTGGTTTATCTGTAACTGAGGTGATGACCGCAAGTGTTACCGTTGTCATAGGTATTACTATTCATCATCCATCTATACCGTTTTGACTTTTGAAACATTTTTGGGATTGTGAGTTTGATTTTTTTCTTCATGGGACAATAGGTACAACATTGAACTACTTTCTAGACGGCAAGATCAACAAAGCCGAGATCCTTTTTCCGGGTGTTGCGTGTTTCTTGATTGCGGTTTGTCTCGGTTCATTGGTGCATACATCTAATGCAAAAGATAATCAACTAAAACTTGATAAATTATCAAGAAAGGATTTGGAAAATGGAACGGGAAAAGTAGAAAAAGCTAAAGCGGGGACCGCAAATTTTCTTATCGAGCTCGAGAGCCAAAGAGCAATCAAGGTCATAATTATCATTATCATATTAAAATTATAATAATCTATTTTTCAAATATAAATTATTGTAACATTTTGCGTTTTCGGGATTTCAGGTGTTTGGTAAAAGTACTTTAATCGGTTTAAGCATATGTTTGTTTGCGGGAATTTGTTTCTCTCTCTTCTCGCCCGCGTTTAATCTTGCAACAAATGATCAATGGCATACATTGGATGATGGGGTCCCACATTTAAGTGTGTACACGGCTTTTTTCTATTTTTCTTGCTCGTGTTTTGTGATTGCTGTAATTTTAAATGTTACGTTTCTATATTGGCCCGCTTTTAATTTGCCACAATCTTCGTTCACGGCATATTTGAAGGATTGGGATGGAAGAGGTTGGGCTTTTTTGGCGGGTTTTGTGTGCGGGTTTGGGAACGGGCTTCAGTTTATGGGAGGTCAAGCTGCTGGTTATGCTGCAGCTGATGCTGTTCAGGTTAGTTAAATCTCATTATATGCTTAATTATATAATTTCTCCTTGACATAAGTTTGATCCTAAATGTAGTATCTATTTGGATATTTAATTTTTAAATTTCATTTCGTCATCAATTTTCAAGTTATAATGAAAATTCAATTGCGAAAAAAATTGCTACTTATATATACTGATAATCATGAAAAAATGTTATTGAAGATGTAAAATTAAATTTAATTGAATGAAATTAGAAGGGGTTAAGGTGAAATCATGAAGAATTAAATTAATTTGAGTAAAGGAGCTTTTAACATGTGTAAATGTGTACTGTGATGAATTGTATGCGACAAAATTAAATGTCAATTAAAAACTGTACAGTATTTTAAGTATATGATAAATTGTATGCGACAAAATTAAATGTCAATTAAAAACTGTACAGTATTTTATTAGTACTTGTAGTAGTAAAATCATGAGAAAAGAGAGAATTAAATTAATTGGAGTAAATGAGATTTTAACATGTGCACTGTGATGACACATATATAGGGTTCTGATAATTGGTTGACATGCGACAAAAATTTCAATTATAAACAGTATTTTATTGTAGTAAAATGCATTTATTCACAACATTATTTGTCAACTACTTCTATAATGTACGAATTTATGCATCTAATTAAATGCTTGGTACAAACAACATTACTCATTGTCAGATGGATGTTATAATGCATAAAACTTCGTAAATCATTTTACTAAGATGAAACTTTGTAATATATCTGACAATATGACGAACTATTTATTAAATTAAAAAATATTATTTTTCCGTATTTCCAAATATGTTAATGGTTATCTTATGAGATTGTTTTGAACTCATTTCAGGCACTACCACTTGTGAGTACTTTTTGGTGAATACCGCAAATCGTCCAAAAGAACATATGTATTACTCGTAAGCATGTTATCCATGTTTATTGTGGCTGTTGGAGTTCTAATGGCGTCATCTGGCCACCGAAAACATTAAACACATTACCTTAAAATTATCAAAAATTACAACCGCAACTTCATTGTCTCCGTATAATCAACTTTGTACAGGAAACAAACAAATCTAAAGTTACAAAGGCACAATGCATACTGGTGCTTCTATTGGGTACATTATTTTGATGACCTATATATGCATACATTATTTCTATATAATTATACATATACTAATTAATATTCATTAATGAAATCTTCGTTTCTTATTGGGACACGAAAATATCAATTTAGTGATGTATAGATCACCTCCCGCTCTTATTATGATATAAAACCACTTCCTTTTTATAGTTGTAATGTAATGATCAATATTATAGTCAACTTTTCAATTTTATTTACTTCCTCCGATTCAAAATAAGTGATACACTTTTCTTTTTAGGGTGTATCAAAATAAGTGATACACTTTAAAAAATTACCTTATTTGACAAAAAATAGTGGGACCCACACCCACTAACTATCTACTTTAACAAAGTGAAAAAACATCTTTACCCTTACTTTTACTTTTAAACATCATTAACTCTACTTTATTCAAAAAATGTGGGACCCATTTCCCACTAACCATCCAATTAATCTAATTTAATCATTATTATAAACTTTTACCTCAAAATCCGTGAAATCCAAAGTGTATCACTTATTTTGAATCGGAGGAAGTATATTTTTTCGATAATATCAATTATATATTTTTTTTATTTGTATTCAATTATGTACATATAAAGGTCAATTCTTACCTCATTGACCTCCCTTCGGTCATCAATGTCTTTTAAATGTTAGAAGATAGAATAAGTATCATATCAAATCCTTCTTTGTAACAATAGTGTTCAAGTTTTAGCCGACTAGGTATGTTCAAAGGCTTATAGCCTAGTAGTACTGGAGTTTGATATAAGGTGTTGTCCATTATCAATAGATCATGAGTTCAAGTTCCGTGGTGGATAAAAAAAAGTAGATTAGGTGTATTTAAAAAAAAGGTTTAGATTTCGACTCCATATGCAAAACAGATAAAACTCTCCCTTAAAAGCAATTTGGTATAACCAAACAAAACGACAACATTAAGATATTCAAATATGAGTCTTTTATGCATGAAAGTACACGCACTGTTTCATTAATAAGAGACAAGAGTAGGATATTCAAATACGAGTCTTTATCCATGAAAATATTCATTTTGTTTTATTCAACTTTTCAACCAAGTTAGTAATTGATTCGAATAAATTCGCGAAATATCTGAGACCAACTTCAAAAATATCATAAATTAAGTCAATTTTATGTGTAGCTTGAGCTAGTATGGTAATATATCAAGGGGAAAAAAAGAAAAAAAAAATAAAGAAGAAAAAAAGAAAATGAAAATTCGCTAGAAGGAGGGCTTGAACCTCCGACCTTGTGGTTAACAGCCACACGCTCTAACCAACTGAGCTATTCCAGCTTTTTGTTTTATAATTTCATTATAATATTAATATATATTAGCTTCAAAATTATACATATTTGGGTTTCTCTGTGCACTTGAATCTCGTATTGCAGGACAACAACAATGTGGAGAGGAAGAGTATTCCCTTTGCTCCGGTACTTCTCATCGGAACCAGAAACACCATCTCCACCGTCCATTTATTCCTTCCTCCAACCCTCAATCTTTACCATCAGAAAACCCCAATCCAAACACCCCCCAATTCCCCAAATTCAAATCCCAAAACCCACACCTTTAGACACCCAACAAACCCCAAATCTCGAATCCACCCTTCAATCATCTCTCCAAGAAAACGACACAAATGAAGCTTGGAAATGCTTCAAATCACTTTCATCGTCTTCATCTTTTTTACCAAGTAAGAATTTAATCAACTCGTTAATTACTCACTTATGTTTAGTGAATAACGATACACATAATCTCAAAAGGGCTTTTGCTACTTTAATGTTTGTATTAGAAACAAATAAAGATAAATTAGAGCATAAAACAGTTGAGATTTTCTTGAATACAATCAAGGGTACTACTAATGGTGCACCTGCTTTTGCATTGGTTAAGTGTATGTTCAAGAACAGATTTTTTCTTCCTTTTAGTATGTGGGGTGATACCCTAGTGGAAATTAGTACAAAAACTAGTAAATTTAGTGACTTTTTCGAGGTTTTTAAAGAAAATTGTAGGATTGCGAAGGAGGAAAAATTGGATTATTTAAACCCTAATTTGAGTGCTTGTAATGCTGCTTTGGAAGGTTGTTGTTATGAATTTGAGTCAGTTATTGATGCACAGAAGGTGCTCGATGAAATGTCTGTGTTGGGTATTCGCCCCAATGAGACAACTTTTGGTTGTCTTGCTTATTTATATGCAATAAAAGGACTCAACAAAAAGATAACCGAATTAGAAGACTTGATACATAGATTTGGTTTTCCCGACAAAACAGTGTTTGTTAGTAACTTGATTACCGGGTATGTGAAATTTGGTAACCTAGAATCGGTTTCAACTACTATATTACACAATTTGAAAGAATTAGACGGTAAAGGTGTAAACTTTCTTGAAGAAACTTATAGTAAAATAGTCAAAGGATATCTTGACCATGGGAATATTAAAGATTTAGCAACTTTAATACTTGAAGCCCAAAAACTAGAATCTAAAGCCGTAACAGTTGAAAAATCGGTTGGTTATGGTATTATAAACGCGTGTGTTAATCTTGGATTATTAGAAAAAGCACATAATATTCTTGATGAAATGAATGCACAAGGTGGTTTTGTTGGGGTTGGTGTTTATGTATCAATCTTGAAAGCTTATGGTAAAGAACAAAGAACAACAGAAGCTGCACAATTAGTAACCGAAATGTGCGGTTTAGGGCTCGATCTTGATGTTAAAAGTTTTGATTTTTTAATAGATGTTTCTATGTCAAGTCAAGATTTTCAATCGGCTTTTTCGATCTTTAGAGACATGAGGGAAGCAAGATTACCCGAATTAACAAGTAGTTACTTAACAATAATGACGGGATTAACCGAAAACCATCGACCCGAACTAATGGCGGCTTTTTTAGATGAAGTGGTTGAGGACCCGCGGGTCAAGATCGGGACCCATGATTGGAATTCAATTATTCACGCGTTTTGTAAAGCGGGTCGGTTAGAAGATGCTAGAAGGACGTTTAGAAGGATGGTTTTTCTTCAATTTGAACCGAGTGAACAAACGTATCTTTCGTTAGTTAACGGGTACATGAATGCGGGAAATTATTTTAATGTTTTGATGATGTGGAATGATGTTAAGAAACGGGTTTCGGTTAATGGTGAAAAAAGTTTTAAACTTGATCATGGGTTGGTTGATGCTTTGCTTTATGCTTTAGTGAAAGGTGGTTTCTTTGATGCTGTTATGCAAGTTGTTGAAAAATCTCAAGAAATGAAGATATTTGTGGATAAATGGAAGTATAAACAAGCGTTTATGGAGACGCATAAGAAGCTTAAAGTGTCGAAATTGAGAAAAAGAAGTATCAAGAAAATGGAAGCACTTGTTGCGTTTAAAAATTGGGCAGGTTTAAACACGTGAAATTTATGAAATTTTGGTCGAATATGAACCGCAAAAGATGGAATTTTATACGATTTTGCTTGAGAATTAGGCGTTGAATAACATAAGTTCAGTTACAAAATGTTATATTAAATTTTATACACTTTTGTTTATAGTCTTCAATGTTCTTTGTTTGTTATGTTTCTGTATTTCTACTTGTTTCTTGATCCATGATTCGGCATTTCGATTTTTGACTAATGGCTCACATTGATCATGTATTTTTTAAATGGAAATCTTACTAATTTCGATTGCTTGCAAACTTTGAAATCATGTATGATCACTTTCAGATTAAAGTATTTATGATTATATTGTCGAAAGCTTCAATCGGATAAAATCAGAGTTCAAGAACAGAAAATGATTTGTGTTATAAATTTCGTACCATGAAAAAGATGATTAAAAACAATAGTTAATTTTTGCATGCATAAACTACTGAAAACTGCCATTTCACAGTTCCAAATTGGATTTTCAATGCATTTTTTATAAAAAATTTAAAGTAGCTCGACCCCAGTCATGGGCCTGCTCCTTGAATGCCACAAACTGTTGTTATAGATGTTTTTGAACTTTACACTGATCTTCTAGCAAATAGTTACCTAAATAAGGGACTAATAAGGGATCAAACATAGGCATGTAGGAACCGTGTCAAGAATCTGATGGAAATATAGAGATATTGCAAGTTGGCAATTTATGCTCTATCCCACATAGGTGGGAGGAAGAACATTTTGTAGGTTTATAATGCATTTAATTCTTTAACTCTTCAAAGGCTTTAAGTGGAGAATTAATGGCTAGACCCACACGCGCACCGAGTCGAGACCGGTGGCGCGATTTAGGCACACGTTGCGTCGGTCGCGGGGAGCTGGGGGATTTCTTTTTGGCCAGTTATGTGTCAAGTGTAACGGCTGGAGTTAATAGAGGCTGTTAATACCTCTTCTGTTTTTTGACCAACGAATTTATGGTCTAGGCGTTTTTTGTCACAGAATAATGGTGATTAAGAGTGAGTTAATTGTCTGGCCGTTTTTCTTCACTTGTCTCTCGTCTCCCTATAAAAGGGACTCATATGGCAGAGTTTATAACACACCCAAAACACAGAAGCTCTCTCAATTCTCTCCGCAGCGTTTACTTCTTCCATTTCCGAGTACTCACTTTGTTTTGAACAGTGTTTCTTGCTGTAGAAACATACTGTCTTACTGCATCAAATCCTGGGTGTATACGTTGGAGTCTTACAGCGTATAAAGCACGTATAAACCTTAAAGGACAGGAACTTACATTCTGTACAGTTTGTATTTCGTCACTTTCAGGTTTGCCTATTCATTTTGTTTATTTAATTACTACTAACATTGTTACATGATATAAAATATTCAACAGAATCGGCCGGAACCGTTGAACCGTACTAAGCTATACCGACCAGGTTCTTGGCTATAATTTTCAAGCAAAATCGATTCTCGGTCCGGTTCAAAACCGAAAAAAGTTGAAAAATCAGGGTTTACAATTTAGTTCAGTCCAGTCTAAGATATTTTTTTAGTTTGGTTCGGTTATTGAAAGCTGCATATGCCTAATCAAACATGTGACATGATGATTTGAGTGCTCTTACCAATTACCATCATACCATCGTTAAATGAGATAAATATGCAAAAAGAAAATCTTGTGTAATTAACAAGTACTCCCTCCGTCCCACGAAGAAGTTTATATTTCTATTGGGCATAAGTATTTAGGTGATAGTTAGTGGTGAAGTCTTTTGTAATATTTTTTATTAAAATATAAGGTTATTTAGAAAGAGAAAGTACTTTTAGGAGAAAGTTAGTGGTAAAGGTAAATAAAAATAATAGTATTTTATTAAGTGGTCCCTCATATTTGAGAAATGTAAATTTTTTTATAGGACAAAATTTAAAAGGGAAATGTAAATTTTTTTGTAGGAGGGAGAGAGTAAATCTTAATTGCTAAAATTGCCAAAAAAAAGAACCCATAAAGGTATATACCCAATAATTCTTTTGTATAAGAATAACCGAAAATTAATCAAGCTGCTACAATCTACATTAACTACCAGTAAACCAATATTCAGATTTTTATACCAGGGTTTATGAACTCTACTACCATGGTAACTACTTCAATCTCCCAATTTCATTTCTTTTTTTTTTTTTATATAGCAAATAAGGGGTTTTCTTGATTTAAATTCAATTACAGGGACGACAGATACTTAAATTTGTAGGGTGGTTCAGTTTGGTAGTAGGGTTTTGTGTTCTATTGAGCTTAGAAAAAGTGACTTCACACGGACATCATTCTTTTGCAAAAATTGGTATTAATCAAGTCACATTTGCTTTAAATGATGCTGCTTATGTCCAAGTTTCTCCTACGATTTTAGGATCAAAGGTATTAACTGCCATCAACATAAAGTTTACAACTTTTTATACAAATTACTTGTTTTTCCAAGATTTCCAGTTATAATATAATTGCAAATTAGTTAATAAAATTATAGTTTAATTATATCACAGCGAATCAAGTTTCAATCTTTTTAATCAAATAAGAATTATTTCCTCAACCATCATCAATTCCTCGTGAATTTTGATAAAATTCCTTAAAAATCGGATTTTTATGGGAGATGGTTTCATTTTGCCAATAATCGTCACAGGTATATGCTTTAAAAGTTATTAATTTGTTAAATTATTAAATTGTTTTTAGGGCCAAAATTCAGAGTGGGTGAGTGTGTATATTAGCAATTTGAAACCATCAGTTGATGATTGGATTGGATTGGAGTGTTTTCCCCTGCCAAATTCAGGTTCATATAATGTTTTAAGTTCATTACAGTCAGTTTTGAAATCTATTTAATTTTAGAGTAAATTACTGAAATTGCCCATGTGGTCTTTCATTTTTTCAGGTTGTATCCTTAAACATCTTTTTTCGGTTTTTATTTTCTACATGGTCCTGATTTCTCAGTTTTTAGTACTTTTGCATTTAAAATGACTAAAAAAAAAAACCCTTCTCGTTATTTTTCTGAAATTTTCTAATCATTTATTTATTTAATATTTTTTCTTTTACATTTTCATTTATATATTCCTTTTCTCAGTTTTTAGTACTTTTAGTACTTTTGCATTTAAAATGAACACCTCCAAATGCAACCACTCTACCACTCATTCCTCTCTTCTAGTCATCTTCATTTGGATGTGCTCAAAGAAAAGGAATATGTAAATAAAAGGGAAAAGAAAAAGAAAAAGAAAAATAAACAAATTATTAAAAATTTCAGAAAAATAATGATAAGGGTATTTTGGTCATTTTGGGTGAAAATGGACGCAAAAAACTGAGAAATCAGAACCACATAGATAAAAAAATCGAAAGAAAAAAAGTTGAAGGATAAAAGATGAAAAAATGAAAGACCGCAAGGGCAATTTCCGTTTACTCTTAATTTTATGTTAGTTAAAGTCTATATTTTGAGCTAAAATATGATATGATGTTTTATTATTATACAGTGATTCTATATGTTTTCCTGAAAATTCAAGATTTAGTCCTCCGTATTTATGCTCTGCGCCTATTAAGGTTTGTTGACAGTTAAATTTTCATATAACAACTATGTATTTTGACCGTAAAAAGCAAAGAATATCATAATGATATGATCACTGTGCTAACTGATGGTTTGTTGACAGTTAAATTTTCAAAAACCAAAATGTCTTCAATTGTTGCTCCAGTGATGTCAGGAAAGGGAGTGCCAATCTTTGATGGCAAAGATTTCTATCAATGGAAATTAAAAGCACAGTGGTATCTTGAATCCATCCATGATGATATGATCACTGTGCTAACTGATGGTCCCATTATTCCTCTAACCACTGAACCTGTTATAGCTACAGACAACACTCCTGCATCAACAAGAACAATTCCAAAGTTGAAACATACTTGGACTGATACTGATCGTCAGCTGTTCAGTCTAGACTCAAGAGCCAAGAGTGTGATTGGAAATGCAGTCACAAAAGAAATTCTCAGTGCAATCATGAAGTTGCCAACTGCAAAAGCTATGTGGGATAGCTTGACAGTTACTTATGAAGGCACACCACAAGTGAAGTTGCAAAGGAAGAGCAACATGAGAAGGAAATATGAGAACTTCATTGCTAATCCAAATGAAGATCTCACTGCTCTTTACAACAGATTCAACACCATTGTTCATGATCTGATCAGTGTTGGAATTGAGAAGGAAGAGGGAGAACTCTGTCAAAAATTTCTGGACAATCTTCCTCAACAATTCCTTGATATGACAAATTCTGTCAATGCTGCTAACAACATTGAGTCCTAAACTCTTCAAACACTGTATGGCTTAATGTTGAATCATGAAGAGAATAATGCTTCTAGACTGGTCAACTGGAAGAAGACTGACAAGACCTCTACTGGCAAGGCCCTAATTGTTAAACAGGCCTATACTGTCACTGAGCAAGATGAGCCAGAAGATAGTCTTGAGGATACTGAGGCAGAAGAACTGGAAACTCAAATGGCACTCATGTCTATGAAGTTGGATCAGTTGAAAAAGAAGAGGCTTGGTGTTAGCTCTTCGAATACTGACCCCAGATCTGGTCTATGCTACAGGTGTGGAGAGCCTGGTCACATTGCAGCCAACTGTCACACAAAGTCTTCTGAAACTGATCAGAATGACAAAATTGCATACCGTGCTAAACGGTATAGGGACAAATATGTGAAGTTGAAGGCAAGGAGCAAGGGAAAGGGAGCCAGTGGAAGTGGAGCACCTCATCTGGCACTTTATTCTGAGGCTTGGATGGATGAAGACCTCAGTGATGATGAGGAAGAGGTTGAAAACAAAGCCTTCATGGCTTTCACTGAAGAAGATTTAAAGAGCACTTTTGAGAGAGATCTTTAAGAAACTGAGAAAATGAGTATCCACAGTGATTGGGATTCTACTCAGTTGTACAAGGTGAGTGCCTTTCAAACTTATTCATTAAATGAAAAAGAAATTTTTTTTTGAGTATATGATTGTTGATCTTAAAACTTTAGTACAAAGAGAAAAAGCTTTAAAACTTACAATCTTACAACTAGAAAAGGTTAATAATGAAAACTCAGATAAATTAGCAAGACATGAATCAAAGATTAGCTTCAATATTAATCACAGAGCAAACTTCAAGTATTAATCACAGAGCAATGGCGAATTACGTCTTCATCCGCCCAAATGAAGCACTAGCAAAGGATTTTCAATGAGATGATCTTCCAAAATTCACAAGGAACAACATAACTGCTAATTTCGATGTTCCTCAAGGTTGGATATGCCATCAATTTCGCCTTATGATATCTTATATGAGGCATAGTCCAATCTCCGCTGCTCTTCAACTTTACCCCAGAGCAATTTACCCAGCAATGTTCTGCGAATTTTGGTACACTGCAGACTTGGATTCTCCAGATATGATTACTGGCTGGGTAATTCGAGGTCAAAGACGAGCATTCGTGTCAATGACCATCATCAGAAGAGACTTACAACTTCCAGAACACATTGAATATGATGCCTTTGTTGATCGTGATACTGCACGATCAGTATTGCCACTTCTTGGAAGACAACGGACAACTGGAACCATCAAAAGGCATGAATTTGGTCCAATGTGGGGAATTATGATTTCTACCATAATTCGGTGTATGACTCACAAAACAGGGGCACTTGACCAAATCAATGATTTTGGGATGCAGATGGTATATGCCATGTACCACAACAGGCATATTGATTATGCAAGACTGATCTTCAATGAATTGGTATCACTCATTCAAGCTAGGCAAAGAAACCCAAATGTTCCCTTTTGCAGGTTTCTATCAATTAACTTCCAAAACTCCATGCCAGAGGATATGTATGATAATTTTGATGGAGTTAGAGCTGATCTTCCTCCCATCCATGAAAAGATATTCTTTCATCAGCCTAGGGAAGATGAACCACCCCTCAGTGCCACAATGTTAGCCATTGCAGAGGCTCATATGGATGAAAATGAAGATGAAGATGATACTGATGATGATAATGATGATAATGGTGATGATGATGCTAATGACAATGATGATGTTGAGATGGAAGATGTTCCACCCCCTCCAGTCCAAGAACCAGAACCTGATGTTCCCAATACTGCATCAGCTTCTAATACTGAAGAACATCCCTTGATTATCAGAAGAAGGGTTAGAAGAAGATTGAGTCCAGTCATCATGGCTGCACTGTCCACAGACTCAGTATTTCACAGTTCACATCCAACACTGACCCCTTCTCTAGAAGAACATCATCAAATAGCATCTCATGCTGAACTTCCAGAACCTGAACAAGAAAACATTGCTCAACCACCACCGATCATGGAACCTCATGTTCCATTGGATGTTGAGATTGCTTATGAGCAACAAAATCTGGGAGCAGAAGCACAACAAACAAAACAACAAAATCTGGAAGGTGCTGGAGGTTCAAATCAACATACAAATGATCCAGCATCTATCTCTGTTGAAGCAAGAAGGGAATCTGACAAAGCCTCAGGTATGAATTTCTAATAAAACCTTCAAACTTCTATATATATTATTTTTTTTCAAAACCAAGAGACTAAGTATTGGCCTATACCAACTCAATACTGACCAAAGTCTCAAACGACTTTTTTTAATATATATTCTCTTAAGGCCAACATAGTTAGCCCACTGCTACTATGAAAAATTCCTACACTGAGCACAAAAGATCATTGCCAGTCTACAGTTATCTTAACATACAAAAAGACAATGGTGGTTGATGTCACACTGACACCCACTGGTACTGCTTCTATCATATCCAATTTATGTTAAATTGGACAATATGATTTAAGAAATGATCACAAACCCTAAAGCTACACTATCCAAATAACACTCATGGGGTTTAAGCCACATTTCTGTTATCACTCTAACACCGAGTGATAAACATTGAAACAACAAAGAAGCATATCCCAGGCTTCGTTTTCCTAAACCCAAACCTTTTCAGACAAAGTGACTTATCCTATACTGAGCTACTACACATCACAGTCACCTATATTGAAAACTTTCTTACACATGCTATGCACAAGTCCACAATATTTCATCATATACCAGATGAAATACAGACTTCAAAACCTCTGTTTAAATGATTTTAGAATTAAACAATACCACAAATCTATTTGATAAGCCATTCCATACTAACCAGTTACTATGTTTTTGTTTCTTTAGCACCATCTGTGCAAGGTATTCATGTCCAGCAGGCTACAGTGGAAGAGGTTTCCTTGCAAACAATCATGCAACAAATCTTGGCGATGCAGAACACACAGAACACAATACTGGCCGGGATGGAAACCATGAGTAATGAAATTGATTCATTAAAAGAATCGGTTGCATTACTCCAACAACATCAACAACCTCCACTGACTCCACAATCTCAACACAGTAGAGGTAATGAAGATCAAGGTGGAGATAATGATGATACTAAGCCAAGACAATCACCCACAAATGAATATCAAGGGGGTGATTCTGATGCTGCCACTGAGCCTATGCCATCTCATACTCATGATAACACTCAAGGAGATCAGGTGGTGATACTGAACCTCTTCCCTCCCCATCCAATGATAACAAAAAGGGGGAGAAGAGACAAAGAGAAGATGAGATTGATCAACCTGAGCCATCTGCTCAGGGGGAGAAGAGAAGGAAAATGAATGAAGATCAACCTCCACAACAACAACAATCACAGTAAGTTACTGAACTCCTTAGATTTCAGTATGAAAGAAGAAGGGAAAGAGGAAGGTCATTCATGGAACAACATCAGTCTGAGTCATCTACTCAGGGGGAGACTGATACTGACCAACCTCTGCAGGCTCATACTGTACCCTCTGCTCAGTATGAGAACAACCTGCAAATCATTGTGTATAGGCCTTTTGTATGGCCAATTGCTGATGATGATGAAGAACCAAATCCAATGCCCACTCAGAACTTCATAAACCTTGCACTGGATATGGCAGATGAAGAAAGCTCTTCATCATCATCCTCCGATGATGAAGAGCCTCCAGAACAACCACAAGAGCCTCAACAAAACTTGGTTACAAGAGCATCAAGAAGGCCTATAATAAGAAGAATGTCAAGAGTTGTTATGTCTTCTGAATCAAGTGAGGAACCTACTCTAGCCCCTCTAATCACTAGACCAAGAAGATCTGTTCATGAGGATGAGGAGGTTCCAAGGAAGACTGCAAAACAAATAGAAGATGAAGCTGAAAAATATTTTTATCTACATGCTCTTGGCATCAAAGAAGAACCAGAAACTGATCCTGATACTGAGACTGATGTTCCTTCAACATCTCACAGAATTAGAAGGAAAGGAGCTGACCTTCGACAACAATATTGGAACTCAGTTGCTCAAAGAACTATGTACATGGAGACAAGGATGAATACACTGAGGAATAAAGAATTTCTCAGTGTAAGGGACATATACTGGCTGAACATTGATGTCAACAAAATCAAAGTGCAAATGATAAATGGATCAATTGTTGCAACCTGCACTGGGCCAGTCATTCCTCCCATGAAGATTTTACTTCATGACATTCAAAACATGGGTCTCCAGGACTGGATCAAAATCACCAGACTGATAAAGGAGATGCCTTCAAGATCTTCTCAAGCCCAAGTAATACTAGATGAAATCTGGGCTGTTGCTGCTATATGCTTTGAAAAATGCATACTCTTTCCAGGGGAATACAGGACATTCAGTGTGATGACTGAAGCATACAAAGACAACAAACCTGAATGTCTTAACACATTCAGATTCTTAAATAAGTACCCTGTTCCTCATAACATTGTCTTTCAGGACCAGAAGAGCAATATATATCCAACATCTGGATATATGTACACTGACTCAGATGACAAGGAATGCTTCATTACAGAAGAAGATCTCCCAAAAGCAAACATCAGTCATCTGGTAGGGTTGAAATGGATGATAACCAAGAAAGAAGACTCTTGGTTCAGAAAGAAGATTGTTGCTGTACTGTGGAATAGAAGAGAAGAGCTCAAAAAGAAAGATGAGTATGTCCACATCAAGTAAGAAGTCTTCTATGAGCATGAAGCCATAAGCAGAGGTTGAGGAAGAAGACTCTGCAGTTGTTATTTTTACTTCTCTTTGTAATATTGTCTTGTTATCATTAGATATGGGGAGATTGTGAAGGCAAAAAGCCTTACCCCTTTGGATCTTAAGATAACAAGACAGTCTAGACTAGCTTAGAATAGTATGTAGAATAAATTAGCTAAGTCTTGGACCAATACTGAGTAGACAGTTTTGGTCACTTAGTATTGGAACTCAGTATTGACATCCAATACTGAGTACAAGGACTGAGTAAACATTTCCTTGTTTACTTGTCCAGATCAAATCCCTTTGATCTCGGCCACTTTCCTTTCTCAGTCCTTTCATTACTCCTTGCCTATTCTGTAAGATCTCTATAACACTATAAATAGAGATCACTCGGCAAAGGAGTACTCACCAATTTACGCTTTCACATATAAACATATTGTAATTGATCAGTGGTATTGCTATTCCGCAGCATACCACACTTAGTGGAATTATACATTTGACTCTAATATTGTGTTAATCACTTTAGTTGTCTTAAGTCTAATTAATCTATCAATTATACAATCAATCCAGGGTTGTTGTGACCTAACATTCTTCAACTACTTGTACTTTGTTAAATCATTATTGATTAAATAAAGAAAGAGTTTATTTATTGTTGAGTTTTCATAATTTTAACTTTGATCATTAGAAATGTATAAGTGTATTCTTCCTATTATTTACACTTATTACGGGACTACCGTATACAACAAGTACATTAATCAACAACTTAATTTACAAACACATGGACATCTCTGAGATTACATAACATCAAGGGCTATATTAACCACTAGAAATACAAAGTATTTGAACTAATGAAATATCTTATAGACAAATTTATTGGAGAGAAAAAAGTATACTATAACTTTGATGAAGTTGATGATGATATTCACAACATATACCCAACTGAATTCTTAAACTCCACAATTGTTAGACGTTAGTGGATTGCCTCCTCATAAAATACGTCTAAAAATTGGATGTCACATATTACTCCTTCAAAACATAGACCCATCTAACGAGTTATGTAACGGTACAAGGCTAATTTGTAGAGGTTTTCAACGTAATGTAATAGATGCAGAGATTGTTGTGGGTCAACAGACATGAAAGAGGGTATTTTAGCCATGGATACCTCTTTGACCATCAGAAGATGATATACGCCCATTTAAATTAAAACGAAAACAGTTTCCAGTTCGACTAAGTTTTGCAATGACAATCAATAAAGCACAAAGACGAACTATACCAAATGTTGGTATATATCTACATGAATCAGTATTCTCGCATGACCAATTATATGTCGCATTATCAAGAAGTATATCTTGTGAAAATACTAAAGTTTTAATCAAACCAACAAAGACATTCGAACAAGGAGCATATTATTCATAAATTTGATTTCTGTATGCTCTCTGATGCATTTTTCATAGTATGATGAACTTGTTTTTTGTTTCTTGTACGAGGAATTCGGGCCCGCGCTTCGCGGCGGGTTGCAAACATACACATCATAGGTGGAGGCTGCGTGTTTAGATCAATGTATCCAAGTTCATCGATCATTTTTTCTGCAGTCATCTCCAATAAGTACAAAAGCAACTTCATCGAAGAATATTGCTCTACCTATGGCTGATATGCCATGTTTGCAGCCAAAAAATACTTGTTGAGATGCTTATTAGATATTCATAATTGTAATAGTAGTATTAAAATCACGATTCTTAACGATTTGACATTAGGGTAATAACATTTTCTTACAGATGCTTAGGTAGTGCTATCGGCCCATGATTACCTCACTCGGACATATTTCCAACCAGTTGAAGAACAATCTCAATTAATAATAACATTTTACAAACATATATACACACAACATTTAATATGTAACTTGTTGCTGATCATATTAGTTTGACATAATCAAAGCTCACATAAAGCTTACGAAGACAACGTACCTTGGTTGATTTATCCTAACATTTCAATTACCCGAAACAAAAAAATTGATGGTAAAAAGATTATCAATCAAAATGACCATGTAGAAATTCTTACATTCTCGTTGAAAATTCCTCCAACTCGAGACAAACCAAAAAGAACATGAGGGTTGACCCCTTTTACTTGCAAAACACCAAAATTTAGCATCCATATATGCAGGTTAAGAGAAAACTTTAATGTCTTTGATTTACAATTCAACCAACCAAAAGTAGCATGATTAATTTAAGTTGACACAAGAAAAATTAAAATACCTAATTCAGACTCATCTTCTAATAATTGTGACCAGAGTATAAAATCGATAATTTCGATTCAGTTATACTAAAAAAATGAGAGATCAATGATGTATAACACAGGGAGGGCGTGTGTTCCACCTTTCTGGCTGTCTTGGTTGTCGAACTAAATATGACGGCCGACGAAAATTCCACGGCGAGCTCTACTGGTGCAAAATCACCTGAAACGTAGCTCCATAGGCAAATCATATGACAAACATTTATTTGGTTATTCTTTCACTCTGGGATCCAGGATGAAGTGGCAGACATTTCTTCAGTGATTCGGGATCCAAGGTGAAGATGACGATAAAGGCATTTCTTTAGTGATTCTTTCACTTCGGGATTCAAGGTGAGGATTACGATAAAGCGATTGATAAGAAGGAGAGGAAGACATAGAGAAGAAGCTTGACAGGGAAAGAAGAAGAAGAAATGAAGATGAAAGATTGGGTGCCCTAGAAAATGAAACGATAAAAGAAAAAGGATCTTTTTGAAAAAATAAATTAATTTAAGAGTAACTTAATTATCTTCTAACCACCAACTAATTATTTTGTTTATAAAAACCGTTTAAATTTTAATCTGTAAAATTATTAACCTCTTAACATCAAAAGATCATTTTATCATCAAAAAATCTAACATTTTAAAGGTATGTTGTATTATTTTTATTGTCATTCACTGATTAAATTCTTTTTACTGTTATCACCTTCTTGTTTCAAACTGATAGAGAAAGGAGAGAGAGACGTCAGAGAGATTCAGAGAGAGAGACAGAGAGACATACTGAGAGAGAGAGAGATTCGCAGAGAGGGAGAGAGATACACAGAGTGAGAGAGAGAGAGAGAGAGATGACAAGGTGGAGTTGCGGTGGTGTGGTGGCCCAACTGTGGAGATCGTGTCGGTGGTGTGGTGGCTTGGCGGTGGAGATACACAGAGAGGGAGAAAGACATACGGCTGAGAGAGACATACGACTGTTCATGGCGTTGGACGGCAGTTGAGGGCTGTGGGCGGCGGTGGTGTGGTGGCGCAGCGGTGGAGATGCACAGAGAAAGAGAAAGCGATACACAGAGAGAGAGAGATAGCGGTTCACGGCGGAGCACGACGGAGAACGGCGGATCACGGTGGTGGTGGTCGGCGGTGGAGCTGCTGGCGGCTGCAGAGCTCGAGCTCGAGTAGCTCGTTAAAAGCTCGACTCGTTAACACCCCTACATAAGATAGATAGGGATACAAGAAGTACTACATGACAACCCTATTTATAGGGTAGTAGTTGGTAATATAATGATGGTGTACATAAAATCTACTTATGAAGGTATTAAATCATAATCAATCACAAATATGAGTTACAACACTTGTTACTTTAAATATTGACAAATTTTCATGCCTTCTATTTTGAGAAGGATAATAAAGTACCGTTAGAAATGAGTTCAAAATAAAGGAATATAGTATAGTTGAGATTTCACACCCATTCAATACGATGACACCAGTTACATGGAAGCAATTCGATAAAACGAAATATGATTTCAATTGTTACCAGACACCACCATCCTCTTCTTCTCTAATCCGATCAGTCGCCTAACCCTAATCTTGCCTCAAGAACTTTAGGGTTTTTGCGATTCAACATCTGGCTCGTTGCTTCGTCTCATTTCGGTTTCTGTTTTCTCAAGCCGTGGATTTCGGTTTTTGTTATCTCAATTCCAGAATTGAAATTGTTCAAATAGGTTATCTTCAAAATTGAATCCCAGTTGTTCATCAACACCGCCCTAAACACCATCGACGACATGATTTATGTTCACCAGTAAGTGTTTATCTTCAATTTCGATCATCGGCGGCGGTTTTTTACGTTCTCTACAGTCATGTAGCATCGCTTCAGGTTTCAAAGGGTGGAGAAGATCGCTACACGAGTGGTGGAAATGTGCTTTTGCAATCGATTTCGGTATGTAATTTCACAATCACAATGCATTTTCGGTAACAATCGGCGCTTCTATGGAAAATGCAGAGCGGCTGCCTTCAATACATTCGTACCATCATCTCCTTCTTCACTCCTTTGAAACCCTAATTCATTGTTCTGCCCTAAAATCACATCCCCTAATGACCTGCTATTACGAATTTTGCCATCAGCGCTTCTGCAAGTCGATTCAACAACCAATTAGGGATCTTCGATTTATGAACCATCGTATTCCAGCGCCGCACTCTGCCGTCGTGTTGAGTAATCAAATCCACGACCTAATCTAAATTGAAACTTAGGAGTTTGAATCTGATTTTCATAATCGAAATTGAAATTTAGGAATTACCATTACCTGGTAAGAGTTCTATTATTGAAGTATCTGTAATTGCCTGTTTTAATTAAATTATCATTCCTAACGATTTTGCTAATCTTAATTTTGCAGCCAATCACAGTTTTAGCAAATGAGTTATGCATGGTTTCAATTATTATGCTGGTGAGATATTTCACAGTTTCATTTCACCAATGTCATTGTCACAATGGATATTCTCAATTGTGCATCAAATGCAGGTGATTACAATGCATTCATTTTTAGTAATCTTTATTTATGGATATTTAAATTAGGTTTATCAGGTTATTTAAATTAGGTTTTATCAAGTGGTTTTTAGTTTTGTTAATTGAAGTGTGTTTTGCTCTATTTATAACTTAATTCGGAAATGCAAATGCTTATTTTGTACTTATTGATTTAATTCTTCAATTATATGATTATAAATTGTTTATGTTGTAAGGTCTCAATTCACCAGGAGCAGGGAAACAAACTAAAAGGGAACTGTTTGAGTACGTATTATATATCATATCATCTGCATCTGCATCAGTAACAGTAACAGTAACATATATAACATGTATTAAATGTTTTTGTTATTGCAATTATACTGTTTGACCATTGACTGATGACGGACTAATTTTCATACGTGTATCTTGCAGGATAATAATGCATAAATTAAATACTATTTGTGTCCATAATTAACAATTTTGACTAATTACGAAATCAGTTGGCCACAACCACATTATTGGTGGGCTGTTGGTAACCTCGTCAAAGTCAACCTTATGTCCTGTTTGCATTTAAAGGTATAGATCAAATTGCATTTAAAATTTGCATAAACAATATTTCCACATATATTAATGGCATAAAAAGTTAGTTGTATATTATCATTTTATATATTATGTTTCTACTGGAGTTCCATTAAGAAGATGTCTTAGATTTAACTATGTATATTGTATATAGGCTCTCTCAAGTTCAAGATTCGAAATATTAAGACTTTCGCCCAATTTTGACACAGTTATCTATAAAATGGGTCATTTTGCCCTTGATGAAAAATTATAGTTTTTGGTCATCATATTTGACAGTATATTAATTTTATTAAAAATTAAATAATCTAATGTGTTTCAAAACAACTTGACCAGTGCAAAAAGTTACCAACAAAAACACGATTAATTAAGAATATTTGGCTTTTTTTTGCAGGAAAAGCTTAATGCATATGGCAGTTGTGTATCATTGTTTAACCAACTGGTTTTAGGGTATGTTTATTTCTCTCACGGGTATTATATCAATTTGAATTTTTTGTTCATAATCGAGTTTAATTACTTCCATATTAACCAAAATCAAATGTTTTTGACTAATGGATATAATGAAGAACTTGTTTATGGAGGTTAGCTAAACACTCCCTTATTGCTTATTGTATTTTCTATTTTTCATTTTTCCGAGTTTAATTATTAAAAGCAGATTTAAAGAATTTTTATGTAGCAAATATTGATAGCATGAATTCTGAAAATGAAATCTGATCACAGTCTGCCACATGAAGTAAGTGAAGATAGCTCTGATTATAGTGACACTGTTAAGAATGTAAGGTTTAATTTTTTTGAGTTACTAATTTCTATAATTGACTTCAATTGTGCATCTTTTGTATAAATATCAGCTAAGAACACATACTTCGTGAATTGTGATAGCTTATTTGCCGATTTATAGAATTTTTATGTAGCAATCGGCAATGGTAAATGAGATTAAATGGAACATATGTTTTTCTTGGCAATCGGAAATGGTAAGTAATTTTACTTTAATTATTTTATTATTTTGTAATGTGTACATGTCCTAACAATTATGTCTTTATAATATTTTCAGGTACTTTTAAACTAGGTTAGGTTATGGTTAGGTATGTAGGTAGGGTAGCTAGTGCGTACGTAGGGTAAGTTGGTTAGGTATGTATGTGAGTTAGGATAGCTAGGTAGCACTGGTTAGGTAGATTATTTAATTGCTATTTGTTAATTCTGATTGTTTTTTTCTTGTCAGGTAAATGAGATTAAATGGATCATATATTTTTCTTAGCAATCGGAAATGGTAAGTAATTTTACTCTAATTTTTTTATTATTTTTGTATTGTGTACATGCCCTAACAATTATGTCTTCATAATTTTTTCAGGTACTTTTAAATTATGTTAGGTTAAGAAGTATGTAGGTAGGGTAAGTTGGTTAGGTAGGTATGTGGGTTAGGATAGCTAGGTAGCACCGGTTAGGTAGATTATTTAGCTGCTATTGGTTAATTTTGATTGTGTTTTTTTTTTGTCAGGTAAATGAGTTTAAATGGAGCATATGTTTTTCATGGCAATCGGAAATGGTAAGTAATTTTACTTTAATTTTTTCATTATTTTTGTACTGTGAACATGCCCTAACAATTATATCTTTATAATTTTTCAGGTACTTTTAAACTAGGTTAGGTTAAGGTTAGGTCTGTAGGTAGCTAGTGCGTACGTAGGGTAAGTTGGTTTGGTAGGTATGTGGGTTAGGATAGTTAGGTAGCACTGGTTAGGTAGATTATTTAATTGCCATTTGTTAATTCTGATTGTGTTTTATTTGTTAGGTAAATGAGATTAAATGGAGAAGATGGTTTTCTTA
Organism: Calendula officinalis; assembly: GCA_963853835.1. Classification (NCBI taxonomy): domain Eukaryota; kingdom Viridiplantae; phylum Streptophyta; class Magnoliopsida; order Asterales; family Asteraceae; genus Calendula; species Calendula officinalis. Next base: position 36,598,117 of record OY970827.1, on the reverse strand, counting down.
GCAATCAGAAATGGTAGGTAATTGTACTTTAATTTTTTTATTATTTTTGTATTGTGTACATGTCCTAACAATTATGTCTTTATAATTTTTTCAGGTACGTTTAAACTACGTTAAGGTTAGGTAGTACATGCCCTTACAATTATATCTTTATAATTTTTTCAGGTACTTTTAAACTAGGTTAGGTTAAAGTTAGGTATGTATTTTTCTTGGCAATCGGAAATGGTAAGTAATTTTACTTTAATTGTTTCATTATTATTGTAGTACATGCCCTTACAATTATATCTTTATAATTTTTTCAGGTACGTTTAAACTACGTTAAGGTTAGGTAGTACATGCCCTTACAATTATATCTTTATAATTTTTTCAGGTACTTTTAAACTAGGTTAGGTTAAAGTTAGGTATGTATTTTTCTTGGCAATCGGAAATGGTAAGTAATTTTACTTTAATTGTTTCATTATTATTGTAGTACATGCCCTTACAATTATATCTTTATAATTTTTTCAGGTACTTTTAAACTAGGTTAGGTTAAAGTTAGGTATGTATTTTTCTTGGCAATCGGAAATGGTAAGTAATTTTACTTTAATTTTTTCATTATTATTGTATTGTGTACATGCCCCTAACAATTATATCTTTACAATTTTTTCAGGCACTTTTAAACTAGGTTAGGAAGCTAGGTATGTTGGTTAGGTAGGTATGTGGGTTAGGATAGCTACGTAGCACTGGTTAGGTAGATTATTTAACTGATATTGGTTAATTCTGATTGTGTTTTTTTTTTGTCAGGTAAATGAGATTAAATGGAGCATTTGTTTTTCTTGGCAATCGGAAATGGTAAGTAATTTTACTTTAATTTTTCTATTATTATTGTATTGTGTATATGCCCTAACAATCATATCTTTATAATTTTTTCAGGTACTTTTAAACTAGGTTAGGTTAAGGTTAGATATGTAGGTAGGGTAGCTAGTGCGTACGTATGGTAAGTTGGTTAGGTAGGTATGTGGGTTAGGATAGCTAGGTAGTACTGATTAGGTAGATTATTTAATTGCTATTGGTTAATTCTGATTGTATTTTTTTTTTTCCAGGGAAATGAGTTAAATGGATCATATGTTTTTCTTGGCGAAAATGGTAAGTAATTTTACTTAATTTTTTTTTATTATTTTTGTATTTTGTACATGCCCTAACAATTATGTCTTCATGATTTTTTCAGGTACTTTTAGACTATGTTAGGTTAAGGTTAGGTATGTAGGTAGGGTAGCTAGTGCGTATGTAGGGTAAGTTGGTTAGGTAGGTATGTGGGTTAGGATAGCTAGGTAGCGCTGGTTAGGTAGATTATTTAACTGCTATTGGTTAATTCTGATTGTGTTTTTTTGTCAGGCAAATTAAATGGAGCATATGTTTTTCTTGGCAATCGGAAATGGTAAGTAATTTTACTTTAATTTTTTCATTATTAATGTATTGTGTACATGCTCTAACAATTATATGTTTATAATTTTTCAAGAACTTTTAAACTAGGTTAGTTAGGTATGTAGGTAGGGTAGCTAGTGCGTACGTAGGGTAAGTTGGTTAGGTATGTATGTGGGTTAGGATAGCTAGGTAGCACTGGTTAGGTTGATTATTTAATTGCTATTGGTTAATTCTGATTGTGTTTTTCTTGTCAGGTAAATGAGATTAAATGGATCATATATTTTTCTTAGCAATCGGAAATGGTAAGTAATTTTACTTTGATTTTTTTTTATTATTTTTGTATTGTGTACATGCCCTAACAATTATGTTTTCATAATTTTCTCAGGTACTTTTAAACTATGTTAGGTTAATATGTATGTAGGTAGGGTAACTAGTGCGTATGTAGGGTAAGTTGGTTAGGTAGGTATGTGGGTTAGGATAGCTAGGTAGCACCGGTTAGGTAGATTATTTAACTGATATTGGTTAATTTTGATTGTGTTTTAATTGTCAGGTAAATGAGTTTAAATGGAGAATATGTTTTTCTTGGCAATCGGAAATGATAAGTAACTTTACTTTAATTTTTTCATTATTTTTATATTGTGAACATGCCCTAACAATTATATCTTTATAATTTTTCAGGTACTTTTAAACTAGGTTCGGTTAAGGTTAGGTCTGTAGGTAGGGTAGCTAGTGCGTATGTAGGGTAAGTTTGTTTGGTAGGTATGTGGGTTAGGATATAGCACTGGTTAGGTAGATTATTTAATTGCCATCGGTTAATTATGATTGTGTTTTATTTGTCAGGTAAATTAGATTAAATGGAGAAGAAGGTTTCCTTAGCAAGAAATTGTAGGTAATTTTACTTTAATTTTTTTATTGTTTTTGTTTTGCGTACATGCGCTAACAATTATGTCTTTATAATTTTTCCAGGTACGTTTAAACTACGTTAATGTTAGGTATGTAGGTAAGGTAGCTAGTGCGTACGTAGGGTAAGTTAGTTACCTTTGTGGGTTAGGATAGCTAGGTAACACTGGTTAGGTAGATTATTTAACTGCTATTGGTTAATTATGATTGTGTTTTTTTGTCAGGTAAATGAGATTAAATGGAGCATATGTTTTTCTTGGCAGTCGGAAATGGTAAGTAATTTTACTTTAAGCTTTTTCATTATTATTGTATTGTGTACATGCCCTAACAATTATATCTTTATAATTTTTTCAGGTAGTTTTAAATTAGGTTAGGTTTAACGGTATGTATTTTTCTTGGCAATCGGAAATGGTAAGTAATTTTACTTTAATTTTTTTTCATTATTATTGTATTGTGTAGATGCCCTAACAATTATATCTTTATAATTTTTTCAGGTACTTTTAAAGTGGTTAGGAAGTTAGGTATGTAAGTAGGGTAGCTTCTGCGTACGTAGGGTAAGTTGGTTAGGTAGGTATGTGGGATAGGATAGCTAGGTAGCACTGGTTAGGTAGATTATTTAATTGCAATTGGTTAATTCCGATTATGTTTTTTTTGTCGGGTAAATGAGATTAAATGGAACTTATGTTTTTCTTGGCAATTGGAAATAGTAAGTAATTTTACTTTAATCTTTTTTATTATTATTGTATTGTGTACATGCCCTAACAATTATGTCTTTATAATTTTTTCAGGTATTTTTAACGGTTAAGGTAGCTAGTGCGTACGTATGGTAAGTTGGTTAGGTAGGTATGTGGGTTACGATAGTTAGGTCGCACTTGTTAGGTAGATTATTTAGTTTCTATTGGGTAATTCTGATTGTGTTTTATTTGTCAGGTTAATGAGAGATCAAATGGAGAAGATGTTTTTCTTGGCAATCGGAAATGGTAAGTAATTTTACATTAATTTTTTTATTAAATTTATATTATGTACATGCCCTAACAATTATGTCTTCATAATTTTCCAGGTACTTTTAAACTATGTTAGAGGTTAAGGTTAGGTATGTAGGTAGGGTAGCTAGTGCGTACGTAGGGTAAGTTGGTTAGGTAGGTATGTGGGTTAGGATAGCTAGGTAGCACTGGTTAGGTCTATTATTTAACTGCTATTGGTTAATTCTGATTGTGTTTTTTTTTGTGAGGTAAATGAGATTAAATGGAGCATATGTTTTTCTAGGCAATCAGAAATGGTAAGTAATTTTACTTTAATTTTTTCATTATTATTGTATTGCGTAAATGCCCTAATAATTATATCTTTATAATTTTCAGGTACTTTTAAACTAGGTTAAGGTTAGGTATGTAGGTAGGGTAGCTAGTGCGTACGTTGGGTAAGTTGGTTAGTATGTGGGTTAAGATAGCTAGGTAGCACTGGTTAGGTAGATTATTTAACTACTATTGGTTAATTCAGATTGTATTTTTTTGTCAGGTAAATGAGATTAAATGGAGCATATGTTTTTCTTGGCAATCGGAAATGGTAAGCAATTTTACTTTAATCTTTTATTATTATTATTGTATTGTGTATATGCCCTAACAATTATGTCTTTATAATTTTTTCAGGTACTTTTAAACTAGGTTAGGTATTTCGGTAGGGTAGCTAGTGCGTACGTATGGTAAGTTGGTTAGGTAGGTATGTGAATTAGGATAGTTAGGTTACTTGTTAGGTAGATTATTTAGTTGCTATCGGTTAATTCTGATTGTGTTTTATTTGTCTGGTAAATGAGATAAAATGGAGAAGATGTTTTTCTTGGCAATCGGAATGGTAAGTAATTTTACGTTAATTTTTTTATTATTTTTGTATTGTGTACATGCCCTAACAATTATGTCTTTCTAATTTTTTCAGGTACTTTTAAACTAGGTTAAGGTTAGATAGTAGGGTACGTAGGGTAAGTTGGTTAGGTAGGTATTGGTTAATTCTGATTGTGTTTTTTTTTCAGGTAAATGAGATTAAAGGGAGCATATGTTTTTTCTTGGCAATCGGAAATGGTAATTAATTTTACTTTAATTTTGTCATTATTATTGTATAGTATTCTGTACGCACCTGACAATTATCTCTTTATAATTTTTTCAGGTGCTTTTAAACTCCTAAGTATGTAGGTAGGGTAGCTAGTTCGTACGTAGGGTAAGTTGGTTAGGTAGGTGGTATGTGGGTTAGGATAAACTAGGTAGAAGTAGTTAGGTAGATTATTTAATTGCTATTGGTTAATTCTGATTATGTTTTTTTTTATCAGGTAAATTCTTAAATGGAACATATGTTTTTCTTGGCAATCGAAAATGGTAAGTAATTTTACTTTAATCTCTTCATTATTTTTGTATTGTGTACATGCCCTAACAATTATGTCTTTATAATTTTTTCTGGTACTTTTTAAACTAGGCTAAGTTAAGGTTAGGTATGTAGGTAGGGTAGCTAGTGCGTACGTAGGGTAAGTTGGTTAGGTAGGTATGTGGGTAAATGAGATTATTTAATAGCTAATGTTAATTCTAATTGTGTTTTTTTTGTCAGGTAAATGAGATTAAATGGAACATATCGGAAATGGTATGTAAACTTTAATTTTTTTTTATTATTATATTGTGTACATGCACTTAACAATTATGTCATTATAATTTTTTTTCAGGTACTTGTGCGTGCGTGCGTGGGTAAGTTGGCTACGTATGTGGGTCGGGCTATCTAGGTAGCATTGATTAGGTTGATTATTTAATTGATATTGGTTAATTCTGAGTGTGTTTTTTTTTTTGTCAGGTAAATGAGATTTATTTGGACATATGTTTTTCTTGGCAATCGGAAATGGCAAGTAATTTTACTTTAATTTTTTATTATTATTTTTATTGTGTACATGCGCTAACAATTATGTCTTTATAATTTTTTCAGATACTTTTAAACTAGGTTAGGTTGTTCCTATGTTGGGATAATTTAATTGCTCTTGGTTAATTCTGATTGTTTTTTTTTTTTTTGTCAGGTAAATGAGATTAAATAGAACATATGTTTTTCTTGACAACCAGAAATTACTGTTTTTTCTTAACAGTAATTTATATTTTGATAATATTTTTAGATACTCTTAATTTATATTTTTCTTAAGGTTCAAATGGTTACAGGGGGTCAAACGTCTGATGCTGTGTTTTAATGAAAATAAACATTTTTGAAAAATGGCCATGTGACCGTAGTAGACCCATAATCTTTCCGTGTTCTTTGGTGTTTCAAACATGGTTTTTTTTTTTTTTTTTTTTTTTTTTTTTAATATTGATTTTCTACTGAGCCCTAACGTCGTCAAATAAGCAAATGCTATATCGTCAAGTCGATCCAAAAGGTAAGGGTTACCAACACTTACAAACATGTGGTTTTTTTTCTTTTTATATTAAAAAGTTTATATACTAAATCTAAAACATAACATGTTCTATTTTATACTAAATTCGCACAGTTGACAATACTAATATTTGTTTCTTTAAGTATTTGAAATATTGTTTTGGAAGTTTCTATAAGCCACGTGTGATTTTAACACGAGTTATTATAGGCTAGTTTTTTTTTTATTATATTTTATATAAGAGTTTTTTCAAAAAACTCATTTTTCTTCTTGCAGGAATGCTAGAGATGATATATTGATTTGATTTTGGAAATTTTAAATTATCTTGTTTGAGGGATTGTAAAATGGACTGTTTAATTTTAAAAAAACTCATGCTATTAAAAATGCTTTAATTACATAAAATTTTATTGCCATTAAAAAATGCTCTAAATGGTTTTTAAAAACTTCTATTTCCTCCTTTTACGACATCATAAATGTATGTTTTGTTTCATATTTTCCTAATAATTAAAACTTGTTAAAGGACCAAAATGTACTTTTTGAAAGTTGAAGGACCAAAATGTAGTTTTTGAAAGTAGAGGGATCAAAATGTACTTTTTGAAAGTTAAGGGATCAAATTGTACTTTAAAAAGTTAAAGTACTATTAGAAAGTTTTTGAAAGTTGAAGGACCAAAACGCACTTTTCAAAGTTGAGGGTTTTTGAAAGTCGTAGGAGGATCAAATTGTACTTTTTGAAAGTTGAGGGACCAAAATGTACTTTTTAGAAGTTGGGGGACTAAAATGTGGTGAAAGTCGAGGGACCAAAATGTACTTTTTGACAGTCGAGGGGCCAAAATGTACTTTTTGAAAATTGAGGGATCAAATTGTATACTTTTTGAAAGTTGAGGGACCAATTGTACTTTTTGAAAGTTAAAGGACTTTTTGAAAGTTAAAGGACCAAATTGTAGTTTTTGAAAGTTGAGGGACCAAAATATAGTTTTTGAAAGTTGAGGGATCAAATTGTACTATTTGAAGTTGAAGGACCAAAATGTAGTTTTTGAAAGTAGAGGGACTAAAATGTACTTTTTGAAAGTTGAAGGACTAAAATGCACTTTAAAACGATCATATTATTTTTGAAAGTTGTAGGACTACTTTTGAAAGTTGAGAGGGACCAAAATGTACTTTTTGAAAGTTGAGGGATCAAAATGTACTTATTTAAAGTTGAAGGACCAAAACGTACTTTTTGAAAGTGGAAGGACTAAAATACCAAAATGAACTTTTTGAAAGTTGAGGGACCAAAATGTACTTTTTTAAAGTTAAGGGACCAAAACGTACTTTTTGAAAGTGGACGGACTAAAATATAGTTTTTCAAAGTTTAAGGACCAAAATGTAGTTTTTGAAATTAGAGGGACTAAAACTTACTTTTAAAAATGTTGAGGGATCAAATGGTACTTTTTGAAAGTTAAAGGATCAAATTGTACTTTTTGAAAGTTGAAGGACTAAAATGTACTTTAAAAAGTTGAGGGAATATTGTACTTTTTTAAAATTGTAGGACCAAATTGTACTTTTTGAAAGTTGAGGACCAAAATGTACTTACTTTTTGAAAGTTATCAAATTGTACTTTTTGAAAGTTATAGGACCAAATTATACTATTGAAAGTTGAAGGACCAAAATGTAGTTTTTTAAAGTAGATGGACCTTTTTTTTTCAAAAAAGTAAATTTTGATCCCTCAACTTTCAAAAATTATCATTTGGTCCCTCAACTTTCAAAAAGTAAATTTTGATCCCTCAACTATGAAAAAATATAATTTAATCCCTCAAAAATAAATAAAAAATTGATCCCTCAACTTTCAAAAACTAGATTTTTGGTCCTCACCTTTCAGAAAATACATTTCAGTCCCTACAATTTTAAAAACAATACTATTGAGTCCCTATACTATATTATAAATTACAGTTTTATCCCTATTTAACAAATTATATTTTGACTCTACACATTTCCGAAATTACAATTTTACTCCCTATACTATCAAAAATATAATTTGATCCCATACTTTCAAAAATTACAATGTGTCCCCATACTTTCAAAAATTACAATTTTAATCCCTAATGTTTCTGATGTTTTAAAGTTTCAATTTGAAAATTACAATTATGGGCCTTAATCTTTTGAAATATACAATTTTTGGTGCCAATTCTTTCAGAAATTACAATTCGCCTTAACGAAAGCGATAACACATCAATTTCAGCATTTAAACTTAGGGTGCCAAACGAAAGCGATAACACATTATCTCATTTCGGTTTTAAAAATTCATCGTTTTCAATTTCGGTTCTATTACGTTTCAGTTCACTCTCCGGATAAGGATGAGCATTTAGCCTAAAAAAACAAACCGAAACCGGACCGAACCAAAACCAAAACATGTAAATGGTTCGGTTTCGTTTTCGAAAATAATCATTTTCGGTTTTAGTTCGGTTCGGTTTGGTTTTTAGATCGCGTGCCCCTTTCAAATGGATTCGTGATAGTTAGCTGATTGATACATATGCAAACATAATCTGAAATCAACCGCAACAAAATAAAACAAGCAAACAAAATAAATCACTGCAATATATCATGACCTTTCCAATTCAGTTAAAACATTCTCCAAATCTGCACATTGTAATTAAGTGTTTATTAATAATAAAAACTAGAAAATAAAACATATTAATTCCAAAAACTTTATTAATCAAGTGGCCCGAAATATATTCAAATACCTATAACTTCTTAAACCGTTTATTTATATTAAGAAATATATCATATTTAATGCAAGGGATAATGTCTCGCCACACAAATATACGTCCAGTTTTGTTTATACCATTTTAATGCAATAATGATCAAAATAGTTTGGCTGAGAAACCTAAAATTACAAAAATGAACTTGATTGATTTATATATTTTTCTATCAGAAATTTGTATTTAATAATGACAAAAACAATGTTACCTGATATGAATGAAATTAAAGCTGATGAATGAAAAGAATAACAAAATCAAAAATTAAAAACTGATTTATTTAATACCTCACAACACGGAGCTTTGTGTTGTTCAAATTTATGAACAGGAGCCGTCAGAAGTTGGTTTCAGCGGTCAAACAGCTGACCTGAAAACTAAATCATACAAATATTTACAAATTATACGAAATAGAAAAGAAAAAGGTATAAAAATATACCCTGATAATATGTTAAAAAAATCAAATAAAGTAAAGTAAAAAACCTTCATGATTGGGTTGAGTTGGGTTAAGCATCGCGAACATCAATAGGAAGCTCGTTTAATGGGTAGGAATTTCATTCTTACAACACAAGTGGCAACAGCAGCCCAAATTAATTCTTCTTCAAAAGAATACCTCTTATTCCTCCTAGCCCTAACTGACACCAGCTTCAATACAGTTAACCACCTGCCTGTTAATAAATAAAACACAATTATAAAAAAAAAAACATCATTTTATTAGAAAAAAAACCACATATACAATTTAAGTGTATTTTAGATGCACTTAAATATATAGTATAAGAAATAGTTAGATCTAAAATTGCATTCACGTTACAGTCAAAAAATGTTATAGGATAATATATGTGTTATAACATGAAAATGAAATTTGGGTATTGAAGATTAATGTGAGGGGAAGTGATGATTATAAAGAATAATTTGATTGATGAAACTGTGAATATGGAAGAAATTGATGTTAATGATGAGTGTGTGGTGCAGGAAAAATGGAGTTTGCTACTCATTGAGATTGATATTAAAAGGAGGGGAGGTAATGTGGTCAGTATTTGGGCATGCAAAAGGCCTGGAAGAAGATTGTTTTGAAAAGAATTGAAATCACAAAAGATTATTTTGTGGCAGTGAATATGGCCAAAATGGCTACCCATAGATCTTAGTCGGGGATTTCAATATATAACAATCAAATGCAGTAATGGGGGGGTCAGAGTTTATTATTGATTGTACTAATAGTGTAGAATTATAAAGACATAATTGTTAGGACATGTACAGAATACAAAAATAATAAAAAAATCAAAGTACAATTACCTACCATTTCTGATTGCTAAGAAAACCATCTTCTCCATTTAATCTCATTTACCTAACAAATAAAACACAATCAGCATTAACCAATGGCAATTAAATAATCTACCTAACCAGTGCTACCTAACTATCCTAACCCACATACCTACCAAACCAACTTACCCTACGTACGCACTAGCTACCTACAGGCCTAACCTTAACCTAACCTAGTTTAAAAGTACCTGAAAAATTATAAAGATATAATTGTTAGGGCATGTTCACAATACAAAAATAATGAAAAAATTAAAGTAAAATTACTTACCATTTCCGATTGCCATGAAAAACATATGCTCCATTTAAACTCATTTACCTGACAAAAAAAAAAAAACACAATCAAAATTAACCAATAGCAGCTAAATAATCTACCTAACCGGTGCTACCTAGCTATCCTAACCCACATACCTACCTAACCAACTTACCCTACCTACATACTTCTTAACCTAACATAGTTTAAAAGTATCTGAAAAAATTATGAAGACATAATTGTTAGGGCATGTACACAATACAAAAATAATAAAAAAAATTAGAGTAAAATTACTTACCATTTCCGATTGCTAAGAATAATATATGATCCATTTAATCTCATTTACCTGACAAGAAAAAAACAATCAGAATTAACAAATAGCAATTAAATAATCTACCTAACCAGTGCTACCTAGCTATCCTAACTCACATACATACCTAACCAACTTACCCTACGTACGCACTAGCTACCCTACCTACATACCTAACCTTAACCTAACCTAGTTTAAAAGTACCTGAAAAAATTATAAAGACATGATTGTTAGGACATGTACACATTACAAAAATAATAAAATAATTAAAGTAAAATTACTTACCATTTCCGATTGCCAAGAAAAACATATGTTCCATTTAATCTCATTTACCATTGCCGATTGCTACATAAAAATTCTATAAATCGGCAAATAAGCTATCACAATTCACGAAGTATGTGTTCTTAGCTGATATTTATACAAAAGATGCACAATTGAAGTCAATTGTAGAAATTAGTAACTCAAAAAAATTAAACCTTACATTCTTAACAGTGTCACTATAATCAGAGCTATCTTCACTTACTTCATGTGGCACACTGTGATCAGATTTCATTTTCAGAATTCATGCTATCGATATTTGCTACATAAAAATTCTTTAAATCTGCTTTTAGTAATTAAACTCAGAAAAATGAAAAATAGAAAATACAATAAGCAATAAGGGAGTGTTTAGCTAACCTCCATAAACAAGTTCTTCATTATATCCATTAGTCAAAAACATTTGATTTTGGTTAATATGGAAGTAATTAAACTTGATTATGAACAAAAAATTCAAATTGATATAATACCCGTGAGAGAAATAAACATACCCTAAAACCAGTTGGTTAAACAATGATACACAACCGCCATATGCATTAAGCTTTTCCTGCAAAAAAAAAGCCAAATATTCTTAATTAATCGTGTTTTTGTTGGTAACTTTTTGCACTGGTCAAGTTGTTTTGAAACACATTAGATTATTTAATTTTTAATAAAATTAATATACTGTCAAATATGATGACCAAAAACTATAATTTTTCATCAAGGGCAAAATGACCCATTTTATAGATAACTGTGTCAAAATTGGGCGAAAGTCTTAATATTTCGAATCTTGAACTTGAGAGAGCCTATATACAATATACATAGTTAAATCTAAGACATCTTCTTAATGGAACTCCAGTAGAAACATAATATATAAAATGATAATATACAACTAACTTTTTATGCCATTAATATATGTGGAAATATTGTTTATGCAAATTTTAAATGCAATTTGATCTATACCTTTAAATGCAAACAGGACATAAGGTTGACTTTGACGAGGTTACCAACAGCCCACCAATAATGTGGTTGTGGCCAACTGATTTCGTAATTAGTCAAAATTGTTAATTATGGACACAAATAGTATTTAATTTATGCATTATTATCCTGCAAGATACACGTATGAAAATTAGTCCGTCATCAGTCAATGGTCAAACAGTATAATTGCAATAACAAAAACATTTAATACATGTTATATATGTTACTGTTACTGTTACTGATGCAGATGCAGATGATATGATATATAATACGTACTCAAACAGTTCCCTTTTAGTTTGTTTCCCTGCTCCTGGTGAATTGAGACCTTACAACATAAACAATTTATAATCATATAATTGAAGAATTAAATCAATAAGTACAAAATAAGCATTTGCATTTCCGAATTAAGTTATAAATAGAGCAAAACACACTTCAATTAACAAAACTAAAAACCACTTGATAAAACCTAATTTAAATAACCTGATAAACCTAATTTAAATATCCATAAATAAAGATTACTAAAAATGAATGCATTGTAATCACCTGCATTTGATGCACAATTGAGAATATCCATTGTGACAATGACATTGGTGAAATGAAACTGTGAAATATCTCACCAGCATAATAATTGAAACCATGCATAACTCATTTGCTAAAACTGTGATTGGCTGCAAAATTAAGATTAGCAAAATCGTTAGGAATGATAATTTAATTAAAACAGGCAATTACAGATACTTCAATAATAGAACTCTTACCAGGTAATGGTAATTCCTAAATTTCAATTTCGATTATGAAAATCAGATTCAAACTCCTAAGTTTCAATTTAGATTAGGTCGTGGATTTGATTACTCAACACGACGGCAGAGTGCGGCGCTGGAATACGATGGTTCATAAATCGAAGATCCCTAATTGGTTGTTGAATCGACTTGCAGAAGCGCTGATGGCAAAATTCGTAATAGCAGGTCATTAGGGGATGTGATTTTAGGGCAGAACAATGAATTAGGGTTTCAAAGGAGTGAAGAAGGAGATGATGGTACGAATGTATTGAAGGCAGCCGCTCTGCATTTTCCATAGAAGCGCCGATTGTTACCGAAAATGCATTGTGATTGTGAAATTACATACCGAAATCGATTGCAAAAGCACATTTCCACCACTCGTGTAGCGATCTTCTCCACCCTTTGAAACCTGAAGCGATGCTACATGACTGTAGAGAACGTAAAAAACCGCCGCCGATGATCGAAATTGAAGATAAACACTTACTGGTGAACATAAATCATGTCGTCGATGGTGTTTAGGGCGGTGTTGATGAACAACTGGGATTCAATTTTGAAGATAACCTATTTGAACAATTTCAATTCTGGAATTGAGATAACAAAAACCGAAATCCACGGCTTGAGAAAACAGAAACCGAAATGAGACGAAGCAACGAGCCAGATGTTGAATCGCAAAAACCCTAAAGTTCTTGAGGCAAGATTAGGGTTAGGCGACTGATCGGATTAGAGAAGAAGAGGATGGTGGTGTCTGGTAACAATTGAAATCATATTTCGTTTTATCGAATTGCTTCCATGTAACTGGTGTCATCGTATTGAATGGGTGTGAAATCTCAACTATACTATATTCCTTTATTTTGAACTCATTTCTAACGGTACTTTATTATCCTTCTCAAAATAGAAGGCATGAAAATTTGTCAATATTTAAAGTAACAAGTGTTGTAACTCATATTTGTGATTGATTATGATTTAACACCTTCATAAGTAGATTTTATGTACACCATCATTATATTACCAACTCCTACCCTATAAATAGGGTTGTCATGTAGTACTTCTTGTATCCCTATCTATCTTATGTAGGGGTGTTAACGAGTCGAGCTTTTAACGAGCTACTCGAGCTCGAGCTCGTTTATATCGAGCTCGAGCCTATACTAATTCGAACTCGAGTCGAGCTCGAACATGAAACAAGACTTGAATAATTTCACGAGCCGAGCCTAATAATTTAATACTCGACTCGGCTCGTTCGATAGCTCGTTTAATCTCGAGCTGAACGAGCCAGACGATCTTCACGAGTCGATCCTAACGAGCCGAACAAGTGTTTTATACAATAATTACAATTGTTGCTACAATAAGTACAATATATATATATATATATATATATATATATATATATATATATATATATATATATATATATATATATATTAATACGGGTGTTAACGAGTCGAGTAATTAACGAGCTTTTCGAGTTTGTAAATTAGTTATTTTCAAAAAATATGGAATTATAAACGAGTATCGAGCTCGAACATTATATAAATATTCGAGCTCGAGCTCGAGCCCAATTTTAAAAGCTTATTCGAGCTCGAGCTCGAGCCGAGTAATTACTAAACGAGCCGAGCCCAAATTTCCTGATATTCGACTCGACTCGAATCGTTAACACCCCTAATCTTATGTATCTCTTATATCTTGTATCTCTTGTACCATTGTTGTAACACAATCATATGAATGAGAATGTTGGAGTGAAATCTTAGAGTTAAGCTAATTGGTTTACATCACGTTATCAGCACTTTGCTCAAAGTCGGAAGCATCAATTTCGTTGTCGTTGAATTCTACACATCTTAGTATGTCTCTCGATCTCTACTCGTTTATTTCATCCTTTATAATTTGTTCTTACTTTAGTTGAAAGATTATGTTTTCTACTTACATAATTCATCCTCAAGTTATATTTTGTACAAACGTAACATTTTACTACAAATTATCATGATTTTTGATTATTGTAAAACAATAAGAATCAAGCCAATGAATTGTTTACTAGAATTAAAGAAAATGGTTTATGAACATTTATTATAATTCTATAATATGTGGCTTTTGATGTTAATATTTATTGTGACCAATCATTTTCAAGGAAAAAAAAATACAACCTATTTAAAAAGGTTAACTAAAATTCATCTAAATGAGTCTTAATCAAATTAAGCAAATTTGATTCAATGGATTATTAAAATTGTTATAAAGTTTTGAACGTTTGTGGAGAAAAAACATGTTTTTTTATGAAGATTTATTTTACAAAAATGTACACTTTATGGAGTATTGATTACTCATTATGTTTTTATTTATTACACCAATTAGAGTTATTATATGCCATTAAGATTATAACTAGTTAATGATCAAATTATTTGAATATGTGGTCATATTATTTTACATCTTAATATGACTTTGTGATTAAAGTTAATTTGTTAGTCACCAATGTGAACAATTAAATTTGAATATGTTGTCATACCAATACAAAGAGTATTTAGTATTCGTTCATTACTTTGGTGCTAGTTTTTATTAACATGTACAAATGTTTTTATGATCATATTGTATATACATTTCTAATAGTGGGTAAAAAAAATGTATGTTAATAAATTACTTATATTTTTTGTTGAAAAATATTTTTGTGGATTAATTTACCATCAAATTTTTTTATCAATATGCATTGAGATGTAATGATTATGTTACACTTTCTTTTGTGTTTGAAAGTTGAATTTTTTTTTTTATAAAAAAAAAACATAAACATTCGAATTAATAAATTCATTGCAAAAACGATTAATTTTTACAAGTTGCATGGTGTGCAATCTAAAATAAGTCATTTGATTTATTGTTAGTAATTCAATGTATGAATTACACTATTAGTCCATGCGAACTCAAAACGAAATATGTGGACTCATGAGCATTGTATTCAAACTACCTAAGTGGAAAAATTATGAATCATCCCTAAATAAGCTCAATTCAACTTGATCTTAAAAAGCATATGATTCGACCCGTTCAACAATTTATGCCCATGAGTGACTATAACGACATTCTTGATCATCTATAAATAGATCAAAATTATTTTAAATCAGTCACATGATCAATTGGATATATTGAGAGCAAAATGATGGAAGGAATTATAAATTATTAAACCAAATATATATGTGCATGCCTGCAAGTATATTAAATAATATTTAAACAGTGTAGGTAAAAGGATATCATAGTTAATTCAATTAAACATATATATCATGGTTGGAATGCAGTTTGTGAAATAACAAATATAGTAACGGGTTTAATGGATTCCTTTTTGAAATTGTATTGATCAGAGTACCCTTGAAATGCTGCAGGGAAATTTCATGTAATACCCAAAATATTGTTCACCTCTGTAAATGTTCAACAAAATGGCATTGGAAGGTACATAGAAATTACGTAAATGAGACAACATATATAGACAAAATATACAGAAAATTATTCATAAATGGCATTGGAAGGTCTATAGGAGAAAATTATTGGATAAAATAAATACAAATACAAGAAACAAAAAATAAGTGTATCATACTATGAAAAATGCATCAGAGAGCATACATAAATCAAATTTATGAATAATATGCTCCTTGTTCGAATGTCTTTGTTGGTTTGATTAAAACTTTAGTATTTTCACAAGATATACTTCTTGATAATGCGACATATAATTAATTGGTCATGCGAGAATACTGATTCATGTAGATATATACCAACATTTGGTATAGTTTGTCTTTGTGCTTTATATTGATTGTCATTGCAAAACTTAGTCGAACTGGAAACTGTTTTCGTTTTAATTTTAAATGGGAGTATATCATCTTCTGATGGTCAAAGAGGTATCCATGGTTAAAATACCCTCTTTCCTGTCTGTTGACCCACAACAATCTTTGCATCTATTACATTACGTTGAAAACCTCTACAAATTATCCTTGTACCGTTACATAACTCGTTAGATGGGTGTATGTTTTGAAGGAGTAATATGCGACATCCAATTTTTAGACGTATTTTATGAGGAGGCAATCCACTAACGTCTAAAAATTGTGGAGTTTAAGAATTCAGTTGGGTATAGGTTGTGTATATCATCATCAACTTCATCAAAGCTATAGTATACTTTTTCCTCTCCAATAAATTTGTCTATAAGATATTTCATTAGTTCAAACACTTTTATTTCTAGTGGTTAATATAGCCCTTGATGTTATGTAATCTCAGAGATGTCCATGTGTTTATAAATTAAGTTGTTGATTAATGTAGTTGTTGTTGTATACGGTAGTCCCGTAATAAGTGTAAATAATAGGAACAATACACTTATACGGTTCTAATGATCAAAGTTAAAATTATGAAAACTCAACAATAAATAAACTCTTTCTTTATTTAATCAATAATGATTTAACAAAGTACAAGTAGTTGAGGAATAGCTAAGAACACGAACCATAACTAAACTACTTGAAAGATATAGACAATTACAAATGTTATCTAAGACAAGTATTGATTAACAAATAATCAAACACAAGATCAGACATTGTTGTTACTTGATTTAATTGATGAAACAAGAAACATAACAGTATCACAAAATGTTTATTACTTTGCTTTGAGGTAATTTGTCTAGCATTGCCCACTAACCATCCAATAAATCTAATTTAATCATCATTGTAATCTTTTGCCTCAAAAATCGTGAAACCAAAAGTGTGTCACTTATTTTGAATCGGAGGAAGTATAAAAGGTCTTTCTATAATATAGCATATGTTAACAGGCATTTAATTAGTCAAATTTTTTCTTAACTAATATAATTTGACGTCAAGGAATGTTATTTTTTTGTGTTATACCAAATACGCTCTTGCTAAAACTGATAAATTAGGAAAATTAAAATTTAATACTAGGGCAAAATAGATATTTAATATCTCTTATAGTATGTCTTAGGGTACATATTAGCAAAACTCGTATATAAAATTTTCAAATTGACGACTATATTAAAATTTAAAATCAAGAATCGTGTACGATAAATAGGTCGGGTAAACGGGTCGGATATCCGCTGATTCGATGGATAAGGGTATGAGTTTGATTTTTCAAGACCCTGCGGATCACGGATCGGGTTTGGATCATCATTTGAAAATTGTTAAAAGGGTTTGGATCAAGGTTGATCCGCTCCAAACCCGCTCCATTGCCAGGTCTACATGTACCCGCTGGTTTTGACTGGAACAAGAACCTCTTCAACCGGTTCTTTAATTTTCCGGTGC
The DNA here is from genome assembly GCA_963853835.1 of Calendula officinalis. Classification (NCBI taxonomy): domain Eukaryota; kingdom Viridiplantae; phylum Streptophyta; class Magnoliopsida; order Asterales; family Asteraceae; genus Calendula; species Calendula officinalis. The sequence goes on along the minus strand of OY970827.1, from coordinate 36,580,513 downwards.
CGGTTACCCTGTCTTCAAAATCGTAAAATTAAAATAAGATTCAAAGCTTATATATTAATCATTTTTTTTTTATCATATTATATATATATTTTTTTTGAAACGACAAATCTAATCTACTCCTAATTACCACCTATGTCCACGACGGGACTCGAACTCCTGACCTCAAGGTTGAGAGGCAAACATCATATCGCTAGGCCTAAGGCGCTTAAACATAAATTCTAAACACTTAAACATATATTGTTATCTACTAATCTTTGAATAATCATAAATTCTGAACACTTAAACATATGATTGTCTAATTATTACTAGCAGGGTACCCGCGCAATGCGGCGGCTGGTACCCGTAAGTATATTTTGTGGCGAATAAAATTGTCCGGTAGCGATATGTCGTCTTACATACTTTACTTTGAGAGTAAATTACACAGAAGGTCTCTGTGGTTTGCCACTTATTACACCCACAGTCCCTGAACTTCGTTTATTACATTGAAGGTCCCTGGTGTATACAATTTGTTACACCCATGGTCGGATTCGAGTTCCGAAGTCTTCTGACAAATTGTAGTCCTCAGATTCATTTAGCTACTGTAAAAATTTGAGTAAAATCTAGTGAGCGGTTTGAGAGTTGTGGCCGTTCCCGTGAGAGTGCTGAGTGCTGTTAAGTTTCTTCTGAAACTACCTTTGAGTCTCATCCTAACCCGAGCTTCCTTGTGTTATGTAGGACCTTCTAGGACCTGATTAGAGACGCTCTTTGGTGCTAAGGAAATATAGGTGCTTACGTCTATTCGAGGTGGGTAATCTCACTATAAACTTGTACTTACTTTCGATTCATGATTATGTGCTATATGTTATGAATTTTCTTATTGATTGAGCTTGAGTTTTAATTGTGTGATTCATCTGAGTTATCTGTGATTTGATTTATCTGTGATCTGAGTTATCTGGGTTCTGAGTTCCTGAGTTAAATATTAAACATAATATACTTGACTTGACACCAAAGAGCACTGGTGTCAGATGTTTGTCTTGACACCGAAGAGTACTGGTGACAGACGTTTTGACTCAACACCGAAGAGTACAGGTGTTGAGGTGGTGTGAGGCGGGTCGAGGTTGATCTCTTGGCCCAAGTCACACTAGCGCGCTATATAAATTAAAATCCGAGTAATAAAATGTGAGAAATAAATTTGAGTAATTGAGAATTGAGTAGAGTCTCTAGGGATCACTTATGTGACTTGAGTTGTTGGTATTTATTTGTTTATTTTGATATTATTCACTCAGCGGTGGCTGTAACACCCGTATTTTTAAAACATCGTTTAAATCATTTAAAATGCATTTTTCCCAATATCTGACATATTATCCAAAATACAGTTTAACAAAAACTTTAAAACTTATATCAGAGTTTACAAAAATACGGTGTCACCGAGTATATCAAAACCATAGGCAACGGGATCTACCTACTAGCTCCCGAACTAAACATCTCTAGGCCACTTCTAGTGCAACCTTCTGTCACTTCAAACCTGTACCTGAGTACATAGCCACAAAACAAACGTAGTACGTGAGACAAAATAGTCTCGCGAGATACATGGGTTTTAGACCCCAATAATAGGCATTTCATAATTATATAAACGTATATATGAACTACATAAATACCGTCTAGTCACTCTTTTGTGACTCTAGCTACTTTGCTTTCCTAGCAAACATATCTAGTACCTAGACATATAGGTACCAGAAACCCAATCATATCTAGTACATAAACATATATGTACTAGAAGCATCAACCTGTCTAATACATAAACATATATGGATTAGAACCTAGCATACCTAGTACCAAACATATGCGTACTAGAAGCACAACCATATCTAGTACATAAACATATATGTACTAGAAGCACCAACATGTCTGATACATAAACATATATGTATTAGAACCTAACATACCTAGTACCAAACATATGCGTACTAGAAGCACCCGTGTGCTTAGTGTATAAACATATATACACTCGGTGTATAAACATATATACCACCGTCCAGTGACCGGGGGTCCCCCGCGTCACCACCATCTATTTCTTACCATAACCTAACAGTTATGACAGTCAAAGCCTTCGGCTATCACATCCAACATCAAACAAGTTAGTTATCTAATACTAACGACATATAATTAGTTCATCACAGTGTGAACGTACCTGTATGGTCCCATGGACCCGATCATAAGCAACCACAGTTACTTCTACATCTATGAACCCTATGAGGTCCATGCTTACTTTATACATAAGATACATTTCTTATCTATCGATAACATAATACTTTTATCTCTTCCTTGACTATAATAGACAATTATTACTAGTCACATCATATTCTTTCTCATATATATTCGTTATTTACTTTTATTAGTATATCTTACCAATAGGTACTCATTACTATAAAATCATTCCCAATTGCTTTACTAATAAATATTTATTAATAAAGGCTCCGTATACATTCTCTTAATCAATTATTTCATTATTGTTGTTCATTAACATAGATTCCATAACTACTTGGATCTATCATAATTTACTTCAAATTCATCAATCATACTAGACACATTCTAGTATCACATTCTACATACTTTCATACATTTTCAACTACTATCTTTATCAAAATATTTGTTAATAAAGACTGATACAATATCATATGTACTTTCAAAATTAATTGCTATGTACCCAGTTTAAAAGTCTCATGTACTCACCTTAGCAATAAAGTGCTCCAACCGTATTCTTTCCGCCGGTTTCCTTGTTCCAACAATTCGGTCAACCGTCCAAGACCTCACCAAATGCCTAATACAATAATCACAAGATTATCAACATCACATTCTACCACCAATGTGTCCATTTATCTCTAGATAACACTTATAAACTCATTTCCCCCAATTATGGTGATTTACCAAACCCTAGGTTAAACCAACCCTTAAGATTCTTACAAATCATAATCATACACTTGTTTCCTTTGTTAATATACCATCTATCAAGTGTATACAACATTTATTCACCAAAAACCATAACCCCCAATAACTAGGGTTTCAAACCCAACCATCCAAATACATAGATCTTAAGCTACAAAGATCAAGGAGTGAAGATATACCTTTAATCTTCAACTAGGAGTGAAATCTATCAAAGATTTGAGAAGAAATCAACCAAGATCTGCACTAGAGCTCCAAAAATCGCCAAAGAGGTTTCTAGGGTTTGAAAATGGCACAAATGGCTGAAAACCCGATTTTAATGCTGCCAGACAAAAGATCACGACGCGACCATAGTTCGCGTCGCGAACTCTGCGACTCCCCATAGTTCGCGATCGCTAACTCATCGCTAACTACTTCGCGCTCGTTGGCCAAACTCCCTGGAGTTAGTTCCCGATCGCGAACCTAAGTTCGCGTCGCGAACTCCTGATGAGTGCAGGGCTGCACTTTTTCATCTTTGTCTCGACCCGGTTTCGCCCATAACTTTCTCATACGGTGTCCAAACGACACGAAACCAATTCCTACGTTTTTCAAACGATTTATCCTTATTTATCATATTTTTATTCAATTTAATTATTTACAAATTTCGGGTCGTTACAACTATCTACCCCTTAAAAGGATTCCGTCCTCGGAATCGCTAAGAATTTCAACCCACATCCGACCGAGCATTCCGCTCTCATTCACTTGTGGTCATTACCATCAAACTTTCCTCATCCCCGTTCCATTAACATTACGTATCCCAACGTTCACTTAACTCCGTTAAGTCCGAACGGTCAAGACCCATTTTAAAACTCATAATACTCAAACGGGTCAAAATTCACAATTTGACTACAACACCGTCATTTTCTCGACCAATCCTTTCATTCTCATAACAATGGTATGACACAATCATACTATTAACTAGTTGATTAAAACGAATGTCAAACTCTAGCCTTGACCAAATTGATATATCCCGACATTGGTATATCCCCATATTGTCTACCCTTTGACTTAAGCACAAAGTCAACTATACCTTAACATTTTCCCTTCTCGTTAAAGGTTTCATAAATCCTCCTTTCTTTTACAATTTACCTTTTATTTATGATTCAATTACAGTCTTACACTCGATTCCCAATTTCAACATTGAAATCACCCCAAACGGGTCAAGTCGTATAAACCGACTACAATTCAATCAACCATCTCATCAACTTTTTCACAAACACATAATCGACACATTATGCTATCACTATTCATTAGTAACTCAAAACGAGAGTCAAAGTCCATCTTAGACCAATTCAACCAATCACGGGTTGTCTAACGTTGACTCTTACATAAAGTCAACCATACCTTTTTCCAATTAGCAAATTTCCGTACACACGGCGTATCGTTACCAACCCATCACTCTCAGTTCTACCCATTATTACTTTCTCAACAATCGTCCCCGTTAATCCAAGGGTCACACCTTAACATAAGGTCACAATAACATTTACCGTTTCTTGACTTTCACTTGGTCACTCATACCATCACTTAGTATTCTTTCAACCATCTTTGTATCACATTGATCAACTTAAATTATCGGTACTAGACCCTCTACCGTAATACATCCCACACCCTTATACGGTGTACCATGACTTGGTTACCACATGGTAATTTGCTCACTAGGAGTTTCTCTTTCCTTCTATTCTATAAATCGTAGGCATCCCCTACATTTACATTTCCCTTACCTTTACATGACCTAAATGCAACCCGCATTTCAAGCCAAATTCTCATTTACCATAACATAATGGCAATACTCATTAACCACATGGTTCTACATTCATCATATAAACACATAAACATATATACACATATAGATATACACACGTATATCACGCCAATTCCATCTAACCACCTCCATTGTGCACATATACAAACATATGTATATGTCACCAATACCATCATTACATCTCTATTGTGCACATATACAAACATATGTATATATCGCACCAATATCAAATAAACATCATCATCGTGCACATATACAAACATATGTATATGTCACGCCAATATCATACAAACATCATCAAATCATTTATCGTGCATTCTAGCACCTCTCCCACAAGACGCCTTATTGTTTTTCCTTCCCATTCGTATGTCTCCCATATGACATATTACTTAGCACAATTCATATGACATAACATTATCTTTTCACAATTATATGCCTTCTAAGGTCATCATATGATGCACATGCATCGTACCCCGCGGGTAACTAATAACATTCTCTATTCGTTATTTACCATTCCACTTACACATTAACCGTCGTTAATCGGTTCATCTCTTTATTACCATATTTCCAAATCTTTTGTCGCTACCGAAGTAACTATCACTCAATTCTATTAACCATAATTTCACCGGTCATCCCGGTCATCTTTGAGTCAACCAATCGACTCCGGTCTATGATTCTAAAAAAAAAAAAAAAAAAATACGAATTCATTCAACCCGGAAGATTATTCCCACGATGACTATTCACGTCATACAACTCATCTACTAATTCCCGTAAGCACCAAATCGGGCAACAATCTAACAATATGGCTATACTCACACAACATACTGGCTTGGTGCATAATCATCCAATCCATCTCAATGGTCCTACCAAATGCCACTACTCTCCTCGACAATTATTCAACCTTGCTAATTCAAATCTTTCAAGTAAATAAATTAACAATAAATTTCATAACATTCAAAATATGTTTTTAACCAAAGCATTCGGAAGGATTACAATAATACCCAAAACTAAAATCTTAGGGAAACAAGTGGCACACCGGCCTAATCATCCAATGCTACAATTACGGGCCGCTTAATTCCTTAGCTCCCGAACCCGACGCCCCATCGCGCGCCTCCTCCCGTGTGAGTAGGAAGGATCGTCCTCTCACCTTTGCCGGCTCCGCCTTCTTTTGAGCCGCTGACACAAGCATTCCGGTTTTCTTCTTCGGGCACACGTGGCTATAATGCCCTTTCTCATGGCACGAGTAACATTCAACCTCGGCCATTGGTTTGGATCTACAATCTCGGGCCAAATGTCCCGTCTTTCCACAGTCATGGCAAATTTTTGGTTCCCCACGGCATTCGCCGGTATGATTCTTCCCACACCTCTTGCACGAGGCTACACTTCCTTGCCTAGAGAAGTTCGACGTGAACTTTCCCTTCTTAACCGTAACCGATCCACTCTCGGCATTCCTCTTATCTCCCACATACGCCCTCTCGGCAACTTTTGCCACGTTCACCTCTTCCACACCTCGGGCGGCACTAATGGCCTCATCTAGCGTGACCGCTCTCTTTACCTCCAACTGATAATCCCAAGGTAGCCCACTAGCATACCTAACTACCCTCAACCTCTCCTCGGAGTAGGTCTTAGCAACAAACGGAAGTAATCCCGTGAATTCCCTCGTGTACTCCTCGATCGACATCTCACCCTTCCTTAGGGTCACAAACTTCTCATGCATTTTCTCCAAATCCCGGTCGGGACAAAATTTCTTCCTCAACCTCACGGTAAACTCATCCCATGACATTCTCTCTACCACCTCCCTCCCGAGGGTCTCATAAACTATGTCCCACCAGACCATAGCATCCTCTTTTAGCAATTGAGATGCATACAACACCATATCGGTTTTCTTGCACTTGCTACTTCCGATGACCCGCTCGGTCTCTCGGATCCACCTCATAGTTACCTTCGGGTCCGAACTACCCGTATATATGTTTGGCTTACAAGCCATGAATGTCTTAAAAGAACAACCATAATTTTCATCGGGCCTCGCCCTTGCATCACTACAACCACCTGTGGAGGATTTCTCCACCCGAGTGCCACCACCCCTGGTTTTCTCATCCGATCTAGCCTCGGATACACGATCTCCATCCGACCTCTCACGGTCCCCAATTATGCGGTGCACCTCATCGGCCACCACTCCCTTGAATTGATCAATAATAGTTTGGAGGTCCGCCATGGTCACCGGAGTTCTATTAGCTCCGACCTCCGATTCACCCACCCGGTGCATCGACGGTTGACTTTCCTGTTCAACCCCAGCCTCAACATGAGGTGTATCCTCCTCCCGGCCCTCCGGGGCTTTCCCACTTTTTCGAGTGTTAACCATTTCTTTCGATCTTGACTATACGAAAGACATTAAACAATTAGTACCTCGTGTACGTTTCATGAGTCTCATAACACTGATTATCCATAATCACATCACTTTCATAGGTCCCCTAGGTTCAACCCTAAACTTAACATAAAGTCTCAAGGTCAACCTAATGATCTCAAGGAATCTTACATTCCTAATGCTACAGTCTAAGACTAGGATGGACATCCAACCTAATTCACTTAAACTATAGCTCTGATACCAAGTTGTAACACCCGTATTTTTAAAACATCGTTTAAATCATTTAAAATGCATTTTTCCCAATATCTGACATATTATCCAAAATACAGTTTAACAAAAACTTTAAAACTTATATCAGAGTTTACAAAAATACGGTGTCACCGAGTATATCAAAACCATAGGCAACGGGATCTACCTACTAGCTCCCGAACTAAACATCTCTAGGCCACTTCTAGTGCAACCTTCTGTCACTTCAAACCTGTACCTGAGTACATAGCCACAAAACAAACGTAGTACGTGAGACAAAATAGTCTCGCGAGATACATGGGTTTTAAACCCCAATAATAGGCATTTCATAATTATATAAACGTATATATGAACTACATAAATACCGTCTAGTCACTCTTTTGTGACTCTAGCTACTTTGCTTTCCTAGCAAACATATCTAGTACCTAGACATATAGGTACCAGAAACCCAATCATATCTAGTACATAAACATATATGTACTAGAAGCATCAACCTGTCTAATACATAAACATATATGGATTAGAACCTAGCATACCTAGTACCAAACATATGCGTACTAGAAGCACAACCATATCTAGTACATAAACATATATGTACTAGAAGCACCAACATGTCTGATACATAAACATATATGTATTAGAACCTAACATACCTAGTACCAAACATATGCGTACTAGAAGCACCCGTGTGCTTAGTGTATAAACATATATACACTCGGTGTATAAACATATATACCACCGTCCAGTGACCGGGGGTCCCCCGCGTCACCACCATCTATTTCTTACCATAACCTAACAGTTATGACAGTCAAAGCCTTCGGCTATCACATCCAACATCAAACAAGTTAGTTATCTAATACTAACGACATATAATTAGTTCATCACAGTGTGAACGTACCTGTATGGTCCCATGGACCCGATCATAAGCAACCACAGTTACTTCTACATCTATGAACCCTATGAGGTCCATGCTTACTTTATACATAAGATACATTTCTTATCTATCGATAACATAATACTTTTATCTCTTCCTTGACTATAATAGACAATTATTACTAGTCACATCATATTCTTTCTCATATATATTCGTTATTTACTTTTATTAGTATATCTTACCAATAGGTACTCATTACTATAAAATCATTCCCAATTGCTTTACTAATAAATATTTATTAATAAAGGCTCCGTATACATTCTCTTAATCAATTATTTCATTATTGTTGTTCATTAACATAGATTCCATAACTACTTGGATCTATCATAATTTACTTCAAATTCATCAATCATACTAGACACATTCTAGTATCACATTCTACATACTTTCATACATTTTCAACTACTATCTTTATCAAAATATTTGTTAATAAAGACTGATACAATATCATATGTACTTTCAAAATTAATTGCTATGTACCCAGTTTAAAAGTCTCATGTACTCACCTTAGCAATAAAGTGCTCCAACCGTATTCTTTCCGCCGGTTTCCTTGTTCCAACAATTCGGTCAACCGTCCAAGACCTCACCAAATGCCTAATACAATAATCACAAGATTATCAACATCACATTCTACCACCAATGTGTCCATTTATCTCTAGATAACACTTATAAACTCATTTCCCCCAATTATGGTGATTTACCAAACCCTAGGTTAAACCAACCCTTAAGATTCTTACAAATCATAATCATACACTTGTTTCCTTTGTTAATATACCATCTATCAAGTGTATACAACATTTATTCACCAAAAACCATAACCCCCAATAACTAGGGTTTCAAACCCAACCATCCAAATACATAGATCTTAAGCTACAAAGATCAAGGAGTGAAGATATACCTTTAATCTTCAACTAGGAGTGAAATCTATCAAAGATTTGAGAAGAAATCAACCAAGATCTGCACTAGAGCTCCAAAAATCGCCAAAGAGGTTTCTAGGGTTTGAAAATGGCATAAATGGCTGAAAACCCGATTTTAATGCTGCCAGACAAAAGATCACGACGCGACCATAGTTCGCGTCGCGAACTCTGCGACTCCCCATAGTTCGCGATCGCTAACTCATCGCTAACTACTTCGCGCTCGTTGGCCAAACTCCCTGGAGCTAGTTCCCGATCGCGAACCTAAGTTCGCGTCGCGAACTCCTGATGAGTGCAGGGCTGCACTTTTTCATCTTTGTCTCGACCCGGTTTCGCCCATAACTTTCTCATACGGTGTCCAAACGACACGAAACCAATTCCTACGTTTTTCAAATGATTTATCCTTATTTACCATATTTTTATTCAATTTAATTATTTACAAATTTCGGGTCGTTACAGTGGCTGACCCCAAACACTCCCCCATTTTGCAGGTACTAGCAGGGCAAAGAGAAGGTCAATGATTGATGAGTTGCGTTTCGGTTTCATGTTTTGGATTTGAAGTTATGTTTGTCGAGTCAAACGATTTTTAAAACATATTTATTATTCCGCATTTAAAACCTTTTAATTATTCCGCATTTAAAACCATGAGAAGGTTTATTTTTATTTTTAATGAGATAGGACCGTTTATTTACTTGTACTTTTGGGGAAAATGTTTTATTTTATTTATTAAAAAAATTTAAATTTTCTCTTGATTTTTGGGATGTTACACCATCTTACCAAGATTCATAAACTCTCTCCGTTTCCGGGTCGTCATGCTCACCCAACACTGGGTGTCGTAAACTTGACATTCTACTATTTGCACAGGGAGGTACCACCCCAAGTAGACGTCTCATGCTCCCCCATTTCTGGACGGTCTTATTCCGGATATCTCATTCATCACATATGAGCATTAGCTCCATTCATCATATTCAACATCAATTAGAATACACCTATTCTAATGATCATATCATTCTTATTATTTTATCGTTCCCATTACCAACTTTACCAAGTCCTTTAATAAATAAAACATATTTGTTATTTATAAAAAATCATATAGTTTTAACTTTACTTTGACTAGAATACTTATCTCTTACTAGTCACTTTAGACTTATTCTCTTAACAATTCAATCACTACTCTTATTAGTATAATTTTACCAATAAATACTTATTTATTAAAATCATCATCATTAGTTTTATTAATGTATTTGCTAATAAAACTCCATATCATATACTCTCAATCATTATCTTTATTAATACTTCTTATTAATTAAAACTCATTAACAATTTATATAATCATACTTACTTATCAAAATAGTCAATTATATAGACTATATCTTAATAGCATATTAAACACATTTTCCTTATATGTCTAATCTCTATCTTTATTAAAATATTTATAAAGACTCCATAAACATCATTTCATTTCAAAATCCTTTTACTATGTATCCAGTTTAAAAGTCACATGTACTCACCTTAGCCAAACTTGATCCAATATGTGTCCCTTAAACACAATTCTTGCTTCCCAAGACTTGAAAGCCTCAAATCCTTCCACCAAAGCCCTAATATATAAATCATCACAAGATTTAACATCAAACACCATCATTAACTACATCTCTTACCACTAGTTAGCTACTAATATCATTTTCCCCAATTTTTGGTGATATTTTAAACCCTAGGTTTTCATAAAACCCAAGACCACCATAGATCCAAGTCACAATCCGATTTCTATGATAAATTACTATAGATATAAGTTATCTAGCTTTATTTTACCATTTGAAGTAGTTCATAAAACTAGGGTTAACATTCATTCAACCAAATTCCCCAAATCTTACATCTAAAGCTTGAGGGAGAAGAGATCTACCTTTTATCTTCAACAAGGAAGCAAAATCATCAGATTTGGAGTGCAAAATCAGCTCCAAACACCATTTTCCACTCAAAATATGTATAAGCACTTAGTGAGAGAGAGAGTTGGGATGAAAAATGGGTGAAAACCCTAGCTTTTCACGTTTTTATGCAGATCTGACCAAATTCGCGCCGCTATTTAAAGATAGAGCCGCTATCTCAGACCCGGGCTAATTCGCGCCGCTATTTCGCTCCGCTTTATCGAGTTTCTGTTTTGATCAGCCAAAATCGTTCCGCTATCTAAAGATAGAGGCGCTATCTTCTCAGCATTTCCCAAATTTGACATTTTTCCAAGTTTTGACCCGATTTCGTCCGTAACTTTCTCATACGATGTCCAAATGACACGAAACCAATTTCCACATGTTTTAAATGATTTATCCTTATTTATCATATTTTTTTATAATTTATTCGATTCAAAATTTCGGGTCGTTACAACTATCTACCCCTTAAAAGGATTTCGTCCTCGGAATCAACTCAAGGATTTCCAATCCCAATTCCGCTCCCATTCTCTCGCAATTATTATAACCAACTTTTCCAATTATGATTCGATAATAATTATACATTTAAAAGTCCACTTGACCCCGTTATGCTCAAGCGGGTCAAAAATACATTTTTAAAACCTTAACACCCAAACGGGTCAAAGTCGCATCCTTCGACTATAACTCCTTCCTTTAATCGATTAACCATTCTCATATACATATAAACGGTACATTATGTTCTTATCATTGACTAACCATTCTAAGAGAAAGTCAAAACCCAATTTTGACCTAAGACAACAATCCATTAGTTGGCCAATCTTGACTTATGAATAAAGTTAAACTTACTTTGCAAAATCCACATATTCTTTATTAGTGAGACATCACTTCCCAAGCTTTTCATTCCCGATTTCAATATCTATATTTCCTCTCTCAATTGTTCCATTTTTTCCCGATTTCAATTTCCACAACCGATTAACAATTTCCATCTAAAGCAATACCAATCTCTATTGCCCTTTTAACTTCCATTCAACCCTTATACCATTTACCATTTCTTCTAAACGTCCTCATACCATACTTGTAATTCCGATTACCGGCTTTAGAGCCTCCATCACATCTAATTGTGGCCTAACCACTTATCATATGACTTTTGCCACTCATGGGCTACTAATGAACTTTGCTTCCTAAAAGCATCCTTTTTCATAATCTATAAACTTGTAGGCATCTCCTACACATACCTATACCTCAACACGACCCGTGTTTTCAACTCAAGTTCTCATTTACCATTTAATTTTTTTTATTTGCGATAATTAACCATACGGTTCCACATACGTCAGATATAGACATCATAATACTGACACATCTTATCATACTTTTAAGTATAATATCGAGATGATCGGAAAGCCTCCAACCCATCAAGATCCAAACTGTCACATTGATCGGAAAGCCTCCAATCCAAAGTGACCATCAAATCTCGTTAACCGGAAAGCCTCCGATCTACCAAGATCCATACAATACCGTTATATCTTGCATACAATTCATGTATGCATCATTCTCTTAGCATCGTGCTATCATTTTCTTTCGTAATTAATCACATTCTTTATTCGACTTACATTTTCCACTCTTCACATAATATTATCTTCATAAAATCATATGCCTCCCATCGGCCATTACTTGCACTTATACTTTATAGCACACGGTATACCCATAATCATTTCTAATGTTATCTACCCATCTACTTACTTATCAATTGTCCTTAGACGATTCATTTCCCTACATCAATATTTCCAATTTTTTCTTTCACCCAGGTATCTTGAGTCAACCAATTGGTTTCGATCGTAACCCATACGTAAACTATCATACTTTTTCTATAAACTTGTACCAATAATAAATTATTCACTCTTGATATCGCACCCGACATCTCTGACATAAACACTTGCTATGTCTACTTGCCAACATTCAATTAATCATATTTAACATCTAGAATTTGTCATTCCCGACACTCACTCTTTTCCGCATTTTTTTTTTCCTTTTAAGAGTTTTAAAATTCTTCTAAAATCTTTAACCGTTCTTTACCTTACCAATCACATATAATAATATTGAATTTTCATCCGGATTCCCACCGAACACTAAGGTTCCATTTTTTTCAAAATCTTTATTTCTATAGTTTTCCATTCATACTTTACAATTCCTACCAAAACTTACTACTTCATTGTACTACCATCCTTTTATCGAAAACGTTTACCAATCTCGTGATTCGACTTTCAATATCTATGATAGCATAATCCTTCCTACCCTTACTTCTCGCGACATACCGGTCGCCAACTCGTTAAGATATACTCACATAATAAACCGGGGAGATTATCCCCCACATTTATTTTTCACATTTTTACGATCCATTTGTAATTTTTTTTTCATACGCAGTTCACATAAGCACTAAATCGTACGATAGATAAGCTAATGAATCCAAAACCTATATCATTAATTTCATAAACAAATTACCTGAAGCGGCCCCATGAGCTTCCTTTGCCCGGTTTCTATGGGCGGCTGATGCTGACGTGTCAGTCCTTTTCCTCGAGCACGCATTACTATAGTGTCCCACCTCGTGACAAGTGTAGCATTCTATTTCGTCGAGGTTCCTTACTTTACAATCTTTCGCTCGGTGCCCTACTCGTCCACACTTGAAACATATAGCCGTATTCGCCTTGCATTCTCCCTGATGATTCTTTCCACAGCTTTGACAACTTCCAACACTACCATGCTTTGACGAACTCGGTTTGAACTTTTCCTTCTTCGTTGACCCTAAGCTTCTATCGAGCTTCTTCTTTTCTCAACCTGATGACGACTCTTGAGCCCTTCGCCGAATAACCCTCTCAACACCTCGAGCGATACAAATGGCTGAAGGGTTTCATTGTAACTGATTGACCACTTGGGTCAACCTCCTAGTCACTTGGTTCGAACCACACTGACCAAGAACATGAACTTGTTCTTGACCGGTTAAACCAACTAGCTAGTTAAATCCCTAAAAGCTGAACTGAGATTAAACTTAATCCTTAAACCCTAAAGGATTGGGATCTTGGAAATCTAGACTTGATTAACAAGGAAGAAATCTTGTACGAAAAACCCGAACACACACATGGCTTGTGTGGTTCGTTCGACCATTTGTTCGAATTCGTCCAAGAGGGGAGAAGGGAGAAAAGGGTTTCCCAAAACATACCTTGTTGTTTGCTTAAGAAAGTCCATTGGTGGTGAACACGACGAGCGACCTTCTAGTTGATCCTTGTAATGATCTTCGATCTTCAAGACTTGAAGAACACGAAGAACGAACGAAGAACACGAAGAACACAATGCTTGTGTTCTTGTGTTGGGATTCGGCCGAAGCTAGGGAGAGGGAGGCTAGGGTTTTCGGCAATTGTGGTGTGTCACAATAAGGGAACCCCAAGCCTTCTATTTATAATAGAAGGACTTTCACTTAGGGCTCTTCTAGTTTAATTAAGATCAATCTCTTAATTAAACTTATCTTTTACACATTAAACCCTTGTAGTTTATCTAGTTATTATTGTTACACTTAATTATTAAATGTCGGGTATTATACACTCAATATTTCGGTACCCATATACACGAAATGTATTCTTGTATTTATACTTTTAATAATTGATTATATAATAAACTTTATATAATCTAAACAATAATATTATCCAAACACTATATGATTTAATAGCTTTAAATCATATTATGGATAATCTATAATTAACACATTATATATTTACTCAACTAGTAAATGTACAAATACTTGTATTAATTAGTTAGTTAAACTAATCTAGTAATAAGTCAAGCTTGACTTAATACTTAACATGATTCATAAATGACTATTATGAATCAATCCTCTTCCAAGTATCATTACATATCTTACTCGTATTACATGCACTCACCGGTGTGACCCTTAAGTGTTTCGTAGGCATGTATGTATCATCATAGGTTGACTTACTGTGCACATAAATCCTTTAGACTCCCACTTGTGCAAGTTTGTAACCTTTGTCGTAATGATACGAGGTACAGTGGCCTTCTAGATGGGCATGTAGGTAACCAACCCCATAAAAACAGCTTATGTAACCCAGGTATAGTTTTGAAAAACTCTTTAATAGCGTCTCCTAGTAAAGAACACTCTGTCTCTACTTCTTGGGCAACTATGTTAGGTTCATCCCTTGCAGCACGATATTTGTGATAACGAATACGAGTATGGTAGAAAATATCAACTCCTGTATTCGAAATCATTTCATGAATTCTTGATTCATACTGTTGTGATAAACGACAAAGAATAAATCAGTTTGTTTGGGCATGGCCATGCACTTTCCAGTTATCTCATCATGTCAAAGGACCTATAAATATCTCTCCTAAAAAGGAGGTGCAATTACCATCTTGTTATATTTCGATTCAACATACAATTTCCTTTGTACCCAGTAAGGCCTCGTATGACAACCATATTTCAGAATTGTCTAAGACGAACCAAAGTACATTAGTCATTGTATCCTAAACCAAATACCTCAGGCTTAAGGACAATCCTAGTGAATAATACTGTTGAACTTTTCAACCACGAAGTATTATCACGGTGGTCAATCCAATATTCGTTGAGCTCCAACAGAATATCACCGATATTTGGTTTACACAAAACTTGTGTAGCTATCTTCGAAGAACTTCGAATCTACCACCAAATACCGCGATGACGTTAACGTCCCATCAAGGTTCCCACCAAGATGAGTAGTCACGCATTTATATCTTTTTGAATAAAGAAACCTTTTATTCATGGATGTTGTAAAACATACAAATTCTGAATAACAATGATACTAACTCATGTTATTCTTCACTGGACATAGATACTGAATTATTACTGGATCATTACTTATTCTTTGCGTTTGTGTTGATTGCTCAATGACTCCTCAATTGCAACTTTTATCACTAATTACAATTGGTCATTTATATTAAACTAAAGACATAAGACGAGTATTTACGAATACTATACTTTTGTCTTTGCTAGATATTGTTCATGCAACATTTAGAACATATTCTAGTCTTTCCTTTTTATATGATTCGGTAAACATATGAGGATTGGAAAATTACTCCTTTAGTTTCTTGAATCTATAAAACTTGCCTTGTAACTAAATCTCTTTTAGCTACTTGATTTGTAGAAATTCTTACTAGTTAAAGAAATTTCCTTAAATGATTAATCTTGTTCACTGGAGTGTGAACATCCTATTAGATATGCAATAATTAATCACAAGACTTGTGATCACGCTATTAGGTTTGCAACAATCTAATCAATGATCATTTATTTCTCTTAACTCTTTGGCCGACTTGGTAACTCCTCGTTGTTAATGTCCTAACTAACTTACTATATTCATTAGTACCTCTAATGAGTACGTTAGTCATAGCTCCCACTAAATTTTATGGAAATAAGCATCACTTAAACTTACTACTTTTGACCTAGTCAAAACTTATAGTTTAACCCTTTAAGAATTAATCAATTATCAAAGTCATTCTTTGGATTTTGCGAATATCCAACATTCCTGATAAGGGAATCATGACTTTCATTGATTACTGTATCTCACAAGTATAAGACACTTAAAACGATACTTCCAATTCTTAAGTGTATTAGTATCTTTTAAGAATCTTATTTAATGCCAAAGTCATTTCTTGGATTTCTCAAATATCCATTATTCCTATTAGGGAATTATGACTTGATTAAATATTGTATTTATTACAAGTATAAAAGACTTGCAATGATACCTTTCAATTCTTAAATACTTTAATATAGTTTGTCCCTTTAAGAGTTCATTTAATGTCTAAGTCATTCTCCTTGGATTATACGAATATCCAATTATTCTTTTATTACAAGTATAAAAGACTTGTAATAATACTCTTTAAAGTCTATCTTGATTATATCCAATATAATCATACTATATTAATACTACCACTTTAAAACTTACTATCATAAGTAACCATTACTTAAGATGTTTTAAATAAGTTCAATGTACTTTGAACTTTATGCTTTCCATAAAAACTCTTAAATACTTGTATTAGAAAAACTTCCAACTACTAGTATCTAAGTATTTGAGCTATCTAAGACATTTACAACAATCAAACAAAAACATGAAATATAAAGTAAATTAAAAACCTTGACTTACAATCTAGTCATAGAACTTGACTAGTGTAATTATCACACATGCACACAATATAATTCAACCATGGATTCGAATATATTAAAACCAAAAACTTTGTTTTAACATAAAAATAAAATGATTATTCAAACAATAAAATAAAAATTGTTTTTACTGAATCCATAAAAGATACTAAAGTATAAAATTTTGGTGCTCGTGGGATCATCACCATCTCATGCCGGTCATCATCACTTTCCATCTCCTCCTGCAATAAACGATTGCAAAAGTTAGGTTACTCGTAATGTACTTTACAAGTATTTTAAAGTGATTAAGAAGTATGGTTGTGTTACCTGAGGAACTTGCGTTTCCTCCACCACCACTTGCACCCTTTGGACAATTTCTTATCCAATGCCCAGCCTCACCACATTTGAAGCACCGATTCTCGGTCCTTGCTGTGTTAGGCTTAACCTTCTTGACCTTATGTTTGACACCTTTACCATTTGGCACTCCTTGGTTAGGATTGGTTTTACCCTTTTCTTTACCACCATGCCCTTTTCTCTTCTTGCCACCGCCACTGCTATTACCGATCATTAGAACATCCTTAGATTTGGTCCCCAAACTCAATTCAGCTGTCTTGAGCATGGAATGTAGCTCAGCAATGGATTTCTCCATATTATGCATATTGTAGTTGACTACAAAAGGCTTGTAGTCATCAGACAATGAATTGAGTATAGTGTATGTTGCCATTTGCAACGGTATGGGGTGACCGAGTCTAGCCAGGTGATCCATGTGCCCTTTCATTTTCATGACGTGGGCACTCACCGGTGTTCCTTTGACCATCTTGCAAGAGTTGAAGGCTCGATTGATGTCGAACCTCTCAGTGCGAGCTTGCTCTTGAAATGAATCCCTAAGTTGCTGGATCATCTCAAATGCAGGCACATCCATAAGTCCCGCTTGTAAATCTGGACTCATGGTTGCGAGCATCAAACAGCTCACATCGAGCGCATCACTGACATGCTTATCATAAGCTTGCCTTGCTTCAGCTCTAGCATTCGCGGCAGGGACATTTGGTACTGCTCTCTCCAAGACATACCACTTTCTCTCATGCCTGAGCATAATGCGAAGATTGCGCTCCCAGTTGAGAAAGTTTGACCCAGTCAACTTGTCTTTTTCGAGGATTGACCGAAGTGGGAGATTGTTGGTACTTATCTTTGTGGTTGTTGCTGCCATCTACAAATCAAACCAGTTTAATTAGTAATCATCAATAAACATTCTCTAAAATATATTATAAACTCATAATTAATATTTTAGGCCTAGGATCCATATATCACATTCTCGCCGCAAGGTTTGGGCACTTCCCGACGAGACATGCTATTTCTGGTAGGTAACATCCTTACCGATCGTATCAAGACTTGACACGATTCTTAGGGGTCGTAGAATCTTTAGACTTGTAACTTATTACAACCTTGTACAATTTAAATTGTACATTTCTAAGTTAGTAATAAAGTCTAGTATGTTTATTCTACTCAAGTACTTTTTGGGCCGGGACTCCCGATTATCACCAAAGTAGATCAGACCATCTAAGACAGTGCGATGTTCTGCGCCGGGACTCCCGATTATCACAGAACCTTACGCACCCTAACACTCGCAATGATTTGAATCCATATCTGAGGTTCTTTATCCTTACAATATGAATATCGTTGAACAAGTGAGGTGTTCCATTAGGTGGATAGTACTTAGATCTAAGATTTTCTTGGGTTTGTTTAAGTCTTGAACTAAACTTAAACCTTTATTCCAATCTTAATCCTTGTTTAAAATGTGTGACTTGTGAATTCAAGAATTCTACAAGACACATTTTTAAATCTTAAGAACTTTTCTTAAAACTTATAGTTTCAAGAATTGCGCGACTTATATGTATACCTAAAACGAGGTGTACAAAATGTTTTACTAGGTTTTGTGAAAAACCTTATCTAGAATAAAACTTACTTGTTTTATCTTTCTTGAAAAACTTAAAAACTTATGTTAAACTTTTAATTCTTTTACAATTCATAAACTTGAATCATAAATCTAGTTTAACACACCTAGTTTTTCACATGTTTAATAATGAAATCAAATATTTGTTTTGACTTATTAGATTCGACCAAAACTTATGTCTTGACGACACATTTATAAACTTTGTGATTTTTTGTGTAGCTCCCACTAGCTCCAACAACCATGGTGGAACTTAAGCAAACACAAACACCGGCCTATACTTGGTGAAACTAATAACCTTATTATATAAAGACTATATATGATAATTCTTAGTTTGTTTAAACATTTCTTACATTTAACTTGGACTAGTTAAATATAGGTTATAAAGTTCTCTTGTTATTTATTCCTTGATCATTAATCTAGTATCTTACATGACTTGTAAAATACTTATATGTATAATTATCTAGTTATAATAACTTATAACTTTATACACATTATAATAATAATATATAACTTTGTATATTTCTACTTCATCATATAATCTCAACTTGTACAATTTCTAGTTATAATGAAATCATAACTTTGTACTTTCTAGTTTCAATTATATAATCAACTTATACAATAACTAGTTATATTATTAGTCTTTAAGATCAAAATAACATTATCTTTTAATGTTCCATTTAATCTTGTATTTAATATATGTACATATATATTTCTTTTTAAAATAAACTTGTAACATTCTAATAAGAATATTACATCTAATTTATACGTATGTACTTTAACTTGAACTAATTAAAATACGTGTAAACTACTTTATTTAATAAAATTCATTTTACCTTTTTAAATATTAAAAATCCGAAATCTAACTCTATATATCAGGTCTAAATTTGATTTGAATTTGCCACCATGTCCAATTAGAGCACTCTCATTGGCTATCAATGATGACATGTAATTCACAATAAATGTCACTTGTCATCTACCCATCAAACTCATATCCGGTTACCAAAATTTGAATATACAGTTACCTTGATACTAGGTCAATCTTACAACTTACATTTTTAAATTTGAATATTTAGTTACCTTAATACCGGTTAGCAATATTTTGAAAAGATCATTGTTTAATACACTCTGTAATTTCTATTTAACCACCTAATTTATCGTCAAATCTATTAACACGCCATCACAACTCTGAAATAGAATTCATCTATATTCTGTTTTGAAATTACAAAAATGTACTTTTTTTTAATCAAACCTTCAATTCATTTTATATGTCTTTAATGAAAAAATGCAGAGCAATGCATAGCAGTATTGACACAACAGTAATGTGTAGTTCTTTAAATTGTCTTCAAATATAAGATCGGTAATTGACACAGTATTGTAGATCATTATTGACACTGTTGTGTAAGTTACTTCATGTTACAGTGCAAGCTAATTGTCAAACATGATTCAAAAAACCTGTACTCTAACCCTAATTTTCCATCCCTTATAAATGTCAATATGCAGTTAGCATGATAAATCTACGAATTTACATTCAGTCAATTAAAAATTTATTATATCACGGATCAAATACTTACAGGATATACGACAGACACTTACTTATAAGTGAACCGCGAGTACAGATTTGGAAGAGCAGTTCATAGAACTTGAAGGATTTTAAGGGAACCGCAAATTCAAGCAATCACAATTACCCTAACAATATGTAAGTTAATTTTATGGTGCCAAGTTTTTTTAACCGACATACAATAAGCATTTTTAAGGCTGCTGGGTACGGGTCCACGCCGGTGGGCGTGGGGTGTGATATGGCATAGCCACATCGTGGCGACGACGAGCGAACACCGCCCCCCACAACGGCGTGGGGGGTTGGCGTGGCGGTGAGGTGCGACGGGCAACGGGGCGAAACGAGGCGTGGGGAGCAGATTTTGATGGGGTTTCGACCGTTACAATCATTTTGAAGAAGATAAACACTTGAAGAAGCTGCATTTCCCCCTGCACCACTTGAAGAAGATGCACCACTTGAAGAAGATGCGTTTTTTGTCTGCGTTTTTTGTCTGCATTTTTTCAAGGAAGAAGACTAGGGTTTTCTTTTAATTGGGTTTTAAAGAGGTTTTTTAAATTTGGGCTTTTCTTTTGGGTTTATCTATTGGGTTTTTATTGGTTTTTTCTTATGGTTTTTTTTTATGGGTTATTTTTTATTAAGTTTTTATATAAAAATTTATTATATAAAAAATTAGATTTTAAAATGGTGTGGTTTTATGTTTAAAAAATAAATAGAAAAGAAATGATGAGATGGAAAATAAAATGGTGTGGTGTGGTGTGGTGGGTATTTCCACCAAATGATGTGGTGTGGTGGTGGTGTGGTTGCTGATGTGGCGATGATGTGGCAGGAAAACTCCCCACCACATGTGGTGCCCATACCATGCAGCCTAAGGGTTTAAACCATATCTCTAAAAAGTAAAAAAAGATAAAGTCGATAAAGATGGAGTCGGATGGTTTGTGCAGTCGGTGACGGCAGGCGGCAAATACATTTAATCGAGATATAGATCGAATGCCCTCTTTCTCTTCCTCTCCTCGTATGCTCTGTCTCTCCATCTTTGTCAAATGTAATTTATGGTTTTAGGGATGATATTGACCGAGTAGTTGAATATTGTTGACTAACAATATTAATTTAATTATGGTTATTATTTGAAACTGTCATTAATTCTATAATTAATCTAAATAACTACTTTTGGAGTTAATGAATAATGCATTGACACGCCATAGGGTTTTTTATTTTATTTTTTGGAACTGACAAATATTTTATATAAAAAACTGAGCTTAGCAAGAAACTAAGACGAGCAAAACAAGATTACAAAGGAAACAAAAAAATGAGAAATTATCCAATCCACCAAATTACAATTAAAATTACTCCTATGTTTCACCCATACAAAAGAAGTTTCAATGATCTCTTCTGCTATAACCGGAAAAGTCTTCTATGTATTATTGAAAATCACCTCATTTCTTGCTTTCCACACACTCCATATTAAATATTGAATTATCACGGTTAAAACTTTCTTCTTCTTTGGGCAATTGCCCCAACCTACACCAAATTCTATAAGTTCTTTTACGGAGTGAAAGTTTTGCAACGGTATGCCACACCTATTGAATGGAACTTTATATTTAACTGTTTCACCCATAGGGTTTTTTATGAAATTATATTTAATTGTATAAAGCATTTATTTATAACTACATACATTGATTATTTATTGAAATGATATTTAATATAACTAGCAGGGTACCCGCGCAATGCGGCGGCGAGTACCCAGGGGCGATAATGGTGGTGGTGGTAGCAGTTGTGATGATGTTGATGGTGATGCATAGTGATTATGAGTAGCGGCAGTAGTAATGGTTGAGACGCTTCGATGTTCGGCCAAATCAACAGCAAGCATTTATATTGCTTAAAAATATGTAATTGAACCATTTCCTTTTCTCAACACGCCCTACTTTTACACAATTTTGTAGATGTGAGGAGTTGAACCTACAATCATGTGGTACTATGTAAATACCGGATACTACTCAGATATAAGATCTTTGGTAATTCCACCATTATTTCTAATTTATATAATTAGCATTACAAAAGTCACTTACAGCTTCGCACTGGCTTAGTATAGCATTTACACATAAAAAATTGGTTATACTTTATCAAATGAGTCAATTTGGGCCTTGGGTTCTCTCAAATGGGTAGAAAGGGTCAACCTGGGCGGTTTCAAGTCGCATCAAAGATGACCGTTTTGACATGCTACCCGCACTTATCTTGACACCTTTACATTACCAGCTAGAGGGGTGGTCGTTTTTGGAACCGGTAAACAGGAAATTTCAAGACAAAAAACCGGACCGTTTTAACTGGTTCCGTGTCCGGTTCAGCTACAGGCTGGGCTGGCCTTTCAGGCTGTTCTGAACAGCTGCAATTTTACATATTTTTTGCTGCAATTTTACCTGTTCTACACAGCTGCAAAAATTATGCATAATACATAATTCTGCACAAACTTTTTTGGTGATATACCCAAATAAATTAAAATAAACAAGAATTTCATTACATAATCCAAAATTCATATTCTCTAAAATATATTGTTTAAACCAAAATTTTACAACCAATGTTTCTTCCCCTCATTGAGAAAGCAGGATACCATCTAAAATCATAAAAGAAACAACCTGGACATGAACTATATCACAATTCACTTACATCGAGATCAAGATCAAGATCAAGTCAAATGGAATAGAATACCCCCATCATCATATTCCAGTTCAAGAACCGACGAAATCATAACATAACCAGCTCGACCGGTAAACCCAAAACCCCGAGAACTGGAAAAGATAAAAATGAGGAAGTGAGAACCGAGAGATACACTGGGTCTAACCATTTCCGGTCCGGGTTCAGTTTTTTGGGTTTCAATCTACATCCCATATAAATATATAACAAAGTCTTTTAAATTTAGACAAAAGAAGTTCAAGCTTAAAAAGCAACCACGAAAATGTAACAATTTCGGTATACATTGGTTACTGAATGGTAATTGTCACACCCCGCTAAAAGTGGTTTGCGGAAGAACGGGCGTGCGACTATCATGGGTAAACATAGCATATGATTATCGTCAACAATAAATGTATGATAAAAATAATGTCACCAAAATTTAAAATAAACAAAGTAGTTGAACCAAAACATAATTTTTTTAACTAAAATTTAGAGGTGACATCTTTACAAAACGAAAGCTTGACTCCAATGCATGTGACTCAATGCTTAGCTTAGATACCTGAAAAACATAAGTAAAAGTATCAACAAAATTGTTGAGTGAATTCACAGGTTTTATAATAAGTTCAATTTGTTCCACAATTTTCGTATGCCAGTCATGGCAAAAATAGAGTGATGATAAAAAATGTTAAAAATAGTATGCTCCAAAAGCAGTAGTAAAAACATAATAGTTTTCGCATGTCATTGTTGGCAAAAATAGTGTGATGATATAAACGTTAAAAATAGTCTGCTCAAAAGCAGTAATCGTTTTCGTATGCCATCGTTGGCAAAAATAGTGTGATGATATAAACGTTAAAAATAGTCTGCTCAAAAGCAGTAATCGTTTTCGTATGCCATCGTTGGCAAAAATAGTGTGATGATATAAACGTTAAAATGACATGCTCCGAGAACAGGGGCACGATAAAATCACAAGAAGAAATATGTGACGGTGATCCCCCAAAAGGTTAGCTATACCCTTTTGAGTTAAAATCTCGACCCTAAGCCCATAACCAAAACAACAACTTTCAAACGTATTTCACTTTCTGGATATACACTCCACGGGTTCGATAAACATCGTTAGTTAGCGCGACCAACCAAATACGGGGGAGGGTAAGTCTCGGCCAATAGTACTATCTGCATATCCAGGGCCTAGTCACAACTAGCTAATGATTATGTATGTAAGCATATACGCACTTCCATGCACTACATCTGAACCTAGTCCGAGATAAGGATTCGTTGTCAAGTTTCCAAAAATAGTTTCATCACAAATAATCGAAAACAATAATAGTTTATATGTTTTTCACCACAATAGTAATTAAAATAGTTAAAACGTAGTAAAAGAGGGGTTGTGAACTTACAGTCACAATAAGATTTGTTAAATACGATATGATAAATAATGTAAACATGAAGTTGTTATGTTTTTCACCCCAAAGTTGTAAAAGCAGTAAATAAAATGCGGTAAAATGTGGGGCAGTGAACTCAACTGATGCGTCCAAAATGCTAATCAACAAAATGATATGAATGATATGCTCAAACAACGCCTCAGCTACCTATGGGTGTGAGGTTAAACAGTAAGTAGATGCTTCACAAGCGCATCTATGCAAGTGGTTCACTCAATTGATGTTTTTAAATGTCGCTAGGCGCGATGTACTTATTATGGAATTTATAAATACTAATTTATTTATCAATACTTAGTATTTTATAACTAATTTCACTTATACTATTATTAGTACAAATAACATATATAAAATCTATATTTGAATATAAAACCTATTATATGTTCACATATATGTAAATATGAGTTCGTGTCAGTGTGAAAGGGGTTTACTAGTTTGACTTATTTAAATCTTTCACAATATGTGGCCAGTGTCAATGGTACACTCCTTTACCATTTATTTAAATCTTTCACACCTATGTAATTATCATATAATTACACCTGCTTCCCAACATAATTCTTGAGTGCACCTAATACAGATCGTACAACAGCTCGCGATGAGTGTTTGGGTCGGTGTTTGATTCACATTTTTCTTTTAGTCTTAAAACATCTCAACATTTCATTTAAGAACTACACTTCACTATTAGATCATATATTAACCGTATATTAACTTAAATGTTAGTTTTGCAATGGTTATAATAGTTTCTTCCGCTTGTACGAATAATTTTAACAAGGTTTCTTTTCATGTAAGAAATTGTAGGTTAATTATATGTATACTTTCGGTAGATAATCATCATGAGTAACCCAACAAGCATAAACACAAGCTATTTTTCGGTTTGTAGTGGTGGTTTAACAAGGTTTTAACTTGAAAAAGTGTTGTGAATCTAGTGTTTAACACATTTTAAAGATGGTTTCTTTTGAGTGAACCTTACTAGCATAAAACATATAGATTTAAAGATTAGAATAAGGAAAGAGTTGTATTCTCACAAGACTTTTTGGTATGGATCTTTTGAGAATTTGGTGTGTTCTCCTTCTTTTCCAAGGCACCAAGGAGGATGGATCTTCTTAGTGAACTACTTGAAAGATGTTTAAAATAGGAATGGCCAGCCCCTTAATCTCGAATTCCAACAGTCTACAAAGGTTCAAGTGGATGTTTTAATGGTGAAATGTTGTAGAGGAAGTTACTATGGTGATTTGGCAACTTGAACCACTCAATTTGAAGTTAAAATGAGAAAGTTATGGATGTTTGAAGTTGGATTTGTGGGTTGAATATTCAAATCAGGAATTTGAGTTTTGTGAGAGGATTTTAGAAGGTTTCTTCTTCTAAATCCTTTGAATCCTACTAGTAAGGAATTATGAACAAGGGATCTTATGGATCTTTGCTTAGAAATGGAAAAAGAAGAAAGAATTAAAGAGTATAAAGTTTTACCATAACACAAGAGAATAGGGTTGAGTTTTGCTTTGGTGATTTTCGTGTGATTGGGAGAGGGAGGAAAAGTGACCTTGTTATGTTAAAGTGTTGGTCTTTTACCTTTCTTGAGGCATGTTGGGCAAAAGAGATCATTATAATTTTAAAGTCCCAAAGGGTGAAAAGAAGGGAAATGGTGATGTCTGCCGAAAGCAAGGAGTAGGAGGGGTGGTTTGGTGTTGTCAGGGAACAAGTAAAAAGGTATGGATGAACAAGTTGACTTTCTTGTTTGAGAATTTAGTATTCATTTATTTTATATGTTAAATTTTAAGGATGATATATTAATGTATGGTGTTTGTGTACTTTGTTTCTTCACTTGACTATTGCCATGCCATACTGAATGAAATGAGAGAAAGAAAAAGGTAGATGGGGTGGATGATGGATGGCAGTCGAGATTTCAACAAGAGAGAGGACAAAAGTGATTTAATTAGTTGGAATTGTATATTGAGTGTACATATGTACAAAGCAAAATGTCAGACACCATATCCGACACCCCTTTCGAAATGATGGTATTAAGATATCATATTACTAACACAATTTCACAAGTAAAAGAGTATGGGTGAATCAAATGTCATATTAACCTTTTTATCATTTAATGTGTTTCATTTTGATTATTTATTCAAATACTTGTTCAGTTACATATCCGATGAACACAAAAGGAATCCATGAGAACGGTTAGAAAACTTATTAAGTTTGTTGTTTATTAATTTTAATTCAACTAGCCGTTCACGATCCTTCGTATATATATATTGATTCGGGTTGGGGTGTATTGCATTGTGAAAATATTATATATTTATAGTCTTAATTGTAACAACTATAATTCACGTTTATGAGTCACTAACTAGCTAAATTTTCGATTCTACCGAGTGATCGCTAAACTTAATGAATATACTAAGTTTTATATATATCCCGTGCTTATTAAATGTATAGACTTTAATCACAAAATGTGGTTCATGCTAGGCTTATAACTCCAACTAAATTTCTTGTTTTATATAAAAGTTGTTTTACAAATGGTGCATGTCAATTAAGTGTCAGGTAAAACGACCCGTTTCGGAGGGTTGTCACAGTAATAGTTCCACAGATTTGATGTCAATCTGAAGCATAAAAAACACTGAGTTAGTAATGAAAAAAATATCAATTTCGACTTTTAAAGACAAATCTCCATAATCCATACCCTTTCACCATTTGTTCATTAACTACATACTCTTTGGCCCTTGCGCAGATAAGTTTTTAGTTGTTTCCATTGACAACAGTGACTTAAAATAAAATTGGAAACACATAAAGTCAATTTGCATTACCCTAAAAAAGTTGCATCTAACATCACACTCAAGTTAAAACTAAATGATTAAAAATCTCCAATAAAGGTGAAAGACAAATTCATCTAACAATATACTTTTAGGTCAAGAACATGAACTACAATTGCTGAAAAAGAAGCACAACAGGGATCGATCTTTTCTTACAACTATCAATATGCATTTGCAAGTCAACAAATAGAAATCAAACAAGAAACACAATACCAAATTGTAGTTTGGGGAGAAACTTTGAATTCTTCGGCTGCAAATTTAAGGACATCAATCACCTGGGCTAAAAACAGCAGAACAACTAAAGGTTCTAATAAAGTAAACCTTGACAAAAATAAACGAAGACATAGGTAACGTAAACTTCGAAATGAAGCTTGGGATTGGAGATGAGGGTAACTTGAACGAAACTTCCCCAGCAGCACCACTCGCCATTGTAGATACATTCTTCTAAATTCAAATATATAATTGATAATTAAGATGTGAAGTCATTACAATAAACCGCTAAATTCGGCAGATTGTGGCGTGAATTTCGTATCAATTAGGGAATTTTGGAAGGATGAACTGGGAGTTTTATCGACATGGATTAAGGGAGAGACAATAAGGAAAATATTGGATAACGGTGATGATGGTGGTTGAGCATGCTTGAAAGAACCGAGGAGGGGTGGGAATCGGGCAAGCATCTGGGAAATTGTTAAACCGAGGGGTGGGAATGGAAACGACGGGTGGGTTTATGAGATAGGGTAAATAAGGCCCGTGTAGAATATGATATGTCTATTATTTAGGATGTAACAAATCTAATATCCTATGTTGGTTAGCAATGTCATGAGATATGGTCATGGTCTCAAGTTCGATTCCAGCTTCTTACACTTTTTTGTTTAAAACTAAGTAGATCCAAAAATGGAAAGTTATTGGCTGAATTTTCAGCCTGCTATTTAGGGCTAGGCCCCCTTTGTGAGGAGGCACCCCTTCTCCCGAAGTTACGGGGCTATTTTGCCCAGTTCCTTAGAGAGAGTTGTCTCCTAAATGCATTATAGATAGTAGAGATTACTGTTATAATTAATAATTTGTACTATTAGAACAAATATAAAAATTTATTTAAATAATGCAACTTGCAAAAATTGTATTTTGGTAACAAAAATCAAACAATTTTCTACTTCATCAATCATACAACATAGTTATAAACATATTGTTAAAACGTAAGCCAATGAGGCAAGTGATAAAAGAATAATTACAGCATAATAATAGATATATTTTCCCGTCTATATTGTTAGTAGCAATTCAATTTTATTATTATTATGCTTTTTAAATTGTACTCCTTCCGTCCCACAAAAAACTTCCCATTTCACCCCAAAATTTTGTCCCACAAAAAACTTCTCATTTGAAAATTGAAGGGACTCACTTAATAAATTAATATTATCTCATTAACTTTATGTCATTTTTTATCATTTTTTTAAAGTTTCTCTCACTAACTTTATGTCAATCTCTAAACTAATCCTATATTTTAATCAAATTTATTACCAAATACCCCACCATCAACTATCTCCTAAAAACATGTGCCCAAATCAAATGAGAAGTTTTTTGTGGGACGGAAGGAGTATTTTTTTAGGTTTCATCTAAAAGTAAAGTTTCATTTAATTTTAAAAGAATATAATTTTCACTAGCGTTTATTTTGCTTTGACCATTAATAAGAATCAATGTCAATCATTGTCAAAAGTTGGTATGTCTTTGAGAAAATCAGTGTTTTCACATGGACAGTTATATGTATCGTTGTCTAAAGTAAAGAGCAGTCAATGTTTGAAAATATTATTATAAGATAAAGACTTTGCTCTTACAAATAAAATAACAAATGTCGTTTATAAAAAAATTTTATTTCGTCTCTAAATTTCCTATACCATTTATTCATGTATCAAAAATTATTTTCTCATCATTTCAATTATGGATTGTTATGTTATTTCAACAGTATCACTATTTTATTATATTTGTACATCTCTGTCCGCCCGAATTTGAAGCTAGTATTATATATATCTATACTAATTTATAATGCAGATTAGACATTTCTAATTGCGGAAGTTTGAATTCAACCCTTCCGTTTTTGGAAATGTCCAAACCCGCGTAAATGAAAAATGTTAAAATGGTTGCTACCAAAATTCGAACCCGGGTGGGCAAGTAGCCACTTTGTTGACAAGGCTTCGAATCCGAACCATACTATCTATCGTTCCTGGGTATTAAAACTGGCCAGCTGATTAAAAGGCGTCATCATCGGCCCAATTACCAGCCCAGTACTTATGAGAATTGTCTCCCCCACGAAACAATTTGAATGAAACCTAAACGCCCCTGCAACCGTTGATTCCCTTTTCCTTTCCTTAAGCATATCTTTGTAACCGTTGATTGTTGTTTGCCGACGGCATTCTGTTCTTGAGGACCAACGTTTTTCCCTATTATTCACCATGAAAAATTATATCAAGTGAAGGAATATAGATGAAAGTTGGGCTGGCTGCATTGATGATCATATAATTCAACGGGCTATTGAAGCCCTAACCCTAATTCACAGTTGTTCTCGCCAACTCTGTTCCTTTTTCATCTACTTGGCACTCTGATACTGATAAAGTTGAGGTATGTTTTTTTATTAAAATAAATTTATTTTAATCAATTTTTTTGTTAAGGAATAAGTCAACAAAATTCAAATACACTCATGTGTTACTGCTGTTGTTATGATTGTAACCTTTTTCTGATGATCAGATTTTAGAGATTAATCAAGGTAAATTCACAAATTCCATTATTACAGAAATAATTTGGTAATATTCAAAATTAAATGAAAATTAATACAAACATTAACTGTTTAGATGCATACAGATCTCGAGGAAACACCTACACATACGAAGTCCAGTTGATCAAATTGATTTGGTTGACTTTTTGAGGTCAACTAAATAACCATCAATACTTGAAATTGGAAATCAGTGTTTCTCACTCTAAAGGTCATACTTTTCCTTTATTACTTGCTACAACTGAAAAGAATTGATTTTATTGTAAGTCAGATGAACGAGATTTTGATAGATTATAGGATTGTTGTTGTAAATATAGTAAGTAATACATTTTATTTAGCTAATTAATGTAGCTATTTGTTATGATGGAACAGTTAGAAGTATTTGTAGTAATTTGATTATTCAGTTTGAGTATGGGGTGGTTACACAAACTGCTGTTGAGCCCGTTGGAGTTTTGGATTGCATATAAAACGGTTTTTTATTCTTCTCCAAATATTAACTCCCCATGGAATATGATGAAGGTAAGTTCTTATTCCTACTTATTTGACGAGTTTTTTTAGAGGAGGTGATTCTGACCCGTTTACGTTTACTTATGAATGGGTCAGTTGGGTTGCGTTTTATCTCAAGTAGGCTGAACTTGACATACGTATTCAAACTCATAAAGAAAATGGAATAATTACTCTCACGTAAGATTTATAAGTGCTGGTTAAATATTTACATTAAACATTTTCTGATTTCATGCTTTTTCTAGGGACTCTGGTATTGGTATGACCCACCAAGAACTTGTTGATTCATTAGGAATAATTTGCAGGTGTTTCTTTACTAAAATTTCTTCATTAATTCCAACTTTAGGAGCAGATTTAGTTTTCTCGCTAGCATCAGTGCATCACGAAGGTATTCAACGCAATAATAATAATAAAAATAAGTTTTTATATTATTTTTTTATTTTTACATTTTTTTCCGTCAGCACTTGTAGTTCCTCCATTGCGGATTACTGTATGGATTGAATTCATTATTTGAAGAAGCGTATTTTAGCTCATAATCAACCGGGTTCCTCAAAACCCGACCCTATTTCTAGATTTAACACTTTGAGTGACTTTACACACTTTCTTCATTTCCATTTTTTTTATAGCAGACCCATTAGATTCAACATTTGTGCAAGTCTACTTATCTAACCTCAATTGAGCACATTGCAGTTATTATGGAAATTGTAGTTAACTTGTGTGGACAATATGATGTTTTCTGGACAAATTTGCTTGACTATTATTAGGATGTAGTTAACTTTTGTATTTACCTGACTTGAATAAATCTTACATGGAATTAGGGAAATGATAATAATTGTAATGAAGACATGTAAAGATAGTTGTTGGTAATAACTTTGATGAAATAGTTTTGGACCAATCAAAGGATGTGCTTTTAGAGGTACCTTTTTTAAACAATGTCAAACCATTAAATATCTATATCTACGTGTTGTATCATGATAAAATAATATAAAATATTATGTATCTCTATGGTGTGGCCATTGTCAATCACTTCAACCAATTTACAAAAAAAACATGCCAAACGTCTTAGAGTCATTGATTCCCTTGTTATAGCCAAAATGGATGGCACCACAAATGAACACCCTTGTGCTAAGGTATTTTCAAGATCAGTTTTTTTTAATTTCTTTCATAAATTGTTAACAAAAAAATTTTCTTGACTAATTATGTTTTATTTATATTCAATCTGATGACACTTTTTTGGTCCCCGACAATAAGAGCTTACACCGGTTAGTTGCCTAATAAATAGCCCATTACTGGATTGATGTCATTAATGCCCGATTTGTGGAAGTTTAGGAATTGTTAAACCATTGGGTTGTGGAGTAGAAGCTACATGGAATCGATTAATTAAAGGAGAATGTGGAATTAGGGCTTTATCGGCTGAAGACGTGAAAATGAATTATTTCGATTATCATATTCAATTGTACACATTTGATCAATTGACTTCCAAAGTAGTTGCAATTGTACCTTGTGGTATTAATTCTGGCAAATTTGATTTGCAATTATGACTCAATTCTAAGGTATTACGTAACAACAATAAATCAATAATCTTCTCTATAAGCTAAATTTAAGTATAGCTAATGTCTAATTGTTCCATTTGTTACTATTTGCAGCATGGTAAGTCAATTCCTAGGTTGTTACAGGTTGGGCATGCAGGACCCTTGATCTTATGGCAACTGGTTTGCTTATTCTATGTATTGGCAAAGCAACAAAGTTGGTTGATAGGTAATATTTTAATTACTTTACATGTTGTGAAGTGTTTGACAAATTATGATTACTAGCTGGTACCCGCGCAATGCGGCGGCGGGTACCATGTAACAATATTATGCGGCAAACAAATGTTGTCCGATAGCAATATTTAGTCGTTGGTACATTACTTTGAAAGCTGACATATCATCATGGATGGCGGTAATAATCTTCGACATTCAAAGGACAAACATTAAGTAAATTTGAATGTTTAATCAGACCAGCTCTTTCTATAATTTTGAATCACTTATAAAACATAGAAAGAAGTTACAAAAAGATCATATCCAACAATTCCATTTTAGAAATGCACAATTTAATTTGAACCACAAAAATATAATACTAAGAAATCACCAAATAAATTCTTTAGGAACAAAATTCAATCAGTAGGTATATAAAAACACAAATACTCGGCTCCAAACTAAAACCAGTATCAATTGTGCTGAAAACACAGGGTGATTAGACCAATATTCCCATTTGCTATTCTTCGCTTCTGGCTCAACCTCTCTATTTCTATATATCAACAAACTACGTCCCATTCTAAAAAAGTAGACTGCCATAAAACCTAATCATTTTCACATTGTATTAAGGGAAAAAGTGGCAAATTGGAGGACTAAATAACATTTAATTTTGTAAAATAAAACAGTTTGGGTTGACCTAAAATCCTATTTGTCCACAAATACAAATTTTTTGTAACCAATTACTGTGTCAAATTACGATTAAAAAAACTATATTGCTTCAATAATAATCCACGTTTTTTAAATTGAGTTAGAAGGTTTTTGAATTAAAACTACAAATTTAATTATACCTAATTTTGACCCAACGAGTTCAACCGGTACATCAGGTAAATGTTCTATGTAGGATCAGCCATGGGTGGTCTTGTGCTGGCTGTGCCATGAATTGTTGAACATACATAAAAGTGTAAAAGCATGAAAGAGGACATCCCTTAATAATGTTGAATAATTAATAACCTTCAGCATAATCTTTAGCAGAAACGGCAACCAAAGAACTTCAATTAACCATATACTATCCATGATTTCAATTAAAGATGTAGATTAATGGTTCCAACAGGTAAAACTAAACAGATTAGTTTAAAAGCAAGTTTCAAGTAAGCAAGATAACACAAAAGTTGTTTTGTGATTTCATTTATCATAACTTTAGAGCATAATAATCGATTAACTCACTTCTTTATGGTAAAAGATGAACCCAATATCAAAAAGACAAAACTTTTAATAACCCACTAAATTTACTCACTTTGCACAATGTATTGTAATTTCTTGATTAATAAAGTGTAAAAAAATTAGATTTTCAGTATGTACAGATATGCTGCATCTACAATGGCAGAATGGTGAGTGCTCGATTACCCAAAAGTTGCACTCTTGTACATCACATGCCATACATTCATCTCTAGTAATTCTACTCCAAAGATCTTCTTGAGCATCTTTACAGTCTATAACTAAATCATTAGCCAAATATATCCGGTCAAATAGACAAAAGTCAACGCATGTAATAGACACATCATTTTAACTGTAATTAATTAGTAAGATTATTTGATTTACCTTGCTCCTTATAGAACGAAGGCCATTGAACTTATCCAAGACATCAAGTCTTAGTACTTGGCATAGTAAGCAAGTCAACATCCCTAGAAAAAAAATTTAAAAATAAGAAACAAAGAAAGATAGAAAAGCTAACCTGTTTCTACTTTACAAACCCAATTATAAAGTTTAAATCTTGGAATTTAAAGAAGATTTTAGTCACAAACCGTCATAACATTCGTTTATGCACTAACATCAGCTTCACAAAAAACCGATGCAGCCTCTATATAATGTGCAGTTGCTCGAATATTAACCACGTTATGGAGATTCTTCATCTGTTGACCGATCCAAATCGCATTCACCAGAAAATATGATTTAGGTAGCCATTAAGATGCTTGATAATTCTTGGCAAACCATTGTTCTTTCACCAAAGGTGTTCAAGTTAACATAGATTGGCGTATTCTTTTCCTGAATCATTCTTGCTAACCGCTTTTAAGTTACCTTAGGTGAGATCAAACAAATCATTCAGTCGCCAATTACTCCTGCAAAAACCAAAATGATTTTCGAGTACCTATAAACGATATTGATTGGTAAATTAGAATTAAACTACGTACATAAAATTTTATGGATATACGTATTAAATATGAAAAGGAAATAGAATCAAATAGATAGAGAGACGATCAGGTGCCTCGGTGTAGAACCTGATTGTTGCTGTAATTGGCGTTTGGTATTTATTGGGTGAAGATGGATACCCATCGATGTGCTAGATTTTAGGAATCGAGGAAGGATACGCATGGTTGAAGCAATCGAGAGTCTAATTGCGGAATCGAGGAGTCGGATTAAAATGACTGGCCATGGCTCCTCGGTTCTATCATCGTGAGGATAACCTCGAGGAAGGGAATTGAATCAACAAGGCGGATAAAGCAATATTTAATAGTGTTGTGTTTAGGATAGTTAACACAAATATCCGCCAGAGCAGGTGGTTTGGTCTCTGAACTTGAACCGGGAGGTCCTGTGTTCGACTCCTGGCTTGTTGTTATTTTTTTCACGTAAAGGGAAAGTTTCCATAATTAGTAAGTGTGTTGGCTGAATTTTCAGCCCTGCTAATTATGGAAAGGGTAAACCCTTTATAATATAGTAGAGATTTGCAAAATTATTAGATAAAATAATGGTCATTGTATTATATATTAGTTAATAGTTAATTAGGTGATCGTCATTGGGTTTATATGAAATTAATGGACTTTTTTTTTGTTTTCTACATAGGGTGCGATTCGTTACACTTTGCATGGATTGATTATCAAGATAGAGCAAAGAGAAAGAGTGACTGAAGTCTTGAAGTAATATGGCGAAAACATGTGGTTCATCGTCCCAAATATTTACAAATGCTTTTCCTAAGCATTGCAGTACATCTGGTGGTATTAATTTAGTGGCGACTTTGAACCTGTTGAGGTTTTCTATTTCTTTTTCCTAAAATAATCACATGTTTTTCAACGCTCAACGTATGTTTATCCAAATTTTTAATTTTCATATTATTGTTGTGAAAATATTTCATTTGGTGATGCTACAGGACAACCTTTTTCTCTTTGATATGAATGTTGAGAAATGAGTTAATGATTTCCAAATATAAATTATTATTGTAATGGTTAAACAATCTTTTCATATGAATGCTGAAAATATTTCTGAATATTATTGTCTCCTCTTTTTATGCAAATACGCCGTACCTTTTTCTAATACAAATGTATTTTCGTGTTCTTAGAGTTTGTCGGAATGTGTTATGCGTTCTATTGACCACCAACCCATCACCATACTTACTCAACATTCACTACTGTCGCCACACCATAACTATCGCCGTCTCTAAAGTACAGTTACTGGGTACCCGCCGCCGCATTGCGCGGGTACCCTACTATTATTGATGAAGTAAGTTCTTTAACAAGGTACTACCCATAGCTTTAATTGACTGTTATATAATAAGGATACTCTTAAATCATTATCAATCATGTCTTAATTTTCTAAATAATTGGAGTTTGCTTGTTTAGGTGTTGATGGCTGTTTCTGAAAAATGTAAACACCATTTAGCAGAACCATGGACCAAATTATTCCATTTGGTGCAGCAAAGGGTGAATACTCGCATATATTACCGCTTCAACTTCTTTTGGTAAAGATGTTTTACCTTGTGCAGCTGCCCTACTTGATGTCTCAACACTTTCTGATGTCATTTAAATATCATAATCTAAAATATTTGTCGTCATATATGGATATTACATATCATAATCTTTCTACTCACCATGTTTTAGTGTAGTTTCTTAAAAATTTAATAACTTGCTCGAAAGAGAGCTGCAAATTGGAGTGTTGCAGTTAATTTGGACAATACTCGCTATTCAAAGTTTTGGCAAGCCAAATGAATTCTAAGACTTGTCAAGAAGTGTCTAGGGCACTTCACACGAACTGGACAGAAATCATGTACTTAATCTAGGCTCCTAAAGGGGTAAGAAGTTGCATTATTTAGCGTTAATTTTGTTACTGAAGCTCATAATATGTAAAATTTACGAACTTAGATTAAATATTACAGGGCTCATTTCTTGAATAAATTTATATATTTGACCCATTGGAGTTAAATATATAAATTTTATCTGGGTCAAGCTTGTATCTTTATTAGAGACTTTTTTTCTTCTTTTGAAACAATTAAATGTAGCAAGAGCCTGTATAATTTCTAGGATTTTCATGCTTATGTATTGTATACGTTATAAAAATATGTAACCAATTGACTTTTAATCGCCATGAATATATAGTTCGCAGCCCGCCGCATCGCGCGGGTTTTAACCTAGTACATATAAATACATCTTGTTAATTTTAGAACTTAAAAATTAACACTTCTTTTAATCCTTATTAAATAAACCCTAATCTTGTTCTTTATCAATCAAAAATAGGGTTTTGACTTTCTTGATCAAAGACATTATTTTAAAATTTTTTAATTATAATCAATCTTATTTAAACAATAAACTTTGTTTAAATTCTAAGATAGATTATAACCCTAATAAATTTATTTAAACTTTTTAATTTAAACCTTATAGACAATAAATTTTGTCTAGACTTCTAGGTTTAAAGAACTAGTCTTAATAAATCTATTAAAATAATAATTAATTCTTTTAACCAATTAAACTATACTAGTTTAATGTTCTTGGTCCTAGATTATATCTAGGGTTTTTCGAAAAATTTCCCAAGTCTAGGAAACGTTTCCACCAATTAAACTAAGCTAGTTTAACAAACTTGGTGTCCAAGGAACCTACTAGATCACGAAAATCTTGAGAAAAAGGAAAGAATCATTTTTGACCAATTAAACCAAAACTTGGTTTAACATACTTGGTCCTAGATTTTGAAGATCAAGTAATTAAGGAAAGAATCCTCTTGATCAAGAACTTTGATATTCTTGATCCTAGGGTTCTAGAATTAAAAAATTGCTAGGGTTAGGGAAAAGAAGCTTTTTGATCAATTAAACAAATCTTGTTTAACATACTTGATCCTAGGGTTCTTTGCCTTACACGAAATTTCTAGGGTTTTCTAGAATCCTTTTGACCAATTAAACTTAACTAGTTTAACATGCTTGGTCCTAGGATTCTTACCCTTTTTTTCGAAAATACAAGGAGAAGAAGAAGAAGAAAAAACTTTAATAAAAAAAAATTAAACAAACAAACTTTGTTAATCTAGTTTAGATCTCTAAACCAACGCTCTGATATCACTGAAGGGTTTCATTGTAACTTATTGACCACTTGGGTCAACCTCCTAGTCACTTGGTTCGAACCACACTGACCAAGAACATGAACTTGTTCTTGACCAGTTAAACCAACTAGCTAGTTTAATCCCTAAAAGCGGAACTGAGATTAAACTTAATCCTTAAACCCTAAAGGATTGGGATCTTGGAAATCTAGACTTGATTAACAAGGAAGAAACCTTGTACGAAAAACCCGAACACACACATGGCTTGTGTGGTTCGTTCGACCATCAACCAAAGAACCCTAGGGTTCTTTGGTCGAATTCGTCCAAGAGGGGAGAAGGGAGAAAAGGGTTTCCCAAAACATACTTTGTTGTTTGCTTAAGAAAGTCCACTGGTGATGAACACGACGAGCGACCTTCTAGTTGATCCTTGTAATGATCTTCGATCTTCAAGACTTGAAGAACACGAAGAACGAACGAAGAACACGAAGAACACAATGCTTGTGTTCTTGTGTTGGGATTTGGCCGAAACTAGGGAGAGGGAGGCTAGGGTTTTCGGCAATTGTGGTGTGTCACAATAAGGGAACCCCAAGCCTTCTATTTATAATAGAAGAACTTTCACTTAGGGCCCTTCTAGTTTAATTAAGATCAATCTCTTAATTAAACTTATCTTTTACACATTAAACCATTGTAGTTTATCTAGTTATTATTGTTACAGTTAATTATTAAATGTCTAGTATTATACACTCAATATTTCGGTACCCATATACACGAAATATATTCTTGTATTTATACTTTTAATAATTGATTATATAATAAACTTTATATAATCTAAACAATAATATTATCTAAACACTATATGATTTAATAGCTTTAAATCATATTATGGATAATCTATAATTAACACATTGTATATTTACTCAACTAGTAAATGTACAAATACTTGTATTAATTAGTTAGTTAAACTAATCTAGTAATAAGTCAAGCTTGACTTAATACTTAACTTGATTCATAAATGACTATTATGAATCAATCCTCTTCCAAGTATCATTATATATCTTACTTGTATTACATGCACTCACCGGTGTGACCCTTAAGTGTTTCGTAGGCATGGATGTATCATCATAGGTTGACTAACTGTGCACATAAATCCTTCAATGGCCTCATCTAACATGGCTGCTCGTTTGACTTCCAATTCAAACTCCGGTGGTAGCCCATTTGCATACCGAACCACCTTCAAATGTTCAGTCGGATAAGCCTTGATTACAAACGGAAGTAATCCCGTATACTTTTTTGTGTATTCTTCCACCGACATATTACCCTTCTTCATGAACACGGACTCTTCTTGCAACTCTTCTAGATCTCTCTCGGGACAAAACTTTTCCTTCAATCTACTCGTGAACTCCTTCCACGACATCTTGTAAAACACTTTCCTACGCAAAGTCTCATACATGGTATCCCACCATGTCAACGCTTCATCCTTTAATTGTCGGGGCGCATAGGTGACCATGTCTTTCTTCAAACACTTGCTACTTTCTAGCACTTGCTCAGTTTCCCGAATCCAACGCATCGTGACCTTCGGTTCCGAACTTCCATAATACGCACCGGGGTTGCACGTCATGAATGTCTTGTATGTACATCCTTCCCTTTCCTCCGACCCCGAGTCATCACTCCCTTCGGTCGATGGCTTCTCAGTACGAATCTTGTTACCCGAAGACTTACTTCCCCCACGGGACTTAGAATTATCATGCTTATCCTCATTCAACCGGTTATCCATGATTCGGTTCACATCCTCATTCACCATTTCCCTTATTTGGGTAAACAACTTCTGGATAGCTTCCACAGTTACCGGTGTTTTGTTTGCATCAAAATCGGAACCCTCTCCATTATTACCGGGATGAGTCGGGATTCGATTTGAATCCGCCTCATGATCTCGTGGAACTTCTCCACCTCTTGGGTTCACCATTTGCTATATCAACATATTAAACCATTAGAACTCAAAGATTGACTCATTAGTCAAATATAACCCATATAGCCCAAAACATTATCTTTCCTCTTAGGGATCGACCCTATAATACCCATACCGAACGGTCTCAAAAGACTAATCATGGACATCCTATGGAAACATATGGTCCTACTAGCATAGCTTAAGACTAGGGAGGTCAAACCTACATAATTCACTTAAACTATAGCTCTGATACCAAGTTGTAACACCTCAATTCTTAAAACATCATTTAAATCATATTTTTAGATATAAATATTACAAAGTCCGATATCTCAAAATACGGTTTAACAAAAACCATTAAAAGTTTATCAGAGTATTAAAACCGGTGTTACAATATAATATCATAACCATAGGATAAACGGGATCTACCTACGAGCTCCCGAGCTAATCAACACTAGGCCACTTCTATCGCGACCTTCTAATCCTTCGATCCTGAACCTGAGTACATAGCCAAAAAAAAGTAGTACATGAGACAAAATAGTCTCGTGAGATACATGGGTTTTCGATAGGGCTGTCAAAACCTGACACGACACGACAAAAATACACGAAACGAAACGAAACAAAATTGGCACGAAACTGAAGTCTGAATTCGTGTTCATGTCGTGTTCGTGTTGTTTAAAAGAAACACGAAGTCGTGTCGTTTCGTGTTCGTGTTCAGAGATTAACACGAAATTGACACGATAGTTATGATTTTGTCGTGTTTGTCGTGTTTTTAGCATGTAATAAGTAAGAAATTTGTTATTTATTTTGTGTTGTCGTGTTTATCGTTTTTTAATCGTGTCGTGTTCGTGTTACCAAAATAAAACACGACTTCGTGTCGTGTTTTTTCGTGTTGAACGAATTCGTGTCGTGTCGTGTTATCCAGAAACACGAAACGATATCACGATTTGACAGCCCTAGTTTTCGACCCATTCTCAAAAAGATTTATAAATAATATTTATAATATTATAATTACTTATCCTCATCATTTCTATTAATTCATAACTCGTCTTCTATTCATTTAATCGTATAAACTAATAAGCTTACCACAAGCTTATTCATCATCAAATCACATATTTGTAAGCTATCTCCAAGCTTA
This sequence comes from Calendula officinalis, assembly GCA_963853835.1. Taxonomy (NCBI): domain Eukaryota; kingdom Viridiplantae; phylum Streptophyta; class Magnoliopsida; order Asterales; family Asteraceae; genus Calendula; species Calendula officinalis. The sequence goes on along the minus strand of OY970827.1, from coordinate 36,539,451 downwards.
CACTTTCTTCATCATATACGCAACGGACCTCTCCGAAGCCAGCTCTCTCGATATGGGGATGTCATAGGTAAACTATAAAGGTAATTGGGAGCCCCCATCTTACCAAGATTCATAAACTCTCTCCGTTTCCGGGTCGTCATGATCACCCAACACTGGGTGTCGTAAACTTGACATTCTACTCTTTGCGCAGGAAGGTACCACCTCAAGTAGACGTCTCATGCTCCCCCATTTCTGGGCGATCTTATTCCATATATCTCATTCATCACATATGAGCATTAGCTCCATTAATCATATTCAACATCAATTAGAATACACTTATTCTAATGATCATATCATTCTTATTATTTTATCGTTCTCATTACCAACTTTACCAAGTCCTTTAATAAATAAAACATATTTGTTATTTATAAAAAATCATATAGTTTTAACTTTATTTTGACTAGAATACTTATCTCTTACTAGTCACTTTATACTTATTCTCTTAACAATTCAATCACTACTCTTATTAGTATAATTTTACCAATAAATACTTATTTATTAAAAATCATCATCATTAGTTTTATTAATGTATTTGCTAAGAAAACTCCATATCATATACTCTCAATCATTATCTTTATTAATACTTCTTATTAATAAAAACTCATTAACAATTTATATAATCATACTTATCAAAATAGTCAATTATATAGACTATATCTTAATAGGATATTAAACACATTTTTCTTATCTGTCTAATCTCTATCTTTATTAAAATATTTATAAAGACTCCATAAACATCATTTCATTTCAAAATCCTTTTACTATGTACCCAGTTTAAAAGTCACATGTACTCACCTTAGCCAAACTTGATCCAATATGTGTCCCTTGAACACAATTCTTGCTTCCCAAGACTTGAAAGCCTCAAATCCTTCCACCAAAGCCCTAATATATAAATCATCACAAGATTTAACATCAAACACCATCATTAACTACATCTCTTACCACTAGTTAGCTACTAATATCATTTTCCTCAATTTTTGGTGATATTTAAAACCTTAGGTTCTCATAAAACCCAAGGCCACCATGGATCCAAGTCACAATCCGATTTCTATGATAAACTACTATAGATCTAAGTTATCTAGCTTTATTTTTCATAAAGCTAGAGTTAACATTCATTCAACCAAATTCCCCAAATCTTACATCTAAAGCTTGAGGGAGAAGAGATCTACCTTTTATCTTCAACAAGGAAGCAAAATCACCAGATTTGGAGTGCAAAATCAGCTCCAAACACCCTTTTACACTCAAAATATGTATAAGCACTTAGTGAGAGAGAGGTTGGATGAAAAATGGGTGAAAACCCTAGCTTTTCATGTTTTTATGCAGATCTGACCAAATTCGCGCCGCTATCTCAGACCCGCGCTAATTCGTGTCGCTATTTCGCTCCGCTATTTCGAGTTTCTGTTTTGATCAGCCAAAATCGCTCCGCTATTTAAAGATAGAGGCGATATCTTCTCAGCGTTTCCCAAATTTGACATTTTTCCAAGTTTTGACCCGATTTCGTCCGTAACTTTCTCATATGATGTCCAAATGACACGAAACCAATTTCCACGTGTTTTAAATGATTTATCCTTATTTATCATATTTTTTTATAATTTATTCGATTCAAAATTTCGGGTCGTTACACAAATGGTCACAGGTTCGATTCACATATGATGCGTTTTTAATATTTTGGGTTGTTTAAGACATTTCCCAAAGTAGAAAGGGGAAATTAAGACATTCCATTAGTGGAAGGCATAAATGCATTATTAGTAGTTAATATTAAGATATTGTTAAAACGCTATATTTAGACTAATTAATAACTAATCTCATTCAAAATTACACAGAATTTATCATATTATTAAACTAGGTTATAACCCGTGAAAATTCACGGACGACCCATAATTTTGCTAAACGTAAATATGATTATTCCATATACGATATTAAATTATAAAATGTCGCTGATATAAATTTTGGAATTCAATTGTCATTTAAGATATAACAAAATGATACATGTATAAAACCTAATTAATTATTTTTTAATAAAATAAGTATTGCTGAACAATGTGTCATTAAAAAAATATGATATGTTTATCAAATAATGCACTATAAGTTAACATAAATTTCTAAACACTTACTTGGATATAATATTGGATGTTTTATTTGTTGGACAATCAACATTCAAACAACATCATTAAACAAAGTACCATCAACATCCAAACAACATCATTAAATAAAGCCCCCATTAACATCCAAACAACATCATATTACATATATATTTTACTATCTCTATAGGCGAAAGAACAAAACCTTCGTATTTAAGAATACAAGTTAGAAAAGGAGTATCGCAAAATGAAGCTAAAAGTCTACATTTATGACCATGAAATGAGCCCATGACATAACTTTGGCTTGGTGGTGTATAAAAATATGAAAGAGCCTTAAAAATGATCTAACATAATAATTAAGGTAATCACACATAAATTGGCTATAGCAAATGAAAATTTCAAAATGACTTGTTGATTTAGTTCCATACCTAAATTAAGGGTTATCAATTTGAAATTATCCACCAGTGTGAGAGCTCTAGTGCTGATTCAATGCTCAAGATGATAAACTTATGTTCTTTGAGTTTTAATATATGTTGAGAAGGATGGAACTAAATGTTTTGTAAAAATAATTACCCGTTAGGACTTATACCAAAATGAAGTAAAAATGAAGATAATATGAAATTCATACCCATGTTTATCTGTTAAATCGCAGGTCAAAGAAAGATTAACTAATACAATGAATATATCTTAAATCATAGATTATGGTGGATAATATTATAGAATTTAATATGGACTTACAAATTGAAAACCTTGTTCACTCCTTGAAACTTTTGTTCGATAGCTCAAGTATTAAGTTTTGACTTTCTGTTCATACTCATTTGCATTCATCCTACCATAAAAAACAAAAGACTCGTAAATATTTATTTCATTAGTATTATTAAATGTTAAAAACTACTAAGAAATAGATATGTGAGACTAATGCATTAAGCATAAATGAGGCATACAGAAAGTGGATAATAACATGTTAAAATGTAGAAACATTATACAGAATTTTTTTAATAACCTGTTGAGGCTGCTGATGGACGGATTCTTCAAAAGTGATACGGCTGCAATAAAAGTTGTATGGTTAAAACGTAAACATAAATTATGTATAAATGATATAGGAGTGGAGTTTTTAAAAAAGAAAAAAGAAAATCCGTGATTTAAGTTGATTATGAAATATATTTAAATACAGAAATGCATTTATATATGTGATTACATTAGGAAGTTTTTTAAATACATATAAAAAATTCAAATTGTAAGGCATTCCTTAATTATGAAAGAGATAATTTAAAAAACAAACTACGAACATAATTTGGTTTAAAAGGGTTAATTTCTAGCATTGATTCCGGTCCGTAAATTAGTCCTTAATATGCGAAATATACCATATTTATTTAACCATAATTCCATAAATTACTCCGGGTATCATAATTTCGTAAATAGAAAGGTAGCAATATAATGAAAAAACATGCAAAATGAGATGTACTACTATGGGCGGGAAAAAAGTGAATGCACCAATAAACGGCTGCCATGTGGCAATGTGGCTATTTATGAAAGTGCCATTGGCATCTTAAGCTTCTCTTATTAGTATTACTAGCAGGTTACCCGCGCAATGCGGCGACGGATACCCTATGACTAAATTTGACAGCAGTCAAGTAGTGGGTGGTGACGACGGTAGTGATAGTGGCTGCTGGTTGTGGTCGTGCGGTTAGTGGTTGCTGGTTGACTGTGCGTTTTAAGTTTATGCGTTATGTTGGATATCGAAATTAATTGGCGTGTAATGTAGAGTTTTTTTTTTTGGTAATAGTCAATACGTTACCTTCAATAAGTGTTGAATAAGATTGGTGATAAGACCTTCTAGAATACATATTAAATTGTATCCGAAATTAAACAGGGGACAATTTTGACGTTTTGCAGTGTTATCTTGGTTGTTTATTTGGGATTAAACAAAGTGTCATTTAGATCAATCGGTTAACACATAGTTTGTACTCAGAAAATGTCTTGTGTTCGAATCTTGTAAGCAACATTTTTTTATTTTAGTGGTGTTTAAGATGTTACTAAAAGTAGGAAAAAGTTTAAGTTTAAGTTTAGGGAGTTTATAAATTTAGTAGTCCTAAACACATTATAAAGGAGTAAGATGAATGGGGTATGCAAATTTCTTGGCAATAGTCAAACGTGCCTAATTTAATCTGGCCAAACGTTACATTATTGAATTAAACGTCACTGAAACTGAATTAAAATCATTGAATTAAAATCAAAATTTACCAAACGTTACATTATTGAAATTGAATGTGGTTTGCTGATTATTTGGCAATAGTCAAACGTGGAAGCAACATTTTGACACAGAAACGTTATGGAGAGTTATCTATAATGTTTGTTTGGGATAAAACAAAATGTCATTAAGAGCAATCGGTTAACACACACTTTGTAGTCATAGGAGGTCTTGTGTTCGAACCCTGGAAGCAACACTTTTTTATTTTTGTGGTGTTGAAGTTATTACTAAAAGTGGAAATCTCCGTAAACTTAAAATTAAGGAGGTCCTTAAAATTCCTAAAAATAGTATTCCTAAATGTATTATTAAGGAGTAAGATAGATTTGGACATTAAATTTTTCAAATATATAATATTTTGACAAAAATATACCGAATAATCGCCGATTCCGGTTATCCACTGATTACCGGTTCCAAAATTTTGATATGCACTCTAGTCAATGTAAAGATAAAATGTTTATGATCTGTAATAACCCAAAAATCAGGGGAAATTTAAAATTTTTTAAATAATAAAATAAAACAATTTCCCCAAGAGTACAAGTAACTCAAAGGTCCCAACTCATGAATAAAAATATAAAACCGTCTCGTGGTTTAAATGCGGAATAATAAAAGGCTTTAAAACAAAACATGTTTGACTCGAAATAAATGTTTTAATCCAAATCCATAAATATAAAAATAGAAACGCAGCTCATCAACCATTGACCTTCTCTTTGCCCTTACTAGTACCTGTAGAATGGGGGAGTGATTGGGGTCAGCCACCGCTGAGTGAATAATATCAAAATAAACAAATAATTACAAACAACTCAAGCCACATAAGTGATCCCTAGAGACTCTACTCAATTCTCAATTACTCAAGTTTATTTTCTCAGATTTTAAATTTATATAGCGCGCTTGTGTGACTTGGGACGAGAGATCAACCTCGACCCGCCTCACACAACTCAAGGCTCAACACCTGTACTCTTCGGTGTTGAGTCAAAACGTCTGGCACCAGTACTCTTCGGTGCCAAGACAACTCAAGTATATTATGTTTAATGTTTTAACTCAAGAACTCAAAACTCAGATAACTCAGGCTCCAGATAACTCAAATCACAGATAACTCAAATAAACCACCCAATCAATACTCAAGCTCAATCAACAAGACAATTCACAACACATAGCACAAAATCATGAATCGAAAGTAAGTACAAGTTTATAGTGAGATTACCCACCTCGAATAACCGTAAGCTCCTAAATATCCTCGGTACTGAAGAGCGTCTCTAACCGGTCCTAGAAGGTCCTACAATGTACAAGGAAGCTCGGGTTAGGATTAGACTCAAAGGTCGTTTCAGCAGAAACTAAACAGCACTCAGCACTTTTGCGGGAACGGCTATAACTCCCACTCACTAGATATTATTCAAATGTTTACAGTAGTTAAATGACTCAGAGGACTACAATTTTACAGAAGACTTCGGAAGCTAGATCCAAATAGAAAATGCTCAAAACAGGCTCACGAGACAGAATCGCTGAACCGAAAACTATCCAGTGAAGATTTACTAAAACAGCAATAACTTTTAAACCGTGAATCAGATTAACGATCCGTCAGCGTCGTTGGAAAGAGGACTCAGAAACCTAGAGACCAGAACAGGCTAAAAATCCAAAAACATATTTTAAGTGTGGTAAAAACAGACCTAAACTCGGTGAACAGATTCTGTTAAAAATTCAGCATGATGTCACATAGCACTTAACCCAAACCACTGATTGTTTTTACCCAAACCACTTAACCCGACACTTAGGAAGTCAGAAACTCAAAATCACTACAGCAACTTGAGGAAGTAAGACTAATGGAAGTCACATAGTTTAATTAACAGCTTGGTTCAAAAACAACAACAAGGAATAGAACAAAAGTCTTTTTGATAGTTTGGAACAACAACAAGAATCAACAACACGAATTACTCTTGGTCACAACCCTGTTGGAATCGAACTCAGTTAACCAAACGATCGAGCAATAATAAATTCAGAATCATAAAAGGATTAGAGGGACTACCAAGAACACCACTCCGGCTCCAACACCAAGCTTTGGTTCGATCGACGAGGGAACACCGTGATACTTCCTGCTACTCGATCAAATGGCAAAAACCTGCAACACAAAACACATGAGATTACAACCAGGTGATAACCGAATCAAAAAACAGAAAGACTCAAGGCCCGATCGCTGCAGCCTGCTCACCCATGAATCAAATGCAATAAAACGTAAATGCTTACGATTATAATCACGAGCAGGAAGAGAAAAATAGCAGAACTAACCATTCGATCTCGGAAACAATATCTTGGAACACAGCTGAACTCAAGTATACACAAAAAGGTTATCCTCAGCTTGTTTCTGCTCAGTCACGAAAAACGAAAGGATCGAGATTGAAGATGCTCTAAATGGCTGGACATTGGTGGGGAAAAAGCTCACGGCTTGGAAGAATCTGTGATGGCTCGGGCTCACTTGGTTATTACTTCTGCTCAGGGTTCGATGATGGCCAGAAACAACACACCAACAGTAAGGTCATGGTGGAAAATAAAAACGAATAGAGAATGAGGAAAAATAGAACGGAAACATTACCGATCTTGATAGAATTAATCTGGAACACCAACTCGACTTTTCCACTTGCTCGGTTGATCACGAAATCGAATGGACAGGTGACGGCTTGGGGTTGTTTCCTCTGCTCTCTTCTTGGCCGAATGACTATTAGGGTTTATGGTGTATTTTCGGTAATGAAAGAATGAGGTTAAGGCTAGATAATTTAATTATTAAGCAAAGAATTAAAGGGGCCCACTTACTCTAGGTTGAACTCATCACAATTAAGTGGGCTCGGTTGGATTTCAAAACATCAACTTGAGATGGTTAAGTCCAAATGGGAGAAAGACAATAAACCGAACCTTCCTTTATCAAATTCGAACAAGAGAAGCCAACTCGGGATTAAGGAAGAAGAAGAAATTATGGAAACTAGATCGAGGCCTTGGCCTATCGGCCGGCCTCTCAAAACTCAAACCCGACACTCAACATCAGGGTAAGACGGCGTCTAAGATAACTAATTAGATAAACCTCAAAATCGACTAGCATCATAAAATTAATAATCTCGTTATTAATCAACATAACAATTAGCACTCTAGCTGGTATTAATTAACCCTCATGGTCAATTAACACAAATTAAATAGCACCCTTGTCATTAACTGAATCACCACGTATTTAATCTGCTCGAATTAAATACACATAATAGCACCTATCACATATAAATCTCAAATAAATAATTAACTCGTAAATTATTTAATAAGAAAATAGGTAATTTTAATTACGATAAAATTTATGGTGTTACATGATCATGATAAATAAGAAATGAATCTCATTAGTGAATTAAATGATAAAGTCTATGATGATAATGATGAGAAAAGATAAATGAAATATGATTATGATAAATAAGAAATGTGGCTTAGTTAATGAGTGATTATTGTCTATGATTGAAAAGATGAGAAATGAGAATAATACGATAATTAGAATGGATGTATTCTAATTTATGTTTGATTATGTATTATTGGGGCATAGACCCGTATTTGACGAATTCATATGTATTGAGAAGTATCCGGATTAATGATAACCCAAGCAAGTTGGTGGGTTATGAGGCACCTACTTGGGGCGGTACCTCCCTGCGCAAGAGTAACATGTCTAGTTTATGATAACCCAGAAATCGGGGGAGCAATGGTAACCCGGAAACGGGGGAGCAATGATAACCCGGAAACGGGGGTGTTTACCTATGATAACCTACATCGGGGGAGTTTGTTTCGGAGAGGTCCGTAGCGTATGTGTAAAGAACCGTGTAAGTTTAAGATTAGCTTACAAGTATGTGATTATGTTATGAATAAGCTTATGGTTAGCTTGCTAGTGTATGTATGAAATGGAATAGAATATGAATTGATCATTAATAAATGAATTAAGAAATGAATAATTATGGTTTATTATATTTGGGCATTGGGTCGAAAAACCCATGTATCTCACGAGACTATTTTGTCTCACGTACTACATTGTTTTTGTGGCTATGCACTCAGGTTCAGGATCGAAGGTTTAGAGGGTCGCGATAGAAGTGGCCTAGTGATTATTATCTCGGGAGCTCTTAGGTAGATTTCCGTTATTATATGGTTTTGATATTGTTTTGTAACACCGTGTTTCATAACTCTGATAAATGTTTTAAGGTTTTTGTTAAACTGTATTTTTGGACAACATGGAAAATGTTGCAAACGTATTTTTAAATGATTTAAAAGATGTTTTAAAATTGAGGTGTTACATTAAACATGTCGGGTTTGGGTTTAGGGGTCTCAACACGTTTAAGGTCCCGACACGACACGACCCATTTGCCACGTCTAACGGTATCGAATCCATGACCAAAGGTTAATGTGAATCATATTCCAACACTTTATACCGTTAGACTACAAAGCAAACACTTTGGTTAAAATACTACGCTTTTTTATCTTTAACAAGTTTCAAGAATGCAAGGGTATATTTTTGTGATTTAGTATAAAAAACATGGGTTGACAATGGCATAAAAACTTTAGCCCCCGGTGAGGATCGAACTCACGACCTTTCCCTTACGAAGGGAACGCACTACCACTATGATACGGAGGCTAATTTGGATTCTCTCAATACTAACAACTATATTAATCTAAAAAACTTTACATTTTTCGAAAACCGAATTCCTTTTCACTAGGGCTTCAAAAAAAACCCAAATTGGGAGATGTTGATAACCTCTGATTCGATCAAAGATTACCTCCAAATCGGCATTTCTTCGATTGGTATGTTCCATTTTCAATATTATTTATAACTTTTTGTTATGTACACTAGTCGGTTGATGATTTCTTTGTACGTTAATGATGAATCATGTTTGATCAATCCCAGTTAATTGTTTGTTGATTTTGTATTTACGAACATCAAGTGTTCGATTAAATTCCCAATAAGGTTTTTTAAGTTGCTCAAGAATAGCTTCCTGCATAAATACTCGACATGAATATATGTGAATTCGCCGGTGAGCTTTTTGTGTTTTGTATCGTATATATAGGTCTAATTTAACAAATACTAACATGAATTCATGGTAATGAGTAATTATTGAAGCTTTTCTAAATAATCGATTATGTTTTTGAGTTTGAATTTTCAGATTATGGCATTAGGCGCTCGTGTCGGGCTTAGGGGTTGGCAGCAGGCTGCAGTTGCGGTTGGGTCGGCAGTTGATGCATTAGTGGACCCCAGAAGAGCTGATTTGATAGCTGCTTTAGGAGAAACTACTGGAAAACCTGCTTTCCAAAGAGTACTTGAAAGAATGAAAACAAATCCTGAATGCAGAGTATGAATTTTCCTTTTTTTTTTTTGTTGATTTTTTAAGTATTTATGTAGTATTATTATAGAGGTGGAAAATGGGCGGGGCAGTAACGGGTTCGGGGTGAAATTGAGGGTTTTTAGTACGGGTCAAAATGAGCAGGGTCGGGTTGAGTTACCCACAAATGCTCTATTTGTCCATTTTAAAAGAAATATGTTTAAGCACTTAATGGCTAATTATGGTTATAAGAGCAGTATTATTACAATAATGATTTAAATCCTTGATTGAAACGATTTAGAAGGTTGTGTACCTACACTAAAAAATAGGTTTTGTGCTAACTTTCAACCTGTTTGACACTTTGACATGTTCCCCTTTGAGCTTTTTTTTACTTGACCCATTTTTACATGCTTGAGATAAAACAAAGCTCAAATCGACCCATTATAAGTAAATGGGCTAAAATTACCACCTCTAGTATTTTTAATCTTACTCATTTGATCCGTTAGATATACAGTATAAAAACGTTATATTAGCACAATAGCAATCTAAATTTTTGAATAAAAATGATTTACGTGATTTTACGCATTAAATACACCTTAGGCCACTTTCAGTCCATTTTACATGTTTTCTTGTTAGCTAATTTTTATTTTATTTGACCCTTTTGACCCATTGAGATAAAAAAAATATAATCAGTAATCTTAATAATTCTGTATATATATTTCAGGAAATACTATTGGACCGTCCACGTGTCATCTCCAAAAACGTGGGGCACGCGTGGGACCTACCAGAAAACACATTTGGTGCAGCATATGCAAAATTCATGGGTTCTATAAACTTCTCCCCAGACGATCGACCGCCTGTTAGATTCATGGAAACTGATGAGCTGGCATATGTCGCCATGCGTGCACGTGAAGTGCATGATTTCTGGCACACGCTTTTTGGCCTTCCAACAAACTTAATTGGTGAGTCAGCACTAAAAGTCATAGAATTTGAGCAAATGTTGCTTCCAATGTGCTTTTTGTCTGTCATAGGAGGAACTGCAAGATTTAATGACAAACAACGATCGTTGTTTTACAAACATTATTTCCCCTGGGCAGTTCGGGCAGGTGCAAAGTCAACTGACCTAATGTGTGTTTACTATGAGAAACATTTTCATGAAGATTTAGAGGAAGTTAGGCGGAAATGGGGAATTATTCCTGCTCCTTCTGTTTAATTTCTTTTTCAAAGTACGAGAAAGTTGGGAAATAAGAGTTTGTTATAAATATTTGGTTGGATTATGACATGTTCATGAGATAAATTTGTTATACTTTTGATGTTTTGGTTGGGTAGAATGCAGAATTTGTGTTATATTCTTGGTTGAAATGCTTGTAACAAATGAGTGATTATGACATTAGTAATCCATTATTAAATAGTTGTTAACGTTCTGATTTAATTCCCCTTATAGTACATTTCCCATTCAAAGTTCCTGTTCATTACAATTATGAAACGGAACGGAAAAGAGAAAACCTCCGTTTAGTTTTAGCCATTTAGTAATATTATTTTAGATATTATACGTAATAAATTATAATTCTTACAGTCCAGTGCAGTTGGTAGGATGCTTAAGTTGTATCCTGAAAGTTAGATGCTGTATCAATATTTATTGGCTTTTTTTTTACTTTTCTTTTAATTCTTTTGTAATATATATTTATTTATTTATAAATTTATTTTGGTGCTAAAATATTTCTAAAATGTAAGTTTATTTGATAATAATATGAACAACAGGTTTCAAAATGAAGAGAAAATATCATAAAAGAGTAATACTTCCTCCGATTCAATATAAGTGACACACTTTAAGTTTCACGGTTTTTTAGGCAAAAGATTATAATGATGTTTATATTAAATTAATTGGATGGTTAGTGAAGAATGAGTCTCACACCTTTTGAATAAAGTGGGGCTAATATTGTTTAAATCTAAAGTCATTTCACATTGTTAAAGTAAATAGTTAGTGGTTGTGGGTCATACAATTTTTTTTGTCAAATAAGGTAATTTTTAAAGCGTTACACTTATTTTGAATCACCCTAAAAAGGAAAGTGTGTCACTTATTTTGAATCGGAGGAAGTATATGTTTATTTGATAGTTAGTGGGCGTGAGTCCTACTATTAAGGTAATTTTTCAAAGTGTATCACTTATTTTGAATCACCCCAAAAAGGAAAATATATCACTTAATTTGAATCGGAGGAACTAATTGTTTATGTTGTGTTTGTTAAAAGCAAATTTATAGCTAATTTATTTTGGTATATCAGAATTTTTAAGAAAAAAGTTTGTAAAGACCTAAGTTAAAATAATTATACTCTAAAAGTTTCTAAAATTTTATCCATAAACATATATAACTGTTTTACGTAATTATACTAGCCAATTGCACCGCAACGAAGTGCGGACGTTACATTAATTTATAGTTACAAAATATCATTTATAAAGTTTGAAAATAAATTAAGGTTTTTAAAAAGAATAAAAATTTCAACCCCGGGCGAAGCCGGGTATATTAATCCTTGTTTAGTTACATTTGATGTAATTTGGTTATATTAATAGTAAAAAGCAAAGTAAATTGATAACATTAGAATGATAAGTTTATAAGTTTTATGAGTTTAGTATATTAGTAACATTAAAATCAACCTAAGTTTTATAAGTTTAGTATATTAAAAAAAGTAAATTTTACAAGTTATGTGTTACGGCTAGTTCATCCTCTGTTTTCATAAACAAATGAAAAAGAGTAGGGATTAGCGTGGTATGAGGATCCGACTGAAATTGTTAGGACTTAAACTGAAAATTATAAAGTTACAAAATGAAAAATCAAACTGAACCAACATTATTAATATGGTTCGGTTCGGTTTAGTTTTGGTTCGATGCGGTTTTTTGGGCCCAAATGCTAGCCTAAAAAAGAGTTGTGAATAATTTTTCAATAAAGAGAGGATATTTGGTGTATCAAATTGGGAATTATCCATGCTATAAATTAGCAAATAAATTATATCAAATGAAGATAAACTTTGTTCAGTTAATTCTTTTGACGGCAACAATTAGAGCAATTAACACGAATTAAATAATAAAAATATGTTCTTGAGGGGTCAATCATGTTAACATGAAAGCTGGATTGGGTTGAAAATGATGAAGACTAATTCATGAGGGCATGTATTTGTAAAATATGCAGGAAATTAAGTTAAATTTTGATTAATTAAGAAACCGAGTTGGAGTAGGATTCTAATAACGGGATTTATATATAGTGGAGAGTTATATAGAGAATCCTATCTTTTGTCTATAACTCAATCTAAACAATTGATTTTCAAAATCAACGGATCATGGAAGATACATGAATGAATTTTATGAGGTACCCTCAAATATTGGTTTGCATGTAGGTAATTCATGCATGTATACATATATGTTATCACGCATGTATGTTATTCATGTATGTATCATAAGTGTTATTTGTGCATGTATGTTTTTCAGTATTTTTGATGTTTTTTTTAAGTATGTGTTTGATTTGGGTTAAATGTTATTGGTTTACATATGTATTTATTAAATTCTGATTGGTTTGGTGGGTTATTCTGAGTTACACATGAAATATGAGTTCTCTATATAACTCGACCCTATATATATAAATAGATAGATACACAAAGGTGAAAGTTATCTGAAGAAGTTATTGTTAACTTTCAGGTTTTGCGAATGGAAGATCAATCAGGCAGTGCTAAACCGGTTGAAAATCAAGAGTTTGAGGCCATGAAATCAATGGTGGTACCAAAGGGTGGGCAGGGTGGGCATCTGCCCACCCTAAATTTTTCCGATTAGTATAAATTTTTTAGGGGTCGGTTCATTTTTGGCTTGGTTCATCTAAATATACATAATATATGAGCGATAACTAATACACGTCATATATTAGCTCAGTGGCTAACTCATGTATCTTAAAACTTATAACATTTAGTTTAAATCCCTTCCGTATGCATATATATTTTTAAAATTTTTTTTTCTTTCCCGTTTTAATGTTTCTTTTACTATATTTCCTATTAAAATTTTCTTTTCTTTAGATTCATTTTCCCCTAGGTTTATTGGTTTAAAAATATTATGCTTATCATTTATATGTTCACACATATATTTAACCAGTGACATATTAATCTGCATCATCTATACATGAACACTTTAAAAACTTACTTGAACATTATAACAAAACTGAATACGAATATGAGTTAAGAACATAAACCGTGTATATGAGATCTACCACTACAAAAAATTGTAATCTTTTTTTTTGTGTTATTAAATTTTAGAATTTTTATTCTCGAATTAACTAACACGTGAATTTTGATTTTGACTATTAGTTTACGTTTAGACGTTTTTCAAAATAAAACTGATTTGATTTGGTTTACGATTTGACTTTAAATAAAACTCCACTCAAAGAACATGACTTGCACTCCAAAATTTTACCAACCTTTAAAATTTTGTCTGGTACCGCCCCTGCATGAAATTGGTTGAAGAACAAGAATCATGCGATAAATCAATTGGTGTTAATACGCACGTGGTAGGACAAGGATACGGCAGAGGGGATAATTCATCACGTGTGCAGCACCTGCAACAACGTATTGCAGAAGGACGAGGTTTTGGTAGAGCTCATGCAATAATGGTCAGACAGTTGCGGGATTTGAAGCAACAACAAGATCCAACAACTAATTCTGACAACCTTAACCGTGTTCTTGGGCAGCCGCCACAAACTAATTCTGACAACCCCCGTGTTCTTGGGCAGCCGCCGCCACAAAGTGTTCATGTTATGAGACAAGATCTGTCAGCTAATTCTGAAGGCAAGCCGCCTGTTGTTTCTGGAGGGCTTGCGATGTATCTTGATAATGCAAAGGTCAAGCCAAGAAGACGTAGACGTTAATTAGTTATCGTTTAAATATGTAATTCGTGATTTTGGATTTTATTACTTTTGGGGTTTAAATTTGTCTATTGTTTGTGCTTATATTGATGTTATTAAATGCTTAAATTTATGTTGTTAGGTGTTTTAAATAAGGGTGTTAATGATTCGAGTTGAATATTATGAAAATTTAGCCTCACCTCGTTGAGTAATTACCCGGCTCGATCTTGAATTAAAATTATGCTCGAGCTCGAATATTTATATAGTGTTCGATCTCGAGCTCGTACCTCGTTTATTATTTTATATTTTTTGAAACAACCAAATTACAAACTTGAAAAACTCGTTAATTACTCGACACGTTAACACCTCTAATAATATATGTATATTCTTGTACTTATTGTATCAACACTTGTACTTACTGTATAAAATACTTGTTCGGCCCGTTAAGATCGTCTGGCTCGAGACTGAACGAGCTATAGAACAAGCCAAGTTGAGTATTAAATTATTAGGCTCAGCTTGTGAGGTTAATCGAGTATTATTTTATGTTCAATGTCGACTTGAGGTCGAATTAATACAAACTTGAGCTCGATAAAAACTCGCCTCGTTAATACTCCTAGTTATTTTAGATGAATAAATTTACTTTTGAAGGACTGTATGAACTAATTAATTAAAGTTGAAGGGGATAAAATGTTAATGTTCATGTTTCTTCATCATGATTATTGACCATCGCTGAATCTCGGACTGACGGACTCCGACACACTCACACACCGGAGAGATGGATTATTCTCCGGCGGCTCGCCAAAAGCCGACAAAATCAGAGCTCTACTCAACTTTTGTAGTTCATAGCGACGACGAAGATGATGATGATCCACAAACACGAAAGAACCCTAAAAAGTCAGATGCAGGAGATATATACGCTACGATGCTATGTAAAGAAGACGATGATCCAAACGACGACGAATCACTACCTCCTCTCCTCAAGCGCCTGCCGAAGGACTTCGGAGCTGCCGTAGATTCCGATGACGACGGAGAAAGCATCTCCGGCACAATGATTGTGAAAACCGGTCGTAGACGCGTGCAATCTTCGTATCGAAGAGAGGAATTCGATGAAGAAGAAGATGATGACGGTGGCGGATATGGGACGTTTGTGGTGAGATCGGAGGATAGAGACAGTGAGTCGATATCGGGGACATTTGTGCGGCGGACTAGCGGCGGCAGTGGTGGAATGTCAACGATGAGTAGGGCGGTAGCTAGTATGCAGTCGGCAGGTGAAGGATTTGGGCGGCCGAGAAAGGGAAATGGTACGCCGACGTCATCTTCACAGGATGAAGACGGAGGACATTCTCGCCGGCAGACTAGCAAAATGTCCTCCGGTTCGATTGCAGATAGTGTTACGAGAGAAGATCCATCTACCAAGTACGAATTGCTTCATGAACTTGGTACAGCATTTGGTCAATTTTGTTACAGTTATATAGTTTTTGTAATTCAATTTCTGGCATTCAATGTTTTGCACTTGAAATCCAGCAACTTCATCATGTTGTAGCTTTAAAATCCCTAATTCTGACATAATGAGTACTTATCCTAACAAAAATTAAGATATTAATGACAGGAAAAGGTTCTTACGGGTCTGTTTACAAAGCTCGTGATTTAAAAACTTCAGAAATGGTTGCAATTAAAGTGATATCGTTATCTGAAGGGGTAAGCTAAAGCTATGTATGCTTGTAGTCTTTCTTGATTTTAATTTGGTAATTCATTTCTCAAAATTCTTATGCTATGTTATTTATATATGTATATATATTTATATATCAGGAAGAAGGGTATGAAGAAATTCGTGGTGAAATAGAAATGTTGCAGCAATGCAGTCATCCTAATGTTGTTCGTTATTTAGGAAGTTATCAGGGTGAGGAGTACCTCTGGGTATGCATTTTCCTACATTTACTTTCATTCTTACAACAATAATTTATCATTTTTTAATTAATTAATAATTGTTAATTTCAATTTGTTGGCAGATTGTGATGGAATATTGTGGTGGAGGAAGTGTTGCTGATCTGATGAATGTTACTGATGACCCCTTAGAGGAATACCAAATAGCATATATATGTAAGGAAGCATTAAAGGTATTATTATTATTATTATTATTATTATCCTATTTTTATATATCAATATTAATTTTAATCATTTTTTCATATGCTTTCTATTTTGAATTGCATTTGGTGTAGGGTTTATCGTATTTGCACTCGATTTTTAAGGTGCATCGTGATATCAAGGGCGGTAACATCTTGTTGACCGAACAAGGAGAGGTCAAATTGGGTAAGTTGTAATAAAATAATAACATTTAAAACTGCATTTTAATTTATATTGATAATAAAATTAATAGGTGATTTTGGTGTTGCTGCACAACTAACAAGAACAATGTCCAAACGTAATACGGTATATCCCTTGAGTTGTGCACATAATTGATGATTTTCTTGAATCTAATTGATGGTATTATGTTCATATATTTTAAATTAATATATTGACATATTTTATTATTTTTCAGTTTATTGGTACTCCCCACTGGATGGCTCCTGAGGTCATCCAGGAGAGCCGATACGATGGGAAGGTAAAATTGACATTTTATTTCATCTATATCTAGTACATATATACATTTTATTCCCCTATTATACAATTGTCATACCAAGTTTACTATTCACTTAATTGTGATTGGTTAGTTGAGGATAAATATTTTTATATATATTATGTTATTCAATTTTGTAACCAATTACTTGGTAGTAGGCTTGGCTAAGACACATGGCCTTTCCACCACCAAGCACCCACTAATGTAACAATTTTTTTTTTTTATTATTTTGCTATGCTAGGTTAATATATAAATTATAAACACATGATGGGGATTTCAAAAACAAAGTGGTTATGGTTTAAGACCTAATAATGACATTTTTTTGGACTCCTTTAGAAAATTTTGTTGAAGAAGAAATTATTTTGGTTTTGTGAAAAAAAAAATTCTTATAAATTTTAAATAAATAAATGTTGTATACATTTGAAAAATATATATATATATATATATATATATATATATATATATATATAGGGTTGAATTAGTTTCAGAACCAATTAAGGCTACAGAACCAGCAGAACTCAATCTAAACCATTGATTTTTGAAATGAAATGATCATGAAAGACACATTAATGTATATGATGAGGGACCCCCAAATATTGGTTTGCATGGATGTCATTCATGCATGTATACATATATGTATATGTTTTCATGTATGTATACATAAGTGTTATCTATACATATATGTATACATGCATGAATGACATCCATGCAAACCAATATTTGGGGGTCCCTCATCAAATACATTAATGTGTCTTCCATGATCATTTCATTTCAAAAATCAATGGTTTAGATTGAGTTCTGCTGGTTCTGTAGCGTTAATTGGTTCTGATTCTATATATATATATATATATATATATATATATATATATATATACACATATATATATATACATATATATATATATATATATATATACACATATATATATATACACATATATATATATACATATATATATATATATATATATATATATATATATATATATATATATATATATATATATATACATATATATATATATTATGTTCATAAATTGTTTTTATCTCTCTTAACTATTATATTATTAGTATTTTTACAACAATAACCGCTTAGATATGTTAAAATTTGCGTTGACTTATTAAAAAGTACAACCAACATAATCTATATTTTGTATTAAAAAAGTTCGTAAATGAATGCCAAAATAGTATATTCATAAATTATAGTAAGAAAATATCAGTAAAATATACCCGTAGCAACGCGCGAACATCACAATACTCGTTTAATGTCATTATTCATTATTTTATTGAACTATTAAAAGAATTACTATGACATTTGCATGAGTTGGTCTTCTTTCATAAAGTTGATTATTTGGTCTATTTGTTTATATTTTATTGTAAATAATGTTTTAATTTGAATGTATTATTTCCTTTTCCAGGTAGATGTGTGGGCCCTTGGGGTGTCTGCAATCGAAATGGCTGAGGTATATTATTTTCATTAATCTTGTAAAAGAAGGAATACGTATAAATTAAAAATTGTTTATTCCCTTTAAAAATCTCATAATATAATTATTTCTTTCAGGGCCTTCCTCCAAGATCAAATGTGCATCCAATGAGGGTCAGTGCCTGTACTTTTGTGTTGAAATTATTTATTTTTTATTTGTTTATGTATTTTTTGTATTTATATTTCTGCTATTTAAATAGGTGTTGTTTATGATCTCCATTGAACCTGCCCCGATGCTTGAAGATAAAGAAAGATGGTTTGTTCTTGTTTCTTGATAAATATCATTATTTGTTCTTTTTTTTTTTACAAAAAAAAAAAAAAAAATACTCGATAAAATACGTATTTTTGTACCATGTTTCAGGTCTCTGGTATTCCATGATTTCATTGCAAAATGCCTTACAAAAGACCCTCGAATACGTCCCACTGCATCTGAGCTGCTAAAGGTATGCTATAATTGTCTAATTAGTAATTATATATATTATTTATTTATTTATATTTCTTTTACTCGAAACAGCATAAGTTCATAGAAAAATGCAAAAGTGGAGCTTCTGCAATGGTGCCCAAACTTGAAAAGGCAAAACAAAATCGGGCAGCTATGGCATTGGAAGCACAACATGTTTCAGAGACCATACCAGGATATGGGGTATGTGTATATACATATATATATATATATATATATATATATATATATATATATATATATATATATATATATATATATATATATATATATATATATATATATATATATATATATATATATATATATATATGTATGTATGTATGTATGTATATTTCTCACTTTATATTTGGATAATTAAATGTAGACACTTGGACCAAAAAAGAATGAAGATTTTGGAGATACTGTTCCATCTAAGCCTGTTGTTGGGGGGACAGTTAAAGCTGTTGGTATGGGTGAGGATGGAGAAGGTATTATTCTTTTTTTATTTTATTTATATTAAAAAAAAATCTTACATATTTATGTGTGTGAACTTATTCTAAATAGGTGATTTTGGAAGTATCATAATTCGCAATACCGTTGCTAAAACACCAGTTCCAACTGCCAAGGAGCCGTCACTGGAGTCAACACATGGTCAAAGTTTGTTAAAGGCTGAACCTGGAGAAGATTCAGCTAGTCCATGGTACTTTTTATTAAATTTCATTTTTCTCTATGTGTTGTGTTAGGGATTTGTAACTTAGGGCTTGTAAATAATGAGTTGTTGACTTTTTGTTCGTCAGGTTGACCAAGAAAGTTGGTGCATCTGCAGATACAGTTGGTGCTGCTGATTCACCAGCTACTGAACAAACTATCAGTGGCACAAGTAAGAATGAAGGTGTTAATCGTAAAGCATTAGATAAGGTAATTTTTTTCACGTAATATTTATCTTAAAACTTATGAACACATCTGTTTTTGTAAAATTACAGGCCGAAACGGGCCGGGTCTCGATAGGCCTGCAGGCACTTTTTTGTTTATTTTAGAAATTTAGGGTAAATTACATAAATTTGTCCCTAGGGTTTTCCGGATTCAGCATTTTTGTCCCTGAACCCCCCCCCCCCCCCCCCCCCCCCCGCGGGGGTTTTTTTTTCCGTGTGGTTCTCATTTTTCATCCATTTCGTCCTTTTTTATCTAAATTGACCAAAATACCCTTATTTTTAATTTATCTGGATTTTTAATTACTTTTAATTTATTTTTTAATTTTCTAATTTTTATTTTAATTTGACATGTTTGAGATAACACCACAGATCGACCCATTACAAAAATTGGAAATTTCAACTCGTTAACTTATAAATAGGCGATTAAGGTTATCGGCCAAGTGAATAAATAAAGTGTTCAATTACCGCTATATTAAAAAATGTGTTCTTTTTAGTCAATTAATAATTTTATTTATGTTGACTGTAGCTATGGTCAATATATGCTGCTGGAAACACGGTCCCAATTCCATTTTTAAGGGCAACAGATATATCTCCAATCGCATTATTATCCGAAAACGTTCTCGGAAGTCAACATGTGGATAATGTTGGAAATGTAGCTGTTGAAGCATTACAAGAGCTTTTTACAAGTGATGGACCATCTAAAAAGGGTAGAAGACAAAATGAGGTTTTTTTTTCTTGTAACTTATTGTATTTTTATATTTATAAAAAATGTAAATTTATTGTGTATTTATAATTTGATAAATTGTTAATGGTGGTTGTTGCAGTTACCTCTTCCTCCAAGTGTTTATCAAAGACTTACTTCAAGTCCCACTTTGATGAATCTTGCACAAGCTTTATCATATCATAAAATGTAATTACTTAATTAATTTGGATTAATTATTATAAACATAAATACTAACATTTCAACCTGCCAATTGATAGGTGCTATGAAGAGATGCCTTTGCAAGAACTACAAGCAACTCAAGAACAACAAACCATTCAAAACCTTTGTGATACCCTTCGAACTATTTTACGCTTATAACCAAACACGTGTTCGTAATTTATACTTCTAATATTTTACTTAATTAACCACTTTGTAATCTTGTTATGTCAAATTCCTAATTTAATAATGGCTAAATCTATCAATTATGCTTTTCTATTCAGTCATCAAATTCAAGCAAATAATTTATATCCTTGTTTCAATTCCATGTTTGTTTCACGTAGATAATGTTGGGGCCAATAATTTGTTGACATGTAATCGATTTATTGTAACACCGTAAAATTTGAGCTATTTTTTTTTAAAAACAATACGGAAGCGTTTTTTTTATAAACATAAAACGATATACATATTTTATATTTACATAATTGTTCAAAAGATTATAATATTTAAAAGTACAGTGTTAACTTGTATACGGCTCGACAACCAAAAATATCAGAGTTTGATCAATACATTTCCAACAAGCCAAACACCACCAAAAGCTTTCATTAACAACATGAAAATATTCAACGAGGTGGGGATTAGCACAAAGCTAAGTGAATAGAATTAACAACCATACTGTATGATAATATAAACCAAGGAACAACACATTGCATTTACTCTTGTTCGACTTCCACAAGAACGAACAAGTTCTAGTTCGACTTCCACAAGAACGAACTAGTAAGTTCCAGTTCGACTTCCACAAGAACGAACTGACAAAACAGAGGACCGGCAACCTAAATCATTGTCAGCCTAACAATGATAACCGATAGCTCGTTTACTAAACGCTACGGTGGAACCTCCTTTAAAATAACGCATAAGTTAAAGGTCCAACTATCGTAACCGAAAGTAACCGTAGCCCAGCTGAATTCACCATAGCTGACCTCTAAATCTCCTATGTGCACAAACATCTATATAGCACCGCTATTAGGCAACCAAACTATAAGTCATAGCTGTAATTTTTCCAACCTAAATGCATTTTTCCAAAATTGATATTACAACACAAGTTAGATGGTTAAAACCACTCACCTTAGCACTTCTACACTTCAGACTCAGAGATCTTATATTACTGAGTCCCCTTTCCTTTTCCTGTAATAAACAATATAAACCGAATTAAATATCTTAATTTCACCAAATGACTATTATAACTAATATAAGTTCAAAAACTTCATATGACACTTAAAACAAAATCTTGGATTTTCATTTTACCACAATGCACGTACCAAATCCATTTAAGACTTTTAGAAGTCTAACTTGACGTTAATCACAAATTCAATGTATGACATATTTGACCAAAAATGGTCAAAACCAATTAAGTTAGTGAAAACATGATATAACCAAATACTTGCATTTTACTAACAATGTAATTTTAAATTCTTTCAAGAACTTTTAAGTCAAAGTTAAATCTATTGAAACACACTTTTAACCAATTCAACTAATAATTACTAAACATCTTATTTCAACAAAGCCTGTTTCACCACTTTTATACCGAAATTACTCAAACGGGTCAAAACGGTATTACATAACTAATACTAACTCAATGATACTACGACATACAATTATACCCTCTTTGATATTTTAGAACAAGTTTGACTCTTTTAAGACCAAGGTCAAATCCCAGAATTTGACTAAAGTCAAATTCTAACCAATTGACCAAAAACTTCTCATTTAAACTAATACCAATCTTTATTTTGAAATTTCTATAAAATCATACCAAAATTCAGTTTTCAATTTCAACTACCACATAATTCATAACCATCTATTTAAAATAACAATTCAATTACAAAACCAAATTTCAAGATTTTAGGGCTAACTTCATCTTCTTTCCCTGTTTACCATTAATGATGATTTCTTAAAAGCTCACTAATTCAAAGTTATAACTAATCAAAGTTCTCATAAAACTTATATATCATCACATAATCACCAATCAATCTATCAATCTCATTTTCAAACTATAAATCATCAAAACCCACCAAAAACACAAAACCCTAATTTCTCTATCTTAAGAACTAAGAATCTCTAGCTTAGAAAAGAAGAAATCTTACCTTAAAATTACTTCAAAACGAAATCACGGTAGAAAAGTCCAAGGATTTGAGTGAAATCTTCAAAACTTCCAAAAAGTCCTTAAGTGTATGTGTTAACGTTTTTGTGTCGAAGCATGCAAAAACAAGAGTAAAAAGAAAAACATTAGTCAATCTTTTAAGCCTTCTAGCAACTCACACGTGTTCACACATATATGGACCAATTTCATTTAAAATATAATATAATACTGATTATTTGTTCGCAGTTAAATTATTTAGAATACCTAACCAACTCTAATTTTGACAACAAAGATATTTTTTGGAACTTTGGTTCAAAAGTGAACTCAAATATACAAAAATCATTTTAATATCTATCTATCTCAGTTTTACTAATTTTTAACCCCGTGGTTAAAAATAAAGTTAATTCAAATAAAATTATATAAAATAATAAATAATAAAATATTACTTACCGAAAGTAATAAAATACTAGACTGGGTCTCAGGGTGTTACAAATCTCCCCCTCTAGGAAGATTTCGTCCCCGGAATCACTACTCGGTCAAATAAAGCCGGGTAGCGATCTCTCATCTCAGCCTCGGTCTCCCAAGTCATGTCAGCACCCAAACTGTGTTTCCACTTAACCAATACCATAGGAATCTGTTTCTTTCTTAACTTTGTGACTTTTCGGTCTAAAATTTCTATTGGTTCTTCAATTAATCGTTTCTTTGAATCAACTTTTAATTCTTGAACTGGTAATAGTTGATCTAAATTCTCGGGATTACATTTTCGTAAATAACATACATTGAACGTATCATGAATTCCCGACAACTCCGGTGGCAATTCTAAAGTAACTGACTGATCATTAACAACATTACAAATACGGAACGGCCCAATATAACGAGGTGCTAATTTACCCCGTTTCCCGAATCGAATTATAGCCTTCCATGGTGAAACTTTTAAATACACCATCTCACCTACTTCAAAAGTCACAGGTCTACGTTTCGGATCTGCATACATTTTCTGTCTATCCCGAGCGGCTTTCAACTTTTCCCGAGCAATTGCTACTTTATCTGCGCTCATCTGAACAATCTCGGGCCCCGCAAACTGTTTCTCCCCAGCTTCTAACCAACATGTAGGAGTTCGGCATCGTCTACCGTATAACATCTCATACGGTGGCATTCCGATACTTGAATGATAAGAGTTGTTATACGCAAATTCAATCAATGGCAGGTGCGAATCCCAAGAACCACCATATTCCAAAACACACGCCCGTAACATATCCTCGAGTGTCTGAATAGTTCTCTCGGTTTGACCGTCTGTCTGAGGATGGTAGGCGGTACTCAAATTTACCCGTGTACCTAATTCTCGTTGTAAACTGTTCCAAAAGTTTGAAACAAATCTCGGATCTCGATCTGATACAATAGAAAGCGGTACACCGTGTCGAGAAACGATCTCATCTATATACAATTGTGCCAACTTACCAAGTGAAGCCGTCTCATTTGTAGCTAGAAAATGGGCACTTTTAGTTAATCGATCCACTATAACCTATATCATGTCGTGATTCTTTTGTGTTCGGGGCAGTTTAGTAACAAAATCCATCGTAATATTTTCTCACTTCCATTCTGGAATCTCTAACTGTTTCAACGACCCGTACGGTTTCTGATGTTCGGCTTTTACCTGAGCACAAATATGGCATTTTTCAACAAATTGAGCAACATCGGATTTCAAAGTCGGCCACCAATACAACATCTTTAAATCATTATACATCTTCGTACTACCCGGATGAATAGATAATCGAGATTTATGTGCTTCCGATAATATCAATTCTCGTAATCCCCCAACTAATGGTACCCAAACTCGTGATTGAAAAGTTTTTAATCCCCGAGAATCATCAACTAAATCATCTTTTCTTTTAACTAATATCTCGGTTTTCAAGTTCTCGTCTTTCAAAGCCTCAAGTTGAGAAATTTTAAGTCTATCCACCAAATCTGAAGCTATCTCAATTTTCATGAATCGAACTGTTTCTGTAGTACCTTTTCGGCTCAACGCATCGGCTACTACATTTGCTTTACCGGGATGATATCTAATCTCACAATCGTAATCTTTAATAAGTTCTAACCATCGTCGTTGTCTCATATTCAAATCTTTCTGTGTAAATACATACTGTAGATTTTTGTGGTCGGTACAAATAACACATTTTGTCCCGTATAGATAATGTCTCCAAAGTTTTAACGCAAATATAACCGCCGCTAATTCTAAATCATGTGTCGGATAGTTCTTTTCGTGTGGTTTTAATTGTCGTGAAGCATAAGCAATGACTCGATCACGCTGCATCAAAACACAACCCAGACCGGCAAAAGAAGCATCACAATATACAATGAAATCCTCGGAACCGTCAGGTAACGCAAGTATAGGAGCTTGACATAATAATTGTTTCAAAGTCTGAAAAGCCTTCTCTTGTTCATCACTCCATATGTATGGTGCATCTTTACGTGTCAATTTCGTTAACGGACCTGCAATTTTGGAAAAGTCTTTGATAAACCTCCGGTAGTAACCCGCTAACCCGAGAAAACTTTTGATCTCTGATGGAGTCTTTGGTGCAGACCAATTCATAACCGCTGTTATTTTAGACGGATCAACTTTAACACCGTCTAAACAGATCACATGACCCAAAAACTGCACCTCCCGAAGCCAAAATTCACATTTTGAGAATTTGGCATATAATTGTTCCCGTTTAAGCGTTTCCAAGACCTGTCTCAAATGTGTCTCATGATCCATTTTAGTTTTAGAATAGATTAGTATATCATCAATAAACACAATAACAGATTTATCAAGAAAAGGACGACATACCCGGTTCATTAAATCCATAAATATAGCCGGAGCGTTTGTTAATCCAAACGGCATAACTAGAAATTCATAATGACCGTACCTTGTTCGAAACGCAGTCTTTTGAATATCATCCTCATGAACACGAACTTGATGGTATTCGGACCTCAAGTCAATTTTAGAAAAATACGAAGCCCCTTGAAACTGATCGAATAAATCATCAATACGCGGTAACGGATATTTGTTTTTAACGGTTCTTTTATTCAGCTCCCGGTAATCAATACACATCCGCATCGTACCATCCTTCTTTTTGACAAATAAAACAGGAGCTCCCCAAGGTGAGGAACTGGATCGAATAAAACCCTTGTCTAACAATTCTTGAGTTTGTGTCATAATTTCCCGAATCTCTGATGGTGCTAACCGATACGGTGCTCGTGCTACAGGACTAGCTCCCGGTATCAATTCTATTTTGAATTCTACCTCCCGAATAGGAGGTAACCCAAGTAATTCATCAGGAAAGACCTCCGGGTATTCCGAAACCACCCGGATATCTTGAACTATCTGTTTCTCCCTTTTAACATCAATAGCATAGGCGATATAAGACTCACACCCTTTGGCCAAAGATTTCCTGGCCTTCATAAAAGATATAATTGGAAAAGAAGAACTGGGTCTTTCACCACGGGCTATTACACGTGTCCCGTCGGCTAAAGGAAAAGAAATAATCTTTTTATGACATTTAATACTAGCCTTGTTTAGACTTAACCAATCCATTCCTAATACCACATCAAAGACTGATATAGGCATTAAAAGTAAAGAAGCAGGAAAACAAGTACCATCAATATCAACTTGAGCTCCAGACACAGATGTTGTGACTGGAATTGTTTGACCATCGACTACCTCCACTTCCAATGGAGTAGTCACCACAGATTTAGGTAATTTTAATTTATCACAAAAGCACGTAGAAATAAATGAACGGTTCGCCCCTGAATCAAATAATATACGTGCAGGTACAGAATTAATCAAGAACATACCGGTAATGACATCATCGGTGGCAGTAGCATCTTCCACCGACATCCTGAATGCCCTACCCTTAGGGTGAGGGTGAGTCTTTCTTTTATGAGCAGTTGATGCCGTCGATCCCCAGCTGACCCAGAACCCGAAACTGAACCTGTTTTCTTGTACGAAGGACATTCACTCGCTCGGTGTCCCTCTTTCTGGAAATTCCAACACACTCTCCTCGGGAACCTACAACTACCCATATCATGCCCAACTTGGCCACAACGAACACAACGAGTGGTTTGTTTTGTACACGGACCCAGATGTGGTGATCTACAACTACTACACCAAGGCAATCGTTGACTTGAACCGCTATTTATCGGTCGACGATTAAAACTTCCATGACTTTGGTTTCCCTGCCACCTCCTATTTTGTTGAGACTCGGATTGTGTTTGTGTTTGTTTTGGTCTTTGAAATACCGGCTTGTCTTTATTTTCAACATCTTGAGCATGAAGATCTTCCTAAATTGATTTAGCCAAAGTAAAAGCTTGTGATAGGTTATTAGCAAACCTTGTAGTTGATCGATAAGCAGGTAATAAGGCTCTGACAAAATGTTGTATTTGTGAAGGCTCATCCGGTACCCATTGCTTCACAAACCTTAACTTATTATTAAACTGTTCTATTAACTCGTCAACTGTCATCTGGTTTGTCATCTTTAAACTCAAAAATTCTTGTTTAATACGATCCATCTCAAACGAACTACAATATCGAGCACATACTTTTTCATAAAACTGATCCCAAGTCATACTATCCTGTTGTTCCCTACTGAGATGAACTGTTATTGAATCCCACCATACTAAAGCAGCCTTTTGAAACATACGGGATGCATACTTAACTTTCAAATGGTCATCACAGTTGCAAGCATCCAAAACTTTTTCCATATGCCTCAGCCAGTTTAGAGTCACACTCGGGTCATTACTACCTTCATACTCCATCGGTTTACAATCTAGAAACTGTTTATAGGTACAGGGAGGTTTGGTTCCAGTTTGAGGAGTAAATCCTCCAAATTTTATTGGTTGAGGTTCTTGTGATGAAGTAGTAGGATTTGGTATTGGAATTTGAGTAACTGAAGGGGTTGGTATTTGTGTAGCTTGAGTGGTTGGGATTTGTTGATAATCTCTCAATTTATCCCGCATTTCTTGCAACTGACTTTCCAACAATCAGATATATGCTTGATTATTTGATTCCATATTAACATTGCCAGATATACCAACTGTATCAGGGTTCTCGGGTTGAGGGATCGAAATATTTGCATCTTCATTATTTGCCATACCTGTTACATCACAACATCTCACCAAAATTTAGTATTAACTCGTTAGTATTCTACTTACTAACCACAAGTCTATTCACACTAATCCCTGCTTGTCAAGAATGATTGATCCACACGAGTCAAGATTTGAGAATGGTACACCTAAATGTGCACACATTGCCAAACCAATGCTCTGATACCAAATTATAACACCGTAAAATTTGAGCCATTTTTTTTTTTAAAAACAATACGGAAGCGTTTTTTTTATAAACATAAAACGATATACATATTTTATATTTACATAATTGTTCAAAAGATTATAATAATTAAAAGTACGATGTTAACTTGTATACGGCTCGACAACCAAAAATATCAGAGTTTGATCAATACATTTCCAACAAGCCAAACACCACCAAAAGCTTTCATTAACAACCTGAAAATATTCAACGAGGTGGGGATTAGCACAAAGCTAAGTGAATAGAATTAACAACCATACTGTATGATAATATAAACCAAGGAACAACACAATGCATTTACACTTGTTCGACTTCCACAAGAACGAACAAGTTCTAGTTCGACTTCCACAAGAACGAACTTGTAAGTTCCAGTTCGACTTCCACAAGAACGAAGTGGGAAAACAGAGGACCGGCAACCTAAATCATTGTCGGCCTAACAATGATAACCGATAGCTCGTTTACTAAACGCTACGGTAGAACCTCCTTTAAAATAACGCATAAGTTAAAGGTCCAACTATCGTAACCGAAAGTAACCGTAGCCCAGCTGAATTCACCATAGCTGACATCTAAATCTCCTATGTGCACGAACATCTATATAGCACCGCTATTAGGCAACCAAACTATAAGTCATAGCTGTAATTTTTCCAACCTAAATGCATTTTTCCAAAATTGATATTACAACACAAGTAAGATGGTTAAAACCACTCACCTTAGCACTTCTACACTTCAAACTCAGAGATCTTATATTACTGAGTCCCCTTTCCTTTTCCTGTAATAAACAATATAAACCGAATTAAATATCTTAATTTCACCAAATGACTATTATAACTAATATAAGTTCAAAAACTTCATATGACACTTAAAATAATATCTTGGATTTTCATTTTACCACAATGCACATACCAAATCCATTTAAGATTTTTAGAAGTCTAACTTGACGTTAATCACAAATTCAATGTATGACATATTTGACCAAAAATGGTCAAAATCAATTAAGTTAGTCAAAACATGATATAACCAAATACTTGCATTTTACTAACAATGTAATTTTCAATTCTTTCAAGAACTTTTAAGTCAAAGTTAAATCTATTGAAACACACTTTTAACCAATTCAACTAATAATTACTAAACATCTTATTTCAACAAAGCCTGTTTCACCACTTT
This sequence comes from Calendula officinalis, assembly GCA_963853835.1. Classification (NCBI taxonomy): domain Eukaryota; kingdom Viridiplantae; phylum Streptophyta; class Magnoliopsida; order Asterales; family Asteraceae; genus Calendula; species Calendula officinalis. The sequence continues at coordinate 36,509,845 of OY970827.1, read as the reverse complement.
TATACCGAAATTACTCAAACGGGTCAAAACGGTATTACATAACTAATACTAACTCAATGATACTACGACATACAATTATACCCTCTTTGATATTTTAGAACAAGTTTGACTCTTTTAAGACCAAGGTCAAATCCCAGAATTTGACTAAAGTCAAATTCTAACCAATTGACCAAAAACTTCTCATTTAAACTAATACCAATCTTTATTTTGAAATTTCTATAAAATCATACCAAAATTCAGTTTTCAATTTCAACTACCACATAATTCATAACCATCTATTTAAAATAACAATTCAATTACAAAACCAAATTTCAAGATTTTAGGGCTAACTTCATCTTCTTTCCCTATTTACCATTAATGATGATTTCTTAAAAGCTCACTAATTCAAAGTTATAACTAATCAAAGTTCTCATAAAACTTATATATCATCACATAATCACCAATCAATCTATCAATCTCATTTTCAAACTATAAATCATCAAAACCCACCAAAAACACAAAACCCTAATTTCTCTAACTTAAGAACTAAGAATCTCTAGCTTAGAAAAGAAGAAATCTTACCTTAAAATTACTTCAAAACGAAATCACGGTAGAAAAGTCCAAGGATTTGAGTGAAATCTTCAAAACTTCCAAAAAGTCCTTAAGTGTATGTGTTAACGTTTTTGTGTCGAAGCATGCAAAAACAAGAGTAAAAAGAAAAACATTAGTCAATCTTTTAAGCCTTCTAGCAACTCACACGTGTTCACACATATATGGACCAATTTCATTTAAAATATAATACAATACTGATTATTTGGTTCGTAGTTAAATTATTTAGAATACCTAACGAACTCTAATTTTGACAACAAAGATATTTTTTGGAACTTTGGTTCAAAAGTGAACTCAAATATACAAAAATCATTTTAATATATATCTATCTCAGTTTTACTAATTTTTAACCCCGTGGTTAAAAATAAAGTTAATTCAAATAAAATTGTATAAAATAATAAATAATAAAATATTACTTACTGAAAGTAATAAAATACTAGACTGGTCTTAGGGTGTTACATTTATTCTTTAAATTTTATTAAAAATATATATTTCTTTCATAAATTATCTTATCCACGAGAATTTGGAAGAAAAATGAAATTCAAAGTCACGATCAACTTAACCCAAAAAAACAGTAAAAAACAAAAAAAGTAGCTGTCATTTATGATACACATGATATGTAGGTACGCAAAAAGTTGCATCAAATTACATTACATGAATATATATACATACAAATTATCTTATTCCCAGGGGGAAATCTCTCTGTTCATCTACAGTGAGAATTGCCCTTTTTTTGCATTTCTGAAGCTTCATTCTTTATATATGAACAGAGATTTTGCTTTTCTCATCTTCTCCTACATTTTGATTTTGCCCTTTGCGTTCGTTCTTCAGCACAAAACTTTCATTCTTTGTAGATTTATAGGAGTTGGTTATCCCGTTTATCTCTTCCTTTTCACCTAATTAATTCCTCTGCTACTCTCCACCTTTGTTGTCCTCACCGCCGGCGATGCAACAACAACTTCACGCATCTTCATCGACCACATAATCAAATTTCCCTCTTTATTCTTTTTACAAATCTGAAGACATCGTGTAAAAAGGAATCGCAAAAAGAACTCTCCGACCACGTTCAGGTCAGATTTTCGATTACTATTTTTTGGTTCTGCTACTATGGTGGTTTTGTTCATTGCGTTTTAGGGTTACATAATTTCTAGATTTTGTCAATATGTTTCCTATAATTAATTTGCATTACGATGTGGATGACTGAAGCTTGAAAATGATTCATAAGTTATGGTCCATCATGTTTGATTTTAAATTTTCATCTAAAATCTGCATCTAATTGGGGGGGGGTATTTTTCTACTTTGATTGCTAAAATTAAATGATGATTTCTAGATCTTTGCATTTTAATCTATTTTCTGAGACATTAAATCAAATTAATGATTATTAATTTATTTATTTTGGTTTTATTTAACAGGGTGTGTGAAAAATGCTAAGGACGAGACGCAGATCACACCAAAAAAGATCAACAAAACATAGGTCAGACTCATAATCTGAATCATGATTCCTATTTCAATGTTAGTGGTCTATTTGTAGGCTTAACCCTAAAATCTCAGAATCTGATTCAGTTAGAAGCCTCACTTCCCCTTTGGATTTCAATTTTTTTTTTTAAATCCAACTTTTGGAAATTTACCAAGGTTAACTTGAAACCGAATGAAACAACTCATAAAAGTTGGAATTATAACAACAAAGCAGGTTTAAGCATTATAGAATCTCTTGAAGATGAAACAAAACCGTCATTTGGTAAAATACTCCGTTCATCGAATAATAAAAGCATTATTTTTGCAACCCAAATCTTGAACAACTCGAGTTTAAAAACCGCCAATTTTGACCCGTTTGGCTCATTATCCAACTTACTCCCTAAATTTTTTGCAATTTTCCATAACTCCCATATCAACAAATCAAATGCAAACTGATTAATCCTTTACAGCAAGAATTACCATTTGCAAAGATTTGGTCTCATTCTTTAGATTATGCAAATTCCGGTTCTAATTCGACCCGTTGAATAACCCGCCCAGCCAATCTGAACCCAGGAAATGATTTAGTAGCTTCATTTTCTGCAAGTGAGACTGAGCTTTCTGAGGATTATACATGTGTTAGAAAACACGGGCCAAACCCGAAAACAACTCATAACTTTGGTGACTGTATTTTAGAGCGTGGTTTAATGTGTTGGGTATCAACCCAACTGAAACATTAGTTTCTAATTTAAGAAATTTTGTTGAAAATACAGGTTTGCCCCTTGGTGTTTCTTTAAGTAGTTGTACAGTTCTTGAAACCACAGGAGATGCACTACAGGAGGTTTTGGAATCGAGTGTTTCAAGTGAGAACAAGTCCACTTCTACAGAAGTTGTTTGGTGAGATTAGTATTCATTTCACTACCCTTTTTAATAAACTTAAAATTCTGACTTCAAGAATGGCTTTTATGAATCTTGGGTATTATTAAATTTGTTACATGTGATTTGGTTTACATATTTATATATTGCAGCTTCATATGGGGTTAAATCAAAATTTGCCATTGATCGACAAGCAATAAATGAAGCCACTTTCTCATGTTGGCAACCCAAGGTTATTTCCTATTTCCATAGATAATTGCAATTCCTCTGTTTTGTTACACTAAAATAAAACTTATGCATTTTGTGAGTATCACAGGTGAAAACTTCTGACCAAATTGCAAAAACCAAAAAGATTGTTTTCATTATTCAACAAGTAATATAAAATAACCCTTGAACAATGTAAAATTATTGAAAGTGATTTTTTTAGTGTGGAAGACTTACACATCTTTGGATGTTGAATATAAAGATTTATGGACCAACATGTTTGAGTTGGAGTAAGTTGTTTTACACTTTAATGTGGTGATTTAAAATTCAGAGATAAAACCTCAATTATTTATTGTTCCTTTTAAAATTTTGAAGATTGATCTACTTACTAATCACACAACTATGATTGTTGCAGACTTGCAGGGACACTGTTCTTGGACACAAGGGAGTTTCATTTTCAAAATATCTTTCAATGTAAGCAATATTTGATCTTTATTTAAATCGACATAATATTATGTTCGTATTAATTAAATAGAAAGCATTTGGTAATTAATTTTTTCAAATACTTGCAGCTTTTATCGGCCATTGAAGAAGTTGTGTGCCCAAAATAGGATGTTGATGTTGTTTCCGTAAGTAAAAGAGACGTTGATTTATAGTAAGTGGAAACATTTGTCAATGAAATAATCATCAAGTATGTCCATCCTCATTTTTATATATTTTTTAGTGCTTTTAATAATATAAATATAATTATATGTTTTTTATAATTTTTTAATTACAAGGATTTCATGAAAAATAAATTGGACTCTGAGGAAAGAAACATGTTTCATTTTTTCAACAATTTTTTCTTTCGGAAGCTTGCGTGTCCTGCAATCTTTGACATGTTTAAATCTTTGACCCATTTGACCCGTTTCCCTTAAGCTATTATTTACGTAAAGATGTTTTTTCTTGGAATACCATGTAGAAGAATGATACAGCAAAAATTATATAAATTAGTATTAGATTTGATAAAGAATTAAATTAAAAAATTTAAGTTTTAACTTTTCTGAAGCTTTATGGCTATTTAATATGCAATATGTAAAGTACCACTAGAAGATGATTATTTTTTATATTAATAATCATTCTTTTTGCAGAATTGTCCAAGAGGATGGAGAAATAACACAGATGAGAGAGAGGAAATTATTGTTTTAGAAATTCATCATAGCTATGACAGGTTAAGCTAGGTCGACTAAAAACATAGATATGTGGGATCTAGATTTAGGGATATAGAAATACATGGAAGATTTAGAATTTAAGGATAGATCTTGAAAGGACTTTAGGTATCCAAAAGAAAGTCATACCCACTACATTTTGTTGGATCATTTCATTTATAGTTTAATTTCAAACCACTCTCAATCATCATTTGATCAGTCTGTCTTTCTGGTCCAGGTTTCTTCTTCGTGTTTTGTTTTCATCTTTATTTTTTCCCTTAAAATTGTTGCTTGAATGTTTACGTGTACTGTGTTTATCTTTTATTCTTGCCGACACCTTGCTTTGGAGTTGGGATCTCCATCTGCTTCTAAATTGTGGATTGCATTATTTAAAGGCTCTTTTGCTAGATGGAGAAGTCAAATTTTTATGTGTGAGTTTGGCGTGTAGCTACTTTTAAGTTATGGTCACATCTGGGAAGTCACACTCATTGCAATTTGGATGCATCATATCTTTGTGTCAATTGTAATTTCGTAAGTTATGATCACATTTTATTAAACCTGGGAACTCAAAGCTCATTGCAATTTGAATGCATCATATCTTTGTGAATGTATCTTAACTGTAATTTGGTCCTTTATCTTTCCCATTCACTTATATATTTAGTCTTTTTTGTTTGGGTGCTTATGAATTATGATTGATACAAATAACAAATTTAGGGGTGAAAGAAGAAATTAAATTTATATGTAAATTTTTTAGTGGAAGAAATTAATTTTTAGGTTTTTTTGAATGGAGATTAATTTTTAAGTTCATAAATCAAGTCGGTTTATCAATTTTTAGCATATCATCTCTACTACTTATAAAGCATTTAACCCTTTCCATAAATATTTTTTTGAAAATTCAGCCACTTTCTTTCCATTTTGAGATTTTAAGAAAATAAGGAAAAAAAAAGGAACCAGTCGTGGATCGAACCCGTAACCTCCCGTTCATTTGTCAATGACATACACCAACAAATTGTCATACACTTAACCAATTGCTTTAGAAGCTGCTTGCGTTATAAATTCAGAACATACACCAATAAATTACGTCGAAATTCGGCCTGCTCATTAACATGCCCTTTCAGATACCCTATTACACACATTGCCTCCCTCGATGTTCATCTCCTAGCCTCGAAATCTGCAATCACGTTTACAGATAAACCTCGATTTCTCTACCAACCTCGATTCTGCGATTACCCTTTCAAATGCCCACCTCGATTCAGATAAACAACAAGCCTCTTCAACTTACGGGTTTCTATATCTCTATCATCCTGAATCATATTACTCACAGATTCACTCATATTCGGCACAGAGAAGAACGGCACCATGATCCGCAAGAAATTCTTCCTCACACCTTCCTTCCTCACAGAGTGTCGTCGTAGCCTCCGTTTCTGATGTGAGTGTTTATTCACCTGTATCCAGTATCCATTCCCTTGATTAAGCTTTTGTATTATTTTATTTACCTTGTGATTTAAGTTTTTTATAATTTAATATATTCTCTCTATAATTTAATATACTCTCTCTTGTGATATTTGTTTTTTTTTTTCATGAATAGAATCTGACATTGCTTCTGGGACTGTTTGCATTGAGTATATTAACTTCTTAAAATCCTTACCAGTTTCTAAACTAAGAAAGTAAAAACTAAGTAGCAAAATAGGATCCGATGTCAATGTTAGTTCTTAGGATGTGCTAAAATAGAGAGAAAAGCTCCATGATCCAAGCTTCTTACCAATCTGGATGTTTTTCTAATTTGTATGAGATTTAGTTAGTGATTTACAACTGTTTTTTTATTTTTCATTTTTCTTTGAGATTAAAATAGGGCAGTCAAATCTCTTGAAATCGTCCATTTTAGCTAATGGAGCTGCAGGTTATTGGTTTATACTACTTATTTCATTGATGAAGTTATTAGGATTTAATCACATAACTTGATCTTGATGTAACATTAGGCCGGGTTCCAAACAAATCAAATTGCTAACAATGTGAATCAATGATTCCCGAAATGCAATTGGATTTATGTAATTTTTACCTTATTTTGTCCATAATTATTTATTAACATTTTCTCATAATATTGTGTTTAGGATGCTTATATACAAGAAAATGGTGGAACAACTAAATCAAATAGCAAGGTAATTCAAGAATTCTATCTTGATCATGTATTTTTCTTCAATTTTGACTTTGTTTTGGAATTTCACATGTATTATGTTCTTGTAAGGTGGTGATGATTTGAAGAAAAAGATGTCATTTATGACTCAATTCTTTTTGTCCATTTTTCCAAATTTAAATATCTAAATTATCACTTTTTTCTCTTCTTTAAATGATATGATATTTTACAAATAGTTAATTTTGTAATCTGTACACATTTTCTCTTACTTTTTGCAGTGAACGAGGCGACAAAAGTCGGGTAAATATCAATCTTGAAGTATTATAAACTTCCATTTAATAATATTCTTTGATTTTGACTTTCTAATGTTAATTTTCAGTTGGATACTAAACGTTTTGCTGCAGCTAAGCACCCATTGGCCTAAAGAATATTATTTTATTTTTTTGTAAATATGATAGTGGGTTGACAAGTGAAATCCCAGGCACAAGCTTGAGATTGTCTTCTTCCAATGGGAATTACATACTTATAAGACAAGAACAAGATTAAGCTGAAGTGAGTTAAACATAATGTAATTCATTCTTATTTTATTTGGAATAGCATTTAGGAATGCAGTGTATTAAATTGATTTACAATGATGGCGTTTTTTTACTTGAAATCAGCCATATGGTGTAATTATTATTTGAGTAAATTACACGGATGGTCCTTTAAGTTTATAGAAAATTTCGCAAATGGTCCTTTAGTTTCAAAAATTACACCGATGGTCCTTAATTCTGAAAGGTTTTTCACCGACGGTCCTTTACACTAACTGACGTTAATTTTTTCTGTTAACTTACCTCATGTGCAATGCACATGAGGGTAAAAAAGTCATTTTTCATTTCTTTTCTTTTTATTCTAAAACTAAAAACTTTTATTTAAGATAATAAAATTAATTTAAGAATGAAAAGAAATGAAAAATGACTTTTTTTACCCTCATGTGCATTGCACATGGGGTAAGTTAACAGAAAAAATTAACGTCAGTTAGTGTAAAGGACCATCGGTGAAAAACCTTTCAGAATTAAGGACCATCGGTGTAATTTTTGAAACTAAAGGACCATTTGTGAAATTTGCTATAAACTTAAAGGACCATCTATGTAATTTACTCTTATTATTTAAATTGTAATAGTTTGTTTCGCGTGTGTTGAATTCCATGGAAAGGCTGCTGCAACCGCTGCTGGAAAATTCAGTGACGATATCATGTGGCAACTCACTGTACTAGCACGTACATGAAACTCCAAGTGGCAACAAAAAGAAATGTACCTCCGAACTTGGTTATCTAAAGAAAATTTAGACATTTGACTTGAAAAGTTTCAAAGTTTTAAAGTTACCGTCACTTTCTCATTAAAATTAACTGGATTTTTTAAAAGTGCAAGGCTTTCTAACTTCTATATGTGTTCGTGAGTGATACAAAATTATAAATTGAGTTAGTCTTCCCAACTTCGTGTTTGTGAGTGATCAAAAGTATAGAAATAGTCTATCTAACTAATTGTCTAAATCTATTTATAGTTGTTGCTTTGAATGTCGAAGATATTTCTATCAAAGATGATATTTTGGCTTTCAAAATGAGTATCAAAGATGACGTTTTTCTTTCGTAAAACAAAGCTGCAATTACACAACAAGACCTACCAAACTTGCTTGTGTAACCAAACAACATTGCTCGCCACAAAAATATAGTTACAGAGTATCGCCGCCGCAATGCGCGGGAACCCTGCTAGAATGTTGAATGTACTTATTTATGTTGATATAATAGTATAATACTATAAATTAATGAACTAAAGTGCGAATATTTCTAATTTCTATGGGTGTTTATGAATGATGAAACTATATTTGATTAAACTTCCAAATCTATCTTTGTTGCAGCTAGCTTTGAATGTCGAAGACTAGGGGTGAGCATTTGGAACAAAAAACCGAACCAAACTGAAACCGAACCAAAATCAGATTGAACCATAACCGATAACATTTTATCGGTTCGGTTTTGGTTTTGAAAATTCGTTATTTTCGGTTTTGGTTCAGTTTGGTTCTCGGATAGGATAGAGCATTTAGGCTAAAAAAATGAATCGAACCAAAACTGATAACATGTAATCCATTTGGTTTCAGTTTTGAAAATTCATCATTTTCGGATTCGGTCCTATCGATTTTTGTTCAATTCAGTTTGATTTCTCGACCATGCTTACCCCTATCGAAGACATTTCCCGCCATGAAACAATGTCGGCTTTCAAGGTAAAGTATCAAAGACGACTTGTTGCTACCAAAAAAATTTGTTCGCCAAAAAATATTGTTACATGGTACCCACCGCCGCATTGCGCGGGTACCTGCTAGTTATCATTATTGGTGTATATGAAACAAAATTTTTCCATGTAAAAGAAATTTTCTTTAGTTATTATAAAAATAATTATAGTTTATATTGAAATGTAGATAAAATAAAAGAATAACACTGGTAATGTGTTTTAGATTTTACCCACTATTATTATATATATATAACAAGTTATAAGAAGAAAAATTAATATATGATAAATAAAAAACAATTTAACAGTAGTTTTATTATGATGTCTTTTATTTAATTTATTTTATTATTTGAAATTATTTTATATAATTGTAGTGTACAGATTAAGTAAATTTGTAATTAAACTTATCTGTTTGCACGTCTTCTAAATGTCAACTAAGATAATAATTGTCCCAATTACCCTACCGAAATTGGTAACATATTACGGAGTAGTTTATAAATATAATTTGTATTTTTGCAACCCGCCGCGAAGCGCGGGCCTAATTCCTCGTAGGATAACATAGAACAAATATTGACCCACATACTATTTAAAGATGCACAAAAAAAGATATCATGATAAGAAATAAAGAAGTAACTTTTGACTTTTTTGACTTTTAGAGCCATGCCAACGGGTTCTTACTTCTTCGATTGCTCGTAACATATGACATCATTGACACTGCCTCGTTGATTGCTTCATCACTTTGTTTTGTTCACTAGATGTGTTTGTGTGTGTGTATGAAGGTGTATGTCTGTATACAGTAAATGACGAATGAAGTGAAAATGTGTTATTAGTATGGTGTATTAGTTTAGAAGTGCTTGATGTAACATTGAGTTGACCCAATTGATAGAAAGAGGTGAAAAGGATATTGGAAGAGGTTTTAGATATGTAACTTTTAACTACAAAACTTTTACTAAATAATATATCAAATTTAGTAACAGTTGCGCCGCATTAGCATTAGAAAGACAACGAATTTTATCAAGAAAACATAACTGGTTGAAAGTTAATCTATAATATTTATAAAGTATTTAGGCATTCCTCTTATGAAAAAGAGGTCTTAATTTTTCAATTGCTTCTTTGGGAAATGTCTTGAACACTTAAGAACCCAAAATATCAAAACATAACATCCGGGAATCGAACTCACAACCTCTCACCCAATGCTCCAAATGATCCACCACTGAGCTAGGGGAAACTATTGGTTCAATATCAACTCCCCTTAATCTTAACCACACACTAAATCCTCATGTTTTAAATTAATCCAACATACGCCTAAGCTCTGCCATAGACAAATTAGTAGACACAATTTCCTTGCAGCTTTATTAATTTTATTTGAAAACCAACCAGATCTCTCATGAACAAGTTAAATGAACCACCTGCTATTTTGATTTTATTTGAAAACTAATTAATTTGGAGCAATAATTTAGTTACAACATTGTATCTGAACTGTAACTTTCATATGATAATTTAATGACTGAACTACAAATTACATTATTAAACTATCTACTCAAATTGTAATTATGTGATTGTGATATCATATATTATGGTGAGCAAACAGGAACATCAGAGAAATATGATTAGAAATAAAGCTCATCATGCCGTCTAATAACTCGTTAGGGGCAGGGACGCGTCGGAGGTAGCGACGAAATGCAACGGAGGAGGTTCGATGCACCCCTTACGGGTAGACTTATAGGGTACTCGTCGCCGCATTACGCGGGTACCTGCTAGTTATAGTAAAAAGGTGTTACATGAAGATGCCACTTAATAAAGATCATTATAACGACAAATATGAAATATGAGTCGAGAGGAAACCTAATGTGAAAAGATGGTGCCAATGAAGTTGTCGATGGGTTATTAATTGGTGACAAGTACCACCAACTGATTATAGATCAAGGTTAAAAAAACGAACGAATATAATAAGATGATACATAAGATCAGTGTTAGTTGACTAACATTGGCGTGTCAACTTCGGTTACCCAACTTCAGTTGGAGCTTCATTTTGCCGAATGAAGATATGACAGGAATGTTAGCCCATTTGAATAAGATTGAATATTTTATGTGGGTATTATTGTTTTATATGTGTATTTTATAAAGTGTGGATCTCAAAATATGAAGTGAATGTGTCAGGGGTGGACCTAGTATGGTGTACGGGGTTATCAGTGCACCCCTGAAATTTTTTTAAATAGTGTTAAAATAGTGTTAAAAAAATTTAAATTTTTTTTATTAGTATAGAAGACACTCCTGAGAAAAATGTGCAACCAATGACACCCCTCAAATTTATTCTTGGATCCAACACTAGAATGTGCATTGTTAGTTAATGTATATCCGTTAAATGTCATATAGAATATCAGCTTACATGTGATATAGAAAAAATAAAGTCAGTAAAACTAACTATTGTAGATAATATATCAACCAATTAGAATCAAAAGAAAAAAGAAGAAGAATTACTTAAGAGAACAAAACCAAATATTGTATATATAACATTTATCAAATATTATAATTATTCAAGAATAGTTTATGAACAATGTTTTTTTTTCTTCCTTACGCTTAAGCTATTTTTGGATGATCTTAGACCACTCTCAATGGTGGCAGCAACTGACGCCGTCAGTTGCTGCCAACTCAGCGCCACGTCAGCAGACAAACTAACTAACACTAAACTGACGTATTCATGCCAACATCACTCCGTCACTTCACCAAATTTGGGCCCCACCATTTACTTTTCTTTTTCTAATTAAAATATACAACTAATTAAAACATATAACTAATAAAAATAAATTACATTATATATAAAAAAACATTACATAAAAAGTTTATTTTTTTAAAAAAAAAAATGGAATTTTTTAGATTTTTTTTGAATTTTTTAGAAATTTTTAGATTTTTTACCTTTTTAAAAACTTAAAAAAAAAGAAATAAAAATAAAATAAAATAACAGTCTCTCTCTCTCTTTCTCTTTCAGCTGGACCCACCATCTTCACCATTTTTCCGTTTATCGTCTCGTCTCCAAACTCGCGCAGCTCAAACCGGCGGTGAAACCGGCGGACCGTGCCAACGATGGCACAACCGGCGGAAAACCGGCGGTGCCAACCGGCGATACCGTTGGCACCGGTCTTAAATTTCTTTTTGAGTCTTTCACGTGATTCAATTATCATTATTATTTTTTATGGTGTTTAAATGATATCTTTTATTTAATATAATAAAAATAGTTTTTTATGTTGTCTTTTATTTGATTTATTTTATTATTATAAATTATTTTAATAATTGTAGTGTACAGATTAAGTGAATTTGTAACTAATTCAATATATTTGTACGACTTCTGAAAAATAAATAGGATAATAGTTGTTCAATTTATCCTAACAAAATTAATAATATCTTAATTTATAAATATAATTATATTTTTATAAATCGCTGCGAAGTACAAGCCCAGCTCATCGTTCAACATAAATAAAGATTTAAAAGAATAATTGAATTACAATAAAATCAACATCAACAAAAGTAAACTTAAAAACTTCTAAGAGAATGCGGTGTGGTAACGAAAGGGGGTGGGCGTCGGATGCCACCTCGGCGCGCCGGACCCGCCACGACACCGCCCGCTACGCGAGCGAGCCCCGGCGCCGGACCATCGACGAACCCAGCGAGCCAATGGGGAGATGCCACGTGGCCTAGCCGTTGGCAACGGCTACTTTGTCCGAAAATTAATTATTTTTATTTTATTTTTTATTTTTTTTAAATAAAACCTATTATAAATAACCCTTTAACCATAACCTTTTTTCACACCATCTTTTACACACTCTCTATAATTTCTTACACTTTCACTCTCAAAAACTCACAAAAATGTCTCAACCACCACATCCCGATTGGATGAACGGTATTCTTGGATGGGGAAGTTCCGGCTCGCCGGCGTCCAATCCGTCAACCCCTTCGTCCCAACAATCGGTATCATCCACCCAAATGCCGACTTATTCCCAATAGCAATATAATCAATTTATGCTTCAATAACAATTTCAAAACCTTCAACAACCCCCCCCCCCCCCCCCCCGGTCAAATGTGGTCACAAACACAATGGTCACAACCACAATCATCACAACCACAACCATCACAACCTCAAGACCCCGCGACCGTTGAAAAGGCGAGAAGAAAGGGGGAAAAAGTTGCCGTCAACTTAAGTCGGACGGTCATGCGGTGGGACCAAGCACAAGAAGTGTTATTGGCCGAGTGTTGGGTTAGCGTTTCCGAGGATGCCGAAAAGGGCGCCGACCAATCCGATGATTGTTTTTGGAACAAAATCCTTGTTGAGTTCAACAAGGATGTTGATACCCACGTACCAAAGACATGTTGACGGGGAAGTGGACGACTTTAAACGGTAATTGTCAACGTTTCAACGGTATCTACAAACGTTTACAACGTAGAAGTAGAAGCGGTGAAAATGAGGTTGACTTTTTGGCCCGTGTCCGACAAGCGTACAGTACGAGTCGGCGTCAAAAAAACAATTTAATAACGAAGATGCGTGGAAAGTTTTGAGAAAATGCCCGAAATGGGACGCCCCCGAGCCCATTTCGCTCTCCGATAACGAAGAAATTTTCGGGGAAGATACGAGACCACGTCCGGCGGGAAAGTCTCGTAAGGCAAAAAAAAAAGTAGATCGGAAAGTTCATCCGGCACTAACAACCCCGGAAGTGCCGGACCGCCGGACCTTGGCAAGGCTATGATGGCGGAGTTTAGGCGGAAAAGTGAACCCCCTCAATCCGCATACGAAAGGTCAAAGGCGCGGGATGATGTTTTCGTGCGGTTGGAAGAATTGAGATTCCTCGGCACTAGCACCGAGGGGTTGGGGCGCGCGGATAAGGCGAGAATTATCAAGCAAAAAAGGGCGATCCGCGAAAAATACCCCGTCGACGAAGATGAACTTGACGTGGACGATGACGATGAGTAGTTTTTTTTTGTTTTTTTCAGTAACTTTTTCTTATTTTTCGGTATTTTTTTTCTAATTTTCGGTAATTTTTTTATTTTTCGGTAATTTTTTTTTTCTTTTTTAGGTATTTTAATTTGTATTATGTAATTTTTATTTTAATGAAATATTATGTTTTTTAAAAAAAAAAGAAAAAAAAGGGGTGGGGCCCAAATGGCTTAAGTGATGGTAGAGAGGGTATTTGGGGGTTTTGAATGTGAAATGTGAAATGGTGATGTGGCGCAGAGGTGACGCATAGGTGCCTTCCGACTAGGGGTTACCACACCCATTGCTCTAATAGATGAAATGGACCACACTACCTTTTTTATCACCAAAAAGAAGTTGTCCTATCATTCTGATTTTGACATTTCTTTCCTCTCAAAATTACCACTCTAACCCCCTTTTATTATTTATTGGAAAACATGACATTTAAGCATTTTCGTTAACAAAATAGAATAGTTTTTGCTATTTCTTTACCCATATTTATGCTTTGTCAACAATAATAACCATAATAAATTTCTAAAATACATCAAATTAAAAAAGAAAAAAACTTTATACTAAAGTTATATCTTTTTATCCTTTATATGTAATTGATTGTTTTAGTTTTACAAAAAAAAATAATAAATAAAAAATAAAAATTGATATGTGTCTACATTTTCTTTCCTCTCTTATCACGTACTTTTCTATTATTACATATAATGATGAAATTATTAAATAAAAAATGCATGAAAGGTAAGAGAACTCTTTCTTATTATCAAGCTATACTTTATATATTCAAGTATCTTCAGTGGTGATTCAGGAAAAAATTAAAGGGAGTCACAGGTTATATATTTGTTTCTCAAAGGTGTCACTTAAACTTACAAAAATAAATTTAAAATTTCAATATAATTAAAAAAAATTCAGGGGTTATGCGGATAAACCCGTACATCATATTAAGTTCTCTCTTGAGTATGATCTGGAATTGTATTATTGAATGGGAGTCATTTAAAATTAGTTACTCTCCAAGTTTTATAAATTTAATTGCAAATTATACAAATACATTGAAGCAATATTGTGGTGAATGAAATAAGTTTTGTGAAACACAAATCACTTCTAAATATTAACCAGATAATATAACTATAGATTGATAAATTATATAAAATCTGTTAAAAGACATCGCAATTCAGCATTTTAAGGTTATAACCCACAAACATTCACGAGTGGTTATAAGATAATTTGAAATCCCACCATGCCATTAGTGATTATTATCATTAGTTATTAATTAATAATTCCGAGTTATTAATTACTAACTATTAACTATTAATTAATATATAATTAGTTGTTAATTGTTGATTTTTAAGTGTAAATTATTAATTACAATTAGTAGTTTTTACGTAGTAATTACTGATTAGTATGTTGTTTTTTCTTTTTCTTTTTTTTTTTGAACGGCGGCTTAAATTAGAAAAAAGAGAAAGGTAGCAAGAAGCTAGACTACAAGCAAACAAAGCAAAAACAAAACAAAGGAATCAAAAACAAGACTTGGGACAAATACACCAATCCGGCCATCTATTAGCTAGATTACAATTACAAGCTCTAGACTTAATCCAAAAAAAACGAAAGGGCTTGGACCTGACCTGCCAAACAGCCATTGAAACGCCCCGAGTCGGAAAAAACCTTGTTGTTTCTCAATCTCCAAATAGTCAAGAAGAACACAAACATAACCCCCGATATAGCCCTCAAGCAAGGACTACCCATGTTTGCCCTGGATATCCAATAAAAAACGTCATCGATGCTATTAAAACCAGAGAGATCGATGTCCCACCATAAACATAAATCTTTTAACACCTGTCTAGAAACCGAGCACTTAATAAATAAGTGATGCTTTGCGTCTCTCTTGTAATGCATCGGCCGATAAACGGGTGAAAGGTAGCGTGGTTTGTGGCTTGTTTGTTAAAGATGAAGAAGATTGAGGTTGTACCGTAGGGTGTGATGGTGTGCTTGTTGAGCTAGTGGGCCAATTAGATTTGAAGTTTGTGGTGGATCGTGGCTTTTGGGATGGCCCAATTTTATCTTCAATTAGTTTTGCTAATGAGCCAGCTTGGTGTAATGAAGTGGGCTTAAGGATGGTGAGTTCGTTTTGGATGTCTTGGCGAAGGCCCGAAACAAAGCAATTTTTTAAACTTTGTTGAGATAGACCGTTGACCCGGTTGCTAATGCGTTCGAAATCCGTTTGATAGGCTGTGACGGTGGTGTTTTGACGTAGTTTGAATAGTGAAGCTTCGTGGTTTTCGTAAGATGACGGTCCAAAACGGAGTTCTAATTCCCGTTTAACTTGTGCCCATGGTCCCAGGAGATCATTTTGTGCTAAATGTTTGTACCATGATAGGGCGTCTCCTGTGAAATAAAAGGCTGTGAGAGGTACTCGTTGTGCGGGCGGAATTAGATAAAAGGTGAAATAGTTATCGGCTTGAAAAATCCAGTCTAGTGGGTTGGAGCCGTCGAATAAAGGTAATAAGATTTTAGGTGATCGTATGTTGTTGTTGTTGGTTTGTGTTGGAGGTGGGTTTTGATTTACAAGTTGGTTGTTGACAGGACGAACCGGTCTTGTGGCGGTGTGGAATCATCGGAAGATAATTGGTTTGAAAGTGTGGCGATGTGTGTAACTAGGTTAGCAGTAGTTTCAGATTGTGTATCGAATTTTGTTGTCAAAAGTTCTGTGGCTTTAATGAGGGCATTGAGGTTGGATGTATGCTGTTGCGACGCGGCGTTTGTGGCGGCAATTAGCTGGGCTAATTGGTCGGACACAGTAACTGGTGGGTCATCGGAGGAGGATGAAGCATCCTTTCGTGGCGGCATAGCGGGCGGCGGAGACGGGAATGAAAGCACCAATTGGTAGGCTGACCCTTAGAGGGGGTTAGGCTCCAAGACACAAGTATCGTAAAAGACAATTGGGGTCAATTTTCTGGTCCTTTTTTCATTCATGCAATACTAATTTAAATGCAAAAACATAATGCTTGAGAATAATACGGAAAACATGGAAGTAAAATGGAAACATGGAAGTTATTATATTCCTAAATGCATGCATAAATAAGAAACGTGAGAAGACTTCTTCAATCTTCTAGACGTGCGGGTTTTCTAGTATTCCTTTTGGGTCGTTGATGGGCTGTTGAGTCTGTCTCATTGGGCTGGCCAGTTGGGCTCGTAACATCCTCGTCATCATCTACGGAATCGCAGAGGGGACATAACTGCGATAGACAAACAATGTTTCTCTTATACATATTCAACTTATTAGGGAGTCTTATGTGATGAATACGCCATGCCAAGACATTAAGCATAGAGGGGACCCAATTAGTCCACCCAAAAGATCGACAGCCTTTAGAACAAAGGTAGAAGTCATCAATCGCGTACCTAACGCCTGAATTGCCGAGCGCCCAGTACCACGGAGCAACCGAACCAGTAGAGATCGGGTCATGTTGAATCCAACAGTTGACAGGAAAGTTCAAGGAATCGAAATCTTTTTGCACTTTAATAATATTCCACCATGTGAAACTACCGCTTTTGTTAATGTTATTAAGACCGCCATCCGGATCGTGAAGAGCCATGATTACACGCATCCAAAGAGAGCCAGTTTCAGTTTTGAACTGCCCCCACCATTTGCGAGATTTTAGGCACGAAGACTACCCACACCCAGACTACCTTTCTCATTGTCGGCACAAACAGTTTGCCAATCAACCCAAGGGATTTTTCCGTTTCCACCCTTAGCGCACCAGAAAAAGTTTAATCTTATACTTTTCAACTTGCTGATAATCTTTTTCTAATTTCAAATTTTTACGTATATTAAAATAAATATAAAAAATTTAGCTTAATTTTAGAATTTAGTTTGTTTAATAAATTAATAAATATATTTTATTTAATAAATAGTATTATATTTTATTTGAAAATAAATTAATTTTAAAAATAATATTGTGAATTACATATTTACATATTAGTAGATAAAATAAACTTTACCATATAAATTAGTTTTTCCTTCAAAATATGATACTCCATCCGTCTCACTTTAATTGTCCACTATAAAAAAGCACACAGTTTAAGAAAGGTGCATTAATTATATAATGTCACCAATCAAATTTTCTCTTTACCACTTAAATGTTTTTTGATTGGTTGAAATTTAGAAAATGACACTCTTTGTGGGACAAACTAAAATAGTATACTGGACACTTAAAATGGGACGGAGGGAGTACTATATAAATTATTAAATCATTTTAATAGTATTAAAAGAAAAGATAACTAATACGGAGTATAAATGTTTTGTAAATATTTGATTATTTTGTTTTAACCTATTTTTAATTTTTGGAATTAAAATATTTTCTTTAAACTGTGTATTTTTTAGGAATTGTAAATTTTATTTTATTTAATGAATGTATTTTTTATATTTTGTTATTTATTTTATTTATTCCATTATTCGAATTTAAAATATAAAAAAGTAATAATCAAAAAGTCCAGAACATTTTTTTCCACTCTTATACTTTTTCAGCAACAATGTTCTCACGAGAATATTATAAATACAATGTCACCGGTCTTAAAATCATATACAAATACAAAAAAGAAAAAAGTTTAAGAAAAACTGAATATATGACATGTATTTTAAATAATCAAAATAAAATACACTAATATCGATGTGAACCAACATACATTTGTATTTTGATATGAAATTATCATATGACAAATCAGCATCCCATATACTTATATAGAATGAACCCTCCTGGTTTTTAAATCACGTTTTTAATAATTTGAACAACACAAGTAATAACTTATAAAAAATATATAAGAAATCATTTGCCATTTACAATTCTTGGATACTTTATGATATGACATCTGTAAAATAACATAATATGATAACATATTATATTTATGAGAGAGCCCCTACTATGACGATATGTCAATTTTTAGTAGTTGCTCATATTGATTCCTACGAAAATGGGGTATAACTGTAAGATATTATAAAGAGAATTGTATTTTATTTATTCACTGGACCATTACAATCTCATATATATAGAGAACACAAGAAACCCTAATCATTACTAACCCTAATGGGCTCAAGCCTACACAATTGGGTTGAGCCCTCTAATACTCTCCCGCAGTCCGAGCGGCGAAATCACGAAAGCTCGAGACTGGAGTAAAACACAATAATAAGAGCTCATGGCTCTTGACAATTTTCAAGCACGTAGCTTTGAAAAAGAAAAGAAAAAAAATAGTGGTAGAGTCGTGGCTCTTGAACTATTAAACTAGAAATAAAAGAAAATAATAATTAGGGTTTTTGAACCAATAAAAAAACATAAACTTAGCAGCCATTATCTTCTTCCTCCCGTAAAGCTTCACTGTAAAAGGAAAAACACAACGAATTGCCGTCAAAGGCGGCACTAGTTCCAGCACTATCTTGTTGTTTCTAGCCGGAGGTTGCTGTGCCGGAGATCTCCACGGAGAAGCAGCAGCCTATGAAGAGGATGATGATATAACACGTGAGATACAGATCTGAGAATACGATGATCGGTGGTGAGTAGATCTGAGAATATTCCGATGATTTCCCAGCAACAAAATAAGAACAGTCGTGGCTGTTTTGAAGAAAAAGAAAGGATTTCAACGAAAGGAACATGCTGTTTGAGGAAAAGAAAAAAAAACGTAAACAGAAGTGAAAAAAAATTGAATTAACCGGCTGTTTCGGGGAACATGCTGTTTGCAATTTAGCCGTGGTTGTAGGCAAAAGGTGATTTCACATGTATGAATTTCTTGTAGAAAAAAAATTGGTTGAGACTGAAAACAAGAAAGAAAATAAAAGCCGTAGCTTCTAAAATAGAAATTATAGAAGAAGAAGAACAGCCGTGTCTGTTTTGCAAGAAGAAACGAAGAAAATTTTCACGGATTTGAGCTTCTTGGCTATGATGATTTATCTGGTTTGCTTCGTGGCTGTTAGGGGGAAAGGAAAAAAACAAAGGAAAATGTAATACTAAGAATGAAAACAATAAAAAGAGATCCCTCCGAATCACCGACGATTAGCCGGAGACCGGAGGATGATTTTACTCTGGTAGGTTTCCTCTAGATCGTTGGCTCTGATACCATGTAAGATATTATAAAGAGAATTGTATTTTATTGATTCACTGGACCATTACAATCTCATATATATATAGAACACAAGAAACCCTAATCATTACTAACCCTAATGGGCTCAAGCCTACACAATTGGGTTGAGCCCTCTAATAATAACCATATGAAGATAAAGTCTTGACTGTGATGATGATGATGTGAGTTTTGATCATTTTTAGATCATTATCTTTAACCCATCTTTCATTCTTTCCTTTGAGTTTGATGGCCAAGTGGCTCCCAAAAACCGTCATGTTAGTCATGTTCTTCGAAAACTCACAATTTAGTGGGTGTTTGGCATTGCGTTATGTATTAGATTATTAGATTATTACGATTTGATAACGTGAATAATTTACTTATAGTGTTTGGCAAACAAAATCACATAAGTTATTATTCACGTTTTGAAGTTCACAAAACGCCATTTGGAAAAAGCATGTAGGGGGTTGCTTTTTCAAAACGTGATTTCTTCTATATGCAAAATTACAAATTTATCTTCACAAATATCAAGGCTACTTACCACCCCACTTTGCCAGCTCTCATTTTGGAATGTCTTTAATTATCATTTTACATTTAAAACAACATATAATTTAATTTGCCAAACACTCATAAAACTGATTATCTGATTATTGCGATTTCAAACAGCATAATCAAATCCAAACACTACTTTCAGAATCACGTTTAGTTTCAGCTGATTATCCGATTATTCATTTTCAAAACACATAATCTATTTTCAATAAGTAATCCCAAACACCCCCTTAGTAGGTTTATGGTTACGGAAATATTTATAAAGATAATAATACTATCCATCTACAGTCTAGAAATCGCATTTCATGATATTTTGTGGTTTGTAATTTGTCAATTAACGAGTAGGTTTCCCCCGCGCGATGCCGCGGGAGAATTTCATATAATATCTTAAATACTATTTATCGATAATACTCCCTCCGTCCCACAAAAAAGTTCCACATTTCTCCTAAAGCTTTTGTCCCACAAAAAAGTTCCCATTTCTCACATGTGGTGGGCTCCACACAATAAAATACTATTATTATTAAGAACCCCATCAATAATATCCACTGATTATTTTTCTCTCTCCAAACCAACCTTATATTTTAATCAAAATAATACCAATGACCCCACCACTAACTATCACCTAAAATCTTGTGCCAAAGGGAAATGGGAACTTTTTTGTGGGACGGAGGGAGTACTAAAGATTAAAAGATTATCAAGATTTAAATATTAATTGTCAATAGTAAAATGCATATCCTTACGAATTGGATCCACTATGAATATTTAGAGGATAATATACTATAACTGAAGAAGAAATAAGTCAACAAAGAAAAAATATGATAAAAAGATCAAGAAAAACAGATAGAAAAAAAGTCGCAAAAAAACACAATAAAAGTATAAAAAGCTAAATTTAAGAGGAAAAAAATTTAACTTTTGTAAAGTTAGGGGAAAAAAGGGTAAAAGATTTAATGGAAGAAAAAGTCTAGATATTAAATGTTAAAGTTAAGGGTAATAATTATCATTTCAGAAAAATTAATGTTCAGGGTGCAAAATGTAATTTAAGAAAAGCTGGGAAAAGGGAAAACAAAAGCAAATGCCGTCGAGATTCGACCTCAGGACATCTTCGTTATTTATACGGAGACCTTACCACCTGGCTAGAACCCCAGATTTGTTTAAATGTCGTCTTTAAGTAATAAATAAAGAAAAGACGCTAAAAGACAAATTTCACTGTTCACTCAATGCTAAATGTTATATAGTTAATGTGGCGTAGATAGTATATTTGGAAAAATCAAAATGTAATATCTTGTAATCCTTTGTAATAATCAGATCAAAATATATCGTTAATGGTATAGTTATATTAATATGTCATTATATGATGAAAAGTGGTATTGATTCCTATTATTTGTTTCTACTTATCTTTTTACCCACTAAATTAAGACAAGTATCAAAATCAAATGATGATATGAGGAAAAAGCTAGAATTACTGAATTACATATATCAAGTTTAGAGATGAATAGGAAGAAAATTTTATATGATTATATATATACTTGCATGCAATTAATATGTTGGAAAGTTAGACGAATCGTAATGGGAGATAACTGCTGACAGTGACCGATGGTCAGACAGTGTCCCCCATTACACGATCAAAGAGGACAGATCTCCCTTCCACTTTTCTTGTGGGTTTGGTCACTCAGGTGACCGGACTTTAATGAGGTGTATTTTTTTATATTATGTATTAGATGTTGTACTTTATTATTGATGATAGATTGATGTGAGTTTGATCACCAATATAAGAATTTGGTCCTATGTTTAGTTTAGATGAAAAAATATGATATACCACTAATTAATATGCAACAAATCTTAGATCACCATTATGATTAGTGTTATGGTTTAGTTGGTTGTATTTTTTTAGGTTTTTATCATTGACTTAAAATGTGGAACTTACTTACTTACAAGAAATTGACATGACAAAATGTAATGTTAGACCACTCTCATTTATGACACCAATTGAAACTCCCGTTTATGTCATGTCAATCAGCATCACATCGGCTAACATACACATGTCATCAATTTCAAATTTCTTAAGTTTTTTTGAGTCCCACTAATATAAAATATACATATACAAAATACCACATACCTATTAAAATACACTGGGGCCCTACCAAAAACTCTTCTCCACTCATCGCTTGACTTATGCCAAAAACCAACGCAAAGAAGTGACTGGCCTTATCATCAGTTTCCAACTCGTCGCTTGACCGACGTATCAACCGACTCCTCTAATGGAGTGGTCTTATGCTTGTTTTCTTGTCAAATTAATATAAAACTATAATTAAATTCGATTTACATGTGTAATTCATCAACATTAATAAAAATGCATATACATGTCAAATTCACATAACCAGATACTATTTTCTTCAAGCTTTTAAATAATTTATAAATAGCTTTAGTGTTTCATTTTAGAAATAACTTTTTTTTGTTTTACACATATTTTAGGTATTAGTCAGATTGGTAATGCAATTTTAAATATTTCTATAAAGAAATTAGTTGTCATTATATAACTTTTTTCATATCGTTATGGCAAATAAGTGTAAGAGTATAAATCCTTTCCAATGCTAATAAAATACTATAAATATAAATAAAACATGAATAGTTTTGCCTTGGAAACTCAAATAGATGGTTTTCAGGTGACAACCAACTAAAAGAATAAAATAATAAACAATTAAATATTTATATATCATTCGAAAGATAAAGTTGCATATTATTTATTGGGTAAGGAACAATTTGTATATTTAAATATTTCTACTAACCTTTTAATCATCTTTTAACGTTTGTCATTTTTAACCCCTTATGTTTAATAACATTTCAATTTAAACCTTAGATTTGTTATATATAAATTCTTTATTATATTTTTATTACTTAATAAATAAATTATATAATATTTAATGTCAATTAGTATAATATTTTTGTACTTCCTCCGTATCAAAATAAGTGACACAAATTGGCTTACACATTTTTTGAGGTAAAAGATTAAAGTAGAGGTTAAAATAGATTAAAGTACATAATTAGTGGAGAATGGGTCCCACTTTTCTTGAATAAAGTGATATTAATGAGTTTTAAAAGTAAAAGTAAGGGTATAAGGGTAATTTCAATTTATTAAAGTGGATAGTTAGTGGGTATGGGTCCCACTATTTTTACCAAATAAGGAAAGTTTTCAAAGTGTGTCACTTATTTTGGTACACCCCAAAATGAAAAGTGTGTCACTTATTTTGATACGGAGGAAGTATTAGACATTTTAAAAGATATAATATTTAGTAAGATGTCAAAAAAATTGTCAAATTGTATATAGGGGTATTTATAAAACATTTGAAATAGATAAAGGTAGATTAGAAATATTATAAAAGAATAAGCTTTTGCAGAGGTTAACCATTGGAGATGTCATTTATGAAAAGGTTTTTTGTTAGTGGAATGATGATGTGGCAAAACTAATAAGTTTTTATGAGGTTAACCACTGGGGATGCTCTTAGTAATACTTTTAATTAAAATATAAGGTTAGATTGGAGAGAAAAAAAAATCTTAGTGGTGGAATCATTGGCAATGATATTATTTTATTAAGTGGGTACCTCAAATTTGAAAAATAGGAACTTTTTTGTGGGACAAAATTTGTAGGAGAAATGAGAACTTTTTTGTGGGATGGAGGGAGTATATTATTAATTGTTCCAAATTTCCTTTTTTTAATATAAATATTGCTGTAAATATAACTCATACATAAATTTAACATGAATCGATATGTTAGTTATTATATGACGACCCACAAAATTTTAACTTTCTTTATTGTGTTGTTTCCTTTTATTAAACCGATCATGTTATATTGTATTTATAATAATGTAAATAATTACATATAATGACAAAATTTAATACTACATCCGTATCAAAATAAGTGATACATTTGAAGAATTACGGTTTTTGAGGCAAAAGATTAAAAAGTGATTTAAATTAGATTAAAGTGGATAGTTAGTGGATAATGGGTCCCACTTCTTTAAATGTAGTGATATTAATGATGTTTAAAAGTAAAAGTAAGGGTAAAAGGGTAATTTCACTTTATTAAAATAGATAGTTAGTGGAGAATGAGTCCCACTTTTTTACCAAATAAGGTAAGTTTTGGAAGTGTATCACTTATTTTGTTCCACCCATAAATAGAAAGTGTATCACTTATTTTGATACGGAGGTAGTAATAAGGTAGTTGGCTACATAAATCGTAAGGAATGCGATTTTTGTATCTAAAATCAAATTTGTCCAATCAATCCCAAGTAATAGGCGTCCTCGAGATTCTAAAGGTCATGTGCGAATATAAGAAAATAGGCTCCTCAATACAAGATACATAAACAAAAGTTAAAAAACTGGACTTTCTAATTTTTTTTCATGTAAATTTATTAAGTTGGCTTAAAATTTTAAGATTATACGTATAAGATATATATATAAAATATTGGGTCCCCTTCAAAATGCGGACCTATGCGACTGCACATGTTACACCTCCTCAAAAGCACTCATGCCAAGTGATTTGTAAGATTTTTTCTTTTGAGCCATTTAGTCATCTTTTTTTAATATTTCATTGAACTTAATTTGATTCAAATAGATCTGTACATATATACATTGACTAATATTTTGAAAATTTACCCCTAAATTTTGTGATGGCTAAACTGTTATCCTGATGCTTCAGAACCGACCTTGCAAAAATGTTACATACTTTTGCAACAGTTCGAAATGCAATGATTGATTAAAAGTCATATTTAGTTTTAAATTATATTCATTCATTTAAATGTCAACATAGTATCTTAATTTTATTAAGTTTCAATATTTTATAACAAGAGGTCCATTTTAAATATTTGGTTTAATGATGATTAACATTTTCTGATCATTGTTATACATATCTACTTAATAAACTTACTAGTGTGTCCATAAATTAATTGGATCATATGGAAAATGATTGACGAATATGAGGGGGAAATTTAGCGATTTATACGGACATGAAAAGTAAGCACATGGAGTAAGCATATGGAATATTTTGTGATTGAAAATAGTTTTTCACTAACTTTGGATTTAGATAATTATATGTATATTCGTTATATATAATTAATGATTGGTAGCGTTGCGTTCTCTTTTATGAGAGCTACACAACGAGCTATATAATGTCAAAAATAGAGTTATAGTGAATGAGATATCGACTCTCAAAGTTGGGTGTTTGAAACAACAAATCTTGAGTTGAGATATTATCCTACATTGGAAAGATATCAAATCATTTGGTAGTTTATAAGGTTGGAAGTATGATGGTGGTGTAAATAATTCAGACCAATTGTCCCAAAAAGGCTAGAACCATGTGCACCCAGGTGATCTGCGGATACGAATGCAGCTCTGGAAATCTTAGGCTCGTACGCATCTACTTTATGCAACCATATTGAACACCACCCCCTCTATGGTGCGGTGTGAAGGGGGTCCCCATGAATTCAACCAATTTATCTTACATGCAATTTAGTTTCTAAAAATGCCCTAAATTCTCTACCTAAAAAACATTAACATAGATTTCTAAATTTTTAATGAATCTAAGCTCCACATCCGTTTAATTTTGAGAAATACTCCGTAAGTTTTTAGATTACCCGTAACGCCGACCGAATGAACGGTCGTGACCTTCCACATCACCACCTCCGACGCGTCCCCCTCCGTTACGCCCAACCCACCCGACGCGTCCCCAGCCCCCAACGGTCGACTATTCGACCGTTCAAAGTCGACTTTTCAACGGAAACTCACACCCCTCCAACGGCTCTTTACCCCTTTCAAACTTAATTTTTACACCTTTTTTACCTTATAAATACCCAATCTTTTTCTAAAAAATTTCACACATCTCATTTCTTTTCCTCATACTTACTAACATCACACACACTATCTTAAAAATGAGTTCGGACGATGAAATGAATGTCGCTAATTTTATTTTTGGTGACGATGAGGAGGACAAGATTATACATCTTAATTTCTTACAAACGGCGGCGGCATTTCTTGCAAGTTCCAATTCAAGTATCCCTAGAACTCCTAGAAGATATGTGGATAGGGACCGTGACGGTGCTCATGACCGTCTCGTGGCAGCTTACTTCGCTGAAAATCCGATGTACAACGAAAAAGATTTTTGTAAATGTTTCAGGATGAGCCGTGATCTTTTCACACGCATTGTGCGCGATCTCACTAGTACAGTCCCATTATTTGCGCAACGTTATGATGCATTTGGGAACCCGGGTACTTCTCCGCTAATGAGGTGCACTTCTGCAATTTGTCAGTTAGCATACGTACCAGATGCTCTAGACGAATACTTACAAATTGGTGAGAAAACTAGGCGTGATAGTCTCGAGAATTCTGTAAAGGGGTTATGCACTTGTATGGAGAAGAGTATTTGTGAAAGCCTACTCATACTAATGTGGCGAAGCTAGACGCTTTTCATGAGGAGAAATATGGGTTTCCCGGTATGCTAGGATGCATTGATTGTACTGATTGGCCTTGGGCTCAATGTCCAAATGCTTACCGTGGGCAATATGTTAGAGGGGCTCACGGGAACGAACCATTCATTTTACTTGAAGAGGTTGCCTCACAAGACTTGTGGTTTTGGCACGCGTTCTTTGGTGTCGCCGGGTCGAACAACGACATCAACGTGTTACCAGCATCCCATATTTTCAATGATCTCAAAGACGGGAAAGCACCTGAGGTACCTTTGTTGGCAAACGGGGTGTCTTACAAATGGGGATATTATCTTACTGACGGGATATATCCAGCTTGGTCTGTTCTTGTTAAGTCTATTTCACACACAAATGCGAATGATTTTAAGCGGGTAAACTAAAAGGAAGCACACGAAACTGCAAGGAAAGACGTAGAACGAGCATTTGACGTTCTAAAGAATAAATGGGCTATAATAAAAACTCCTGCAAAGTCCCCAAATGTTAACAAAATAAGGGATATGATGTACACGTGTATCATATTACATAATATGATTATCAAAGACAAAGGCAGAGTGATATCTCCCGACTTTCATCCGGAAGAGCGACATAGTGAACTTGACCCCGTACGACCACATGAAGAAGTATTACAAGTTATCAGGGAGATCTATAATCAACAAACTCATCTAAATCTCAGATCTGATTTGGTGGAACACATTTGGAATCGACATCCCCACCACTAGTTTTTTTTATCAATGTAATGTTTTTCTAATTATTTTTAATGTAATGTTTTAATTATTAATGAAATTTAAAAAAAAAATTATCGATCGGTCACCCATTACGAGCTATTGGTCGCTGTATGATCATGTGTTTGATCAGGAGAGAGAAAACTTATGTGGCGCAGAGATAATAAGAGTGACCAAATTAGGTTTGATAGTCTTATGGTTTCAATTTCCATATGTGAGTGACGATAAATGGATGCACGTGGAATACCCAAAGGCAAAATATCTTTCTTTTGTTCTCATTTTGGGGGGTGTTTGCTTTAGCGTTGGCTTATGATTTATAAGCAATTATAGCTTATATATTATAATTACAAGCTTATAAACTTCTATTTGAATGTTTATTTTATCTTATAACTTATACTTCCTCCGATTCAAAATAAGTGATACACTTTCCTTTTTGTGGTGATTCAAAATAAGTGATACACTTTAAAAAGTTACCTTATTTGACGAAAAAATAGGACCCACACCAATTAACTATCTACTTTAACAAAGTGAAATGACTCATTTACCCTTACTTTTTACTTTTAAATATCATTAACCTTACTTTATTCAAAAAGTGTGGAATTCATTCTCCACTAACTATCCAATTAATCTAATTTAATCACCATTATAATCTTTTGCCTTAAAAATCGTGAAACCCCAAGTGTATCACTTATTTTGAATTGAAGGAAGTATAAGATAATAAGATGGTTAATTGATCAAAATGATATATTATCAAGACCCTAAAAAATAGTATGGTAAAAATAAAAGTTAAAAAGGTTTTTTTTTCTCTAAAAAGTTATAGATAAGCCCAAGTAATAATCTAATAAAACCATAGAGATCAGGCTTATGAAAATGAAGGAAAAAAAAAAAAAAAACTCATAAGTCATACTTTATTTTATAAGCTAAGACAACAACTACTTGAGCTTATTTGGGGGTGAATAATTTTTTTTCTTGATATTTAAGTTTATAATGGATTTTTTGGGGTGACTGAATTTTATTTGTAATTTACGTGACTTAACCGTTGTTGTTTCTGAAACTTCAACTAACAATCTGATTAATGTTTAATTACAAAAGGGATTAGACTTGTAAGCTAAAAAGATCATTTCACACATCTTCATCAGTAAAATATCAAATAGTTATTTAAAGGCATATAAGGGAATAAAGTAATAAACCCCAGAAATGTGCTGAAAACAAACACCCCTTCATACATGTATTTGTTTTTATTGGTCCCAATTATTCCAAGTTACGACATCTTTATTACTTCCTCCGTATCAAAATAAGTGACACACTTTCCTTTTTGGGGTGTATCAAAATAAGTGACACACTTTGAAAACTTTCCTTTTTTGGTAAAAATAGTGGGGCCCATACCCACTAACTATCCACTTTAATAAAGTGAAATCATCCTTATACCCTTACTTTTACTTTTAAAACTCATTAATATCACTTTATTCAAGAAAAGTGGGACCCATTCTCCACTAATTATGTACTTTAATCTATTTTAACCTCTACTTTAATCTTTTACCTCAAAAAACGTGTAAGCCAATTTGTGTCACTTATTTTGATACGGAGGAAGTATAATTTAATTTAATCAATTAATAATACAATCTGTAAAAGATGTAGCATCAAGATCAGAGTCAATAGTTTGCATCTATCGTCACTGTGTGTTTTAGTGTGTAATAAGTGTGATTTTTTTACTAGTAATATTAATAAAATCATACTTATATATATTTATTCATACCCATCTTCCGCCTTTAATCAGTTTCTTCTTCATTTGCCACGCATCCCCTTTTTTCTTATTTGTAAGCTTCTCTCTCTCTCTCTCTCTCACACACACACACAAATTAAGAATGTATAATTTTGTTTAGTTGTTTTGTATGTGATCTGGGTTTTGTTTGTAATGCAGTATATCTAATTTTTATTTTTAGCTTATTAAGTTAATTATTTATTTGAATAATTAGTATTTTCCTTGTTTTATTTGGTTCATGGAATCAAAAAATTAGCATGTTCTTAGTATTTTCTTGATTCTGATTCCATTGACTATGTATGTTTTAGCATGTTCTTACTTGTTCTACTTTTTATATTAATTATAATGATGGCCCAATTTTTTTTGTTCAAACATATTCAAGAAATTTTCTAAATTATATATTTTTATTGTTGAGATTATGTTTTAGACATTATTGAAGTTTATAAAAGATGGCTCTTTTTGAATCAAACAAAAACAGAGGAGAAGTTAGAATTCATGAAAATTTGGATGAACTTAGCACAGATTTAGCTGATTATGTAGCCGAATTATCCGAATTATCAGTTAAAGAACGTGGTGTTTTCTCCATTGTTTTATCTGGTGGTTCACTCATTAATTTAATGAGGTACACAAATTTTACAACTTCTTTGTTTTTATCATATTTATGGGGGAATGATCCGTGCAGTTAATTGTACGGATCATTTTCCCATGATTTGTATGTTTAAAACTTTAAATTTGGGTTTTGTAATAAATGATTTGAATTTAAACAGGAATTTATGTGGAGCTCCTTATAACAAGACTGTAGATTGGTCAAAATGGTATATATTTTGGGCAGATGAACGTGTGGTTGCCAAAAATCATGTCGATAGCAATTATAAGCTTGCTAAAGATCATCTTTTGTCTAAGGTAATTTTAGCTTTTTCACATTGTAAGTGGTAAGTGCAATTGAAATGATCTCCTGCAAGTCACAGATTCGATGGCCCAAATAATCATCTCTTATAAATAAATAAAAACCGGCAAAATTATTTTATAAAGTTTGTTAATTTTTGGAATTTTGCATAATAAAGGATAGAAAGTAGAAACACAGTATGTTTAGTGCCATTTTTGGCATAATTAAGGCGAACCCTAATCTAATTTATTTTTTTTGCCTTATCCATTTCTTGATCCTAAGATGTTAATCACATTTTTCCAGCTGTTACCCACATTATTGATTATCACTTTGATTGTTTAATTAGTATTGTATTTGTAGTGGGACAAACAAATTCCCCATTTTTTTAATTTATAATATTAGCTTGGTGCCAACAAGTTAAAGGGGGGTCTATTGGTTTACATCAGTTCCGTTTTCCATTTGTAGTTTGTTCGGCTTTTTGTATACAGTTGGTGGGCCACCTTGACTTTATGACATGGTAATTTTGACCCATTTACTTATAAATGAATGGATTTGGGTTATATTTTATCTCTAACAGGTCAAATGTGTAAAGTAAAAAATATCTGCAAATAAAAGGTCAAATGAGTCCCACGAGCCGTAAGTCAGAAGTCGCCCAAAGTGTATTTTCAGTGCATAAAACCTCCTAAATCGTATTTTTTTTAAAAAGTATTGCCGAAATAACGTAAAATATGATCCGGGTCAACCCGACACGTGTAAAAATACCCAATTTGACCCGAACCAAGTATGACCCGACCCATTTTGTGTTATGTACTAACTACCCAAAATTCCATTTGCAGTTACCTATTGTTCCGAGCCATGTACATTCGATAAACGATTCTCTAACTGCAGAAGAAGCTGCAAACGAATACGAGTTTGTAATCAGACAACTTGTCAGAACCCGATTGGTCAACGTTTCTGACATCAGCGACTGCCCGAAGTTTGACCTCATCCTGTTAGGAATGGGCCCGGATGGCCACGTGGCATCTTTATTCCCAAATCATCCGGTTCTAGAAGAAAAAAATGAATGGGTCACATTCATCACCACTTCACCTAAACCCCCGCCCGAAAGAATCACCTTCACGCTGCCCGTAATCAACTCTGCTGCCAATGTAGCAGTAGTTGCGACAGGTGGCGGGAAAGCGGAAGCTGCCCGCCTGGCGATTGATGATGTGGCGCCCGAGTGCCCTATTTTGCCAGCTAGGATGATTGAACCAACTGTTGGGAAATTGGTTTGGTTTTTGGATAATCAAGCTGCTTCAAAGCTTAAGGGCTTTTCTCAATTTTCTAAGTAGAGAGTAAAGCTCTGTATTTAGTGGAGGAATTCATACTTGTTTATGCTCCTGTTTTTTTTTTGGATAGTTTTCTGTTTTGGTGGCAAAAGTGTGATTTACCCTTTCTTTGGGGTTTTTTCTGTCAATTAGAAGAGATGTTTGACAACTCTACCCGTAAATCTACTCTTCAGTATTGGATTCTTTGTTCATAGTCAATGAACCTAAACTCATTTACATCCAAATGGATTGGACTTTATTGTTAAGTATGGGAATACTTTTCTTTGGGATTACTTATGTAAATGTTTATCTATTTGTTTCTAAAAGTAGATTAGTAATTTTAAGTACAATTATACTTAATCTGCTTAAAGGCGGTGTATGAGGAGATGGGTTGTAGGCAGTCATATGTTTACTTGAGAGTACTATAAAGATTGTTTTTCAAAAGATATTTGGTCAAAATATGTGGTGGAAAAAATGTGGAATATTATGACTAGTTTTAAAAAAGATAAGCACATGTAAAATAATCTTAAAAGTGGTGTGAGATAAATATTGTGACTTGAAAAGGTGACAATATTTTAAGAGAAATGATATTGCTTCATACTATTTGTTCGGATTTCATCTTCATACTCACTATAAGATGATATATGTAGTGTATTAATTCTCTTTCCACATATCAACCATTGCTTTTGACACGTATCCCCATCTAATTAGTAGGAAGATTGATAGCAACGAATAGTATGAAGCAATATAATTTATCATATTTTAAATGATGAAAATGGCTTTTTAATCGTATATTCGTAAGTATCTCCTTATCCTTATCCTATTCAAATGTATCAATCATTATCAATAACCCTTACAAGTTTGGTAGAGCGGGCCACTAGTTAATCTAACACAAAACAAACAACTTTATAGTATGAATTTGGTATCTAAGTTCACCAATGTTCTAAAATCCAAGTTGGACCGGATGATTAGATCGGAAAACCGGTTTGAATATCAGAAACAGATAATAAAGTTATACAACCTTATCTACCTCCAATAGCATTAAATCTCCATCAATCATACATTATACTATACTAGCCTATAACCCGTGATAAATCACGGGTGGCTTATAAAAAGTTTCATAATCTTTAGTAGTTTATTTATTGAAATTGCTTAGAATTTGAAAAGTTACAAGTGTACTAATAGCCAAAAAAGGCTTCCTACATTGCCAGTGTAAGTAAAAAATTAAAGAAGTAAATACACGTACATAAATATTACATAATTTACATACAGAAATACTTATATTAGTACATCAAATTAAGAAATTTATAGAAAAGACTAAGTCCCTATATCCCCATCACGACTTCTTATAATCTTCCATTTATGTGGATCATAAAACTTCTTAATTATATCTACAACCACAAATGCACACAAATGAAAATAAATTAGATCTTCTTGATTTCTTTAGTGTGTATATTTAATTTAGCGTATAAAAAGATTTTTGGGTGTTTGTTTAAAAAAAACATACGCATAACACCTAGGATAGAATGTCATTACCTGCAGTCCATTCATTAAACCATGACTAATTGACCCAAACTGAAGAGGAAATGCCTTAGAAGAATCTGCTAGCTCTAAACACACAAAAAAAAGCTCATATATACTCAAGTTATATATATTAAGCAGAGATATAACTAATATTGTAAAGCGGTTAGAACATACGCCAAATACCGAACTTATCGTTTGTTGGAGTTGAAGGACCAACAGATCGGAACCTGCATTACACTGTGGGGCCCTTTGTAAACCTAGGGTGCTCTTTTGGGTTGATGCATCAAATGGTTTTAGAGTAGCAATTGTAGCAGGAGCACCAGATGCATAATTACACAAGAATCATGTGTTATACTCTGAATAGGAAAATCAAAATGTCTACTTAATCAAACTAATTGTAGTAATTCTGATAATAAAGCAAGTGCAGTCAATTATATTAGAGATGCGCCATTTGTTACAGTAGTGCCACCATAAGCAGAAGAATTCAACAAATGCGAATTTGTATTTAGGAGATAAATGAAGCCAAACCATTATATTCATGAGAACAATTGGATTAGGGTTAGATGAGATTTCAAAATGAAATAATGGGGGGAAACAACTACAATTTAACGATTTCAGGACACAATCCGGCTTATGTTATTAGGTTAGACTTTTGACTATATGTGCAATCAAAATTTAAAGATTAGCTTATAAGAAAACAAAATTAATACACAAATGACCCAATTAAGCATTTGCACAAAGAATCCACAGAACCCATTATTACGTAAGCATACATGATATTTTTCTCTAAGCACTAAAAAATACGCTCATAGCAAGCAGTTGACAAGCATTCTAAAGCACAATTCTCCTATGTTATCATTGAAGACTTGCTGTGTGCACCCCAATTGCAACCAATTTGGGACTGCTATTTGGGTAGAGTGTCAAGTGTCAACCCTTAAATATTATATGAATATGGTGGCGATAATCAAACCTCCGGGGATAATAAGAGCACAAACTGTCAGTTATTAATTTTAGGGAGCTAAAATTAAGAAAATCGAGCTTATAGTTCAATTTGGGAGTCAGAATTTTGCTTCTATTCTCGAACCAAAGAGATTGAAAACACCCGATTTTATCAAAATCAAGAATTAAGATAAAACGGATGCGAATAAAGAAGAATATGTTAATAGCTGAATAGAAATCTTTTGTCATATAAAAAAATCCTAAAAAACAGCCACAAAAAACTTGTCATGTTTTTTTTACCTTTTCACTAATCGCATCTTGATTCATAGGTCCAAAATAGCAAAATTATTGATTGCAAATATTTCTCTCCAGTCCAAATCTCAACATGATTGTTCTACAAATTTTTAAAAACTAATATCAAATTTTCAATCTCTTTTAAAACCCATATCCATAGAATGAAAAATTCGAGTACAACAACCCTATACCCGCCCACTGCACTTTAAAAAAAAAACTAATTCTAAACTACCAGATCAAATGAAAAGTTTAAAAAAACAAACCAAACTTATCAATCTTCTATTAGCTAACAACGACATTACATTTTCTATCAAAATGCATATGTGAGAAGTATACACAGAATATCGTTTTATCTGTCATGCATTTCAAATTTACAGTTTCAGTTACAACAAAAATTTTAGAATTAATACTGCTCAAATTTTCAAATTTACTACGACTAACCTGTAAATGTATGCGGGCAGTTGCAAAGACGGATATTGATTCATATGTTAGACGGGTTTGTTTGAAGGTAAGATTATATATATATATATATATATATATATATATATATATATATATATATATATATATATATATATATATATATATATATATATATATATATATATATATATATATATATATATATATATATATATGTGTGTGTGTGTGTGTGTGTGTGTGTGTGTGTGTGTGTGTGTGTGTGATAATTGTGAAAATACTAAGATTTGTAACTCATGTTTGGTTGAAAGACTTGTAACGTATAAATAATCTCTGTGAAAGTTAAAATATGCATACAAAAGTATTGAAACGGTTTTACGTTGATTACACAAATAATTAAACAACGAATTGGGAAGGAATTTGTAAATTAATTACATTGATTACCGAATTGATTTTGTAATGTACGTGCGGATGGAATCACAGAGATTTACATACAAAATATTAAAACGGTTTTAAATTGATTACACAATTTATTAAAAATTGAATTGGGAAGAAATTGGAAAATTCATTACATTTCAACGTGGCTTTTAAGGCCTAACTTAATGCATAAGTATACATGGCTTTTAATGTCTTAAATGGGAATTCATGGCATATACTCATGCACACATAAGGTGATAAGGAGCATAGTGACATGGACTTCCATGTCATTCATTGAGGTGGCTTTTTTTGAACATGCCAAGTGGCTTTATTAATGGGGCAATAATTCAAAAAAACCCTCCTTTATTATATATATAGATACGTTTAAAATAAATTAATAATTTTATGTGTTTAATGACATGGCTCATTAATATGATTAGTGTTAATATGCTAATGCTTCAACGGCATGTTACATGCACTACAAACATATTTAATAAGCAATGCACCAGACTAATATTAAAAAATGTTTCTTTATGCACTATGAATGGCTTCAAAAAGTTTATGCACTATAAAACACTCAAATGTAGTTATGAATATTTAAACTAATGATACATTATTCACTAAATCATTCAAATATTCAAATATCATTGCTAATTCGATTACTAATGTCATAATCATTTTTCTTTTCTTTTTAGAAAACTCATTTAAACCTGAAATGCTATGGTTCTAAAAGACGACTACATGAATTAATAATTACTGTGGATGATTACAAGAGACTAGAGCATGTATTTTTTAGTTTTATTTTTATTTTTATGATGTTTATAACCAATTAAGTTGATATAGATTCAAGTTTTATTAGAGACACGTATATATTATTTGAGTTAAAGTGTTAAACAAGTAAAATTATTCACATTAACAAGAGAACATACTGTATATTTAGTTTTATTTTAAACAATTAAAATTCACTTAATTAAAGTCCTAATTTCGAAATAAATAACTAAATAAACAATTCTTATTTGTCATCCAAACACAAAACGCAATAAACTATTCAATAATCCAATCCAAAATCCAAATAAAAGAATTTAAAGAATCCTATTTAATAATCCAAAATCCCCTTAAATGGTTAAAATTCATCGCCACTTTTTACATATGTACAAGAAGGTGAGAATGAAACAATACGCCGACAACGGCTACCGAAACCTCCAATATTTCTTACTCAAGTCAACAAGCTTTTTAGGTACATAACTTCGTGTTTTCTTCAATAAAACCTCGGTTAGAGGGATGTACGATGTGTCCCAACCCACAGCATGTTCAAATACATATGGGAACTCTTCCCCTTCAAAAAAAAAAAAAAAAAAAAAAAATCAAATTAAACAAAAAGGGTTAATATCTAAAATTTCTTTTATGAGTATTGGGTCATCCTAAATGTATTGAAATTGCATAAAAACTTCTAACGGTAAAATAAATGAATTATCATTGTAATAATATGATTTTTTTAATCAAATTTAGAACATTACTTAGTTACTAGCAGGTACCCGCGTAATGCGGCGACGGGTACCCTGTAACTATAATTTTGCGGTGGCAGTAGTGTTGTGGTGACGAGTTGTCGGTGGTGCACAGTGATGATGGTGGATTGGTGGGGGAATATATAAACTGATTCTTGCAATCTCTTACACAACACCCTCTTTGTGATTCTAAAAGTATATTTCATTAAATCCAGTTACGTATTAATACAAAGAATTTTAAAAATAATTAAACAAATAATAGTTGATTTAATAAACAAGTTGTTAGCCCTGATATTCATTCAAGGACGCTTTTTTTAATGTAAGAACATCCATGCTCTTCATACAATCATACCTGTTATCAAAACATGGATTGTTTAAAATAAAAATTAGTTAAATTGTACAATCAAAAGTCAAACTAACTCGGATTTGAAAAACCACATTTGCTTAAAGGGCCCAAGAGATGCTAATATGCTCCCTCCTAACAAAAGGAAAGCGAATTCTTTTATTTCCAGGATCTTGGAAAATGGTCTTCTTAATGTATGCCATAGTTGCTTCACAATTTGTATACAATAAATAATTAGCTTATAGGAAATAAACATATTGGACTTTCAACACGAATCTACCCGTTCATAAGTAAATGGTAAAAAGTGATTCATGATGTTTAAGTGATATGGATTACTCAAAGTTTGAATCGTACATCAGTTCTTGATAATGCTTACTCGCCACCAATAACTTGAAAGGTTCGCTCTTCTTTAGTTCCCGTTGAACACATGAGATGAAATTAAGACAGCAAATGGGGATCAGAATATATTCAACAAATGGATTTATATGCTTACATTTTGGAGAAATGATGCTAACGATCAAGAAATATATGATTCCTACCCTCAGATCATCATATCTTCTTCAAATCCATAGAAACGCATTTATACAAATCAATATTCAGAATTCCATATCATTAGTCAGTGCAAAAAGTTATGCTCAACAAAACCGCAAATTTAGATCAAAATACATAATTCCACGTTATCAATCTATTTATCATGTCAAAAACTTAATCCAGCAAAATACACACAATTACAAATCTCGGAGAAGCATGGTTGTACATCAGTTTAAGAGTTACATGTTTGACCAGTATTAATTGTTTCACCCATTTCCCGTTTGACAAAACACTATAATTGCAAATTTACAACTTTTATCATATTTATAAAGTATAAACATAGGTCAAATCAAACAAGCTTGAAAAAAATTCTGCTTTTTCATATGTATCTGCAAAATCGGGATGATTGTATTGCTCTATGTCTGGATTGACGTCTTTCACTAACCTCCTCTCTGACTTCCTTCTCAATATTTTCAGTTGGTGCAGAATTTAAACTTTCACCCTTAACTGCTAAAGAAACCATTTTACACGCTTTTTGGTTCTTGGTGTTTAAAGCCAAATGCAGAATTACATTAAGCTCGTTTAACGTTGTACACTGTTAAGCTCATTTTCAAAGTTGTAACCGACAAAACGGTACCTCGTCCCCTTGGTTTATACTTCATATCAACAGAATACTTACCATAATTACGTTGAAAACCATACACTGTTGAACCATAACAATAGTTGTAACCAAATTTATAATTGTTACGGTATTGACCATATAACTTGTTTGGATACATTCGGTTCATATATCCACTTGCTGCATTCAATCCAGACATCCAATTTGAACCCTCAAAACCATACATACATTAGAACTTTAAAAAACACCACAAATGCGAATGACCTACGAAAAAAATTACAAAAATTTGGATTACCATGAGATGAAAAGTGTTCTGATTTTTTGAGGAGTTGTTTGCATTGTTCTTAGGGCAGTCAATGCTTCCATGTTCTCATTTCTTAGTCATTCTCAACTAACTGTAATCGTCACACAAAAAAATGAAGTTAAATGATGAAATATTTATATAAAGTGATAAAAATGAAGTTTTGGTTACCTGGTGTCTTGCAAGGAGAAGATTCTCTGCTTCGGTCTCAATCTCAATAAGCTTTTCTTGAAAAAAATTCATCGTAGGATGGGTCCATTTTAATCTGTTTAATATAAAAATTAAATGGTTGTTTTAGATATAAAATATTTTAAATAATATGATGAACAAATCTAATGAACAGAGATTACGAATCTCAAATTAAACATAATAAAATATTAAAATAAAAACAGAGTTGATATCTCAAAAGTATCCATTGTTAAATTATAATCATTAATCATAAAATAGGTAGTTTTCAACAACAAAGCAACTCTACATTATGTTCTCGATTAACATAAATAAATCCAATAACATCGAATAAGTCTCAAATCAAAAGTGATTTTAAACAACTTAGCTATGATTTTTTTTAATCAAATTTAGAACATTACTTAGTTATATAGTTCTAGAACATAACCAAACATATTGTTTTTTATTTGATTAATTACTAAACCTATCCATTTTTTCGTCTAATTTTAAAATTTTAAATTGGATGAAGTATAAAGAGAATAAAGTTACCGGCATCCTCGATGAAGACAGCATCTCCTCCTGGGTGTTCTTCGAGATCTGAGAAGACATCATACACCTGGGAGAGTGGCAATCCAAAAGCCCAATGTATTTTAGTTTTTATAATAATAATTAAAAAAAATGTGACATATTTACTATTCACTGAATTTAGTTTTCTGTAACTATAATTTTATTTCACAAAAAAATACATAAAATTTGTTTTGATCATGACAGTCTTTAGGCTGTCTTTAAGTACATAAAAATTGTACAATAATTTATAGGGTGTAATTCCTAAAATTAAAAAGTTAATGCATGTCTTATGACAGTTATTATAAAAAGAAAAAATCAACACACCTCTGGTGAGTCGTACGGTTGGTCAGCATCCTCACTAACTACCTTTTCCGCTCGAGATTCCTCCGTCAATTGCTCGGGAATATTATTCTCCGGTACCGGAACAATTTCGGGTGCTGTAAATAAATAGATCTTTATATATACAAATATATAAACAAGAAAAGAAATAAATATAATTCCCAAATTCATGCAAGCAACACTTTAATCACCTTGCTTAGATGTTGTAGGAGCCACCACATAACGGAACATGTCATTTAACAGAAAATAACCGTCTTTTTGAGGTGCGAGAAATAGCGATTGTGTAAAACATTGCTGAATATTATCTTTTCCACTCATATATCCAATAACTAGAATATTAATTCCACCGTTTAACGATTCTTGTGCATCAATAGATATGATCTCAAACTTGTAATCTTGATAGTTAAGCGACACTATTTTGGCCTTAATTCCCTGCATACCAAATTAAAAGTTTAATACTTTAATTAATCCACATATTATAACTAATTTAATGAGATTAAAAAAATATATATAAAAGTTACGATTAAAAAAAAAAAAAGAGGAACAAAAACCGTACATCTCTGGTTGTGGTTATGCTTAAAGAACCATCTTTTTCCGGCCGGCCAAGTTTACTGATTTCATCATAGAAGTGATAAGATTCCCATGGTGCCTTGCGTAGCAAGTAATAATACCTCATAACAAAAGACTTTGCAACCTGATAATTATCAAAACATTCAAGTAAATATCGATTAAAATTAATTCGTATAAATGACAAACATTCTTAACGATTTAATACATACATCTTTAGCCCTCAAAGCCACTGCTGCCGGAGCTGCCATTGTAGCCGGAACCCAAACTAAACGTACCAAAAACACTTATAGTTACTATAAATATCTAAAAACAATAACTGAAAACGACAATTGCAGAGAATATAATGTTGGATTTACCTCAGTCTTGATTGATTAAGCGCACGTGTAGAATACGAATGAATGTGTTTACCGGTGAACGTAATTTATGTTTATATGTAAAGGCCGAGATGTCCGCGTATCAAACTATTAATCCTGATCGATTTGATTAACATAATTATCCTTTATCTTGGAAAATAAATTTTTTATAGAGTAAATGGGCCTTGCATGCAGTTTGGGCCTGAGTAATGTTGGATTTACATGGTCATAATCACTTTTGAAACTTGTTACAATTAGGTGCTGCCATTAACTTTACCCGTTTTATAAAGATTTTACCCATTTTTAATTTACATTCCGTAATTTATTGTGTGAACTAAGGTAAGGAGAATATGGCTTAATGCGATAACATTCTCCCAATTTATCGCACATGCAAACAAATGAAATCTTACATTTATTGTTCACCTTTTTATATATCTCATAATTATTGTACCTGTTCCAACAAGAACAAAAAAAAATAGCAGAGTTTCTAAAAGATGTAAGCTACGTATATGATTAAACCTTAACCTTATGTGTCAGTGAGCCATGATTTTTTAAAGCACGACTTTTTTTTTTGAACGGCGACCTAATCTGAGTATTAAATACCATCTATGTCCATTATGGTACTCGAACCCCCAACCTCATGGATGGGGGGCAAACACCTTACCGATAGGCTAATAGCCCTTTGGTTTTTTAAAGCATGACTTAATGTGCTAATTTTTTTGGTAATTTATGTATGCATATCAAGTTCACAAAAAATTATAGATTTATTGATTTAATATAATAACTAATATATAAAATTCACAAAAAATGTTACATTAAAATTTATAATTATATATGTCATCTTTTTCAAAGATCATTTTTTTCAAAAAAAATCGAATTTATAACGCGTAACAAAAAACTCGTGATAAGGCGCACATCGTAAGCCGTCTTATCACGTATTATCTTACGACACGTTTAAGTTTTAACACCACCTCCATAGACTATTCCATAATGGTGGGATCGTGCCTCACGTCTTAACAACGCATTTTTTAAAATCTTGAAAAGTAGTTAAGCAGCAAAAGATAGGATTATGTTGGTTGAACAATGTGATGAGTGCACTTTTTAATTAAATTGTGTA
This sequence comes from Calendula officinalis, assembly GCA_963853835.1. NCBI lineage: Eukaryota > Viridiplantae > Streptophyta > Magnoliopsida > Asterales > Asteraceae > Calendula > Calendula officinalis. Next base: position 36,468,366 of record OY970827.1, on the reverse strand, counting down.
AATCAAATTTTGGACGGAGGAGTGGAGGAGTACATGCTTCCGATAACATATAATTTTCTAAATTATGCATCCAATACTTCAACAAAACTAAAAACCATAATTTATATTGTTATCATACTTGGGGGTTGTTTGGGAAAGCTAATCTAAGGTGCTTATTAACTTATATAAGCGTAAATTTATATGCATATTTAAATTTATATAAGCTAATAAGCATGTTAAAAAAAACTTTCCCAGACATGCCTTAGTTGGTCTAACAAACACAAATGTAAATCATGGATATCGCAAAAGTCTCTTAAACAATACGTTTTCTCTATTTCTCATTTTCGATTGTTTGATACAATCCAACGTTTATTTTTCTAGAAAGAAAAAAAAAACCGAAAACAAAAATGTAAAACAACGAAAAAGAAACCAAGTAATGTTGTGATTCAATATCCCAATGGATATCATATATCTTTTACTCAAATGATAGGTTTAAAATTCCAATGACAAATGTTAACTAACCGTATATTATAATCCAAAATCTCCCAAATTCAAAAATTCCTTTTACTACTACTTCTTGCGTAGGTACAAGAAAGTAACCACCACCGATATGCCAACAACCGCCATAGGCACCGCCCAATATTGCTTACCGAGATCAACAAGATTCTCAGGGATGGATTTGTTTTGTTTTTCTGAAACAATTTCTAATTGGGGAATATCTGATGTGTCCAATTCTCCAACACAAAAAGTCTCCATAAGTTCTCTAGCAGTTTTGCTGTGCCCTGCATCTTCAAATTCATCTGTTGCATCTTTTCCTACAAAATCAAACGAGTAAAGTTTAAAAATTAGCTAAATAATGATAGAATTAACATAGGAATTTAAATCGGTAATCATATGGAGAAAGTATAAATAATTACCAGTAGCTTGAAGTAGTACATCATCTCCACCAGGGTGTTCTTCCAGATAAGTTGACACATCATACACCTGGTAAAGTGTCAATCCAGAATCCAAATGTATTTCAGTTTCAGAAACAAATGATTTGTGTCATTTTACAATTTAGGGCATTTTCGAAACAATTTTTACTCCTTCCGATTGTAAGAAAGCTATACATTGCAACTTATAATGCTAAGATTCAATTTCAATATTACATTAATACCTAAATTAAACATCAAAGTATGTATTGTAATAAGAGATGAACCATGGTTGAAACTAAACTTCGATTCGATATTGATTTTGAATTTGAGATGTATAACTCAACATTCAAATTCAAGTCATGTAGCTCAAACCGAACAACTTCGTATGCATCGGTATCAATTTTACTAAAACCAAAACCCTAAAATTAGAAAGAAATCAACACATGTATCAAGAGTAAGAAAATTAATTCAATGCACAACATGATCATAGATAGGTAACGTATACTAGTAGAATATAAGCACGTAATGACATACAGGCAGCTGTATCTATACAAATAAAGGAAGAAAATGACCTTGCCGTCGACAACTATCCAGCAATCGCCGGCGGAATTGTGCTCGGAAGCTTCTTGCATCGTGTATAGCTTCGTTAAAGTTGGCATTTCGTGGAGAGGTGTTTTCGATTAAACCAGATGAATGAAGGATCAAGTTCTACTGTTTCTCAATTCCCGATTGAATCTTCGTTTAGATTCTTCTTTTGACTTGATGATGGTGATGGTGATAAAAATGGCGATATAATAATAGCCCTAAATTTGGAATCGAAATCTTGTCGCCCAAGCACATAATAGGACATTTTATTGGGCTGGGCTAAATGTGCTCATTTTATTGAGCTTTATTGGGCTGGGCTCACTATGCTCATTTATTGGGCTGGTCTCACTCACTTTAATATATTTTGAAACCCTAATTTACGATTATCGACGAACTAGCGTAGATCTACAGCGGAAGACTTGTAATCACCAGGAACTACAACAAATCAGATCAGACCGAAAGAGTTTCACCCGATCTGAACAGAAAACTCAGAGAATGAATCGAAACCCTAATTTTGAAGAATCGTCAATCGAACAACGAACGACGAATACAGAGAGGATTAAGACCTAATCGATTCAGAGACGAGATGAATTCTCGCTCTGATACCATGAAGAAAACCATGAAACAATCATAACGAACAGAGAAGATTTGTAAAAGGATTTCATTGAGAAAAAACAGGAAATTACAGGTACAGAATACAGATAGAAATTCTCACTACAATCGCTCAACACTCAGACTAACATTGATTCAAACATGCTTGAATCTGTAAACCCTAAAACTGGAAGAGAAAGACGAAATATGAGAGAGAATACACTTTCAGATACACACACATTACATTACAAAATATCTCACCTAACAACTCTATATACTCTAAAACTAACCCGAACTAACTTAAGTGAATAATACACTTAAGTCCCTGCAAAATAGCAAACATACAAAAAATATAATAAAAGTAAAACTTACCTCTTTTACCTTATTAACAATACCCAATATGCATGCACAATTGTACCTGCACACACTCAAACAACAAATAAGAAAAAACCCATATTTCATAACTACATTATTTTCAATACCCTCCCATAATTTAATTATGAAATATGTTTTCCAATTTTAAATTCTTACAAAAAACTTCATGAACTTTAGAACTCAACCCTTTTGTAAAAATATCAGCAGTATTCTCAGTAGTATCAATTTTGCAAATCTCAACCACTCCTGCAAGAGCCTTGTCTCTGACAAACCTCAAATCTATTTCAAAATGTTTTGTTCTTTCATGAAACACAGGATTAGCAGCAATTAATATTGCAGCTTTATTATCACAATACACTTTAGTTGAATCACAACAACTAATATCCAATTCCACCAACACTTTTCTGATCCAAACAATTTCACTGATTACAGCAGCTAAAGCTCTATACTCAGCTTCAGCTGTTGATCTGGACACAGTATCCTGTTTTTTACTTTTCCAAGAAATTAAACAGTTTCCCAAGAAAACTGCATACCCAGTAACAGACTTTCTAGTGGCTAAACACTTACCCCAATCAGAGTCAACAAATGCATTCAACTTAAAATTTTCACCTTTTGAAAACACAATTCCTTTACCAGGAGAGGATTTTATATACCTTAAAACCCTTAAAGCCAACTTAACATGTGATTCTAATGGACTATGCATAAATTGACTTAAACAATGAACAGTATAAGAAATATCAGGTCTGGTCAAGGTTAGATAAATCAATTTACCAATTAACTTTTGATATCCAGTAAAATCACTTAACAATTCATCCCCTATTCTAGCATTTTCTTTATCTGTTACAACAACATTGGTTTCCATAGGAGTGGCTACAGGTTTACAACCTGTCATGCCAAACTCAGTTAACAAATCTAATGCATACTTTCTCTGAGACAGACAAATACCAGATGAAGTTTGTAGAACTTCTATACCAAGAAAATACTTAAGAACTCCTAAATCTTTAATCATGAAATTAGAATTAAGATAGGCTTTAAAAGTTTCAATTTCATCCAGACTATTTCCAGTTATCACAATATCATCCACATATACAAGTAAAATAATGACAATCCCATTTTTATTTTTAATAAACAAAGAATAATCATTATAACTTTGAACAAAACCACTTCCAATTAAAACCTCAGTTAATCTCTCATTCCATTTTCTAGGAGCCTGTTTAAGACCATAAAGAGACTTAACAAGTTTGCAAACCTTATTATCATTTTTATTAAAATACCCTTCAGGAAGTGTCATATACACATCCTCATCAAGATTTCCATATAAGAAAGCATTATTAACATCAAGTTGATATAAAGGCCAATTATTTTCAACAGCTAAGGAAATAACAATTCTAACAGAAACCATTTTCACAACTGGTGAAAAAGTTTCTTCAAAATCAATTCCTTCTCTTTGGTTATACCCCTTAGCAACTAATCTAGCCTTATACCTCTCAACCTCACCATTAGCTCTATATTTTATCTTATAAACCCATTTACATCCAATAGGTTTTCTTCCTTTAGGAAGATCAGTAACAAACCAAGTTTTATTCCTATATAGAGCTTCCATTTCAGTATTCATTGCTTCTATCCAGTTATCATTTAAAACAGCTTCACTATAACTATTGGGTTCACAAACTTTATTTAAACCACTTGTAAAACATAAATTTTCAACAGATAGATTAGAATAGTTAACTACTTTTCTTATATCATACTTAGTTTTATTATTTAAAATAAAATCTTCAAACTTTTTAGGAACAACATTAGGTCTAGTAGATCTCCTTAATCCTTCATTTTGAATATTAAACACATTATTACCCTCAGAATTATTATTTTCATCAACAGGTAGTGCAGTGGTCAGACTATCACTAGATATACCTGGACTATTGTAAGCACTGCCATCATCTCTGTTTCCAACAGTTTCATTACCTCTGTTTTCAACAGGTGTTGCTGTGTTACAATTATCCCTAGGTATATTAGGACCATTAGACCTACTACCAACACCTTCATTAACCCTCCCTTCATCATTGGGCATCTCAAGATTTTCAGAAGTTTCAAAGTCATACTTATCAAAAAAGTTTAAATGTGTAACACCATTAGTTTTACAGAAAACATTTTTCCTTTCATAAGACATTTTAAAAGGAAATATTTGTTCATAAAATTGAACATCTCGTGAAATTAAAAAAGTTTTATTTTCAATTGAATACAGTTTATAGCCCTTTTGTGAATTAGCATAACCTAAGAAAATACATTTTTCAGATTTAGAAGAAAATTTATCTGTTTCATTTAGAATTTTAGAAAAACATAAACAACCAAAACTTCTTAGATGACCAAGAGAAGGTTCAACACCAAAAATACATTCATAAGGAGATTTACCACCAAGCACAGAAGAAGGTAACCTATTGATCAAATAAACAGCAGTTAAAACACATTCAGTCCACAAATTTAGAGGAATTCCCCCTTGAAACATAAGAGACCTAGCAATATTTAAGAGGTGTCTATGTTTCCTTTCTACTATTCCATTTTGTTGAGGAGTATAGGTGCATGAAGTCTGATGAATAATACCTTTATTTTTACAAAAACTGTCCATATTTTGGTTTACAAATTCAGTTCCATTATCAGATCTAAAAATTTTTACATTCTTATTAAACTGATTTTGTAACAGATTAACTAAATTAACAATATTATCAAAAACTTCACTTTTAGTTTTCATTAAAAAAACCCATACAGCTCTAGAATAATCATCAACAACAGTTAAAAAATATCTAAAACCTTCTTTACTAGTAACCCTATATGGTCCCCAAACATCTAAATGAACTAAATCCCCTAAGTCTTTTGATTTATGGTCACTTAAAGGAAACGGTTCTCTAGTCTGTTTAGCTTTATGACAAATCTCACAAGGAGATATTTCTACATTACCTTCTAGTTTAATTTTAGATTTTAAAATTTTAACAACTTGATCAGCAGGATGACCTAACCTATTATGCCAGACCATTTTAGACAAGTGACACATATTCACAACAGAATTAGAATTATAAACAGAAATGTCACTTACATCAAGAACATATAAGCCACCAAATTCTCTACCAGTCACAACATTTGTCCTTGTTTTCAAGTCCTGAATATAACAGTTAGCTTCATCAAAACCAACAAACAATTTACAGTCCTTAGACAATTTTTGAACAGACAACAAACTAACACAATATTCAGGTATAACAAGAACATCATACAAAACTACATTGTTATTTATTTTTAAATTTCCAATTTGTTTTATAAAAGCAGTTGTACCATTAGGATGACTAACAGATATTTTCAGATCAGACACATCAATAACATCAATGAGACACTTAGAACTTCCAGTCATATGGTGATTAGCACCCGAATCTATGATCCAACCAGGAACAATTTCATTTTCTTTAATTACAGAATTAGAATTGAAAAATCTGCTAAAATTTGAGTTAAAGATTTTACTAGAATTAAAACAACTACCTGCCATATTAGACTGTATACTAGATGAAGCTCCAGGACATCCTTGTTCTCCAATTAAACTTAACAATTTTGAAATCTGTTCATTTGATAGAGTACTAAAAGAAGGACTTCCATTGGAATTTCCTTGTTTTTCAGAAACAGAAGTATTATTAGAAGTGTATTTAGATTTAAAACTGTTATTATTAGTCCTTTTATTATACCCTGGAGGATATCCTACAAGATCATAACATCTATCAATAGTATGCCCCAACTTATGACAATTTGTACATTTCAGATTAGGGTTTGGAGGTCTACTAGTAAACTTACTATTATTATTATTATTAGAAAACGTTTTGATATTATTAGATTGAGATGAAAAAACAGCAGTTTGACCCTTAGTCACATTTTCACTAACTGATCCCTTTCGATGTGACTCTTCTCTGGATATTATTCCATAAGCAGTTTTCACATCAGGAAGAGGATCTCTAGTTAGGATTATGCTTCTAATAGGCATATAAACATCATCCAAACCCATTAAAAATTGCATCAATTTTAAAACCTTGTTTTGATTATTAAGAACATTAGCATTATTACATTCATCACCAGGAGCTTCAACCATAGAATCATATTGTTTCCACAACGAATTTAGCTTATGATAATATTCTGACATAGGCATATTATTTTGTTTTATAGAGTTAATTTGATGATGTAGATTAAAAACCATAAAACCATCTACTTTGTCATAAGTTTCTTTTAACTCATTCCAAACAGTTCTAGGATTATTATTAAAAATTTGACCAGCACACAACTCTTCAGAAATTGATCCCAAAATCCAAGAAAGAACCACAGAGTTACATCTATCCCATTGATTTCCTAATACCTCATTGGTTAGACTTCTAGTACATGTACCATTTATAAATCCAAGTTTATTTTTAGTACCTAGAGCTAATAACATTGTTCTACTCCATATACTATAATTTTCTGTACCTTTTAGTTTAACTGAAATTATAGGAGTACCAGCCGTATCACTAGCATGTAAGAATAATGGATCACTAAAGTCCAATTTATTTATAAGAGTTACTTCATTATGATCTCCCATAACTCCACCAAAAAAAATTGAATATACACAGAAACAGATAACAGATTTATCACAGACAAGAACAAACACAATTAAGATATACACAGATATTATAGAGCACAGAACAAATAAGAAACTATAAACCTAATAAGGCAACCAAGAGATTAGCCAGATTCTAGAACTCTCAGTAGGAGTCTAGACAAGTATTATCTTGGAGCCTTCTCTGCTACAAAAAAAAAATTAGAACAACCTAGGTAATCAATACGAGAAAATTAAACCACACAAAGAGCCTTGATTATAGGCCAAGTGTGAGATCCAGGGGCAGTTGATTCCTGTTAAGCAACAGAAACTCCCAGATCCAGGTACTTGCTACAATACAAGAGGGAAGAATACTTACAGAGTACTCCACGCCAGCAACAATCGAAATCGAACACCGTGCAGCGGAAGAACTAACACCGTCTTCTGGAACAGCCAAGAAGAAAGAACTTAGGGTTTTGAAACCCTAATTTACGATTATCGACGAACTAGCGTAGATCTACAGCGGAAGACTTGTAATCACCAGGAACTACAACAAATCAGATCAGACCGAAAGAGTTTCACCCGATCTGAACAGAAAACTCAGAGAATGAATCGAAACCCTAATTTTGAAGAATCGTCAATCGAACAACGAACGACGAATACAGAGAGGATTAAGACCTAATCGATTCAGAGACGAGATGAATTCTCGCTCTGATACCATGAAGAAAACCATGAAACAATCATAACGAACAGAGAAGATTTGTAAAAGGATTTCATTGACAAAAAAACAGGAAATTACAGGTACAGAATACAGATAGAAATTCTCACTACAATCGCTCAACACTCAGACTAACATTGATTCAAACATGCTTGAATCTGTAAACCCTAAAACTGGAAGAGAAAGACGAAATATGAGAGAGAATACACTTTCAGATACACACACATTACATTACAAAATATCTCACCTAACAACTCTATATACTCTAAAACTAACCCGAACTAACTTAAGTGAATAATACACTTAAGTCCCTGCAAAATAGCAAACATACAAAAAATATAATAAAAGTAAAACTTACCTCTTTTACCTTATTAACAATACCCAATATGCATGCACAATTGTACCTGCACACACTCAAACAACAAATAAGAAAAAACCCATATTTCATAACTACATTATTTTCAATAAATGACATACAGGCAGCTGTATCTATACAAATAAAGGAAGAAAATGACCTTGCCGTCGACAACTATCCAGCAATCGCCGGCGGAATTGTGCTCGGAAGCTTCTTGCATCGTGTATAGATTCGTTAAAGTTGGCATTTCGTGGAGAGGTGTTTTCGATTAAACCAGATGAATGAAGGATCAAGTTCTACTGTTTCTCAATTCCCGATTGAATCTTCGTTTAGATTCTTCTTTTGACTTGATGATGGTGATGGTGATAAAAATGGCGATATAATAATAGCCCTAAATTTGGAATCGAAATCTTGTCGCCCAAGCACATAATAGGACATTTTATTGGGCTGGGCTAAATGTGCTCATTTTATTGAGCTTTATTGGGCTGGGCTCACTATGCTCATTTATTGGGCTGGTCTCACTCACTTTAATATATTTTAGTCACATCGTATGAAATCACTTTTTTATTAAAAAAATGGAATTCATTTACTTCCTCCGATTCAAAATAAGTAATACACTTTGGGTTTCACAGTTTTGAGACAAATGATTATAATGATGATTAAATTAGATTAATTGGATAGTTAGTGAGGAATGAGTCCCACACTTTTTGAATAAAGTGAGGTTAATGATGTTTAAAAGTAAAAAGTAAGGGTAAATAGGTCATTTCACTTTTTAAAGTAGATAGTTAGTGAGTGTGGGTCCCATTATTTTTTGCCAAATAAGGTAATTTTTCAAAGTGTATCACTTATTTTAAATCACCCAAAAAAAAAGTGTATCGCTTATTTTGAATCGGAGGAAGTATTATTATTCATACAGATTTTAGAAAATTAAAGATCAATAAATATGTTTTATCCCCGTGCTTTTAGGATATGAGTTAGACAAGCTCTTATTTATAAGGAGATGATTCTTACAAATCAATTTTAATCCATATATAGAGCAATTTTATGCCACCGGATAATGTATGTCCACCGGTAGTAGCATGTTGCATATCAATACTTTTTTAAACTCTGGCTCTTTTAAAAACAAAGATAAACCCATTAGTTGTTTAATCCACCACAATTTAGCCAAACTCGTTCTTGTTTGAAGTTAGCTATTTTATTTCCTCCATGTTTAGTCAATGAGTTATTCAGGGGTATTGGAAGAGTTTATTCAAGAATCTTTTAAATTATAAGCTTATGTAAGTTTAAATGAACTTTCAAATTTAAGTTTACACAAGCTTGCAAACTAAAAACTCTGTTTTTTTAACTTCTGGACAAGCACTAAAAGTGCGATCTTTATTTTTAGAAGGGGAAGCAAGGCAAGCGAGCGATCTATTTTTTTTAGGGTCACGGTCTCAAGCTCTGAGTGAAGTTTTCCTAAATACCCTTGATATTACATTAAATGTAGCTTTTTAACATTAAAATGGAATTAGTCATCACAGGCGTCTTCATTAAAAGTAATTCAACACAAAATTACCAGGTTTACCCAATGCTTGTAGCCTAGTGGTAAAGATGGAAAATTAAGGTGTTGCCCACGACCAATTGGTCATGGTTCAAGTCCCGTCGTGGACAATATGATGTAGATTATGTGCCGTTTAAAAAAAAACAAAATAAAAACAAAATTACCAGGTTTCTTTGTTTAAATGTAGTTTCACCTAGAATGTGGGGGCCAATCACTGCTTTCCATAGCAAAGTTGTATTGTTTCTAATTAATTTTTTTTATTTTATACCACTAATAAATAGGAAAATAAGTATGAAAATTTATACAAAACAATACGATCTTTCTTTGCACGAAGTTAGTGATAATATATAATAAAACATTAACATGATTTAAAGGATACTGAGGTGATGTGAGACTGCATTTTACTCAACAGAAAAAAGTCTTATCAAAGTTGGACCCTCCACGCACTTGGTTGGGGCTTTGGGATTATGATGAAGTTGACCATTTCATCGGACCCATTTTGGTGCATGCATCATTGGATTTACTCATTAGACTGTCCGTAATGGATGACCAAATTAAGTTTGATCACTCCTGTCACCTCTGCGTCACATCAGCTTTCTCTCTCCTGATCAAACACATGACCAGACAGCGACCAATAGCCCGTAATAGGTGACCGTTCGATTTTATTTTTTTTTTGTTTAATTTTAATTTAATTTAAAAACAATACATTAATAATAAAAAATAACATTACATTAATAATAAAAAAACATTACATAAATTAATTAAAACGTACTAAAAAAAACTAAAAACTAAAAATTCAAATTATATTTGGCCTTAATTTTTGCTTTCCTCGCCAAAACCCACTCAAGCTTTTTGCCGGTGAAGTGGTTATACGGTTCATTGTAGAATTTCATGTGCTTGAGCTCTTGGTTATCTTTTTGAATCTCCATGAAATCAGTTAAAGAAGCTTTGCGGAAGTCAAAAAATTCTTCTGTGGCCTCTTTCCAATGCCCGACTAATTGCTGAGCCATAGGCGGTTCACCGACATATGAACCTTGTTGAGCTGATGATGACGATGCCGCTGCTTTCTTCTTCGCCTTGTCCCGCCCCATTGGTCGAGGGGGTGCAACTTCCACTTCTTCATCATACTGAGCCTCATCACCGACCCCTGAACCTTGAGCAGCTGATGATGACGACGTCCTTGATTTTTTTCCACTCGACCCCTGAACCTTGAGCAGCTGATGATGACGACGTCCTTGATTTTTTTCCACTCGACCCCTGCACCTTGAGCAATTGTTTTGGGTATTCAACCTCCTTCCACTTTGGATGGTCCTTCAACAATCTCCAGCACTCCACCTCTGTGAACTCCCCTGTATGTTGAGCCCTAAATTCACTACAAGCTCGCTCGTACAAAATTTGGTCGTTCGCCCCACTTGGGTTTCTTCGTACGAGGTTGTCATAAATATAACAAAAGTTTGCAATTTTAGGACGAAGTCTATTCTTCCACTTGCAGTTAAGTGAGTCGTATGTTCGGTTCGTCTCACCCATTTCGCTCGCAAAGTAAACTAACACATCCTGCCAAAATCCAGTACGCACCCTGTAGTTCGCCTTAACGACATTTTCGGAAGTGTTGATCCAAGCCTTGCATAAGGCTACCTCTTCGCGCGTTGACCATGTCGCGCTTCCGCCGGTCACCCCCTTTGTCGGTGGTTGACGCCTTTTTGGTACCTTATTTTTGGTTGGCGCTACAACGGGCTCGTCGGAAGACGCGGAAGACTCAACGTCGAGGGGAGCGGCGGGAGTGGCGGGGGAACCACTTTCTGTTCGTGGTTGGTAGTCGTATTGGTCAAGCCCGGCGAAAGGATCAAAACTTTGATGGTCCATACCAAAATAATTTTGGTATTGTTGTGGTGGTTGTTGATATTGTGGTGGTTGTGGTCGGTATGGTTGTTGGTAGTAGGGGGAGAAAATGGATTATTTTGATAACCTTGTGGGATTGGTTGACTTGTTTGGTGTACGAAACTTGGTGGTTGAAAGTTGATCGTGGGTGATTGAGAGGGTGTGGGATTGTTTGCTTGGCGTCGAGATTTTGAAGCTTTGCCTTTGTTCTTGGAGGAAGACATTTTTGGAGTTGGTGATTGAGAGAATTGAGTGTGTGTTTGAGTTTAGAAAGAAATGAGAGTTGTGAATTATTTGGTAAAAGAATTGGGTATTTATATAGGGTAAAAAAGGGTTGGTGATTAAATGTAAATAGCCGTTGGGGAGTAAAAAGAGACGTTGAACGATCGTTTGGAACGGTCGAATACTCGACCGTTGGAGATGCTCGACGCGTCGCCGGGGGAGGGGCGTAACGCGGAGGACGCGTCGCCGGTGGGGATGTGGCAGCTGTCGCGACCGGCGTAAGGGTCGCCCGATACGAGCAGTCTTAGAGTATTAGACCATACCCATAAATCATTAAAATACCCGCTTATTTCTTTGCCACACTCATATTCAATAAATCACGGTTCAATATTATTATTACATTTAACTTTTCTTAAATTATATTCAATATTCATCTTCAAGTACTGGAAATGTAGATTTTTTTTATGGAGTTAGCCCTATATTGAGCTTAATTACAAAATTGGTATGTCACAAAAAGGAACCATATATTTGAACGTACTAAAACCTTAGAATTTGAATGTGTAAGCACTTTTTTCTAATATAAACGAGATGCCTACAAACTTGTAAATAGTAAACGCAATTAGCGGACTTTTTATCACCAAATTGCGATACTAACAATATTGTTAAGATCATAGAAGTACACTAGTCAACAAAATAAAACATATGATATACGAGGAGAAGTATCCGTGTTTCACTGTAAAATAAAACATATGATATACGAGGAGAAGCATCCGTGTTTCACGTTATGTTGCAAATATACACATAATATTTAATAACTTTTTAACAAGCTTTATGAAGTACAATTAACTCATAACCTCAACTAGCTTGTCGCTCCATATTCCTACTTTCTAAGGTTTGTAGTCACTCATTTTTAATAAGAGTTAATTATAAGAATGGTCCATGTGGTTTGGTCAAATTGCACATTTGGTCCTTGTGTTTCATTAAGTGCAGGCGCGGTACCCATGGTTTGTATTTTTGTGCACTCATGGTCCCTCCGCCCTAATGCTGTTAACTCAACTCCATTAGTTGAGGGTAGTTTGGTCATTACGCGTGCACACACACTAAGAAACTAAAACATACACACTAAATCGATTACATATCAAAACACAAATGCTCGTCTTCTTCATCGTATGTTGCTCTTGAAAATCTCCGGTCCAAACACACAAACACACCCAAATCTTCTTCAACAGCAGCCGCTACCATTCCACCATCGTCTCCGGCGATTGAAACCTGAAACCTCACCATCATCCAACCCTTCACCCACCCTCCATCTTCCCCAAGTCTTCTTCTTCATAATCTTTTCAAATTAAATTCTAACAAACTCAAATCATGATATGAGCGCGCAAAAAAAAAAAAAAACAATTACAAACCTAGATCAAGAACTCGGTGATCTGGTTTAAACCCAGATTAAATCAGCACAATTTTTCTCAGATCAAATTAGCCAGTAAACGGGGAAGACGACGAGGGATGGTAGAGGTGATAGCTGCTAATAACACCAACACCAAATCCATTGAATCTTTCAACCGATTATCAACAAACCCAGAAAACGAGAAACAGAAAACATGTCGTCGGGCACTTTCTGAAACTACTGAGCAGCATCCACCCAAGAACACCAGATCTAGAAGAGCGATTGTGACGATTGTAACTTCAAGATCAAGAGGCTTCGCTAGCAGGCCGTGGAGGGCAACGGCGGTGGAGGTGGCAGGTCCCTTTCTCTCTCTTCGATGTATGCAGGCAAAGAAATACTATCTTCTTCTCCAAAACCACCCTCGAACCCTAATATCTCTGTATCCCAAATAATGATTTATGTTTAGTTTTGAAGGATTGTTTGATTTATTTCAACAGATTTAGATTTAGCTTTAGTTTTCAATTTTGTTACTGTGTTGGATTTATGGAGGTGGTTTAATGATGGAGAAGAAAACTTGTTTTTTTAGTGATTGGAGACAATAAAAGAAATTGTGTTTAATTAGGGCTTTAAATTTGTGTTTAACATGGGGAAGAAGACAATGAAGAAGTAGACACAGAATTGACCCTTTAATTAACGGACATATTTAACAGCGTTAGGAGGGAGGGACCACGAGTGCATAAAAATGCAAACCATGAGTACCGCGCCTGCACTTAATGAAACACAAGGACAAAACGTGCAATTTGACTAAACCACAAGGATTATTCTTGCAATTAACTCTTTTTAATAATATAGGTTTTACTAACACGTGTTGTAAGGTAGACAAATGATAACAAATGCTAAATGTCGTTTATGTTTTTATATTTATTTAATATATAAAATAAACTCAATTTTTTAATTATATTAAGAGTAAAATTAGTATAATAAAGAAACATAACTTTCATTTTATATTGATTAAGGTGGATGGTGGTGGGTCATGGACTCATGGGTGGTGGATGATGGTGGTATATTAGCTCAGTTGGTTAGAGCATTATGTTAATAAAATAGATGCTACATGTTCAAGTCTTGCATGATGTATATTTTTGATAACACGAACATATATCAAAATAAGAAATGTGTTGGTTGAAAATTATGTATTGATAACTTAGGATTATATATAGTATAGATTAGACTCATAAAGATACACTTTGTAAATTATAATCTAGCTCCTCTATGGTTTTGAACTTCTGATATGTTACCCAACATATATATCAAAATGTAAAACTTATGATCAAGAAAGTAGCAGCAAGAGAAATTAAATATGTAATGAATAATGAACATTAACAACACTTTACATGTGAATATATTATAGATCGAATAACGAGTGGTCTTTTGTTGCAAAATAAGGGATATCGTAGAACTTGAACCTGAGAATCTGTGCTCACACATGCACTTAGCTTGAAATCGGGGCACCTCTCTTGATGCTATCCATATGGGTGGTTTCATAAACAGGTAAACCACTTGAATAATAACCCAAATCACAATTTGTTAACTCAAAAAGATCGGAACTTGAATCACTATCGGCTCCATCATCTTCATCAATAAACCTCTCGAGTTCTTTGATATCTTCCTTTAAAACATATTTATGGTCTTCTTTTTCATCAAAGATCTTTACTTTATCCACAAATCCATTTCCAAGATTCATATTTTTCTCGATAAGATCACCCTTGATCATGTCATTTTCGATCTTGTTGAGGTTTCCATTGATGGGTATTTTCGTAATTTGAGTTGGAGGAGGTCTGATTGTGGTCTTTGTGGGTGTGTGAGCTATGTGATAATTAGGAGGCGGTGTTCTAAAGCCTGAGCTTGTTGTTGAGGTTGAAAATGGAGATCTTGAATCACTCGTAATGGTGGCGGTGGTAGTCGTGTTGGTGGTTGTGGTGGCGGTGGTGGTGGTGGAGGAATTGCTGTTTGCACTACTAAAATGGCTAATGCTACTTCTTCTCTTCCTTCTCCAACCACCATGACTCTCATCTTCATCCTTTGTTGACTTTGATTTTGTCTTTGACTTTTTTGAAGTTTGGTTGAAGAGAGAATTCAAGAAATGAGCCAACTTCCCTCCCGGTGAGCTTGGTTGTTTGGACTTCTTCTCTTTGTGGATCATCATGGGCTCCATCAACATGGCTTGTAAAGGAATGTAATTTCCTCTATGGTGTGGCATGTCAAGACTCATTCTCCCAATAGGCCTCATGCAATACTTTTGTGTAGTGTTACTAAAACTTTTGGTTTCGTCACTAATGTTTTTATGGGCACCGATGAAGTTTCCATTGGTACCCGAGAAATAACGAGCGGCCTCAAACACATCAAGCTCGTCTGAGTCGTTCCTATGGTGGAACGGTTTCTTGGGTTGGGATGTATATGAGATACTTTGAGACATTCTTGAAGTGAAATTACAAAGGTTTTTTACGAGTTGGAGGGTGTACAAACAAGATATATATATATATATATATATATATATATATATATATATATATATATATATATATATATATATATATATATATATATATATATATATATATATATATATAACCCAAAGCTGCCCACTAATCCAAATTATGTTACAACTCTTATTTTATGAGATACGGGTTATTATATTAACTTCTTTTCTAGAAAAGGTATATCTTGAGTTGGAGACGAGTGAATGAAAAGCATAAAAAGGGAAAGGAAGAGAGAAGTGGTGTCATGAAATGATTTAGGATAGTGGTAGATTGTAGATAAGTGTGAGGAAAGTTTCCCTTTTATAGTAATATTTGTCATCCATGTGTTCAAGATATGTGAATAGCGTTTGTAAATGTACAGCTATTTAATGCATGATGTACAAGTTTGTATCGGGAACAATGAAAATGGTTTGGTTGGCAGTAGGACATGGATTGTTTCGGTCATGGTGGTTTGTATTGGTGAAAAAGACTCCAATAGAAGTGGAACACCATGAGGTTTGAGTGTAAATGGACAAGTAGGGTAGAAATTCAAGTATGTAGAACAAACGGATCTTTGTATCATTTTCTCTCGGAGGTTTGAAAGCCATAAGTTTTTGCTAAGTTAGTTGTGTGTGTGTGTGGGGGGGGGGGGGGGGGGGGGTGGATGGGATCGGTTTAAGTTTCGTTAGGTTCTTGTTATCGACAACGAAGTTTAAGTGAGACTAGTGAATGATTCTTTTTTCACAAAATAATTATGGATAATTAGAATTATACTTTAAGAAAAAGAAAATGATGATGAACTATTATGGTGGCACTTTATTTATATAAATGAAAATTATATAACTTCGTTGGGATGTGAAGTTTGAGTTATTTTTTCTATAAAAATATTATTTAACGAATAATTAGTGAATTACACATGTTATTAATTTGTGCTTATTTATGCGCATATTCATTTAATCAATATAAGTATCAAAATGAATGGATAATATGAGGAAAGATGATTATTGAATTGCACATATATATATATATATCATATTGTGTTAAGTGGATACATGAATTATTACACACAACATCAATATTATTTCTCTTACTAGAATATGCTTTTGAGTAATTATATTTCTTCTATATTTAACCTTCTTATATGTAAATAAAATATATATCATTTTACACATTTAAGCTAAATCTATAAGTCTATAACTAATTTAACAAACATTTATACGGAGTATATAATTAAAAGTCGCTTATAACTCTAGTATTAACTACTTACAGCAGGATAAAAAAAACTCTAAAGCGTATCTTTTTAGAGCCGAAAAACAAAACAATCCGAGTCTCAATTCTTTTATTGTTTTATTTAAATATAACGTCATATTCATGGTATGATAAAATCTACTCGATAAATAGAATAAAAAAGTTGAGATAATTGCGGCTCGAAATCAATGTTGGTGTGTTGGGGTTTGATGGTTGCATTGAATGCGTGTGTGTCCGCACGTGATGATAGAAATTGGTCCAAGTGTAGGAGGCCCGACGTTTCTTGATAGTTTTTGTCTTGTTCAACTTCGAATAGTCTCATTCTCAACCTCTCTTTATAAAATTATTGTCTGGATCCAAACCTATTAGAACAGCTTATAACTTTCAGTTCCAAACTCGAGCTAGGAGTAAGTCCCAAATACCGGTGGCTTGGCAAGAACCCAAAGCTTTTGAGCAGTCGGGTGGCGATTACATTCGTGTAAACCAGATCATATGTATTAATGATTTGTATTACCAATATAATTTAAGTGTAATGAGTTAAACTTGTTAACTAAAGTAATTTTAATAAATATTCAACAAAGGTGGTACTGCAGAGTTGAGAGATCTATTGTGATTGAATTCAAGCTAATTCATGATGATTTGTGAAGATTTGAAGATCAAAGTGTGTGTAAGTGTGAGTGTTCTTGAGAGAAGATGGAGAAGATGAAGTTAGTTGAGAGCTTTAAGAAGTGTGTATTCAATTAAAGTGAGGGAAAGCTTACAAAGTAAGTCAACATGAAAGGTATTTATACCTCCCTTCTAAACATGCTTAATTAAGCACTAACTAAGCCTAAGACTAGTTTATCATTTAGACAATGTTACACAACTAGTCCCTATACTATTTGATACAACATATTTGATCCTAACAATCTCCCCCTTTGTATCAATAGTGTGAATTAGCCTGTTCTTGAAATCTTCTTCTCTAGCAAAGTCTGAGACTGAATTATCCGTTGAATAGTTTTGATGTCGTATCAGCTTCAGCTTTTGATTGAACGGTGAAAAATAATACTTTTTATTGACTTTTCAACCAATATAAAGTATCTCAGAAGATTTCATGAATTGTTGACTTAATATGTCTTTATCATTATCCAATCTCCCTCTTTTTTAGCTTTAGAACTATATCCCTATCTTCATTCAAAGAAATATATTAAAGATTTGAAAATTCTGGAAATGAAACATCAGTTTGATAAGGAGTTGACTGGGATTTTGAGATGTTGAGGTAGAGGTGTTTGTTTGGATAGGATGATAATGTTTTGAATTATGAAAAGAATGATTTGAAAGTTAAAGATTTTGGATGTGTGTGTAAAACGTAATAATGATTTGTATCGGTTAAATTTTGAATTGACATGTGTATGGTTTGTATGTAGGAAAGAATGATATGTACATTTAAGATTTGGATAAATGTGGATGATTTGTATTTTGTATGGAACAAAAGATTTGAACAGTTAAGCTTTTGTATGGATATGGTTGTTTATGGAATTTAGAAAGAAAGATTTATTCGGTTAAGCTTGTGATAGACGTGGTTGAGATTTTGAGAGAGAATTCTGTTGATGAATCGATTTTGTTCTTCTTCACTTGTTTTTCTATTTAGTACACTGATTATCATTTTCTCCTTTTCTTAATCACTTGATATAAACTCGGTATTTGTACAATTTCTCAGTCATTTCTCCCCCTCATGAGGATCATGAACAGGGTCCTCATGATAATGATGAAAATTTTGCGTTGAAGAAACGAATCTTGGAGAAAAATATTTAAAAAATGTAGAATAGCAATGTCAATAATCACGTGAAGTCATAAACAGATGCAATCTTGACTGAAGAACTTCAGACAAGAGATCGTTTACGGATATGACGAACACGATTATCAAAGACATTGTTAATCAACGATTGGAGATTTAAAAGAGATTAATTTATTGTGCACAAAAATCATTTGAGTGTAAGGTGAATACATCTGATTAGTCCAAAAGCCACGTATGTATACTACTTACAAAGATGTAATTTTCGCTGAAAGATTTCAGAGAAAAGATCGACGAGTATACAAGACTTAGAACTAAAAAGACAATTAAAAGGTAGTCCAGTAGTCATCGATGTATACTACCTACAAAGATGCAATTTTCACTGAATGACTTCAGAGAAAAGATCAACGGGTATACAGAACTACGAACTGCTGAATTTCACAATGTTGTACACCTTTTGAGTATGTGAAAAGAATATGAAAAATATCTTAAGGCCCCAATGAAGTATTGTTTGAAGAATGATTTTGAAATTATAGTAAATGTTTGAGCTTTGAAAAATCATTTGAAAAGTGAAAAGTTTATGTGCAAAATCAGGTATTTGAAAAATAGAGTCACAACGCAAGAGACGAAGATTTGTCATAAACAGATGCAATCTTTACTAATCGAGACTAGTAAAGAGATCGTTTACGAATATGACAAAAATTTGTATCCTACGTTGTGAACACATCATTGTGAGCACAAAGTGAGATAAAAATTTTGGAATGTTGAGCATCACTGATTAATAAAGAATTTATAAGATTGTGATGTCAACAACTCAATATAAGTAAAAGAAAATGTTTGTAATTGAAGATCGATTTGAAAAATGATAATTCTATTTGAAAGGAGAAAAAATTTGATATACAATTGAAGAATTTTGACACTGAAGTAACACAAAGGTAGCAATGAGAAATAAGAGAATTTACAATAAACAGATGCAATCAGTACCAACCTAGACTGGTAAAGAGATCGTTTACAAATATTGCAAAAGTTAATACTCAACATTGATAACCTAGTGAGATTGTAAATTTGTAAGAGGTTGAAAAACTGTTTGAGGTAAAAAAAAATTTATTATCAAGATAGAATAAGAAAATTTGTAATAAACAGATGCAATCAGTACCAATTGAGATTGGTAAAGAGATCGTTTACGGATATTACAAAAATTGATACCCCATATTGATAATTTAAAAAAAAAAATTGAAAGGAGCATCGAAACAGTATGTAGTGAGAATAAAATGATGCTCCCACTCGACAGTTGAATTTCAAAAATTATAAAGCAGTTACGCCCCTCTTGACATAAGAATGTCTATGTTCTCCCCCTTAACAAGTGAATATATAAAGAATTCTCCCCCCCAACCAATGAGGATATGAAAGAACGGGTTTCAAGCAGATGTACTTGAAAGCCATTTTATTATTTATTAAAAAAATTGAAAACAAAAACAAAAACAATAAAAAAAAATAAAGCAGTAAAACGGTTTAAGTTTTGAGATTTAGCATACCAAGCTTAGACACAAGAAAATTAAAGCGTTTTTCGTCTAAAGCCTTGGTAAACAAATCAGTTAATTGATAATCAGTTGAAACGAAGTACAATTCCACAGTACCTAGTTCAACATGGTCTTTGATAAAATGATATCGAAGATCGATATGTTTAGTTTTGGAATGTTGAACATGATTGCATGAAATTGCAATTGCACTTCGTGAATCACAATATAAAGGAATACAGCTTTAGAAAAAGCCATAATCTTTTAATTGTGATTGCATCCAAATTACCCGGGATAAGCAGCTTGAAGCAGCAACATACTCTGCTTCTACAGTTGAAAGAGATACACAATTTTGCTTTCGTGAAGACCAGCTCACCAATTTATCACCCAGAAATTGGACACTTCCAGATGTACTCTTGCGATCCAGCATACATCCAGCATGGTCAGCATCAGAAAATGCAGTCAATTCAAAAGAAGTTTCTTTAGGATACCAAAGACCAAGATCTCGAGTACCCTTCAGATAACGAAATATACGTTTGACGGCTTGAAGATGTGATTCTTTAGGAGCAGCCTGATACCGAGCACATATGCAAGTTGAGAACATAATGTCTGGTCGACTTGAAGTAAGATATAACAAAGATCCAATCATCCCCCGATAATTTGTAATATCAACAAGTTTGCCATCAGGATCAGCATGCAATTTCGAACCAGGTGACATCGGTGTCTGAAGATCCCCGTAGGTAATTGGCGAACTTGAAGTCCAAGAAAGAAATTCATTTCACCCATCATACTCATCTCAAAACGTTTAACCATAAGATCAGAGAACTTTTTGCAGTATTTGGGATTTGTAGATCCAAAAATAATATAATCGACATAAATTTGAATAAGAACAATATCTTCCCCTTGGCGTTTGATGAAAAGAGTTGTATCGATTTTGCCTTTTGAAAAAACAGATTCAACCAAGAATTTGGATAGCACATCATACCACGCACGAGGAGCTTGTTTCAAACCATACAAAGCTTTGTCGAGAATATAAATATGATTAGGCAAGTGTGGATCTACAAAACCTTCGGGTTGATGAATGAACACTTCTTCTTTGAGTATGTCATTTAAAAATGCAGTTTTTACATCCATTTGATAGATAGTAAAATTCTTATGTGCTGCATATGCCAAAAATATTCGAATGGCTTCTATTCGTGCAACTGGAGCAAACGTTTCGTCAAAGTCAATACCCTCCTGTTGAGCATACCCTTTAGCAACCAAACGTGCTTTATTTCGAACTACAATCCCATTCTCATCCTTCTTGTTTTTTAAAATCCACTTCGTACCTATTACAGATTTTCCGGGTGGTTTTGGAACAAGACACCAAACTTTTAATCTTTCAAACTGATTTATTTCTTATTGCATAGCAAGAATCCAGTCTGGATCGGAGAGAGCTTCACTGACCTTCTTTGGTTCATTGGAGCTTAAAAATGCAGTATAATGACATTCATCAGCAGTGGCTCTACGGGTTTGAACAGAAGATTCAGGATCACCAATTATCTGATGTAAAGGATGCTCTCTTGTCCATTTAAGAGAATGAGGAAGTGGAAGTTGACCTGGAGTGATATTTGAGGTATCAGTGAATTCAGGATGAGGGATTATTGCAGTTTGAACAATTGATGTAGAAGGTGGATGATCAACACGTTTAACATTAAATTTTGAGAAGTCAATCACCAAAGGTGGAGGTTGTGCTGGAACTAAAGATAGATCTAGAGTAGTAGCAGCTTGACCAGAAGTTGTCAAATTGACCGGAGATGATTGATTATCCGTGGGTGGGGAATCGTCCGGACATGATTGATGTTGCAAAGGTGAAGAATTTCCGGAGATGATGGAATATCATTTTGTGATACAGAAGGTGAAGAAGAAAAATTGTTATTTGGATGAGTAGAAGTAAGAGAAGGAGAATCCGTTGAACTTGAAGTTTGTATATCAGGTACAGTATTAGATTGAACTTCAAGGACTGTTGGAAATGGAACGCCAGCCTCCTCGAGTAATTTATATCGAATGTTATGATATTCATCATAAAAATGTTCAAACAAGATATCATAATCATTTTCAGATGTTGAAGGAGATGACGAAGGTAAAGGAGATTCAATTCCTAAAGTGAGTGAGGCAATAGGAAAAGTCTCATCAAAATTAACGTTAACACTTTCTCTAATTGTCCGTTTTGACCGATTATATACTCTATAGGAAGCGGATTCTCTGGAATATCCCACAAAAATTCCTTCATCAACTTTTTCATCAAATTTATTCAATTTATCTTTATCATTCAGGATGAAACACCGACTCCCAAAAATATGTAAAAATTTGACATTTGGAATGCGGTTATTGATAAGTTCATATGGAGTTTTGTTGTATGCTTTGTTGATGATTGAACGATTTTGAGTGAAACATGCCGTACTTATGGCTTCTGCCCAAAGAGATAATGGGAGTTTAGAATATGAAAGCATGGTACGTGCAGCTTCAACTAAGGTACGATTTCTTCGTTCAACAACCCCATTTTGTTGAGGTGTACGGGCAGCGGAAATTTGATGGGTTATACCAACTGAAGCAAGAAAAGAATCTAAAGTTTGGTTTTTAAATTCAGTTCCATTATCAGTACAAATGGTATGAACCTTTAACTCCAAATTTGTTTGAGTTTTCTTAATGAAGTCGATAATGATATCGGCTGCTTCATCTTTTGTGCGTAAGAAATGAACCCAAGTATATTGTGAATAATCATCAACTATCACCAACACATACTTTTTACCACCTATTGATTGAACGCTCATGGGACCACATAAATCCATATGTAGTAATTCAAGCGGTTTTGAAGTACTTTGAACTGGTTTGGATTTATGAGACTTTTTAGTCATTTTGCCCATTTCGCACGAAGAACATAGATGTTCTTTTTCAAATTTAACGTCCAGAAGACCAGAGACATGACCACCTTTTACCAATTTATTGATGGTCTTGAAGTTAAGGTGAGAGAGGCGACGATGCCATAACCAGGTTCATCCGATGATGTTGTGGACAACAAACATACTTTTTCAAGAGGGACCACGTCATTCAGATTAATTGTAAAAAGATTCGTCTCACGTGTTCCGGTAAGAAGTTCTTTGCCTTCATAGGTACGAACAGCACATTTCTTTGTGCGAAAATTTACTTCCAATGTTTTATCACAAAATTGACCAATATTAAAAAGATTGTGAGCAAGATCTTCAACATAGGTCACATTTCGGATGATCAAATTTTGACGAATTATATCTCCAATACCCATGATGGCAGCTAAATGGTCATTCCCAAACCGAACAGTTCCTAAATATTTATCTCTAAAATTTGTTAACAAAGTCTTGTTTCCGGTCATGTGTCGTGAACAACCCGAAACAAGATACCATATATTCTACATAAAACAATTAAAACAAAAAGGTACCCAATCAGATATGGCTCCTACACGATTAGTAACACATGTTTTATGAAGAATATTTAAAGCGGTGTAGATTTAGAGATGTGGGGAACTGCAAGGAGGCAGTTCTGTTTTAGGTGATTTGATGGACCATTTTAATGATTTCTCTGGAGAATTTAAAATCCAGTTTGATTGTTCATTTTGAATCCATGTATATTTAACAAATTTGGATGGTTTTGGAGAAGAAATCGTAGAACCGGATTTTGACAATTTAGTTGAAGACACAACACGATAGATGTAACGACCCGAAATTTGAATAAAATAAATTATAGGAAAAATATGATAAATAAGGATAAATCGTTTAAAACACGTAGGAATTGGTTTCGTGTCATTTGGACATCGTACGAGGAAGTTATGGGCGAAACCGGGTCGAGATAAAGTTGAAAAAGTGCAGCCTCGGACACCTGAGGAGTTCGCGACGCGAACTTCGGTTAGCGATCGTGAAGTCGAGGCAGGGAATTTGGTGATCGGACGTGAAGAGTTCCCGACCAGTTAACGAACGCGAAGTCTCACAACACGGGAACTTCGCGACGCGAAGTTGTGTTCGCGATCGCGAACTATGGGCGAGCAGTATTAAAACGGTTTGAGCTAGGGTTTCTTCATTTTCCACCCAACACTTGTGCAGCCGTTTTAGAGAGAGAAAGGGGGCTATCTTGGTGTTCTTGAGCTCAAATCTTCACCATCTTGAAGGATCTAAACATCAAAGGTAAGATTTCTTGATTGTTGATGTTATCTAGCTAGTTATGAACTTTGTTTGGGTAGAAATGGTGGTTTGGGGAATCATTCATGTCATCTTTGGGGAAGATGACTAATCATGGGTGTAGAACACTCATAGTAAGCTTGTAAATGATGTGTACAAGTTGGATTTGGGTTTATTGATGGAAATCTTGAACTAGGGTTTTGGGGTTTCACCAAGTTGAATGAACTTGGTGGTTAAGAATGTTGTTATGGGTTTATTGGTAGCTAGTTATGGATAATAACTAGATTTTATGATGATATGGATGATAGGTCAAGAAGACCTAAATATTGGTGACATTTCACAAGTTGGAAAGCAAGGATTCGTGTTAATAGACACGATTTGGAGTTAGCTTGGCTAAGGTGAGTACATGAGACTTTTACTGGGTACATAGCAAATGATTTTGAAAACTATGATGTTTTAAGAGTCTTTACTAATAAACGTTTTTTATAAAGATATGATCGATATGATGAGAAAATGCTAGTATAGACTATTTAGTATGTCTAAATGATTGATGATCTTTGAAAGAGATTATGATAATGAAAAGTAATTAATGAGTTTTTATAAATAAGATGTATGAATAAAGATAATGATTTAAAAGAGCTTGATAATTGGTTTATTAATAATATGTATTAATAAAGCTTGAGACAATGATTTTTAAGTAATAAGTATCGATTAGCATATTATACTAATAAAAGTAGTTATCGAATAACTAAGAGAATAAGTACTAAGCGATTAGTAATAGACATGTATTCTAGTCAAGGAGGAGTCAAAATATTGTGATTTTGATAAATGATTAGTATGTTCTAAATTAGTAAAGGACTTGGTAAAGTCAAGATTTAAAATGAAATAATAAAGAGAATAGTATGATAAATTAGAATAAATGTATTCTAATAAGTGATGAAAGGAGCTGATGCTCATATTTGATGAAAGGAGTTGATGCTCATATTTGATGAAAGGAGCTGAGGCTCATATGTGAAATGAAAAATCCGGAATAAGACCACCCAGAAATGGGGGAGCATGAGACGTCTACTTGGGGTGGTACCTCCCTGCGCAAAGAGTAGAATGTCACAGTTTACGACACCCAATGATGGGTGAGCATGACGACCCGGGAACGGGGAGAGCTTATGAATCTCGGTAAGATGGGGGTTCCCAATTACCTTGATAGTTACCTATGACGTCCCATATCGGGAGAGTTGGCTTCGGAGAGGTCCGTTGCATATGTGATAAAGAAAGTGTAAGCTTGGAGATAGCTTACAAGTATGTGATTAGATGATGAGTAAGCTTATGGTAAGCTTATTAGTTTAAACGGTTATGTTAAGGCAAAAAGCCTTGTCCCTTTAGATCTTAAGATAACAAAACAACCTAGACTAGCTTTTGTTTATATGTAGAATAATATAGCTAAGTTTAGGTCTGATACTGAGTGATCAGTATTGGAACTCAGTATCAGTACTCAGTATCAGATAGTGATACTGAGTACAAGGACTGAGTAGAAGGACTGAGTGATACTCAGTATAGTAACGGACTAAGATCAAATCCCTTGATCTTAGTCATTTTCCTTGCTTAGTCCTTCGGTTACTCCTTTGTTCATTATGTAATATCTCTATAACATTATAAATAGAGATCATCTTGCAAAGGAGTACTTACCAATTCACTCTACACTTTCATATCTTGTAATTGATCAGTGGTATTTTTTTTCCGCAGCATACCACACTTAGTGGATTTGTACACTGACTCTAATATTGTGTTTTACACTTTAATTGTCTCTTGTATAATCATTCTAATCAATTAACTAACAAACCAGGGGTGTTGTGACCTAACAGGTTAAATGAATAGAAGATGATTTATGAATTAATAAGAAATGATAAGGATAAGTATTTATAATGTTATAAATATTATTTTATAAATCTTTTGAGAATGGGTCGAAAACCCATGTATCTCACGAGACTATTTTGTCTCACGTACTACTTTGTTTTTGGCTATGTACTCAGGTTCAGGATCGTTGGATTAGAGGGTCGCGTTAGAAGTGGCCTAGTGTTGATTAGCTCGGGAGCTCGTAGGTAGTTCTCGTTTATCCTATGGTTATGATATTATCTTTGTAACACCGGATTTTATAACTCTGATAAATGTTTTAATGGTTTTTGTTAAACCGTATTTCTGGATATTGGACATTGTAGTATTTTTATTTAAAAATATGATTTAAAAAGTGTTTTGAAAATTGAGGTGTTACAACTTGGTATCAGAGCTATAGTTTAAGTGAATTAGGTAGGTTTGACCTTCCTAGTCTTAAGCTATGCTAAGTAGGACCATATGTTTTCCATAGGATGTCCTTGATCAGACCGTTGAGACAGTAAGGTATGGGTATATTAGGGTCGATCCCTAAGTGAAAGGATAATGTTTTGGGTGTTATGGGTTATGTTTGACTAATAAGTCAATCTTTGAATTTTAATGGTTTAATATGTTGATATAGAAAATGGTGAACCCGAGAAGTGGAGAGATTCCACGAGATCATGAGACGGATTCAAATCGAATCCCGACTCATCCCAGTAATAATGGAGAGGGTTCCGGTTTGGGTGCAAACCAAACCCCGGTAACTATGGAAGCTATCCAGAAATTGTTTACCCAAATAAGGGAAGTGGTGAATGAGGATGTGAACCGGATCGTGACTAGCCGGTTCAACGAGGAGAGGAATGATAATTCTAAGTCCTGTGGGGGAAGTAAGTCTTCGGGTAGCAAGACCCGTACTGAGGAGCCATCGACCGAGGAAAGCAACGACTCGGGGTCGGAGGAAAGAGAAGGATGTACATACAAGGCATTCATGACGTGCAACCCCGGTGTGCATTATGGAAGTTCGGAACCGAGGGTGACGATGCGTTGGATTCGGGAAACCGAGCAAGTGCTAGAAAGTAGCAAGTGTTTAAAGAAAGACATGGTCATTTATGCATCCCGACAGTTGAAGGATGAAGCGTTGACATGGTGGGATACCATGTATGAGACTTTGGGAAAGAAAGTGTACAAGATGTCGTGGAAGGAGTTCACGAGAAGGTTGAAGGAAAAGTTTTGTCCCGAGAGAGATCTAGAAGAGTTGCAAGAAGAGTTCATGATCATCAAGAAGGGAGATATGTCAGTGGAAGAATACACCAAAAAGTTTACGGGATTACTCCCGTTTGTAATCAAGTCCTATCCGACGGAGCGTATGAAGGTGGTTCGGTATGCAAATGGACTACCACCGGAGTTTGAATTGGAAGTCAAGCGAGCGACCACGTTGGATGAGGCCATTAGTACCGCTCGAGGTGTTGAGAGGGTTTTTCGGCGAAAGGCACAAGAATCGGCATCGAAAGGGGAAGAAAAGAAGCTCGATGGTAGCTTAGGATCAACGAAGAAAGAAAAGTTCAAACCGAGTTCGCCAAAGCATGGTAGTATTGGAAGTTGTCAAAGTTGTGGGAAGAATCATCATGGGGAATGTAAGGCAAATTCGGCTATATGCTTCAAGTGTGGTCGAGTAGGGCACCGGGCAAAGGATTGCAAAGTAAGGAACCTCGAGGAAGTGGAATGCTACACTTATCACGAGGTGGGACACTTTAGTAGTGCGTGCCCAAGGAAGAGAACCGACACGTCGGCATCAACCGCCAACAGGAATCGGGTGAAGGAAACTCGTGGAGCCGCTTCAGGTAATTCGTTTATGAAATTTTGATAGATAATCGGAATTTAATTGCTTTTATGTCGCACAAATTGGTGCTTATGTGATATAAGTATGGAAATAATTATAGATGGAATATATGATGTGAAAAAAAATAGGTTTGGGAGATAATCTCCCCGGGTTACTATGTGTATAGTTATGGGTTGGCGACCGGTATGTCGCGGGAAATAAGAATAGAAAGGATTATGTCATTATAAATTATCGGAAGGTGAATCATAAGAATAGTAATTGTGCTCAAAGAAAGGGTAGTAGTACAGTGAAGTACTAAGTTTCGGTAAGACTGGTAAAGTATGAATGGAAAGCTATAGAAATAATGATTTTTGAAAATAGAACTTTAGTGTTCGGTGGGAATCCTGATAAGTAGTGCAGATATTCAAGTCAGGGTTGACGTATACAATGGCAAGGGTGAATAGTTTGTTATTGGTAAAGTTTATAAAAAAAAAATAAAAAAAATGAGATAGTTCAAGGTTGGGTATCGATCGGAGTCAATGGGTTGACTCATAAGGACCGTGTGAATCGGTAAAATATGGATAATTAAAAGGGTGTTAGTGGTTACCTCGGTGGTAAAGGAAAGATTGGAAATTAGTAATGTTGAGAAAGCATGTTTAGTAAATGTCGATTGATAAATAAATTGGTTAGTGAATATGTGCATACCGTGTGGTGTTGTGTGTAAGTGGAAATAATGGCCTCGGAAGACATGAGGTTTTAGAGAGATAGTGTTATGTGGAAAGTGGAAAAGTGAAAATGTGGATAGAAAATGTGATTGATTGTGAAAGAAAATAATAACATGATACTAAGCGAATGATGCATACATGAATGGTATGCAAGATGAAATGGTATTGTATGAGTCACTTTGGATTGGAGGCTTTCCGATCATTGTGACAGTTTGGGCCTTGATGGATTGGAGGCTTTCCGATCATCTCGGTGGCATAGTTAAAGTATGAACTGATGTATCAGAATTGTGAGGTTTATATCTGTTGGATGTAGAACCGCATGGTTAAGTTATTGCTATAATTATAGGGCAAATGAGAATTGTGTTGAAAACACGGGTCCTGTTTAAGTAGAAGTATGAGTAGGGGATACCTACAAGTTAATGGTTCATGAAAAAGGAACGCTTTAGGAAGCAAAGTGGTTAGTAGCCAATGAGTGGTGAAAGATGTATATCGGGTGGTTAGGCCACAACTGGATATGATTGAGGCTCTAGAGCCGGTAATCGGGAAATTCAAGTATGGTATAAGGATATTTGAAGGAAATTATAAAGGGTATAAGTAATTGGATGAAAGTTAAAAAGTAATAGAGATTTGGTATTGATTCAAATGGAAATGGTTAATCGATTATGTGAATAGAAATCAAGGAAAAAGGGAACAATTGAGAAAGGAAACTTAAATATGAAAAACGGGAATGTAGAGCTTGAGAAGCGATGCCTTAGTAATAAAGAATATGTGGAATTTAGCAAGGTAAGTTGACTTTATTCATAAGTCAAGGTTAGTCAACTAGTAGATTGTTGACTTTGGTCAAAATTGGATTTTTGACTTTCGTTTAAAAGGGGTTAGTCGAGGATAAGGTCATAATGTATCACATGTATGTGTGTTTGACAGTGGTGGATTGATTAACGGAAATAATTGTAGTCAAAGGGTGCGACTTTGACCATTGGGTATTTCGAATGGAACCTAGAAATCGAGTATGATTGTTGTTGGACCATGAGTGTAAGATTGATGGTTAAAGAATGGATGACTAATGGAACCACTAATGGATAAGGAAAGTTTCCAAGATATTGTTGACTTTGTGCTTAAGACAAAGATGGGACAATGATGACAATTTGGTCAAAGCGAGGGGTTGACTATCATTTTGGTCAAATGGTTATTAGTAATGATTGGGTCATATCATCCCAATGGGAGTAAGGAGTTTGGTTAAATGATGAGAAAGGTTAAGGTCAAATTGTGAAATTTTGACCCGTTCGGGTATTAGGAACTCAAGTTTGGATCTTTGGCCCGTTTGGATATAACGGGTCGAGTGGGCGATTAAATGCATAAGTATTACCGAATCATAATTTGAGACTGGAATGAGGATTGGAAATCCTTGAGTTGATTCCGAGGACAGAATCCTTTTAAGGGGTGGATAGTTGTAACGACCCGAAATTTGAATAAAATAAATTATAGGAAAAATATGATAAATAAGGATAAATCGTTTAAAACACGTAGGAATTGGTTTCGTGTCATTTGGACATCGTACGAGGAAGTTATGGGCGAAACCGGGTCGAGATAAAGTTGAAAAAGTGCAGCCTCGGACACCTGAGGAGTTCGCGACGCGAACTTCGGTTAGCGATCGTGAAGTCGAGGCAGGGAATTTGGTGATCGGACGTGAAGAGTTCCCGACCAGTTAACGAACGCGAAGTCTCACAACACGGGAACTTCACGACGCGAAGTTGTGTTCGCGATCGCGAACTATGGGCGAGCAGTATTAAAATGGGTTTGAGCTAGGGTTTCTTCATTTTCCACCCAACACTTGTGCAGCCGTTTTAGAGAGAGAAAGGGGGCGATCTTAGTGTTCTTGAGCTCAAATCTTCACCATCTTGAAGGATCTAAACATCAAAGGTAAGATTTCTTGATTGTTGATGTTATCTAGCTAGTTATGAACTTTGTTTGGGTAGAAATGGTGGTTTGGGGAATCATTCATGTCATCTTTGGGGAAGATGACTAATCATGGGTGTAGAACACTCATAGTAAGCTTGTAAATGATGTGTACAAGTTGGATTTGGGTTTATTGATGGAAATCTTGAACTAGGGTTTTGGGGTTTCACCAAGTTGAATGAACTTGGTGGTTAAGAATGTTGTTATGGGTTTATTGGTAGCTAGTTATGGATAATAACTAGATTTTATGATGATATGGATGATAGGTCAAGAAGACCTAAATATTGGTGACATTTCACAAGTTGGAAAGCAAGGATTCGTGTTAATAGACACGATTTGGAGTTAGCTTGACTAAGGTGAGTACATGAGACTTTTACTGGGTACATAGCAAATGATTTTGAAAACTATGATGTTTTAAGAGTCTTTACTAATAAACGTTTTTTATAAAGATATGATCGATATGATGAGAAAATGCTAGTATAGACTATTTAGTATGTCTAAATGATTGATGATCTTTGAAAGAGATTATGATAATGAAAAGTAATTAATGAGTTTTTATAAATAAGATGTATGAATAAAGATAATGATTTAAAAGAGCTTGATAATTGGTTTATTAATAATATGTATTAATAAAGCTTGAGACAATGATTTTTAAGTAATAAGTATCGATTAGCATATTATACTAATAAAAGTAGTTATCGAATAACTAAGAGAATAAGTACTAAGCGACTAGTAATAGACATGTATTCTAGTCAAGGAGGAGTCAAAATATTGTGATTTTGATAAATGATTAGTATGTTCTAAATTAGTAAAGGACTTGGTAAAGTCAAGATTTAAAATGAAATAATAAAGAGAATAGTATGATAAATTAGAATAAATGTATTCTAATAAGTGATGAAAGGAGCTGATGCTCATATTTGATGAAAGGAGTTGATGCTCATATTTGATGAAAGGAGCTGAGGCTCATATGTGAAATGAAAAATCCGGAATAAGACCGCCCAGAAATGGGGGAGCATGAGACGTCTACTTGGGGTGGTACCTCCCTGCGCAAAGAGTAGAATGTCACAGTTTACGACACCCAATGATGGGTGAGCATGACGACCCGGGAACGGGGAGAGCTTATGAATCTCGGTAAGATGGGGGTTCCCAATTACCTTGATAGTTACCTATGACGTCCCATATCGGGAGAGTTGGCTTCGGAGAGGTCCGTTGCATATGTGATAAAGAAAGTGTAAGCTTGGAGATAGCTTACAAGTATGTGATTAGATGATGAGTAAGCTTATGGTAAGCTTATTAGTTTAAACGGTTAAATGAATAGAAGATGATTTATGAATTAATAAGAAATGATAAGGATAAGTATTTATAATGTTATAAATATTATTTTATAAATCTTTTGAGAATGGGTCGAAAACCCATGTATCTCACGAGACTATTTTGTCTCACGTACTACTTTGTTTTTGGCTATGTACTCAGGTTCAGGATCGTTGGATTAGAGGGTCGCGTTAGAAGTGGCCTAGTGTTGATTAGCTCGGGAGCTCGTAGGTAGTTCTCGTTTATCCTATGGTTATGATATTATCTTTGTAACACCGGATTTTATAACTATGATAAATGTTTTAATGGTTTTTGTTAAACCGTATTTCTGGATATTGGACATTGTAGTATTTTTATTTAAAAATATGATTTAAAAAGTGTTTTGAAAATTGAGGTGTTACAACTTGGTATCAGAGCTATAGTTTAAGTGAATTAGGTAGGTTTGACCTTCCTAGTCTTAAGCTATGCTAAGTAGGACCATATGTTTTCCATAGGATGTCCTTGATCAGACCGTTGAGACAGTAAGGTATGGGTATATTAGGGTCGATCCCTAAGTGAAAGGATAATGTTTTGGGTGTTATGGGTTATGTTTGACTAATAAGTCAATCTTTGAATTTTAATGGTTTAATATGTTGATATAGAAAATGGTGAACCCGAGAAGTGGAGAGATTCCACGAGATCATGAGACGGATTCAAATCGAATCCCGACTCATCCCAGTAATAATGGAGAGGGTTCCGGTTTGGGTGCAAACCAAACCCCGGTAACTATGGAAGCTATCCAGAAATTGTTTACCCAAATAAGGGAAGTGGTGAATGAGGATGTGAACCGGATCGTGACTAGCCGGTTCAACGAGGAGAGGAATGATAATTCTAAGTCCCGTGGGGGAAGTAAGTCTTCGGGTAGCAAGACCCGTACTGAGGAGCCATCGACCGAGGAAAGCAACGACTCGGGGTCGGAGGAAAGAGAAGGATGTACATACAAGGCATTCATGACGTGCAACCCCGGTGTGTATTATGGAAGTTCGGAACCGAGGGTGACGATGCGTTGGATTCGGGAAACCGAGCAAGTGCTAGAAAGTAGCAAGTGTTTAAAGAAAGACATGGTCATTTATGCATCCCGACAGTTGAAGGATGAAGCGTTGACATGGTGGGATACCATGTATGAGACTTTGGGAAAGAAAGTGTACAAGATGTCGTGGAAAAATATGGTCATTTATCTTTGTAACACCGGATTTTATAACTCTGATAAATGTTTTAATGGTTTTTGTTAAACCGTATTTCTGGATATTAGACATTGTAGTATTTTTATTTAAAAATATGATTTAAAAAGTGTTTTGAAAATTGAGGTGTTACAATAGATTGATCTTGTCGATTTGGGTGTTGATACCACTCGATAGACGGATTTTGTCAATTTAGGTGTGGATACCACTCGATACACGGATTTTGTCGATTTAGGTGTAGATACCTCGCGATCGACTGATTTTGACAATTTAGGTGCTGAAACTACACGATAAACTGATTTTGAAGATGTATGAGAAGAACGTGTAGTTAGAGGTGTTTGAGATCTAGCAAGAAATGTTTTGCATGGTTCTGAATAACAAATTGTGCAAGAATGAATGATTGAACCATTTTTATGAAGTACATCATGACGACGACCACATGGAGCATCTTTTCTTACAAAATATCGTGTATCATATTGAGAAATTGGCTGATTAGTTTTTCTATCAAAATAAACTTTGTTCCCATTTTTATCTATTTTAACAACCAAGTTTACACCATTAACAGAATGATTAACAGGACGGTACATTGCAGAATCATACACAATTCCATACATCTTCTAATACAATTGAAATGAAGCTAATCCATGGAGATTTGAGTGAGATTGAAGCTTAAGTGTGTGTGTTCTTGGTGTATTGAGTGTGTGAGATTGAGAGAGAAAGAGATGGAGGGAAACTTTCTGTAAAAGTAATTCAATTCAATATGTGAGAAAGCTTACAAATTAAGTCAACATGAAAGGTATTTATACCTCCCTTCTAAACATGCTTAATTAAGCACTAACTAAGCCTAAGACTAGTTTATCATTTAGACAATGTTACACAACTAGTCCCTATACTATTTGATACAACATATTTGATCCTAACAAGAGTGCATATTTATTTGAATTTATTTTGATTAAAGCACAATGTTAGTCTCGTGATAAATGAATTAATACACTTATACGCTTTCACTGACCAAATAAAAATTAAGGCAACACTCAACACTTTTCATACTTTTCTTTATTAATCAATAATGATAAACAAAGCTACAAGTAGTTTGCGGAATAGCTAAGAGCAAATCCTAACTAAACTACTTGTAGGAGATAGACAATAACAAATACTATCTAAGACAAGTTCTGATCAACGAATGATCAAGCACAAGACCAGTCACCTTCGTTACAGAGATTCAATTCTTAATTCAAGTAACTAAGGTTTCACTGGTTGTTCACACTCTGCTCAAAGGATAATGTCTGAGTGAATTTTAGCAGCGTGTAAACTTGTTGGGTGCACACTGAATTCGATCGCTAAGTCCTCAATTTATAGTAGTTTGCGGAATAGCTAAGAGCAAATCCTAACTAAACTACTTGTAGGAGATAGACAATAACAAATACTATCTAAGACAAGTTCTGATCAACGAATGATCAAGCACAAGACCAGTCACCTTCGTTACAGAGATTCAATTCTTAATTCAAGTAACTAAGGTTTCACTGGTTGTTCACACTCTGCTCAAAGGATAATGTCTGAGTGAATTTTAGCAGCGTGTAAACTTGTTGGGTGCACACTGAATTCGATCGCTAAGTCCTCAATTTATAGTATTGGGAAACGTGGTGACAAAGGAATGAACGATCGAATCCACGTGTGAGAATTCAGTTGGTGCAGAGGATATTTCATGAGACGAGAACTACTAACGGAATCCTGACAGTACTTTCTGTCGTCTTGTGATCGCCGATATCTTCTAGAAGATTTGCATAGGATTCCATTTGTCGACGATACACAAACTTGTGCTTTACTTGTGTCTTTTTGTGACACTGAAACTTCAGGCCTTCGTACGCTTCAGATCGTCATGAGTCTTCGCATGCTCATGCTCCTTCAGATGGTCGTTGGCTTTAGTGACCTTCACTATGAGTTTTGCTTAGAGAAGTATTTGTCTTCATGGTTCAGCGTTATTGTCAAGTGTGCGCTGAACCTACTACAACTATTTGATCGGTTGTTTCAGATGGTGATCAGATAGTGTAGCTGAGTAACTGAAATCCGAACATATCAGATTCAGTTACCCACAATCTGAGGAACTGATCCTCAGATTGTCTTCTAACTATTTGTCTTTTGTCTTCATTAAATCTCCTTCAGTGGGGGATGCTTTTCAGCGACCCAACAATTGACTAAATGGGGATCTGGTGCAACGCCGCTGGTAACGGGGTCCAAATGCCAGCGTCCCTGGCGGGGTCCAAAATACATGAAAATCCGAATTTGAGTTTCAAACCCGGTTTTCAACACAAATAATTTGACCAAGTTTTTCAAAAACACAAAAGTACAACAAAGGATATAAGGATGTAAGATGTAGACATTCATACATCTACCCAAAGGTAGAGAGACTGCATTCAAGGAGACTTCTGACAAAAAGAGAGTGACAGAATATGAGTGTAGATGAGAATGTGTGTGCATACTTAAAAACATAGGCAAGAATATACATGCCGGTATGCAATATGTGCAAAAAAAGTATGCTTAGTGAGACGTGTGTGTGCACGCTAGAGTGTGAAGAGTATGAACAGATATGTAAAATGCGAGTGTGCACGAGATGTGCCATAGTGTAAGAACATGTATCAAATGAAAGCATCAATCAATAAATAAACATATAAACATGCAAGCTTATATGTTATCTAAGCTAATATATCAAGAGGCTCATAAGAATATAAGCACAAGTCTCATAAGAATCTTATAAATCACTACCCTACCAACACGAGAGACCTACCCTAAACAACTATTCTAAAATTACATAGTATAAATGTTTATGGATATATCCTCTCACCATTGAAAAAAAGTAAACATTAAAACATGATATAATAAGATACCATGATACAAATATATGTATTGTCCCATTATACAAAATAACAAACATACAAATAACTACGATCTCTCTTTTTCTTATCATAAATAAATCGTTTCGGTGATCGATGACGACAAATCAATGATAACGTCGCATGTCAATCGATCCTACACCAAATTGAACTCACAATGACATGTGAACACACCAGTAGTCATCGGACACCTCTCATGGGCACCCACAATATTGCGACCCTAGTCTACATATTGCCTAGCTAGTCGATCATGCTAAACTTTAGATATGCATCTAACATGGTTGGTTTTGATTCTTTCACCTAAAAAAAAAAAATGTTTGGTTGCTTTCTTTAACTATGCACCATATATACTAAAGTCACAATTAATGGCCACTATTTGCCCATAAGTCTATCTCCATTGGTTTATGTCTTGTAACCATCACATTGAGCAGGCTATTCAATTGTGTTAGGGTTAGGGATGGGACATAGAATCGAAAACCCGGAACCGTACCCGTACCAAACTGGAACCGGAACCGTTTGGAACCGGATTACTAAAAATCGGTTCGGGTATCGGGTCCCAGATTTTCGAGAAATCGGGTATCGGGTATTTCGGGTCCGGGTAAATCGGGTCTGGGTACATCGGGTATGGAACAAATCGGGTTTAAGACCCGGAACCGAAATTAATTAACTATGTATTTGGAATTTATCGTGGTATAATACTATTAATAGTATTTGGTTCATATTAATTAAACAATTATTATTTGTAAATCATTATAATATTACATGTATAAACTAATGAACATGATAAAAACACCAAAAAACGGCTACAAAAACTACTTCGGTTCCAATCGGGTATATACCTGATTTACCCGAACCGAACCCGGAACCAAACCGGAACCGTATTACGTAAAACGGTTCGGTTCTCGGGTCTACTAATCCTCCTAAATCGGGTCTCGGGTATTTTGGGTCCGGGTCCATCCGGGTCGGTTCCGGACCCGATTCCATCCCTAGTTAGGGTACCCCTTTGTTTAAACACATAAAAAGGTATATTTTATGTTTATTTTATTACTAAATCTTAATTGTATAGATGGTTTTAGGATCCAGTAATAATTATTGTGTATATTTATATTTATATACTTCTATAACGTGACGATCAATAATATAATTATCCAGTTATTTATTATTTTACAGTTAGTATATTATATAAGGAAATTAAATTATGCCTTATAACTTGGCCGGGTTGTAGGCATCATCACAACCCATGTTTATCTTTAACGTCAAAGACATTTAGGTGCTGTTTGTTTTTTCAGAGCAAAAAGATCTGCTGTCTGCGGACCACATCTGCCAGCTGCTGCAGCTTCTCAGATGGACCAAAGGTCTGCAGTCTGCAAGAAAACTGTTGTTTGTTTTTGAACATCTGCAGACTGCTTAAACAAACTGAAATTTAAAATATACTCCATCTTTCAACATTGAAATAATCCATACATTGCAATAGCAATTTGTTTACTTCTATCTTGCAATTTATTTACAATCTTTGTTTTATTTTTATTTTCTTTGGTCAAATCCTTGCGAAAGTTTTCAATTTAAGAAATAATGAAATTTAAAATATACTCCATCTTGAATCCATACATTGCCAAAGTTTTTTTTTCAAAGTCTTTCAATAATCAATTTATGTATAACAACAACAATGAAATCCAATTTCTACATAACCAAATAACAATGGTATTCGGGGCGCTTGGTTTAAAGTAGGTAATGGGAAAGAAAACGGTAATAAGAATACTAAGGAATATAATGGTCATTTCTTTGTATTCCCTTGACCATTAATGTTGCTTGGTTTATCAAGTATTTAATATGTGAATGAATAAGATTAATATTAAAAGAAAATGAAAAATATGTTTATATATATAATAAATATTAATTAAGATAATAATATTATACATTAATATAATAATAATATATATTAATATAATATTGATAGTATTAATTAATATACTAATAATATTAGTTAATATATTAATATTATATTAGATTTATATATAATAGTAATATATATAATTTAAATATAATAATATTTATAATTTAAATTTAATAATATATCTTATTATCTAATAATATAATAATATTATATATTAATATAATAATAATATTAATTAATATATAATAATAATATTAATTAATAAAATAATAATATTAACTAATATAATAATATTATATATTCACATAATAATAAAATATATTAATATAATAATAAAATTAA
The DNA here is from genome assembly GCA_963853835.1 of Calendula officinalis. Lineage (NCBI taxonomy): Eukaryota > Viridiplantae > Streptophyta > Magnoliopsida > Asterales > Asteraceae > Calendula > Calendula officinalis. The sequence goes on along the minus strand of OY970827.1, from coordinate 36,429,959 downwards.
TTAATATAATAATATTATATATTAACATTATAATAATATATATTAATTAAGTTTGGAGATGTTTTTTTTTTAAGTTTGGAAGACCCAAGAAGCTAATGCCCAAGTCTTCCTGGGGAAGACCTTAGGCAGACAAAATAAGGTCTGCGGGCTTCCGAAAAACAAACATCTGCGCAAGCCTTTTTACTGCGCGTGGTCTGCGCCGCGAAGACAAAAGACCCCAGGAAGACCTTTTGTCAAAAACAAACAGCACCTTAGGTGCTGTTTGTTTTTTCAGAGCAAAAAGATCTGCTGTCTGCGGACCACATCTGCCAGCTGCTGCAGCTTCTCAGATGGACCAAAGGTCTGCAGTCTGCAAGAAAACTGTTGTTTGTTTTTGAACATCTGCAGACTGCTTAAACAAACTGAAATTTAAAATATACTCCATCTTTCAACATTGAAATAATCCATACATTGCAATAGCAATTTGTTTACTTCTATCTTGCAATTTATTTACAATCTTTGTTTTATTTTTATTTTTTTGGGTCAAATCCTTGCGAAAGTTTTCAATTTAAGAAATAATGAAATTTAAAATATACTCCATCTTGAATCCATACATTGCCAAAGTTTTTTTTTTTCAAAGTCTTTCAATAATCAATTTATGTATAACAACAACAATGAAATCCAATTTCTACATAACCAAATAACAATGGTATTCGGGGCGCTTGGTTTAAAGTAGGTAATGGGAAAGAAAAATATAATAAGAATACTAAGGAATATAATGGCCATTTCTTTGTATTCCCTTGACCATTAATGTTGCTTGGTTTATCAAGTATTCAATATGTGAATGAATAAGATTAATATTAAAAGAAAATGAACAATATGTTTATATATATAATAAATATTAATTAAGATAATAATATTATACATTAGGCAGACAAAATAAGGTCTGCGGACTTCCGAAAAACAAACATCTGCGCAAGCCTTTTTTCTGCGTGTGGTCTGCACCGCGAAGACAAAAGACCCAGGAAGACCTTTTGTCAAAAACAAACAGCACCTTAGCTATTAAACTTTTGTTATTACTAAAACTTATAAATTATATGAAATTTATTCTTACATTTTATGTATATCTACTTGATAAGATGACATATGTAATCCACTAAAATTTTTTCTTACTATTATCCATTGATGACTTGATCAAGTAGGTAGACACATAAATAAGTACAAAAGGTAAGCACCAATACATTACTTAACTCACAAACTTCTTTTTTTTTTTGAAACATCTTTCATTAAACAAAAGCACAAGGCTAAACCAACAAAAAATCAAACATTACAAGGCAAAATAAGCCACTCTACCCAACTCAAATTAAACTTTTTATTACGATTACTAAGCCAAAAAAACGAAATTTCTTTAATCGCGTCCACCAAGAGGTTCCTCCGGGTATCTCCATTCTTGAACGTCACCGCGTTTCTATATCTCCAAATAATCCAAATTGTAGTTAAGCAAACCACTTCAACTTTACATTTAACCCGGGAATTTAACCCATTGGCATCCATTGTGTACATTAAATCCTCCAAACTAGCCACATGAATATCAAGAACTTGCAACCACCTACTAATCGAAAGCCACACCTCTTTTGCTACATCACACGACCAAAAGATATGATCCGTATTCTCTATCGGAAAGCCACAAACATCACAATTAGTATCCTCCAACTCAACTCCCCGCATAACCAAATTAGCCTTAGAAGGGATACGATTTAACTCAATCTTCCAATGAAGAATATTTACCTTCCGGGGAACAAACCGATTCCATCTCGTATGAGCACTCGCGGACGGAAGGAACAAACTATCAAGCCATTTTCGCGTATGGCCCACTTCAAAAACCTCATTTGGGCCGACCCTCATTTGGACGGACGGAAGGAACAAACTTCTTAATTTACATATTATCTGTGTTACACGTACAGTTACACCTAGCCGTTAGCTATAACCCTTTTAGTTGATGATGCACCTTATAACGCGTCGTAGAGCCTAGGGGTGTCAAATTTGTACCGAATAAAATCAACCAACATGCTACCAACCATACCAAGAATAGATGGTAGCCAATATGTTGGTAGCCAACATGTTTGGTTGGTAGTACCATACCAATCAAGTAATCATGGTACGGTAATGGTACAAAAATTTAAATAGCATGGTAGTACCGTACCAACCAATTATATATGTATATATATAATTATTTAGAAGAATCTGAGAAAGGTAAACTAAATATGTATTACTTTTTAATAAAAGTTATGATATCATAACATGAAAACATCCAAGTTATAACTTCTTAGCATAACATATCAATATATTACATTTTTGTTATTGTGTTTGTATATAATGTTGATAATTAAGCGTGTGAAGCAGACGAAAATGCTACAAGCTAGTGTATTATCACAAGAATACTACATAATTTATACTTTAACGTACATAGTGTTTATATAACATTTAACGTATACCATTACCAAATATAATAGTATAGAAAAATGTCTTGTTTTTAGTAATAATTCCAAATAAGTTTGTGATCTTGGTATATACCAGTACCAATTCGTACCAACCATAATCATTGGTAGCCAAACAAATTGGTACCAAGTATAGTTGGTACGGTACTGGTAGCTAGATTAGTGTACCAAGTATAGTTGGTACGGTACACGATATTAGAAAAATATGTGTGGTACCGTACAATGTTCACCCCTAGTAGAGCCTAGCTAATAAACATCAATATGCTTTTTAAATTAAATCTCAAGATAACTGTAACATTTTATTTGACATAATTTACACAAAAAATATGAATTACTTAATTACTTCTTTAATGGGACAATTAAATCGCAAGTGAAGACCGTTAGCCGGTTCAGATAGAGTCTGGTCGACCATGCTGGTTCAGCTAGTATACGGATCAGGTTGGTTCAACTTCCAGACTTCATATGTTCGGATGTGATATATCTAATCGGATATCATCTGATCCTTGGTGGTACACCGTTAAATCCCCTAGTTTACATGTCATGTTTTATTTATTATAAAATGAGATGAGATTTAAATATATATCGATAGATCAACATATTACATAACATTTTACTTGGTACAATGTAGTTATTCGCAAACTTATTGTAAAAATGTCGTATTTATTTGGATAGGAGATAACGTGGCCCCTTGGGATAAGCCAACCCCATAGCAATTTGCCCATATCAGTAGTTGGTTGTTCTCCACTAAGGTGTGGAAGTTCAAACTTGAAAGTTTTATTTGAGATATTATTAAGTGATATATACTTTTCAATTTTTGTTAATTTTAAAATGAAAACTAGTTTTGTTTTCTATTAAATTATCTTCCTATTTATCATGCTATTCATGTGATTAATATGAATATCCAAATCAAGTAATGAAATTAGGAAATAGAACTAGTAAATTTTACATGTAATGCGTAAGAAGATGAAGTATGAATATTTGATAGGATGCAACAAATTAATGCAAAATAGATTTGTTGATGCGAAGGGTTATTTTTATTTGGTGCGGTTGTAACAAATAACCGCATCATAAAAGATAATTCGCATCAAAAAATATAAAACCGCACTATTTGATCTATTTGTTAATGCGGTTAAGAAAAAGTCACCAAAAAATCGTATTTGTTGGTGCTATACACCTATAAGCACCAAAAATCCCATTTGTTGATGCTATATTGCACCAATAAATCACATTTGCACCTAAAAAGCACATCTTGCCATGTCATCAATCTGCACCACTATCATGTGATCTTAGCCGTTCATTATCACTTATTAATAAGGCATGCTACGTTTTACCCTGCCCGGATCATACAAACGTCCGGAGCGTGAAAATGACTAGCCCATAACCCCGCAGGAAGGACTTGTATGGAATCACCATTCATCCACAAGTTCCAAAGCCTATTTTAAGCATGAACGGGTTTTAAGGAAAAGCAGTCTCGAGCCAAGAGCGTATTTAATGCGAGTGAGGCTCAAGACTGGTTCGAAGTTTTACCCGCGGGGTAGAAGGTCTCGTCTCAAGCTAATAACTCGAAGGTAACGAAGAACACGAATCGAGGCCAGAACTCTCGTTCTCCCACTTATCCTTCCATTCGTTTTCCCGCTCGTTCAACTCGTCCATAAATAGGTTAACTCGGCCTTCGATAAACTTACACTTATCACATTAACTACTCCTATCATTTATTATTTACACAATTTATTACTCTTAAGACCCTACGTCGCTATAAGATACTGACTTAAACATCAGAGTGTTCTCCCAGGAGATCCTTCCGGAGAACATCTGACTTAGAGTTGCTCTTTGTTTTCAGGATCATACACCGAGAAATCGTCCGTTCCGGAAGCGCAGAAATCAGGACGCAACACTTATCAATGGCAAAATTGATTCAGCTTACACCACTTATCCCCATGAATAAATATTCAAATACTCCCACCATCCTTAATCATCTTACTCATATTTTATTTCTTTCATTATTTACAAGTTTCATATGAGCACGTAATTCTCTTAATTTTTCTTCAATATATATTCAAACATCCTTAAACATCTTACTCATATTCCATTTCTTTCATCATTCAAAATTTTCAGGTGAATAATTTTCTCAATTTTTCTTCAATAATTGTTCTATCTTATCTAATTTTTATTTGTTTTCATTAATTTAACTCGGTTCAAACAATTTTGTTGTGTAGATTTGAATTAGGCAAAAAAACGTCAAGACGTGAAAAATTAGGAAAATGATTAGGAAAGTCAAAAAGTCTGGACGTTCAAAATGACTAGGAATTAAGTTCAACAATTTTTGCATAAATATTTAATATTTAATAATTAATAAATATATAATATTTAATCATTAATAAATATTTAATAATTACTAATTAAGTTAAAATATTGCGACGTACAAAAGTTCATAAACATTTAATATTTAATAACTTATTAATAAAAATATATATATATACTTTTTGTGGTGCGGTTCTGATTTTTGGTGAGATTATTTGATGAAGCGGTTTTTATATTTTTTGGTGCGATCATTTAAAGGTGCGGTTGTAACGATTTAATGGCGCGATATTTCTTGGTGCAGTCTTTTACCCGCACCAATTAACCATTATAACCGCATTAACAAAGCTTTTATGTACTAGTGCAAACGATTTTTCATTCAATATAAGTTATACACTTTGATAATTTACCTTATTTGGTAAAATATAGCGAGGCCCACACTTAGTAACTATATTCTTTTATCTAGTGAAATAATTTTTCTTTACTTTTACTTTTAAGTGTTAAATATTATTACGATCACTTTATTAAAACGTTGTCATGCCAACACCTATTAACTATCTGATTTTATATATTTTAACATTCATTATAATTCCTTTCCTCAAAATTCATAATACCAACAATATATCATTTAAATAAAATCAGAGGAAGTATGTTTTTAGTTCTAACACCGTATTTATTTATTTAACCATGTATAAGAATTAAGATACCGCGAGTCCAAGCATTTGAGTTGTCTTGACCCATTGTGTATAGATTTTGCCGAACATTGCGAGACATGATCGAGCATACAACGAGAAACCCGAGCAAATAGTTTGTAAAACGTGGCAAATTCTTGTTCACATATAGTGGCCTAGTTTAATCACTTCATTTATGTGTGTGCATCCTAAATGTGGAAAGTTTAAAAAAAGAGAAATGATATTTAGTCCTATCATTTAGACCTACTCATAGGTCTACTCACTTGATAGGATGACATGTGTATTCCACTAATTCTCTCTCCTAATATTGTCCCTTAATTTTGACACGTGTCTTCATCTAATGAGTAGGCCTATGAGTATGTCTACATGGTAGGCGTAAATACCATTACTCTTAAAAAAAAGTGGCTTTTTTATAATACGCTTGGGATTTGATGTGTACTTCTTGGACATTCATGTGTTGAAAAGAGTGTAATTATTGAATATTTTGATAAGATATGTTTTTGAATAGAAAAGATTTGGATTCATATTAACGTTAAATATCTCTGTAAAGTCATAAAGATTAATTAAGCATGTGATCGAGCATCAATGCGACAATGCATGAGTGATTACGTTTAATACAAGTCGTTGAATTAATATGATATTAAATATGTAAACGAAACAGATATAGATAAGATATAGATGAGATTTATTTGCGTTCGTTCATTTAAATTTAACCGAAGGAAAGAACAAACACAAAACACTTAAATAATCGGATTTTTTGTGTTCTTGTTTGTTCGTTAAGAAAATTAAGTATTCATGAGTTATTCATGAAGAGTTCAATAAGAGAATAAACAAATATAAATAAACTAATAAAAATAATTATTAATTTATTATATATAATGATGATGATGATTGTTTGCGGTTATTCATTTAAGTATACATATTTTATTAAAAATACTTTATTATGTAAGTATGCGGAACATAAACGAATAAGCATACACAAATGAACGTTAACGGACGGTTTACCGAATGTTATGGCTGTAAATGAACGAGCGGGACCTATGTTTATGTTCGTTAATTTAAATAAACATAAAATCAAAAATATTGTACATATTTGTTTAACAAATAAACGAACAAATAAATGAACAAATAAATGAACTACCCACTGAACAAATAAACGAACATATTTGTTCACTAAAAATTCCATTCATTTACAAACCTAATAGTAAACCATCTGCTACAAAAGCAATTACTCCAAAATTAAATCAATGACTAAAAATTGTAGTTGTTCCATCATAAGATTTCTAGCTGATGCTGTTAATTTAACCATCTATCGGCTATATATTGAGAATTCATGACTTTGATATTGGATTTTCATTCTCCACCTAATATTTCAGTTATTTAATAGAGAGTTAATTTGTACACCATAATTTTTACTTAGAATTGTACAAGTTTTACATCAAATTATATATCATACCAAACAATGATTATGGTGATTGACTTAAAAGTTATGGTACACAAATTATCTACTCCCTCCGTCCCTAAATAAAGTTCTCATTTCTCTTGGGCACAATATTTAAGGAGAAAGTTACTGGTGGGGTTATTGGTAATAAATTTGATTAAAATATAAAGTTGATTTGGAGAGAGAAAGATTGTTAGTGGATAGTTAGTAGTGGGGTCCATGGTAATTATATTATTTTATTAAGTGGACCCCATCAACTTGTGAAATGAGAACTTTATTTAGGGACAAAAATTCAAGGTGAAATGAGAACTTTATTTAGGGACGGATGGAGTATTATCTTACTCATTCTTAAAGCATTTAAGCCTGCTAAGTTTAGAAAGTCTTAATCTTAAGTTTTTACTTTGTGAAACATCTTAAACATCACAAAATAAAAAAATATTGCTTAGGGGATTCGAACCCAAAACCTTTTGCGAGTACAGATTGTGTGTTAACCAATTGATATACTTGATACTTTGTTTTATACCATAAAACATCAAATATAACGCATAAACTTAAAACGCTCAGTCAACCAGCAACCACTATCACTACCGTCGTCACCACCAAATACTTGATCGCCGTCAAATTTAGTCACAGGGTACCCGCCGCTGCATTGCGCGGGTAACCTGCTAGTTTTATTAACATATATAGATGTTGCTCGTATTGGTGTACAAGAAGTCTATAACGTATATGAGTAAAACTGAAAACACCCTCAAATAAAAGATCTAAAGATCGATGGGTAGTCGATTAGGACATAACACGATTCTCGTTTTAATTTTTCTTTTTCTTTTCGTGCTACTTTCTTGTCATAGGGATTTGACGAAAACAAAACATAACCACAAAACGGCAAAGTAACATATCTATGGATTAATTAGTAGGAAAAGAGTTGCTCGATTTGGTGTGTATGGAAAGCAAGAAATGAGGTGGTGTTTAACAAGGTGATCAAACCATTCTCGGTTATTGCAGGCGATATAATCTCGACTTCTTATTTATGGTTGAAACTTGAAACATAGGGATAATTTAAATTGTAATTTGGTGGATTGGGGAATTTCTCATTTTTTGTTTTCTTTGTAATTTTGTTTGTTCCGTCTTAGTTCCTTACTAAGTCGGTTCCCTTATTAATATACTAGGTTATGACCCGTGAAAAATCACGGGCTGCCATTAATTTTACCTCATATAAATTTTATATGACACAAAAATTATCGTTAATTGCATGATTATTACATATATGATAAGTAAATATATAATTCTTCTAAAACGCAAATTATGGGATAGGAGCTTACAAATTATATAGATATGAGAAAATGTAAGATTACGAAACAATATGTTTAACAAAATAGTTAAAGTTAAGATTAATTTCTACACAATTCATTGAATACAACATATGATGTTTTATTTGTTAGACCACCATTCTTATCTTCTATTAATAATTTATAACATAGTCTACTTTGTGCTCTAAATAACGCTACATATAATTGTTCATATGATAATATTGACTCTCTAAAATATAGATTCTAATTGTAATTGTATTATAGTCTTGATACTTATTGTAATATTTAATCTCAAAATTCATATCATGTTGATTAATATGTCTAGGAATACTGTGATTTGAAAGAATTCATGAATAATTTTTTATTCAAATCGAGATGTTTCATCTTTTTAACCACATTTGACTTAATAATAATAATTTTTATTCATTCTAACACCTTGACAAAAAATAACATTTTAGCCATATTTTGTAGATTCTAATCCCTTATTTTGCTTTTGTAGTTAAAATAGAACATCCTAATGTGTGTGTATGGTTATGGTCAACATAAAGTTTGCTTCGTGGCTGCTCAACTAAGTATATGATAAATTGTCACGGACTGTCAATAATTTATCTGAACATAATTTTTATAGAATTCAAAATTTTATCGTTAACTGGTTGAATACTACATATACAATAAAAAAAATATACATATAATGCTTCTAAAACACGAGTCATAGAATAGGAGCTTATATATTATATAAACATGAGAAAATTTAAGATTACGTAATAATAAAATGATAAACATAAAATAACAAATCAAATACAATATTACTAAGTAAATGTTAAAAGCTATCGAAACATTATCTTTAACAATTTTTTTTTTTACAAAACAATCTCTTTAACAAAATAAGAAAAATTGAGATAAATTTCTAAACATTCTCTAGAATACAACATTGATGTTTATTTGCAATACCACCATCAATTTGCAATACCACCATCCTCATCTTCTATTAACATTTTCAAACATTGTCAAACTCTTAACTATAGACAACACTACATATAATTTTATGTGTAAAAGAAGTATTTAAATATACTCTAAATAAAGAAACACCTAAACGCACGATAATAAAAACACACATTTCCTCAAACCGAAATTAATAGTAATACTTAAATGAGAAATGATATTTAGTCCTACCAGTTGTTCCTACCCATAGTCCTACCCATTTTAAATGATGACATGTGTAATCCACTAATTCTCTCTCATAATATTATCCACTGATTTTGATACTTATATTTATTTAATAAGTAGGATTATGAGTAACACTAAAGGGTTGGAATCCATATCATTATTAAGTAAACACCGTAACATATATGTTACAATATTAATAATTAAAATACATATTCCCGCTCTTTTGTAATCTGTTTACTAATTTTGGTTTCGAATGAGTATTATCAAATTTGTCCTTATTGTTAGAAGGTTAAGATTTTTTCTTGGTATTGAGTGGAAGCCGGGAAGGAGATGTAAATTTGAAAATTAATATTTATAAAAAATAAAGAATTAATTGATTACTTCCATATTTACAGGAAGGGTTGTTCAGAAACCGATTTAGCTATTAATTGGGTATAAAAGGAAATGATTTGAATTTAAGACATAATTATTTGCATATTAATTTCGGGCTGTTAAAAACAACTCTTGTAATGGGCGGGAAAATATATGTTATGGCCAATAGGAAGCTGACACATGGCAAACTAATGCTCTAGGAATATGACACGTGGCAAGTCAAAAGCTTCTTTTATTATATACTAGGTTAACACCCGTGAAAAATCACGGGCTGCCATTAAATTGATTGAATGTAATTTTTTTGTGACACAAAATTTATCATTAATTGCATGATTATTACATACATGATAAGAAAATATATAATGCTTCAAAAACGTAAATTATGGAATAGGAGCTTACAAATTATATACATATGATAAAATGTAAGATTACGTAATAATAAAATGATAAACATAAAATAACAAATAACTTTCAAATAAAACATTACTAAGTAATTGTTTAACGATTACGAAACAATTTGTTTAACAAAATAGTTAAAGTTAAGATAAATTTTACACAATTCATTGACTACAACATATGATGTTTTATTTGTTAGACCATCATTCTTATCTTTTATTAATATTTTCAAACATAGTATGCTCTTTACTCTAGATAACACTACATATAATTTGTAACACCTCAACTTTTTAATACAAAATATTTCCGTAAAATCCTTTTAAATTTAAATCATTTAGAGTATTGTCCCAAAATATGGATTTACAAAAACCTTGGTATAAAATAAAAGTCACTAGTGGTGTTACAAAGTATATCATAACCAAAGCCAAACGTAAATCCACCTTGCTATCTCTACTAACCCGTGCGCCTTCACTAGGAAACGCACCTAATCCTTAGCTCCCGAACCTGAGTACATAGCATCACAAACAAACATAGTACGTAAGACAAAATTGTCTCGTGAGATACATGGGTTTTAGACCCGACATTAATATATAAATGATTACACATACTAAATATATATATAGACATACATATTTATATACTATGGTTACCTCCGCGGTACCCCTAACACATTCATATACATCGATCACCTCCTCGGTAATCCCATCACATTCAATCATAGCCTAATCGACCCGTCAAGTTGTTCGGAATGCCTCCAATCCAACGAGACCCCATTTTTGTCCTACTAACCAGAATGCCTCCAGTTCAGTAGAACCCCCTTTGTCACCTTGTCCAAGCAAGGTGACCCATCTTATCTCACTAATCAGAATGCCTCCAATTCAGTGAGATCCAACATCGTGTTGGGAGATCGGAATGCCTCCAATCCACCAGATTAAAGATACCATGATAATTCAGAATGCCTCCGAATCTATCATGTACCTGTCCTATTTCAAACTACCCGTCTTAACTATTTCATGTGACTATATGTCACATCCATCATCAATACCATAAGACCAACATACAAACTATCCATATACTAGTCTCACTTAGTATTCACAAAATCAAGCAACTAGTTAATATAGAGAAATTATATAACTAGTTTATCATTAATAGTCACATATTAAAAAAATATTTCTTTACCGCTATGTACCCAGTTTTAAAGTTCACATGTACTCACCTTAGCAATAAAATGCTCCAACCGTATTCCTTACGTCAATCTCCTTGCTTCACGATTCGGTCAACCTTCTAAGATCTCACCAACAGCCTAAAACAATAATCATAAGATTATCAACATCACATACTACTACTATTGTGTTCATCTATCTCTAGATAACACTTATTAACACATTTCCCCCAAATATGGTGATTTACCAAACCCTAGGTTTAACCAACCCTTAAGATTCTTACAAATCATAATCATACACTTGTTTCCTTTGATAATACACCATCTATTAAGCATATCCATCATTTATATCACCATAATCCATAACCCCATGAACTAGGGTTTCAAACCCTTACATCCAAACACATAGATCTTAAGCTACAAAGATCAAAGAGTGAAGATATACCTTTAATCTTCAACTAGGAGTGAAATCTACCAAAGATTTGTGAAGGATTCGACCTCAATCAGCCTCCAAGCTCGGAAATCGCCAAAGAAGAAGCTAGGGTTTCGATATGGCATCAAATGAGCCAAAACCCGACTTAAAGCTGCTCGACCATAGTTCACGACGCGAACTAAGTTCGCGTCGCTAACTTTCCCATGCACGCGAACTTCGCGATCGGTAACCAGTCGTGAACTACTTCACGCTCGAAAGCCCTTTTCTCTGAAGACAGTTCCCGATCAGGAACCCATCTTCGCGGCGTGAACTCTTCAATGCAGCAAGGCTGCATTTTTCGGTTTTTGTCTCGACCCGGTTTCGCCCATAACTTTCTCGTACGGTGTCCAAATGACACGAAACCAATTCCTACGTTCTTTAAACGATTTATCCATATTTATCATATTTTTATACAATTTATTTAATACCAAATTTCGGGTCGTTACATAATTGTCCATATGAAAACACTGGCTCTCTAAAATACAGATTCTAATTGTAATTTTATTATAGTCTTGATACTTGCTAATATTTATTCTCAAAATTCAAATCATGTTTGATTAATATGTCTAGGAATACTATGATTAGAAAGGATTCATGAATAATTTTTACTCAAATCTGGATGTTTAATCTTTTTAACCACGTACATTTGACTTAATAATAATAATTTTAACACATTGATAAAAAAATAACATTTTAATTGAATGGTATGCATGTTGCTTCTGGATTGATTTATTTTTAGCATTTTCTTGTTCTGTGGTGTTGGTGATGCAGATCCATCATATAGGTAAACCTTGTATTTTTACCAATATATTTGTATTTTTTTTAAACTTTCTTGATTACACTCTTGCTTATAAGAGTGAAAGATATAGATGTGTAGGTGAAATATGTGTAAGTGTTGTATTTTATGTTGGAGAAAAGCTGTTATATGTATTTTATGTTAAGTAATCGAATATACGTAAGTGTTGCAAAAAATAGTCAACATACTTAATTTAAACAAATTTAAAACAGTATACCCATAATATGTAATATGTGTATGTTGACTTTAATAGTGAATAATTTGACTTAAATGCAATTTAACTAAAAAGTATATAATTTGACTGAAAATTTAGTAAAAAAATCCTAGCATTGTCAGCAGGTAAAAAACAGTAAAATAAAATTAAAAAAATAGTAAAAAACTTTAAAAGGTAGTAAAAACAGTAAATGCATTAAATTGTACTAAAAAGTAAAAACCAGAACGTGATCTGACTTATGTTGGGTTGCTGCAAATTGCAAAGAGGTTGCTCACTGCTGCTAATCTACTAACAAATTAAGTAGATTAAAGTCGAGATTAGAAGTGTTCAATAATAAATACATTTATTAGTCATTAATGAATTCTATTTTTTAAATGAATTAAAATATATTTCTAAATACAAATGGTAAGTTTGAGTTCATTAAATGTGATTATCTCATGACCCAAGGGGCATGAATTAGCCATATCCAGTAATTCATTATATTAAAGTTGACAATCAAGGGTTTTCTAACTAATGCCCTAAGGCATGAAATGAGAAGTGTTAATAGAACTAACTCATTCTTATTTACAAATGCATTTATTACATGTAAAAAATAGAATTGACTAATTTGAAATAAGAAAATTTTGAGTCCTATTAACACTTCTTATTAGGGAATGAGTTAGCCAAACTCATTTATCAATAAAAGCAATTATACGAGTAACCATATAGTCCAATACTATTTGGGTTATTTTGCCTTTTAATGTCTAAGTGTGTTATTAAAACCTGTGAAATTGACTTTTATAGCTAATATGCAGTGTTTTAAAATCCGGGTTCGACCGGCCGATCCAACCGGGAAATGGAAATATGTCGGGCCGAATCGACCGGTTTAAAGTCCGTTTATGAACCGCTTTGAACTGGCCGGGTTAACTGTGAACCCCGGTCGGACTGGCCAGTCGAACCCGGATTTTTGTAATTTTGGTAAAATTTTGTTATTTATTGTTGAAAAAATAGTTTTTGTTATTTTTTAGATTCTTATAATATTTGTTATGTAATTTTTTAAGATTTTTTGCATTTATATACCTTTTATATTACTAATTTAACATAAATATTCAACATCATTGTAAACCAGTTGAACCGGTCCGAACATTTTTAGAGCATCTCCCGGTTCGATTCAAAATTCGGGTTTTAAAACATTGCTAATATGAGTAAGCATATATATTAAAACACACTGTTTTTGTTATTTTAAACGCATGTATAACTATAGCATAAAATAACATGCCTTGTGCAAAATAAAAAATCAACTTAATTTATGGCTGCTGCAAACTAATAAAATAATCTAAGTAGCTGTTTAAATAGCCAATATTAATTAGAAATTTAAGCAATCAAAATCAATCAAATTCCGAAAATTAAGTTGATGATTATGGAACTTTTAAAATCAAATTAAATATGGAATTGAATTAAACATCAAACTCCGTAAATTAAGTAGACAATTATGGAATTGATATTAAATCAAATTAAGTAGATGATTCAAATTTAAATTATGTGTATATAACTTAACAATATATTTTCGTAACATTTAATTACATAAGTTTTTCATTCAATCTTATAAATTGGTTGTTAAATTAGGACAAAATAACAAAAAAAAATATTGTGAAAGATTAAATAACGAAAACAGTAACCCCGGTCGGACTGGCCAGTCGAACCCGGATTTTTGTAATTTCGGTAAAATTTTGTTATTTATTGTTGAAAAAATAGTTTTTGTTATTTTTTAGATTCTTATAATATTTGTTATGTAATTTTTTAAGATTTTTTGCATTTATATACCTTTTATATTACTAATTTAACATAAATATTCAACATCATTGTAAACCAGTTGAACCGGTCCGACCGGTTCGACCATTTTAGAGCATCTCCCGTTCGATTCAAAATTCGGGTTTTAAAACATTGCTAATATGAGTAAGCATATATATTAAAACACACTGTTTTTGTTATTTTAAACTCTAAGTTTAGTTTAGTTTAGTTTAGTTTAGTTTAGGAAATAGTCTTATTTCATGCGCAGAAACAAAAAATATAGTAGTATAACACATTTTCATTATAATTAAGAAAAACAGAATTACATGTATAACTAAAACATAAAATAACATGCCTTGTGCAAAATAAAAAATCAACTTAATTTATGGCTGCTGCAAACTAATAAAATAATCTAAGTAGCTGTTTAAATAGCCAATATTAATTAGAAATTTAAGCAATCAAAATCAATCAAATTCCGAAAATTAAGTTGATGATTATGGAGCTTTTAAAATCAAATTAAATATGGAATTGAATTGAACATCAAACTCCGTAAATTAAGTAGACAATTATGGAATTGATATTAAATCAAATTAAGTAGATGATTCAAATTTAAATTATGTGTATATAACTTAACAATATATTTTTGTAACATTTAATTACATAAGTTTTTCATTCAATCTTATAAATTGGTTGTTAAATTAGGACAAACTAACAAAAAAAAATATTGTGAAAGATTAAATAACGAAAACAGTAGCACAAACCTATGTTGTAAAAGACTAAAATTTAAAAAACCATGAAGAAAACTAATCTACAAATTACAAATGAGAACTCACACGATTACAAAAAAAAAATGCCAACTATAATGAGTTTGTTGCAGATATGGTTTACCTGTTGAAGCTGCTGCAATAATAATACAATGCTGAAATCAGTAACAAAAAACATAAATATTTATCGATTTGCAGCTTTGGTTTACCTGTTACAGCTAGCGCATGTGCTGCTTCCAAAGCTATTAACTAAGTATGTTCACCAAACGATTCCATTAAATTAGTTGTCTAGTAAATGGTTCACCGACTTATTTAAATAAGCGTTTAACAGATTACAATTAAAGTTTTAACAAAAGGAAATTATGCTAACCTTGAAGAATCATCAGTGACACTGCTTGATTGTTCTTGTTCTTCTTCATATCCCATTTCAGAGTAAGAATTTATGATTAGTTAATGTAGTTCCAACATAACCTACTCCACTGTAAGCAGTTAAGAAAACCTATATCCATTTATAAAATCTAATCATGACTCGATGAATCAAATGATGTTCAGATTGTCAAATGAGACATTTAAATTGAGTTTCACATACTTTGAATCATGGTTGCTGGTAGACGACGATGGTGATGTCCATGGAGAGAGACCTAGCGTTTCGAAAGTTGAAGATGGAGAAAATACTATAAAAATCTGTTGCTCTATTAAATTTAAAATAGACATCTTCCTCTAGAAGATTAAAGGGGAGGAATTAATGGTGCAAATAATGATAAACCCGATATTTTAGGTAACCAATTAATGATATTTTAAAAATTGAAATTCAAATATTGTTGATACTTAGAGGCTTCTTAATATGTTGCCACATGTCAAATAAGGGTCTAAGAAGGTGCCATGTGGCCCTCTAAAAGCTTGTTTTATTATACAAGCTGAAAACAATGCTGAAAACAGTAACAAAAAACATAAATATTTATCAATTTGCAGCTATGGTTTATCTGTTACAGCTAGCGCATGTGCCGCTTCCAAAGCTATTAACTAAGTATGTTCACCAAACGATTCCATTAAATTAGTTGTCTAGTAAATGGTTCACCGACTTATTTAAATAAGCGTTTAACAGATTACAATTAAAGTTTTAACAAAAGGAAATTATGCTAACCTTGAAGAATCATCAGTGACACTGTTTGATTGTTCTTGTTCTTCTGCATATCCCATTTCAGAGTAAGAATTTATGATTAGTTAATGTAGTTCCAACATAACCTACTCCACTGTAAGCAGTTAAGAAAACCTATATCCATTTGTAAAATCTAATCATGACTCGATGAATCAAATGATGTTCAAATTGTCAAATGAGACATTTAAATTGAGTTTCACATACTTTGAATCATGGTTGCTGGTAGACGACGATGGTGATGTCCGTGGAGAGAGACCTAGCGTTTCGAAAGTTGAAGATGGAGAAAATACTATAAAAATCTGTTGCTCTATTAAATTTAAAATAGATATATTCCTCTATAAGATTAAAGGGGAGGAATTAATGGTACAAATAATGATAAACCCGATATTTTAGGTAACTAATTAATGATATTTTAAAAATTGAAATTCAAATATTGTTGATACTTAGAGGCTTCTTAATATGTTGCCACATGTCAAATGAGGGTCTAAGAAGGTGCCATGTGGCCCTCTGAAAGCTTGTTTTATTATAATATAGATAATAGATTTGCTGTTTCCAAAAACAAAAAAGTCATTCAATCATAACACCTTGGAATCAATAATCGTAACTTGTGTCATTTACCTTATTTAGACATCTCTACTTCCATGGCAATATTACTACGTATACTCGAACCTTGGAGGATCGAAGACAACTAACCAATGGTGTTAAAATATCGGATAATCTATCTTATAATAAAACAAGGTTTTAGATGACACATGTCATCTTTTTAAACCATCACATTGCCACATGGCATTTTTCAGCCATTTTCTAATTACATTTCCCGCTTATTCTTCCAGCATTTAAATCGGTGCATAATTTTAGGAATTATTAATGAATTTTTAGTTAAATTTGAATTCATATATTTTAATTCATATATTTTATCAATTCCTTATATATTGGTGACTTATATGGAAGTTTTAACAAACATTGCATAATTTACAGATTGTGTATCTGTTTCAACTGAATGTTGGATATAATTATAGCGGACGATGATTCTTTTCATGAGTTGAGAAGTTTCATTTTCTATCAAATAATTTGTTGATTTTGAAATCCAGTTTCATTAGGATAATCTTCGTCAAAGATTTTGATGATTGTCATATTCTTTTTCGTTTATTTTTACTTCAATTCCGTTTAACCTCTATCACTCTTGTCGGTACGTAATATGCTAATTATTTTGCAGGTTTTTGCGAATCTTATTCATGCATTGATGATCTGGCATGATTAAAAATTACAATTGGTTAGTTTGTTTATTACGTAGAGTAATTTAATCTGCATTCTTCAGTTCTTTGTGCTCTTATGTTTTTGGTTCTTATTTTTTCCATATCTACTTTCAAATGAAGTTTCCAGAATTCACATGAACATTATATGTTAGTGTATCTTTGAAGTTGTTCTTTTCAATAATTAGCTTATCTTTCGCCAATTGTTAAAAGGATCAACCAATTTTTCTGTAGGCTGTTGCTGGGAAGGTGTTCACACACCACCAGCTTCATGATTATCAATTAGTAATTTCTCATTAAAGTATATTTCTGTAACATAACATTGACCTATAAATTGCATATACCTTCTGTTTTCAAATTATGTTCTAATTAGCTTTTAAAGTTTGTTTTGATTTTTCCAAAATTTGTAATCATAAGTTTCTTTAGTAGTGATGCACATTCGTATATCATTACTTTAGGTTTTCATCATAAACTTTTGCATCTTTCTTGATTCTGCATCTAATTTTACCTGTTTCATCATAACCCGGATTTCTCAATTGTAATTTGCAGGTCAGTTTTCTTTAATGTGTATGCTCATCTACTTGATTATGTAAATATTTAAATTCCTCTGATTTTATGAATATTTTACAGTGTTGTTTTTGTGTTTACAGCATTGTGTTTGTGATAGATGGCTAGATCATTACTCCATGCTATTATTAAAATCAAATAATCATAAAAAAATGATAATACACAAAAACGTTTACTTATCATGGGCGACTTTAGAGTTTTTATATTGGTTATTTTTTTAATTTTTTCAAAAATTATAATTATTCCAAAAACTATTTTTTTTAATGATTAGGATTACGTTTATGGTTATGGTTTATTGTTTAGCATGTAAGTCAAATAAATATATTAAGGCAACTAAAATTTTATAGGAAAATAATTAATCCGATATTCAAGGTAATAAAATATATGAAGGCCATAAGAAAATTTGGAAGGCAACCGTGCAGCCTACTTTTTAATAGCATTAATTTGTTATCGGGTTAATTATTAGCAATTACCGTATTACACGAAATATTCATAATCATTAACTAACAACTCCAAAGTTTTACTAATTTTTTTTTGAAAACGGCTTTCATTAAAACAAAAAAGACTAGCATGAAGCTAGACAAACAGGGAATTATTTATTTCAAGGCAAAATTTTAGTAATTTAATTGAAAAAAATTATTAATAACATTAAACGAAATATAACCCAAACCGAAAATGACGAGTTTTCAAAACCAAAACTGAACCGGTTACATGTTATGTGTTTTGTTTCGGTTCGTTTTTTTAGCGTAAATGCTCATCCTATCCGAGGATCGAACCAAACCGAAACTGAAAATGACAAATTTGTAAAACTAAAACCGAATCGATTTCATGTTTTTGGTTTTAGTTTCAGTTAAGTTCTTGTCAGTTTTTAGACAGATCGGTTTTTTTGGTCCAAATGTTCACTCCCCCTACGTTAAACTACTTATCTACTTATCGTATTCAGATTCACTTCCTTATTCAAAATAGATTTCCATTTCGTTTTTTCAAAAAAAAAAAAACACTATTATCACTGTCGTGTATTTGCGAGCTTAAACATTCGATTTTGCCCTCTGAATCACAAAATTAGTTTCAGATTGCAGAATAAAAGAGAATTTAGTTTTAAAAAAATTACATGTTTCATTCCATTGAGACTTATTTATAGGAACTAATTTAAAAGATACTCTTAATTGATTAAATTTCTTAATTTACCACAGTGATTTCATAAATTTTGGTTGTTCATTCCGTGGATACATTTCGTATTAGGTTAAGAGTAATGGTATTTAGGCCTACCATTTACACCTACTCATATGCATACTCATTAGATTAAAACACGTGTCAAGTAATATTTATCAAGATCTTTTAATTTTAATCATATGACGCTTTAAGTTCATTGATAGATTTTGTTTATCCTTTGTTTCTTGAAAATATAAATGGTATTAAACTATCTAGATTATCAAATCATCAATTAAAAGTTGGTGTCCATTTTATGTTATTAAAAACATTTACCAGAAAAATGGTTTAAGTAATGGTACTTGTGTTATGGCTTTGGGTAATTGTGTTATGGTAGTTATGATTACATCAAGAAATAAGGTTGGATATCGTACTTTTTTATCAAAAATATTTTTGAAGACTTCTGACTTCAATATTTACTTTAAGTTGAAGGAAAACAATTTCTATTCAATATTTACTTTAAGTTGAAGGAAAACAATTTCTACTTTCTATTTGTTTTGCTCTGACAATTAATAAAAATCAAAGAAAATCATTGTCAAAGATTTATATGTATTTGAGAGAGCTAATTTTTTCACACAGACTAACGTATGTAGCCTTATGAAGAGTAAAGAACAGTCAAGGATTGAAAATACTAATAGAAGATAAGGATGACGGTCAAACAATTAACCGTCATAACGTTCTGTTTAGGGAAGTATTTACAAACTTATCTTAAAGACGTTGTTTTTTTAATATTAAACACTTTTTAGTAATCTTTTATTTGATTTTTTTTCTTTTATTTGATGTTATTATAATTCATCATGTTTAACTCAATTTTTAAAGTCTAATATATATATTTTTTTTAAACTTATATGTAATTAATATACAATTAATAGTTTTATTTATTTCCATAATGCTTACTTTCAGTAAAATTATGACAGCCCGTGATTTTTCACGGGTTATAACCTAGTGTAGGCATAAAATGAGATTACTCATATCCTTGTCGCTCGATGATATATAAGTTGTTATTCTTAAAAACATTGTTTTCTAGAATGATTAAAAGGTTTTAACATGTTATTAGGAGACAACAACAAATGTTTAATTTGAGAACAAAATTTAAATATTAGCAGTAAAAGGTAATTACCACTTTAAAATTTAAACGTTCTTAATTGCTTACCGAGTTACATTGTCAAACAATGAAATTAATTTCTTTACTCAACTCATTTAATTTTTCAGAAAATTAATTTCTCTCATTCATTTCATTTTTCTCAATTTTTCCAAGTAAACACAATTTTTACTAAGCTTAAACACATTTACCGAGTCGGCCCATACAATTTGAGAAATGTCGTTTTCGACACCGCTTAATTTGCCCGCCACTATTTTTCACAACATTCTAAATCCCCAATTTCAACATAAACCCTAACCAAATCACTCCCCCCCAATATTCACAAAAACCCTGATAATCATCGCCACACTTTCGCAAACATCTCTGGTTACTCTAGATTTCAATGCACATCTCAGAACCCTAACAATCGAGTGCAATCCCAAATATTATCAATATAATTATTGTTTCTCCAGAGTTGTTAATCGTCAATCATTCAGAATCGTGTAGGTGTCTTGGGAAAACGAGATCGTAATGCGTGATATAACGAAAGCAAGTCTCGTTGTTAGTGACCGTATTGGTAGAGATGTTTCAGCACAGCTTGACCTAGAAGAAGCTCTAGAAGCTTCTAGATATACTAGTCATCCTTACTCTACTCACCCTAGAGAGGTAAACATCAAATGCTGATTTATTAATTTTCTGTAATTGTTTTTTAGCAATTTAAATGTTTGTGTGTTCGTTGTAAGCAATTACATACTTTCTATTTTTTTTTTGTGAAAGAGACATTTGAAACTTGGATGTCATATAAGTTAAATTTTCATCTTTCAGAACTGATATATGAAAGAGAATGATATTAGAGTTGGATTTGTGAATTTTAGCGAATTGCAATGAAAAGTAGCTGAAATAGAAATTAGGGCTAAGTTAATGACAATGAATACAATTGACAGAATTAATAGAACTAATCATTGATGTAGGGTAGTGTTTGCAGTTAGGATCCACTATAGGTGCACGTTTACTCGTTTAGCAATAGGCAGGATTGCAACATGTATGATTGCTTGAAACCTGCTGTTGGTTTATGCATTAGTTTTGGGGGTTACAGATTTGTTTAATTTTATTCTTGTAATAACCTTGTCAATCCCATTTAAACAATCAAATTCAAGCTTTTTATCATTATCTCCTGTTTTTTTCTTCTTTTTTTCTGATCTCATTTTGCATTGGTTTATTACAGTGGCCTCCTTTGGTTGAAGTGGTAGACAGCAGGGAGTTACCATCAGTACTCATAGAAAGATATAATTCTGCAGGAGGTGAAGGCACTGCTTTATGTGGAATTTTTCCCGAAATTCGCAGAGCTTGGGCATCAGTAGATAATTCCTTATTTCTTTGGCGATTCGATAAATGGTAACTATTATTGTTATTTAAATTTAATTTAATTTAATTAACTTTTTAATGATATGCTATTTACAATCTTGAAATTATTTATCTTTCAATTTAGGGATGGCCAATGTCCCGAATATAGTGGCGAAGAACAAGCTATTTGTGCTGTTGGTTTAGTCAAAGTCAAACCTGGAATTTTCGTTGAAGCTATTCAATATCTTTTAGTGTTAGCAACTCCTTCTGAGGTAATTACTAACACCTTATTAATTATTTAAGAGTAAATTACATAAACCGTCCTTGTGGTTTCTATGATGGAATTTGTCCCTTGACTTTGTTTATCACACATATAGTCCCTAATTTTGAAGAAGAACGACATTAGGGACTATCCGTAGGGATGATTCATGTAGTTTACTCATCATTTAATCTTTTTTTTTTTTTGGTTTTATGGTACATAACTACATATTATACTTACAGTTTTGAATTTTTATTATTGTTAGTTGCTTTTAGTTGGAGTATGTTGTTCTGGAAATGGTGATGGGTCAGATCCGTATGCAGAAGTTTCCTTACAACAGTTACCCGAATACACAATTCCATCTGATGGTGTGACAATGACATGTATTTCATGTACAAATAGAGGACAGATATTTTTGGCAGGCCGTGATGGACATATCTATGAAATGCATTACTCTACTGGTTCCAGCTGGCATAAACAGTGTAGAAAAGTTTGTTTGACTGCTGGTCTCGGTAGTGTTGTTTCAAGGTATGATTATGAGAACGTGTGTGTGTGTGTGTATATATATATTTAATGCTTTTATCTATATATTTTAATTCAGGTGGGTAGTACCAAATGTATTTAAATTTGGGGCAGTAGACCCGATTGTTGAAATGGCTGTTGATAACGAAAGACACATTTTATACGCCCGAACTGAAGAAATGAAAATTCAAGTCTACTCATTAGGCCCAAATGGTGATGGCCCACTTAAGAAAGTAACAGAAGAAAAGAACTTAATCAACAAACGGGACCCACGTAGTGGCGGCAGACAGGCGGCAGCCGCCAGGTCAGCAAAAGCTTCAATAGTTTCTATATCCCCATTATCAACAGTAGAATCAAAATGGCTGCATTTAGTAGCAATTTTATCAGATGGTAGAAGAATGTATCTTTCAACAACAAAATCTAGTGGAAACAGTAACTCGTTTAATAACAATTTACAAAAACCAAGTTGTTTAAAAGTGGTTACAACCCGACCCGCTCCGCCTTTGGGGGTAGGTGGCGGGCTGTCTTTTTCACTAGCGGGCCGGTCTCAAAATGACGATCTTAATCTAAAGATTGAATCAGCCCATTACTCATCTGCAACCCTAGTTTTATCCGATTCATCTCCTTCAACAACTTCATCACTTTTAATTGTGAATCGTGATTCAACAACCCAATCATCGTCCAGTAATTTAGGGACAGGTGTCAGAAGCTCAAGGGCATTACGGGAATGTGTTTCTTCATTACCGATTGAAGGCCGAATGTTGGCAGTTGCAGAAGTTTTACCATTACCCGATACAGCAACAACTGTACAATCACTATATTCACAGCTCGAGTTTGTTGGATATGATAATTTTGGTGAGTCACCCGAGAAATTGGCGGGAAAATTATGGGCCCGAGGTGATCTGCCAACTCAGCATATTCTCCCGAGACGAAGAATTATTATTTTTTCCACTATGGGGATGATGGAAGTCGTTTTTAACCGGCCCGTTGACATTTTAAGGAAACTTTTGGAGTCAAACACGCCGAGAACGATTCTGGAGGATTTTTTTAACCGATTTGGGTCGGGTGAAGCAGCTGCCATGTGTCTAATGCTAGCAGCCCGAATTGTTCAGACAGAAAATTTTATCAACAACGTTGTTGCTGAAAAGGCGGCTGAAGCTTTTGAGGACCCGCGGGTCGTGGGTGTGCCCCAGCTTGAAGGTGGTGCCGGGTCATTGGGTAATACCCGAACTGGTGCGGGCGGGTTTAGTATGGGTCAAGTGGTTCAAGAAGCTGAGCCTGTTTTCTCGGGTGCACATGAAGGGTTATGTTTGTGTGCTTCACGATTGTTACTGCCCGTTTGGGAATTACCCGTTATTGGTTCTTCTGATGTTAATAATAATAGTAATAATAATAATTCAGATGGAATAATTGGGTGTAGATTATCAGTTGAAGCAATGCAATTTGTTGAAGATAAACTTCGGGCTTTAGAGAAGTTTTTGAGGTCTAGAAGGAATCAAAGAAGAGGGCTTTATGGTAGTGTGGCGGGTTTGGGTGATTTGACCGGGTCAATTTTGATGGGTGCTGATGTGGCGAGTGGTGATTGGAGTATGAATAGGGGCTTTTTTAGTCCTTATTCGAGAAATTTGGGTTCTAGTGAAGTGGATACTTCTAATAAAAGGCAACGGGTTCCATATAGCTCTGCAGAATTAGCTTCCATGGAGGTGAATTCAACAATTCAATTAATAATAAACATATTATGAAATTATTATTTTATATTAATTTATATATAATTTATAAATTGTAGGTGAGAGCAATGGAGTCTGTAAGACAGTTACTTCTGAGATGCAGTGAAGCTTTATTTCTTCTCCAACTTCTTTCCCGCCACCACCTAACTCGTTTACTTCAATCCTTTGACTCAAACACAAAACAAGCCCTAATTCATTTGACTTTTCATCAACTAGTCTGTTCTGAAGAAGGTGATAAACTCGCTACACGCCTTGTTTCTGCTCTAATGGAGGTAAATAATTAAAAATAAATTAAATTACTAAATAATTTATCAAAAACTAATTATTATTTTTTTTTTTTTACTTTTATAGTATTACACTGGTCCAGAGGGTAGGGGAACGGTTGATGATATTAGTGGTAGATTACGTGAAGGGTGTCCAAGTTTTTATAAAGAATCTGATTATAAATTTTATTTGGCGGTTGAATGTCTTGAACGAGCTGCTAATGCTATGAATGATGATGAGAGGGAAACACTTGCTAGAGATGCTTTTAGTAAATTAAGTGGAGTTCCTGAATCTGCAGATTTACAAACTGTTTGCAAACGCTTTGAGGACTTGAGGTATTTTTTTATAAATTTTTTACTCTATTTTTAGGGTTAATTATGTTTTAATTCTCTAACTTTTATGTTTTTTGGTTTAAGCGTAAAACTTTTTTTTTTGCCGCATGGTTAACTTGTTAAGATAACCATAATGATTTACTCCATTAACTATTTATATAAAATTTTGTACCAAGTTTTTGTAACACTGTTAAATAGTAGTAATAAAAATAATAATTGTGTAATTAACTTAAAAGATGGGTGTAACATTGAGAAATTTTTTTGAGGGTCAAATAGGTGAAAATTGAAGGATCAAAGATATTTAACCCTAAGAAAGTTAGACCTCAACACAAAATGACCAGTTTGACCAATAACAGTTAGTCATGTGCTCGAATTACTGAAAGTTTGAGTACTAAATCTTAATTAACCCTTTTCCTAATAAAATGATATATGAAGTTTTATGCACTATCATTCTATCAATACGCTTTTGGTAACTTGAATCATATTTACCCATTTGACTTGTTTCATTCAAGCTATTTATTTATATATTATTTTCCATTAATTGGTGGAAATTGTGAATTTCAAAACTAAAAGGACCAAAATTGCAGATTTTATGAAGCTGTGGTCCGCTTACCTCTACAGAAAGCACAAGCCCTAGATCCTGCAGGTGATGCACTAAACGAACAAATAGATGCTGGAATTCGAGAACACACACTAGCACAGAGACAACGGTGTTATGACATCATCATTAATGCTTTAAGTTCATTAAAAGGTGGAAATTCACACAGAGAATTTGGTTCTCCAATCAAACCGTCTGCACAATCTTCACTCAATCCAGCTGATAGAAAGAAACATATCTGTCAAATTATACAACTTGGTGTACAATCATCTGATAGAATCTTTCATGAGTATTTGTACCGAAGTTTGATTGATTTAGGGCTTGAAGATGAACTTTTGGAGTTTGGTGGGCCTGATTTGGTACCCTTTTTACAGAATGCGGGCCGTGAACCTACTCAACAGGTTTTAAGTTTTTACCTATTCTTTTTTTTTGCAGTAACAGAAATTTGTTAGAGATAATATAATACATCATAGTGCTAATCTTTTCTTTTTTCTTAATTTTCTATAGGTTCGGGCTCATTCTGGATCACCAATTCCCTCTAATCAAACAAAATATTTTGAACTTTTAGCCCGATATTATGTGCTTAAAAGACAACATGTTCTTGCAGCCCATGTACTGTTACGGCTTGCAGAAAGACGTTCTAGTGGTTTTGAAAGTCAACCCACCCTTGACCAAAGGTACCATTACTTATTATCATGTTTGTACGGGTCGGGTCGACCCGCAACACCTTCTGTTCAAAATTTAAACCTTTTATAACTAATTAGAGTGTCAAATATTGTTTAATTACAAACATTGGGACTGAAAGTGTAACTATAAAAAGGGTAAAATGGTCATTTAGAAAATATTTAACACCAGCTCTGTCAAAATTAACCTCCCAATGACGAAAATTGCTAAGAAAAGTTGGGAGGGATGAAATCTGCAAAATCGGAAAACCACAGGGACTAAATCTGTAATTTAATCGTATACTTTGTTAATTTCAGGCGCCAATATTTAAGCAATGCAGTTATTCAGGGCAAAAGTGCAACCGATAGTGACGGTCTAACAAATTCTTCTAGAGATAGCGGGCTACTTGATTTACTCGAAGGCAAACTAACTGTTTTGCAATTTCAAATAAAAATAAAAGAAGAATTAGAAGGAATAATCTCTAAATTAGAGTCTGAATCTGCCCCTAGTAATTCTGAATCTGCCCCAAATGATTCCGACGCTGAATTTATACAAACCACAAAGGAAAAGATCAAGGAATTATCACTGGATCTGAAAAGCATCACACAATTATACAACGAATATGCGGTTCCATTTGAACTTTGGGAGGTAAAAATAAAATATTACCTTTTTTATTCTTTATTTTGACTAGATATATTAATATTTATATATTGTTTATTACTTTATCAGATATGTTTGGAAATGCTATATTTTGCAAGCTATTCTGGTGATACTGATAGTAGCATTGTAAGAGACACGTGGGCCCGGGTGATGGATCAGGCCCTGTCAAAAGGTGGGATTGGTGAAGCGTGTTTGGTATTGAAAAGAATCGGGTCACATGTTTATCCTGGAGATAGTGCGGTTTTGCCTTTAGATACATTGTGTTTACATCTCGAGAAAGCTGCAATGGTATCACTTCATTTTTTTTAAGAATAATTTACAGAAATTGTCCCTGTGGTACTTCAGATTCTACAATTTTGTCCCTAGACATTTTTTCCGTGATTTTTATCCCTATGGTTTTCAAATTTCATTTTTCTCGTCCATTTTGACCAGAATTTATTAAGGGTATTTTGGTCATTTTAAGTCAAAATGGTCGAAAAAAATGAAATTTGAAGTACCACGGGGACAATTTCTGTAATTTACTCTTTTTTTAAATAATCAGTAAAAATTCAAAATGATGATGTGGCAGTTGACATGTTGTTAACTTGACTTTTTACGAACGTTTTTTACAAAATTTGTCATGTCAAAGGGTAAAACAGTCAAATTAATATATATATTTTTTTCGTAGGACCGATTGGTTTCAGGGGTAGAAATTGTTGGTGATGAAGATGTTGCAAGAGCTCTTTTGGCAGCTTGTAAGGGTGCAGTAGAGCCCGTTTTAAACACATATGATCAGTTATTAACAAGTGGTGCAATTTTGTTGTCACCGGGCCTGAAATTGAGGCTTTTGAGGTCGATTTTGGTTGTGCTTCGCGAATGGGCTGTTTCTGTTTCGGCCCGTGGAATGGGTACAAGCCCGATTGGGGCTTCTTTAATTCTTAGGGGAACGTTTTCAATGGATCAAAGAAGTGTTAATAATCACGGGGTTCGTGATAAGATTGCAAGTGCTGCAAACAGGTTAACTTTTTTGTAAAATGACGCTTTTGCCCGTCTAATATAAATAAATAGTTAAATATCAAACGATGTTTGTGTTTATGTTTTTTTGTTTAACAGGTACACAACCGAAGTAAGGAGATTGTCGTTGCCACAGAGCCAGACAGAGACTGTATACCGAGGTTTTAAGGAACTCGAAGAATCCCTTTTGAATTCTTTTTCTTTTGACCGGTTTTGATTTTGATTTGTTTTGTATCTTGTTCTTATTGTATGTGTCATATGCTATGATTATTATATCATCTGAAATAATAAGATTTTCATGGATTTTGCCTTTATAAACTTTGGTAGGTAGATGGCAATTAGGATTGTGTAAACTTGACCGAGTAATACTGGTTTGAATCCTGTTTTTGATTTAATATAAAAATGGTTATTGGTCTGGTTAAAACATAGAAAATCTAGGAAAAACTGGTTTGGTCTAGTCCAAGATATCATCTGTTCGGTCTTTGGTTTGGCCAGTCTTTTTTCAGTTTTTGGTTCGGCTTGGTTTTTAGATTGTATACATGCCTAGTGGTAAGTTATAACATTTTTGTTTGAACCATTTTATCTTGTTTGATAGTTGCTGATTGAGTCTCAACGTACAATGAATCTACATCTCATTGAACCCATGCTATTTGATACTGTCTTTGACTGACCATGCTGAATGATCAATTTAGTTGACTGCCGAAGCAAGCAATGATAACGTTGTTTGATTCAAAAAGTTTTCTTCCCTCAACTGAACCAGAGGCTAGGTTAGAATTTTGAATTGAATAAGAGATGGAAATGATACTTGCAAATACTCTTACTCAGATAAAGTCGAAAGTCACCTTTTATTGGACCAAATAAGAACTAAATCAAATAACTCCTAAATTTTACATATGTAACGTGAATCAAATAAGCAGAAAAAAAAAAAAAACTGGTCCTTAACAATTGGTAACTTAAACTTTTTAAATTTATTCAAGATAGCTATACTGAAAGGGAATTAATTTTGCTACCACACTTTTTGATGTTTATACCACACTGTACAAATATTTCTGCATATTGTACAAATATGTGATGCAACTATTGTGGTAGATGCATTAAAATATGTGGTAGAAAAAGCACCCCCTATACTGAAATAGGGATAAACTAATAAATTAACCAAACACATCGTAAAACTAGGGCTGGCAAAAATTAACCCGACCCATTTAGAACCCGAAATTAGCGGGTTGGGTCATAACTTTCAACCCGTGGGTCGTAAACGGGTCAACCCGTTTACAACCCGTCATAAAACTAGTCGGGTTGGGTTCAAATTTCCAACCCATTTATGACCCGTCAACCCGTTTAAATATTATATATATCTTAAATGCATAATATAATAAAATATATTACTATTTATTTATTTATTTTAAATACATAATATAATATATATTATTATTTAAAATCTGGCACACACATAATATATGAGTCACGTATTTATCTTCTTGGAAAATGAACAGCCTAAATAGCCTAAATCTCTTATAAGATATTTATGTTATACAACTATTTTAATATTTAATATTTTTAAAGAATAACTTTTCACTGAAGAATAGACCTAAAAGAAATTTTGTTTGTAAATTACAACTAATCAACTTATTTTGGATTTTAATCTTAAACGATGTGTATTTTTTTATATTTTTTTTATAAATTGATGTTTTATTGGGTCAACCCGTTTATGACCCAACCCGTTTAATAAATAGGTTGGGTTGAAGATCTCAACCCGTTTAGATAAAAAGGTTGGGTTGGGTTATGATTTTCAACCCGTGAACCCAAACGGGTCAACCCGTTTATGACCCAACCCGCATTATTGCCACCCCACGTAAAACAGGTTATCCAATTTGATACAACTTATATTATCGACATGTCCTAATGACGTCCACGTCATGCATTGTGGATGGACAAGAGATGGATTGAAAAGTCCAAACTTTGTGATTAATTCGGATGATGCAGACTACACCCTATTGCTTATTCATAGATTCCCGTTGAATTTTTTGTTTGTTCCTATTCAAATATTAATATTAATATACATATATAATCCATTTTTATTGGCTTAAGAAAACACCTTTTGGTCAATTCGAATAATGTATTCGTTATCTTATTTACACTCACTCTCTACTTATGAATAAATATATAATTATATATATCTCATACCCCTCATTTAAATAATTAATTGTGTATTCCTTGTTATTATTTTAGCCTTTTTTACAATGAGGATAAACAAATACATAATCATGTTTATGTTTTCTTCAATTACATGTATACACAAAGATTTATTTATTTTCATAGGGAGGAATATGTGACAAAAAATGATCATTTACACGTATATTATGTAAGTTGACTTTGTAATACTTAGCATAATAATGAATAACATGCAATTTAGTATTTCAATGTATTTTATATTTTATATGTTTCGTATCATTTTAGGTAGATATGGAACTTAAAATTATTAAATATTGTTAGAAATTTTCTTTTGGATTTTTATATTATTCTTTAAAATTTTATTTTTGTAATTGTATTTATGTCATTTTACATAATTAATTTATCATTAATGCTTTATAATATCTTTGATTCATCGAGTTGAATTCAAACCATTTTAAAACATTGATTCGATCAGGTTGCCTAGAATTAGTAAATTATGCAATTCATTATAAAGATATATCAACGTCGTGTTTATTATGGGACCAAAAGGTGGAAACAAGATCAGATTTTATTATATTAATAATTAAAGTACAAT
The DNA here is from genome assembly GCA_963853835.1 of Calendula officinalis. Taxonomy (NCBI): domain Eukaryota; kingdom Viridiplantae; phylum Streptophyta; class Magnoliopsida; order Asterales; family Asteraceae; genus Calendula; species Calendula officinalis. The sequence goes on along the minus strand of OY970827.1, from coordinate 36,399,233 downwards.
TGATGCAAAATTGCAAATAAACGTTTTAATTACACTAGCAGGGTACCCGCGCAATGCGGCGGCGGGTACCCAGAAACTATATTTCGTGGCGAGCAAGTGATGTTCGTTTACACAGTTTTTCAAACAATAATTGCGCAAATGAATGATTTTTTCCGTCTTTAAAAATTGAAATTAGTAATCATTATCATCTAGAACATAATAATACATTCAAGTTAACCAACAAACTTAAGGATTATAATTAAAGAATATGCGAGAACACAAACAAATACCTTTATCATGGAAAGTTTGATACAATATGTTTTCTATTTAATGTTGGTTGTTTATTTGTTCTAAAACAAATTATCATTTAGAGCAATTGGTTAACACACAGTCAGATTTCACAAGAGGTCTTGTATTCGAATCCTGGAAGCAATACTTTTTTTATTTTTGTAGTGTTGAAGAAGTTACTAAAAGTGTAAATGTCATTAAGTTTAAGTTTAAGGAGTTGGTATGTTTAGTAGTCCTAAATGCTTTATAGATAGTATAGATTATTGTCCTTGAGACAAAAAGCTGGCAAACGGCTGTGATCAACTTTCAACTTACGGTGCCCGTTAATAAACGGCGTTAACTCATTCCGTCCTCAAAACACCGAATACACCTCTCGGAAAATAAGAAACAAGAAGAACAATACACACCCTTACTCGATCTTCTGTTCTTCAGAACTTCCGATTTAGATCTACGATTCACTTAATATCACTCAATAATCCTTCAATTTCGTAATCTATAATCGTTTGAATCGTCAGAATTTGTTCATCGTTTTATTAATTATATATATATTTTTAATTTATTGAAGTTATGTTCCGATTAGAGCAGGAAAAGATCAGAAAACGAGTTTGATTATTGTTAATTTTGCTTGAATTGAATAGAGGATATTGAGTTATTGTTAATTTAACATCGTGTGATATGGCGGACGCTTTAACGGCCATTCCGGCGGCCGTTCTCCGGAATCTCTCCGATAAGCTATATGAGAAGCGGAAAAATGCTGCGCTTGAGGTTAGGATTTTATTATTTGTGTTAATTGCGAATTTATTGATTTTGACTTTTTTTTTTGTGAGGGTTTTTGGATGATTGTGATGGGTTGACTATTGTTGTTGATTAGGTTGAAGGAATTGTTAAGCAATTGACAGTTGCTGGAGATCATGATAAAATCACTGCTGTGATTAATATGTTGACTCATGATTTTACTTACTCGCCTCAAGCAAATCATCGCAAGGTATATCGACAATGCATTTCTTAATTTCAATTTGCATTTTTGTATAATTGGATGTTTATTTTCAGGGAGGATTGATTGGACTTGCTGCAGCTACTGTTGGTTTGAGCTCAGAAGCTGCTCAACATCTTGAGGTTTGCAATTACCATTTAATCAATTGTCTTAAGTTGTTGTCAGAATGTAATGATTTTGCAAACTGTAACTGTAATGATCATATATTTGCATTATTACTGATGTTTTTCCCTTACATCTCACTCATCAGCAAATTGTACCACCAGTGATTAATTCTTTCTCTGATCAAGATAGCAGGGTTCGTTATTATGCTTGTGAAGCTTTATACAACATTGCAAAGGTGAGAACAAATAACATTAAACAATACAAATTAGGGTTTATATCTTATACCTTTTTGCAGGTTGTAAGAGGAGATTTCATCGTGTTCTTCAACCAGATATTTGATGCTTTATGTAAGCTTTCAGCAGATTCAGATCCCAATGTACAGAGTGCAGCTCATCTTTTAGATAGACTTGTGAAGGTGAACAACTCGTTTATGTATTATTTTACTTATTTCTATTAATTATGTAGAAAGTGATGCTTTTTATTATTGGAAACAGGATATCGTGACAGAGAGTGATCAATTCAGGTGATTATCAATTTATCATTATTTTTTTGTTCTTTTAAGTATTTATTTAATCTCGGTTCGCTTAGTAACCTGTTATTTTTATTTCCTTGTTTTTTTTTTTATCAGTATTGAAGAGTTTATACCTCTTTTAAGAGAACGAATGAACGTTTTAAATCCCTATGTACGCCAATTTTTGGTTGGATGGATCACAGTATTGGACAGTGTTCCAGACATTGATATGCTCGGTTTTCTTCCTGATTTTCTTGATGGTAAATGATTTAAACGGTATTACTCGTCAATAAGCATGTTTTTTGTCTCAAACATTTGTATAAAACTCAACTAACACGTAAAATTTTCAGGTTTGTTCAATATGTTGAGTGATTCCAGTCATGAAATTCGTCAGCAAGCTGACTCAGCACTTTCAGAATTTCTTCAGGAGATTAAAAACTCTCCGGTACAACTTCTTAACCTAATCTTCTATATTCTTACAATATGCTGCTGAAATTTCTGATTTTTTTTATCTAAATAAATCAGATAAAATCTTGTACTTTACAGTAGCAAATTTTATCATTTATTTGTAAATTTCTGACTGTATCAGTGCTACTGATGAAGTCTGTAGATTATGGTCGCATGGCAGAAATACTTGTGCAAAGAGCTTCTTCACCTGATGAATTCACTCGTTGGACTGCAATCACATGGGTAATTGCTAATTACAAATTAACTGTTTTTTATGATATTTTTGGAGAATTTTATGTATATATTTGTGTTCATATGTTGATTAGACAAGTAAATTTGCAGATAAACGAGTTTGTAAAACTTGGTGGTGATCAGTTGTTTCCTTATTATGCGGATATATTGGGAGCTATCTTGCCTTGCATTGCTGATAAAGAAGAAAAGATACGAGTTGTAAGTTTGTATACATATTTCTAATAAAAAGTTCGTATATAAATATATTTTTTATTTTGTATAATATGATAAATACATATTCTTTTTTAAATATTAGGTAGCCCGCGAAACAAATGACGAGCTTCTTGCAATCAAGGCTGATCCTGCTGAAGGATTTGATGTTGGATCAATTCTTTCCATCGTAAAAAGGTCCGACCTTTAATTGTTATTATATTCTTATTATATATATTTCATGGTTTATCTATATAGACCAGAATACATTTTAAGTTATTAGCCTTATTATTATTAATATTATTATTTATTATTATTATTATTATCATTATTATTATTATTATTATTTTTATTATCATTATTATTGTTATTATTATTATTATTATTATTATTTATATACAATATTAATTTGATATAACAGGCAGTTGTCTAGTGAATATGAGGCCACTCGGATTGAATCATTGCACTGGATTTCAACTCTTTTAAATAGACATCGAGCTGAGGTAATCCTTTTCAGTTAATATTAAATTTAAAATAATATTTATTTGTGATTTTTATTATTTTAGAAAGGGAAAAGGTTTATACTTTATACTTACATGTAACAGGTCTTGTCTTTTCTTAATGATATTTTTGACACACTTCTTAAAGTACTGTCTGATCCCTCAGATCAGGTAATCTTTTCATCACTTCCCTTCAATTGTTTATCAATTTGCTCAAATTATTATGATGATTATTTTTTATTTATTTATTTTAATATGATAGGTAGTGCTTCTGGTGCTGGAGGTACATGCATGCATAGCAGAGGACCAATATAACTTCCATCAACTTATTGTTTTCTTAACTCAAAAATTCCGTACAGATGATGTACTCCTGGAAAAGTAAGATTCAATTTTATGTTTTTTTTTAAAATAAAAATCTTCTCCGATTAATTTTTTTTATATAAAAACATTTTTCTACAGGCGTGGTGCTTTGATAATTCGGCGGCTTTGTGTACTTATAGATGCTGAAAGAGTTTATAGGGAATTGTCCACAATTCTTGAAGGGGAAGCTGACCTGGATTTTGCATCTACTATGGTTCAGGTTTTTTTTCTGTTATATCATTAATTACCTTTTTGCCCCTATGACAAATCCATTTCTGATTTTGGGAATTACTTTTTTTTAATATTAATTTGACTCTAGGCTTTGAATTTAATACTGCTGACTTCTTCTGAGTTATCTGAGCTACGCGATCTTTTAAAGCAATCATTAATTAATAGTAATAATAATGCTGGAAAAGATTTATTCCTTTCACTATACGCCTCATGGAGTCATTCATCAATGGCCATAATAAGTCTATGCTTATTAGCACAGGCAAGTTCCTACCTTTTTCTCATTTTTATTTTATTATTCATCTTTTAGAACTAGTAAATTTTATTTAATAAATAAGATTGTTTTATAGGCATATCAGCATACAAGTTCAGTGATCCAATATCTAACTGAAGAGGATATTAATGTCAGATTCTTGGTTCAACTGGATAAACTTATAAACTTATTGGAGACCCCAACTTTTGCATATCTTAGGCTGCAGGTTGTTCTACTTCAGAATTCAAACCAGTTTTTTTTTTTTTTTTAATTATTTTTTTTTTGTTATTAAAATATTATCATCTTACTTGCAGCTTCTTGAACCTGGAAGATATATATGGTTATTAAAAGCCTTATATGGTCTTCTTATGCTTCTTCCCCAGGTATTTTGCACATTATAAAAAAAGATTGAAAATTAGGAAAATGTATTTTAATTTTATATTTTTTTTATTGCAGCAAAGTGCAGCATTTAAGATCTTAAGAACTCGTTTGAAGACAGTACCTTCATATTCGTTTGACAATAATAATCAAGTGAATCTCAACCGTACATCATCAGGAATATATATTTCTGATGATGATGATGATAAGACAACAGATGATTCTAGAAACATCCATAATGGAATAAACTTTGCCTCTTGGCTACAACGGTTTCAACAAATGCAGCAACAGCATCGGCTACATTTTAAATCACAAGCACGTTCACGCGCCACATCTTCCCCAAAGGTTTGTTAAATTAAATTATTCTGAAAAAGACATAATTGCCCTTGATGAGGTGGCAACATGTGTTAGGGTAATGAAATTGAATTATTAGTTGCAGGTGAAGGAGGTTCAAAAAGGGGAGGAATTTAGAGGGCCAGCTGTCCCGGAGTTAAGCAGGCCTCCTTCAAGATTATCCCGCAAAACAACCGGACAATTACAACTATAATATGATATAATAAATGATTTGGATTGTAGATTGTATTTCATAGTATTCTTGGTGGAAGTTGTTTGTTTCTTGGTATTTTTGTTTTTGTTTTTCCGGTTTCCAGAATCAATGGCCGAGCTATTCTTTACTCTGGATTATTGCTCTTGTGGTTGTGTTATTTTTGTTGGAAACCACATGAAGGAACCAGAGGTTGTTATATTAGCTGAAACCAGCCTATAACCCGTGATAAATCACGGGTGGCTTATACATTGTTTTGAATTCATCAATCAATTATAAAGTTCATAACATATAATTAACGAAAAGTAAAGATATGGATTATTCATAAATTGCATAAACTATTCATAAAAGTAGAAAAATATGAAGAGTAAAGAAGTTCTTCTGGGTCAATCCACCCGACCTGCCCCATACAAAAAAAACCTCTCATTTTGACCCATTTTTCAAGTTGTATATATAAAAAGTTGGAAGTAAAAAGAACAGAGTATGTATCATGATCACTCCATATACAAAAGGTCACCATTACAAGTGCAATAATAGCTTCCACATGTATTCTTGCAACTGCATTCAGGGCATTGGCATGCTTTCTTCTCTTTATATTCATCAATATATTTTATCACTAACATAAAAATTATGTTTACCCTTCACAAGTTCTCACACCATGGCGTTTAAATCCAGTAGGGCATGCACATTTACCCTTCCACTATCTTGTTTAAAAAAAAAATTGTTAAATTCTTATTTAAAAAAAGAGATGGAAATATAGTTATGAAGGGAATATGAACCGAGTATGAATGCCCATCTCAGGTTTCATGCCAACATCGTCCATTATTGATCTTGCGGTTTACTACAAACAGAGTAAGTTAACCAAACCAAATCAGGTGGGTAAGGTATTTTTAAAGTACATGACAAATTGAAAATAGTCAAATAGTGACATTTTTATTAGCAGGATGATGTAGTAATTTAAAAATTAAATAGATATTATAATAACTGATTTATTCATCACTGCATTTAATCAAAGTAATTAACTTCACAAAAGGTATGACAATCTCCTTTAAACTGTAACACCCGTATTTTTAAAACATCGTTTAAATCATTTAAAATACATTTTCCCAATACGTGACATATTGTCCAAAATGTAGTTTAACAAAAAAACTTTAAAACCTTTATCAGAGTTTACAAAAAATACGGTGTCACCAAGTATATCAAAACCATAGGCAACGGGATCTACCTATTAGCTCCCGAGCTAAACATCTCTAGGCCACTTCTAGTGCAACCTTCTATCGCTTCAAACCTGTACCTGAGTACATAGCCACAAAACAAACGTAGTACGTGAGACAAAATAGTCTCGTGAGATACATGGGTTTTAGACCCAAATAATAATAATAATCGTTTCATAAATATATATATAAACATATATATACACTACATCAATTCTGTCTAGTCACCCTAGTGTGACCCCATCAACCTTGCTTACCTAGCAATCACGTCTAACTATCGGGTTGCCCCCGAACTAGCTAGAAGCACATACATAACTAGTTATCGGGTTGCCCCCGAGCTAACTAGAAACAAGATATCGGCAATAGGATCGCCCACGCTACCGATACCTGCCTTGCCCACCGGAATACGTCCAATGAGTAACACTACTAACGTGGAAGAGTCGATGGGAATCCACCCAACTGCCCCTCACTCCACACCTCATGACCGGGAGTCACCCGTGTCATCACATAACTAACGTGGATGAGTCGATGGGAATCCACCCAACTGCCCCTCACTCCACACCTCATGACCGGGAGTCGCCCGTGTCATCACATAACTAACGTGGATGAGTCGATGGGAATCCACCCAACTGCCCCTCACTCCACACCTCATGACCGGGAGTCGCCCGTGTCATCACATAACTAACGTGGATGAGTCGATGTGAATCCACCCAACTGCCCCTCACTCCACACCTCATGACCGGGAGTCGCCCGTGTCATCACATAACTAACGTGGATGAGTCGATGGGAATCCACCCAACTGCCCCTCACTCCACACCTCATGACCGGGAGTCGCCCGTGTCATCACATCATCTCAATCTTACCATAACTCAACAGTTATGTCAATCTAGCTCTCAGCTATCACATCAATCATCAAACAAGTTAGTTATCTAATAATAACTATATATAACTAGTTCAACATAGAGAACGTACCCGCATAGTCCCATGGACCCAATCATAAGCAATCTACACATACTTCTACATCTATGAACCCTAGGAGGTTCATACTCACTTATCTCATAATATACAATTCTTGTCTATCGACACCATAATACTTTTATCTCTTCGTGATCGTAATACATAATTATTACTAGTCACATCATAATCGTTTTCATGTATATTCGTTCTTTTCTTTTATTAGTAATCATTACCAATAGATATTCAATACTTATCAAACATTTACAATTGCTTCGCTAATACATAATTATTAGTAAAGACTCAGTATATATTCTTTTACTTCATAACTTCGTTATTATAGATCCCTAATAAAGATTTCATAATTACTTTAGTTTATTATATTTGTTTCTAAATTCATCAATCATACTAGACTTATTTTAGTATCACATTACACATACTTCCTTATCTTTTCAGTCACTATCTTTATCAAAACATTTATTTATAAAGACCCATAACATATCATATGTAATTCCCAAAAACCATTTGCTATGTACCCAGTTTTAAAAGTCTCATGTACTCACCTTAGCAATAAAGTGCTCCAACCGTATTCTTTACGTCAGTTTCCTTGCTTCACAATTCGGTCAACCTTCCAAGACCTCACCAAATGCCTAATACAATAATCACAAGATTATCAACATCACATTCTACTACCAATGTGTCCATCTATCTCTAGACAACACTTATTAACTCATTTCCCCCAATTATGGTGATGTACCAAACCCTAGGTTTAACCAACCCTTAAGATTCTTACAAATCATAATCATACACTTGTTTCCTTCGTTGAAATACCATCTATTAAGTGTATACATCACTTATATCACCATAAACCATAACCCCAAGAGCTAGGGTTTCAACCCCAAGCTTCTAAATCCTTAGATCTAAAGCTACAACTACAAAGGATTGAAGATATACCTTAAATCTTCAACTCGGAGTGAATAATCACAAGATTTGATGAAGAAATCAGCTCCAAATGATGGTTTGCACCCAAAATCGCCCACAAACTCGAGAGGAAGAAAACTAGGGTTTTGAAATGCATTAAATGAGCTCAAACCCGACTTTAATGCTGCCAGACCAAAGATCACGACGCGAACAATAGTTCGCGTCGCTAACTATGCGTTTTCCATAATTCGCGATCGCTAAGTTGTCGCGAACTACTTCGCGACCCAATGCCAAACACCCTGGCCCGACTTCCCGATCGTTACCACAAGTTCGCGTCGCGAACTCCCTTAGGCAGCAGGGCTGCACTTTTTCATCTTTGTCTCGACCCGTTTTCGCCCATAACTTTCTCGTACGGTGTCCAAACGACACGAAACCAATTCCTACGTTCTTTAAACGATTTATCCTTATTTATCATAATTTTTATAAATTTATTTATTTACAAATTTCGGGTCGTTACAACTATCTACCCCTTAAAAGGATTCCGTCCTCGGAATCGCTAAGAATTTCAACCCATATGCAACCGAGCATTCCGCTCTCATTCCCTTGTGGTCATTACCATCGAACTTTCCTCATTACCGTTCCGTTAACATTATATATCCAAACGTTCACTTAACTCCGTTAAGTCCGAACGGCCAAGACCCAAATTTTTTTTAAACTCATAATACTCAAACGGGTCAAAATTTCACAATTTGACCAAAACACTGACGTTCTCTCGACCGATCTTTTCATTCTCATAACGATGGTATAACCCAATCATACCATTAACTAGTTGATTTAAACGAATGTCAGACTCTAGCTTTGACCCAACCGATATATCCCGACATTGGTATATCCCCACATCATCTAGCCTTTGACTTAAGCACAAAGTCAACTATACTTTAACATTTTCCCTTCTCGTTAAGGATCCCATAAATCCTCCTTTCCTTTGCAGTTGACCTTTAATTTATGATCCATCTATAATCATATACTCGATTCCCAAATTCCATCCTGACAATACCCAAACGGGTCAAAGTCGTATAATCTGACTACAACTATTTCAACTATTCCATTAATCCTTTCACAAACATACAATCCGTTCATAACGAGAGTCAAAGCCCATCCTTGGCTAAGTCAACCAATCACCAGTTGGTCACCCTTGACTTTCACGTGAAGTCAACCATACTCTTTCAACTAACCAATTTCGTACTCACGGGCACCATCCCTAATAACTCACTTCCGGTTCTACCCATTATCGTTCCCTTAACAATTATCCCCCGTTTTTCCACACTTTGATTTCCTCCCCAATTACCCGAGAGTCGTGCATTCACATATGGTCACATCGACCTTTACCGATTCTTGACCAACACTTGGTCACTCAAACCATCACTTGGTATTCTTTCAACCACCTTTGTATCACCTCGATCGATTTCATAACTTTTATTCTCCATTACCGGTATTAGATCCTCTACCGCAACACATTCTCAATTTCATACAAGTTTACCACATCTTGATTACCAAATAATAATTTGCTCACTAGGAGTTTCTCTTTCCTCCTATCCTATAAATCGTAGGCATCCCCTACACATACACGACTTAAATGCAACCCGCATTTCAACCAAATTCTCATTTATCATACAGTCATAACCATACACATTAACCACATAGTTCTACATTCATCATATATACATAAACATATACACCTATCTATACACACAACAATCCATACTTTGACTATCATATCAAGATGATTGGAAAGCCTCCAATCCATCAAGACCCAAACTGTCACAGTGATTAGAACATCTCCAATCACAGGATGGAACCATTTGGATTCGCCCAACCGATTCCACCCCCGAACATCATAGGAGCCGGGGATCCCCCGAACTACCACATCATCTTTTCCTCATTCTATCGATTTTGGATACCATACTAGTATACCTCTTTTCTCATCACATAATTTCACTACTAGGTTACACATTCAACCGACTATTTATTTATCATGCAATTAGCACGTTTCCCATGATATCACATTATCATTTTCTGTCATATCTAACATATTCCCCATTGGGCATACTACTTAACACGTTTCATATAACATCACATTTTCATTATCATATTCCTTCAAAGGCCATCACATAATGCACATGCATTGTACCCCGCGGGCAAACCACTAAAATCTCCGATTACCATTTATCATTTCACTTACACATTAACCACCCTTAACCGGTTCGTTTCCTTAATACAAATTTTCCAAATCTTTTTGTCACTAATGAGTAACAACTAATCTATTTCACTAACAATAATTCGCCGGCAAATCCGGCCATCTTTGAGTCAACCAATCGACTCCGGTCTACACTCGTGACCCATGGCTTAGCACCCAATAGCTCAACACTCGATGTTCCACTTTTATACATCTTGGGACTTAGAATTATTCCTTTCCCAACCGTAGTCTCACACTACTCTACGTCATATACCGTCATACCATGACTATGACATTTTATCAATTATTACTTTCTTACCCTTGGTATCGAGTCCATGAACCCCGCCCAAAACTTGTTATGGCTATATGCCAACTTTTATTCAACCACTCTCAACAATCAAAACTCGTCATTCCCGTTACTTATTCTTTTCTACATATTTTCCATTTACGAGTTCTAAGACATCACTACACCTTAGTCATTCTTCCCTTTACCGTTCACGCATAATCATATTACATTATTTATCCGGATTCCCGCCGGACATCCAAATTCCATTTCCAAAGTTTCTATTTCTAAAATTCCCATTCACACTAACATTTCTTACCAAGACTTAACACTTCTTTGTGCTACTATCCTTTTGTTGAAACACATTCACCATCCTTGTGGTTCATCCTTTGATACTACATAATAGCATCAACCCTTATATTCTTACTACATGCGACAAACTTGTCTATAATCATTTCCATTGCATATTTCCATACGCATAACTAACCGGGAAGACTATTCCCAAAATAAATTTCCACATTGTACGACTCATCTACAATTTCTATAGGCACCAATTCGTGCAACAATCAAACAATTAAGTCATAATCTCAAATCATTCATTTTACCCAAGATCTCCGAGGTGGCCCTTCCGGTTCAACTCCCCATTCCAACTCACTCGTGAGTTCATTTCACAACCTCCTGTATCGTGCTCTCCCTCACAAAGTTTCATACAACACATTCCACCGTGTCAACACCTCATCCTTCAATAATGGTGACGTCAAGTCACCATATCGTTCTTCCTTCATTTGTTACTTTCTAGCACTTACTAAATCTACCGAATCCACCACATCATGACCTTCGGCTCAAAACTTCCGAATTACACATAGGTTTTACACGCTATGAAGGCCCTATACAACATTCTTCAATTTCTTCCAATTAGGTCTTGCTACCTTTTTATGCATGTAACTTCCACTACGGACTTCGCCATTCGATGACTCTTCCTTCGTACGGGTATTGGAATCATTCCGCCTACCCTCATTCATACGGTTATCAAACGTGTGGTTCACATTCTCATTCATAACTCTTCCCAATTTAGTGGAGCTCATTCACTTTTCACATTCATTCTTTCGCCATACTAACGTATCCAACAAACAAGATTCAAACGGTCAACTCGACCATCGAAAACAACACAATTAGATCAAAACATGACATTTCTCATAGGGGCCGACCCTATCATACCAATGCCCTACGGTCTCAAAAGACTCACATTTCATAATTCATAACAACTTCTATAGGTCCCCTAGGTTCAACCCTAAACTTAACATAAAATCTCAAGGTTAACCTATCGATCTCAAGGAATCTTACATTCCTATTGCTACAGTCTAAGACTAGGATGGACATCCAACCTAATTCACTTAAACTATAGCTCTGATACCAAGTTGTAACACCCGTATTTTTAAAACATCGTTTAAATCATTTAAAATACATTTTCCCAATATGTGACATATTGTCCAAAATACAGTTTAACAAAAAAACTTTAAAACCTTTATCAGAGTTTACAAAAAATACGGTGTCACCAAGTATATCAAAACCATAGGCAACGGGATCTACCTATTAGCTCCCGAGCTAAACATCTCTAGGCCACTTCTAGTGCAACCTTCTATCGCTTCAAAACTGTACCTGAGTACATAGCCACAAAACAAATGTAGTACATGAGACAAAATAGTCTCGTGAGATACATGGGTTTTAGACCCAAATAATAATAACAATCGTTTCATAAATATATATATAAACATATATATACACTACATCAATTCTGTCTAGTCACCCTAGTGTGACCCCATCAACCTTGCTTACCTAGCAATCACGTCTAACTATCGGGTTGCCCCTGAACTAGCTAGAAGCACATACATAACTAGTTATCGGGTTAATACATCTCTCCCTATTATTTCATTTATGAAAGATAGAAAATCTCTAGTCAAAGGATGTGAATCGTTCCTCGCTTATGCCATTGATGTCAGAAAAGAAAAACATGTGGTTAGGAACATCCGGGTGGTATCGGAATACCCGGAGGTCTTTCCCGATGAGTTACCTGGGTTACCTCCTATTCGGGAGGTAGAATATAAAATCGATTTGGTTCCGGGAGCCAGTCCCGTAGCCAGGGCTCCGTACAGATTAGCACCGTTAGAAATTCGGGAGATGATGACTCAGATACAAGAATTATTGGATAAGGGTTTTATCAGACCGAGTTCATCGCCTTGGGGTGCACCAGTTTTGTTTGTTAAAAAGAAAGACGGTACTATGAGAATGTGTATTGATTACCACGTGTTGAACAAACGAACAGTTAAGAATAAGTATCCGTTGCCGCGTATAGATGATTTGTTTGATCACTTGCAAAGGGCTTCATACTTTTCAAAGATTGATTTAAGGTCGGGTTATCATCAAAATTGGAGTTAGTTAGGTCTAAATTAATTATCTGTGAACCTAGCATTCTGTACTGTGTTTAATTGGAAAATACCTGTTTTGGGAGAAGGGTGTACGTGTTAAGTGAAAAAGGGCAGATGTCATTTTTGGGTTTTCTCTCTTCTTTCTCTCTGCTGGAACGACACACACACACACCCACATTTCTTGAGTTTTTCTTTCAAATTGAAGATCAATCCTTGTAGTTCTTGCCTTCCTTGTGTGATTTTCGGATTCTAGAAGCAAGATTAAGTAAGTTCTCTTCCTTCTTAAGCTAGGGTTTCATGTTCTTGATGTAGGGATGAACTAGGGTTCTTGAGCTAGTGGGTTTTCATGAAATTCTTGTTGAATCTTGATGGAAATCCGAAATTGATGCATGATTTGGTGTTTATTTGAGTTCTTGCAAGTATTGTATGATTTGTTGCTAGTGTTAGCTCATTTGGTGAAGCTTTCATAAAGCTCCATCAATGGTGGATTTGGGAAGAAGATGGCTTTTTCCTTAATTTGTTGAATTGTGTATCTTGATGTTCTTAATGTTGTGTTAGGCTAATTATGTTTGTTAAATGATGATTGTTAGTTATGAAGAACTTCTAGTTACTTGTTATGAAAATGCATAAAAGATGGTAGTGTTTGGCTAGATGGGAATTTAGCCATAAACTAGTTAAATTATAGATTATTGACTTTAGTCAAACCTGGGAATTGACTTTTAGTCTTGTATGGCTTGTAAACTTTAATTATCAATTTCATGTTAGAAATGTGTTAGTTGAATGAATTGTAAGCTCAAGTGTGTTGGTTTCGTGTCTTGACCCGTTTGGTTGCTTAATTGTGCAATTGACTTAAGTAAAGTCAAAATTGGTAACACTTGCAATTGGATGCAAGAAGTATGTTGGTTATGTAATTTTGATTTTGATCAAGTAGGATATTCCATTGGAAAGTGTTGTGTAGATTCCCGATTCCTTATTCTTGTTTTGACCCGTTTGGGCCTTAGGTGCAATTTGGCCAATTGGTATAATGAATTGACTTGATGAAGTGTTGGACTTTAGTATTGGTTATTTGTACAATTGCAAGTAATTGGTTATAAGATGTCGTTGCAAGATGTGACCTTAAGCTTATAGTACTTGTTACATAATTGATGATTTCGGGTAACTAATTCGGTATTCGTTTTGTACTGGAAAAGGGAAGGAGCCTCAGTGATATAAGATCATTGAGCTCGGCACGAAGAAGGAAGCTAAGGTGAGTGGACTTAACCTTCTTCCTTGTGTGATGTACAAAAATTAGGGAATGGTAGAGTTTTGAGAAAAAGTGCAGGATTTGGGCATCTGGGGTAGTTCGCGACGCGAACTTGTGTTTGCGAAACGCGAACTCGGGCCAGAGAAGTTGAGGTTTGGTCGTGAAGTAGTTCCCGATTCGTGAACTCTTAGTTCGCGACGCGAACTCTGAGTTCACGACGCGAACTTCATCAGGAACAGATTTCTTGGCTGCAAATCCTTTTTACAAGTTTATACTTGGTCTAGTGGTTAATGGTAGTATGTGCACATGTTTTTAGAGGTTAGCTATGGTGGTTTTTCGGCTACGCTTCGTTACTCTTGGTGGGGGCGATCAGACTCCTTCATATTCGTTATGTAAGGAGGGATCACCGTGCCTCTAGTAAAGAAGCCATCGGTTGACTGTTGTTGGCCGACAACAGTTGAAGGTCCTCGCCCGACCGCCGATCCTCTTATAACGTCCAATTGCTTGTGGAAGTTTGGACGGGTTTTCCCTATTGATTTCTCTTGATTTTCTAATTTGTTGTGGTTATGCAAATTGATGTTTATTTCTATTCACTTAGCTTTGTGCTAATCCCTCATTTGTTGTCTCTTTTCAGGTTGTGGTTTAGGCTTGATTAGAGTCGGGTTTTGGAAGTCTGACCGCACTCTGATTTTGTATACCGGGTCGAGCCTGTTTTAGTAACACCTTTAAATGTTTTGAATACTTGGTTAATATGTAAGTTTTTATGTTGTGTAATAATTTAGGATTTATAGTTTCTTAAATCGCTTCCGTATGCTTAATTTAAAGAAAATAATGGCTCTAGATTGTGGTGTTACAAATCTACCCAACTGCCGCTCACTCCACACCTCATGACCGGGGGTCGCCCGTGTCATCACATAACTAACGTGGATGAGTCGATGGGAATCCACCCAACTGCCCCTCACTCCACATCTCATGACCGGGAGTCGCCCGTGTCATCACATAACTAACGTGGATGAGTCGATGGGAATCCACCCAACTGCCCCTCACTCCACACCTCATGACCGGGAGTCGCCCGTGTCATCACATCATCTCAATCTTACCATAACTCAACAGTTATGTCAATCTAGCTCTCAGCTATCACATCAATCATCAAACAAGTTAGTTATCTAATAATAACTATATATAACTAGTTCAACATAGAGAACGTACCCGCATAGTCCCATGGACCCAATCATAAGCAATCTACACATACTTCTACATCTATGAACCCTAGGAGGTTCATACTCACTTATCTCATAATATACAATTCTTGTCTATCGACACCATAATACTTTTATCTCTTCGTGATCGTAATACATAATTATTACTAGTCACATCATAATCGTTTTCATGTATATTCGTTCTTTTCTTTTATTAGTAATCATTACCAATAGATATTCAATACTTATCAAATCATTTACAATTGCTTCGCTAATACATAATTATTAGTAAAGACTCAGTATACATTCTTTTACTCCATAACTTCGTTATTATAGATCCCTAATAAAGATTTCATAATTACTTTAGTTTATCATATTTGTTTCTAAATTCATCAATCATACTAGACTTATTCTAGTATCACATTACACATACTTCCTTATCTTTTCAGTCACTATCTTTATCAAAACACTTATTTATAAAGACCCATAACATATCATATGTAATTCCCAAAAACCATTTGCTATGTACCCAGTTTTAAAAGTCTCATGTACTCACCTTAGCAATAAAGTGCTCCAACCGTATTCTTTACGTCAGTTTCCTTGCTTCACAATTCGGTCAACCTTCCAAGACCTCACCAAATGCCTAATACAATAATCACAAGATTATCAATATCACATTCTACTACCAATGTGTCCATCTATCTCTAGACAACACTTATTAACTCATTTCCCCCAATTATGGTGATTTACCAAACCCTAGGTTTAACCAACCCTTAAGATTCTTACAAATCATAATCATACACTTGTTTCCTTCGTTGAAATACCATCTATTAAGTGTATACATCACTTATATCACCATAGACCATAACCCCAAGAGCTAGGGTTTCAACCCCAAGCTTCTAAATCCTTAGATCTAAAGCTACAACTACAAAGGATTGAAGATATACCTTAAATCTTCAACTCGGAGTGAATAATCACAAGATTTGATGAAGAAATCAGCTCCAAATGATGGTTTGCACCCAAAATCGCCCACAAACTCGAGAGGAAGAAAACTAGGGTTTTGAAATGCATTAAATGAGCTCAAACCCGACTTTAATGCTGCCAGACCAAAGATCACGACGCGAACAATAGTTCGCGACGCTAACTATGCGTTTTCCATAATTCGCGATCGCTAAGTTGTCGCGAACTACTTCGCGACCCAATGCCAAACACCCTGGCCCGACTTCCCGATCGTTACCACAAGTTCGCGTCGCGAACTCCCTTAGGCAGCAGGGCTGCACTTTTTCATCTTTGTCTCGACCCGTTTTCGCCCATAACTTTCTCGTACGGTGTCCAAACGACACGAAACCAATTCCTACGTTCTTTAAACGATTTATCCTTATTTATCATAATTTTTATAAATTTATTTATTTACAAATTTCGGGTATAGGTTCGCGGGTCAAAAACATTTAACCTGAAACCAATCTGTTTATATAAATGGGTTAGATATCTCAACCCTAATTTGTTTACTTTCAACCCAAACCCGGTCAATATAACCCGTTAAATTAAACGGCTTAGCGGCTTGAATGCGTCAAAATGGTGAAAGAGGTTAACTTTTTAAAGTACATGACAAATTGAAAATAGTCAAATAGTGACATTTTTATTAGCAGGATGATGTAGTAATTTAAAAATTAAATAGATATTATAATAACTGATTTATTCATCACTGCATTTAATCAAAGTAATTAACTTCACAAAAGGTAAGACAATCTCCTTTAAACTGTACTCCATCAACCAATGGGCATTCACAAACCCTACCACGAAAGTATCCTACACTACAAATTCATCCAATCAAAAAATCATAATTTAGAATATAAATATGTAGCCTATCTTGCATGCAGTTAAATTGCGAATTTTGTCATGCCAACAACCACCACGAACACTAATTTGTTTCAACATCTAAAATAAATAATCAAATAAACCAATCAATTCTTAATTACGTATAAATTGATGATTATTAGCTTACCATCACTCAAACAAGCAGCTGACTTCAAAACCAGCACAAATGACCTTCAGAACAACACCATTTTCAAACTATCATGTCATCACAACGTTTATAATTTATCTATTTTTTGTATATGGTTCCAAAATATATAACTCACATAAAAATCTATATTTTTAAATTTCATACGTTTAGGAGGTTTTATGCAATAAATATGCACTTAAGGATATGACTTATTAGCTATTTTCTAAAATTCCGGTTTGACCGATTAGAGAGAAAACATAACCCGAATCGACCCATTAATGGATCAAAATTAACACCTTTAAATTTAACAAATTCATGCATAATAACTAACCTCGGTATTGTCGGTTATTGATAACCAGCGTAGGCAATATAGTCACATGCACCAGCATTTTGGGAGTTCCATACCTTTAAAGTGAAAAAGCAATCTGGAATAACAAACTTAACAAACATGAATCACACAAACAAAAAACCAGGGCTTGCAAATAAAACATCGCTAAGACAAACCATACATAACAGCTAAAAACCATAAATTAACAACAAACATACCAAACTACCTAAATAATTGAAGGAATATGCTATTAACTGTGTAGTCCAAAAACACATACCGGTAGGTGTTATTTTAATCGATTTTCCATGAGCAATAATGAAGAAACTTCAAATTTCATTTTAATGACACTAAGAAAGGCATGTCTATGATGTCAGTAATTTCTATTTTAATTTTACTTTTCGCCAAACACTCACATTCTAGGCAATATTACTATATTAACATTTAAACTTGAAAAAAAGTTATAACAAAGCTCAAAAAGTCATAAATCAGGTATTCAGGTTCAAATGCTACCGGGAATGTACACAATTAAAATCCTTTAGTCAGCATCATATCACTACAAATGATTCATTTGACAATAAATTTTTCAAATGTTTGAGGATAAAAAAGTTTAAACATATTTTAAAGAAGCAAATTGAATACCTGCAACTATTGACATTGCAAACACCCATAAGTCTCTTTTTGGAGAAACAAATGAACCTAATAACCAATTCAAATTATGTGGCATGATTAGCTAACTTTCGACCAGCTTTGACATCTTCACAGGAATTATTTGTTCCGCGTTTTATAAAGAAATGAAAGGAATAAAAAAAAGTAACTAAAAATCAATTAGGCTTCATAGTAATTTCATCGAATAGTTAGTGTGCACACGAAAAACAGGTTAACTACAGAAGGTATTACATGAGCATTTGTAGAAATTTGAAACTCAATTATCGAGTAAGACACCAGACCTGGACATGAAGATGCCCATATTGCAGCTCTTTTCAGATGAAGCATTACTTTAACAAAACGCTACCATGACTGAAATCTGCTATGACTGTTTAAAATTTTATATACATATAGTTCAGCCTTTAGTAGACTTCAAGAATCGTGATTAGAAAGAAGATATACTTACAATGGGAGGGAAAAACAACGATTATTTGAAGATCGTCATCCTGTTTGGCTTCTGAAAATCATAAAAGGGGGAAGAATGTTAAACGTAATTCATTAAAACACACCAATAACATAAAAATTAGTTGCAGCAACATCATCTACATCTTATTTATCTTAGGAACAATATATATTATCTGAAGAACATCTATATATCAGAGATATTTGTACCAGAATTTGAAAAAATAAGTAAATACAATACCAGATGCTCCTTCACCTACAACAACATGCGTATTTTGGCATTACTCTTATAAAACGATCATGACCAGCTCACTCCTGAATCACATAAAATCAAATGTAAAATATGATTTTACATTTGAGCTCCGATTTGATAAGTACCTTAAAGGAAGAACGTAGATGAGAGAAGAAGAAGAGCGAAGATGAAAAAAACCCTATTTTTTTATATGATCGATAGGTAAGTTTAGGGAACGTGACAATTGGAAAAAACAGAGATTTATACCGATACGAGTGTGAGAGGTATCAATTGATGATTAACGAATTTGACATGGCGAATTTGATGCCTTCACGGACTCGCAATGCATAATGAATGCTTAAATTTGAAACGTATGAAAGGTATCAATTGAAACGTACGGTTGAATTTAAGAGAGAATACGTTACTCATTGAATCACAGCTTCATATGCATAACGAATTTGACTTGGCTTACGTTGACTTTGAAAGCATACGTGGACTTATAGGTGGCATTAGATGTGGCTTTTTCAACTGCCATGTGGCGTTATAAATTCATAAAAAGTTTCGTTTATTAGATATAAAGATGTTTGAATTTCATAAATATATTCTTATAATAACAAATCTTCACTTCTTTTTCTTTCCTACGTTACGTTGCATCTTATTTCTTCTTTTCATTTTTTTTGTCTATCAATTGTTTGTTTAACATATTTGTAACGTAAGCTAATATATTATACTTCTTCCGATTCAAAATAAGTGATATACTTTTTATTTACAGGTATATCAGAATAAAAGATATATTTTGATAATTTATCTTATTTGGTAAAATATAATGGGGCCAATACCTGTTAACTATCTCTTTAATATAATGAAATTGCCTATTTACCCTTACTTTATTCAAATGTTATGAGACTTTTCTCCCATTAAATATTTAATTTAATCTAATTTGACACTCATTATATACTTTACCTCATAAGTCATATACCGTAAAACGAACAATCTATTACTTAATTTGAATCGGAGGAACTATGTACGATTAATCCTGTGCGAATTGGACTGAGAACCGGCCAAAATTGCTGAACCGGAACGGACCAAATTGAAAATTGAGCTGGTCTAGTTCTAGTTCTCGGTTTTTATTTTTATTCAAAATTAGTTCTCGGTCCGGTCCAAAACTGAAAAACTTGAATAAACTGGAAATCACAATCCTTTGTCCGTCCAAGACGTCGTCAGTTCGGTCCTCGGTCCGATCAAAATCATTTTCTCGTTCTCGGTCTGAGCGTTTTAATTTGGTTCGATTATGTCAGATTTGTGCACTTCATGGAAACTAAATTAGTTTGCTAATGCATGAGTTGATACGCATCATGTTTAATCTCTAATTAGTCAACCATGTAAAATGAAAAAAAGTCAACTAAAAGGAAACTGGTCAATCTGCTCGAATGCAGACGATCGAAAGCAATATAAGATAATGCAAGAGAAAATTAAGTTGTTCCATTGGGCACACATATGGTTACATTAACCGTGGTTAAATTACAACATTGATTCAAAGACTAAAACCCAAGCTCCCTATACAGCAATATGTACATACAACCTACAAAATATATAAGAGACTATATATAATACAATCTCTAATAACAACCTCAACATTCACAAAGCATAAATCTTCTCATGATCCGATTCATCATCCGAAATATTCGCCGAATAAACCGACCACGAAAACGACTTACTCCCACTCGCCCTCTTAATCCGTCTCTGATTATCACTCCCGAAAAACCCAAAATGTTGTCTAAACACAAAATAACACAAACTCACAAGTGTCCCCACAAGTATGGGAACACCAACAACCGTAACCGTAACCGCCATCCACTCACTCCGTTTCCCAACAACCACAAATGCAATCGAACAAAACGCGCCACACGTACTAATCCCAGCCGCCCACATCAACTTATTAACCACCGACACAATTTGTCTTTGTGCCCGTGTGTCCCATGCAACTAACGTGATTTGTACCACAACAACCGCCAACGATATGAATAATGACGTGGCATTAAAAAGACAAAAAGCCCGAAAAGCGGGCGTGTGGGCGATATCAGCTTCGCCCACTTGTCGCCCGTTTTTGGATTCTTTCAAATACTGGCCCGGGAGGTTAAAAATTGCTAAAAAAGCTATCGACGCGAATAAAACCGCGACAACGGTTAACGAATTAATTGTGTTTTGGACGGCTTCTCGGTGGATTTTTTTGAGTTCTTTTGCGATACCCGAAACACGTTTTTGTGTTTGTTCGTTTTGTAAGAGTTGTGAGTGTACTTCGTGTCGGATGTCACTAACGGTTCGTTTTAATTCCATTTGTTCGTCGATTCTGCCAACATGTCGCGCGTGTTTTGCACCTGCTTCAGTTAATGCTTCCATGATTTCTAGTTTTGGTGGGCCATAGTTTAGTTTGTCGGCTATATCCATTGCGGTTTCTTGTTGTAAGTTTATTACGTTCACACTGACTGATGTGAAGCTTAGTAGTAGGCTTACAATCTGCACAATTAATACGAAAATCCAAAATTTTTTAATGGAATTTATTCGATTAATGATGTGGAAACAAAGATACGATTAACCGACAAAACAGAAAATAGAATAAAACGAAGTGAAATACGTGAAATTTCACGCACTTTTAAATATATTGGGTTGACCCGCATAAACTTTTTGCCCTTTAATCAATAATTAATGTGTTTATAAGAGTAAATTACATAAATGGTCCTTTAGGTTTGTATCATATTACGTATTTGGTCCTTTAGTTTCATAAATTACATTGGTAGTTCTTATTTCTGAAACTATTGACACATTTGGTCATTTAGCTAAACAAACGTTAACTTTTCCCGTCATACGGACGAGTTTTTAAGGGTTTCGAATTGGAGAAGGGAAAGGGAAACTGTCAGATTTACCCCATCATCACATATGACCATACTTGACGGGAAAAGTTAACGCCTGTTTAGGTAAAGGACCAAACGTGTCAATAGCTTCAGAAATAAGGGGTGTAAATTATGCAACTAAAGGACCAAATATGTAATATGATACAAATCTAAAGGACCATTTGTGTAATTCACTCCGTTTATATTTTATAATAAGCAACAAATATTATAATTCTTTTTATTTTTTCAAAAAGTACCTTACCTGTGATCGGCATTTCCTAGTAGCAATATGTATAGCAGTGTTGCCCTTTTTATCACGTTCGTTTAGAATTGAGTGATCAGCAAGCAATAAATCCTCCACAACAGCAGTACTCTGCCCTTTGACCGCCATATGAAGTGCGGTTTGACCTTTTTTATCTTTAATAGATACAATTCCCGAATCTCTTTCGATAAGTGTTTTTACCATATTTGTTTTACCGTATCTTGCTGCTGTATGCAATGCAGTTTTACCATTTTTTCTGACTATTCTTATGCAAGTAATATCTGTATCTAAAATGGCATTCACAACATCAAGATGATCCTTTACAGCTGCTGAGTATAATGGGCTCGTGTTTTTACTATCGCATACTTTACAAAGCTCGGGCCATAGTTTCAGAAGTTCGTTCACGATTCCTGGATTTATAATAGAAAAAACAATGTTAAGTGAAAATGTTTTAGTCATTTGTTTTTTTTTTTTTACCCAAATGAAAAGAACTAATCTTTAATAATCATTTATATACCCAAATGAAAATGTTTAGTCTTTTGTTATCTTTTTCTTTTACCCACATGTAAAGATTTTATCTTTTATAATATTTTTTATACCCAAATGAAAAGATATAATCTTTTGTAATCTTTTTACGTACCCAAATGAAAAAAGTAAATCTTTATAATCTTCTTTAATACCCAATGAAAAAATTAATCTTTTTTATATAAAGTATTAGTACCCATATGAAAAGATTTAATCTTTTTCAATACCCCATTGATAAGTTAGCCAACTTTGAGCCAGGGTTTAGTTATTTGAAGATTATTTAATCGATTACACTGCTATAAGATTATGCAGTGTTAAATAACCGAACCAAACCAAATCGAGAGAAATGATTTTAGCCGGACCAATGACCGAACCGATGATGTCTTGGACCGAACCGGACCAGATTGAGAACTGCGGTTTTCCGGATTCTTCTGGATTTTTTTTCGGTTTTGGATTGAATCGGACAGATTTGAAAACCAATTTTTCATGAAAATTAGAACTGAGAACTGAACCTGCATATAGTTCAATCCAATACAGTTTGGTAGTTCTTGGTCCAGTTTGCACGGCCTAACCGGCCATGTATATCATTTGTTAAAATTAAGTCCCTTAACACTATTTTTATCTTCATATAATCAATACCAATATATACAACTAGATATGAGAATCGATATTCATGTTCATAAAATCACAAAATTCAACAGCTTTAATCCAAGTGGAAACTTAAACAGCTCCAATTCAAGCAATTGATAAGATCTAGGGTACTAAGAAAGCAACTGAAATTACCTAAATGACCTCGTTCAGCTGCAATATGAAAAGCATCAAAATCCGATTTAGCCCTAATTTTCACAGTTTCAAGATCACAAAACTTAATCAAGAAATTAAACACTTCCTGAAAATTATTCTCAGCCGCAATATACACCGGCGTCTCTCCGGCGTCGTTTTGCATCGCCATTAAAGCAGACACTGAAGCTGTATCGCCGGAATCTTCATCATCCTTAACTATCAATTTGACCGAATCAAGATCACCTGATCGGACGGCTGAGAAGAACGATTGATGTGAGATGAACCGTAGTGATTTAAATGATGATGATTCCATAATCATCTATGGATGATCGGGAAAAAAAAAAGGCTCAATTGTTGCTTTCTTTCTCTCTCTGTGTTATCTTCTAGTTAAGTAACGAATTCAATGGTGTGAAGAAATGGGGAACCTTTTCTTTTTATTACTAAATTGTTCAATAATTGCATGTGGTGTTCCATTTGTTGCTTAAAATATTCGTCCTAATTTGTTGTTTTGTGCTGTAAAAATTCATGAAAGTTTGATGTGTTTTCAACGGTGGGATTGAAATTGATGGAGACTTCTTTTCTTCACTGTGTATATTCCTTTTAGTTGTGAATTTGTTGGCGGTAAGATTATGCCGGCTGTTAGAATTTTAAAGTTACTAATTAGTCCTTATAAATTGAAAACTTTCCAATCACACACCCTTTAGTTTTAAATATCGGATTTAAAATGGTTAAAAGTACAACTAGTAAATCATATAAAGAACCAGTTAACCACTACAATATGGTTGGCGATATTTAGGATTTTCTTGAATAGTTAATGTATGTACATTTACTTAAAGCAAGTTTTTCATTTTATCTACAAAATTAATTCTTACTTATAAAAATAACTCTTATTAAAACAACTTAATATTATTTATAAGATATAAAAGATAATATATGAGCTAATATTTGAATTTGCTTATTACTAGATTATCTAACTCATCCACTAATCATAAGAGATCATAAGTGTTCTATGAACTCAAGTTTACTTTATTTCAAAAAGTTTATAGTAAAAGTTGTTATATTATAGCTGTCGTTAATATTCTACGCACCCTACGTCAATTTTCCAACAAAAGTCTTTCTTATTTCTTTTTCAGTTGACTTGGAAAGGTGCTCTTAGTGTACGCCATATACGCCCACAGACATTAGACAAGTAGGAAACTATGATCAAAATCGATATTAAGTAAAACTTATATTTATGGCATAAGAAAACAAAAATTGTTAATTTCAGATAAACATAACATATTAATAACTTAGTTTGGGACATGTAGTATAAACAAATAGAACGTGGCAAAAAAATATTGAGGTCAAGTTAGGGGGCCTAATTTCAGAGTGAAACATAAAGTTATCTGAAGACTTATGTAATATTTTTCACGTGGGTATACCAATTAAAAAGATTTTTTTACTTTTATGGTATTCTCGTTCATGCCATAACTGAAAATCTGAAATAAGATCTACACCGTAGTAAAATATATAAGAGTTTATAATTATCTGGTAAGGAGTAATTATCATAATCATCGTTATAAGTATAGGGGTGTCTAAATGATCAATCCGACCCGACCCAAACTCGAACCTTAACCCCATTATGCTAGTTGTGAGTGTATTTAAGTCTTATATTGATATGAGACTTTTTTTTACTCGACACCACTAACCCGTTTTCTTACCAGGCGGGGTGTCATGTTAAGATTTCTTACATTTGTCAGATTTCGGTTGACCCGGATGAATTTTAAGGGTATTCTCCTATTAAATTTATGATAATTTTTAATATTAAATCAATGAATTAGTACATTAAAATCTATAAACCATTCAGTAAAAATCAACTAACAATTATGTATTAAATTAAAACTCATAAACTTCAATATATTACTTCGTATATATTTTTTTCGCTTTTACTTAAAAATCCTAACTTATTTGTATCCCGACCAACCCGAGCGGGTCAACTTAACAAACTTGAAATCTGACCGGGCTAGATTAGAACTTTTTTTTACCTTAAACTCGACGGATCAAACTTGATAAAAGTCACAACCAGACCCGACAATTTGATAGATACCTCTCTTTATGTGTATGTAGTGATGTATAGGGGTGATTTTTACACCATATCTTTCATCTATCTACCACAATAAGTGCTTTACATGTTTGTACAGTCCGCAGAAAAACTTGTATATTGTGTTAAAAGCATATAGTTTAGAATTTCCGAATTGTACGGACGTGCAACACACCCGCACACATCAAACTTCACACACACACGCACACAAAACTCCCGTGAATCGTATAGAAATACAACAATTATGATTGAGACAAATCATAATCCTCTAATTAACTGATCGATCTACTCACTCGTATCTACCCAAAAACCTCCTTCCGCAATCGATCATGGGTTTAAAGAATCTTTTCAATCGGAAAACAAAGAAAACGGAAAAGGATAAGACCACCGGTAACACCACTACGCAGCCGGCGCCGGTGGCAACACAGCGTCTGCAAATCGAGGAGGAATTGGAGCACGTATTCAAGAAATTTGATGTTAATTCCGACGGGAAGATTTCATCATCGGAGCTCGGGTCGGTCATGGGAAGCCTGGGTCACCGGCCACCGGAAACGGAGCTAGAAAGTATGATTACGGAGGTGGATGTTAACGGCGATGGGTTTATTGATTTGCAAGAGTTCATTGAGTTGAACACGAAAGGGATTGATTCAGGTGAGTTTTTGGAGAGTTTGAATGTTTTCGGTATTTGATGTTGATAAAAACGGGTCGATTACGGCGGATGAATTGAGGAATGTTTTGGGTAGTTTGGGGGAAGAGTGTTCCGTCGGAGAGTGCCGGAAAATGATCGCCGGCGTTGATCAAGATGGGGATGGTATGATTAGCTTTGATGAATTTAAGGTGATGATGATGAGTGGATTAAAATTAGATGTAATTGAATCATGAGATGATTTGTGGATTCAAAAATAATTTGAAGTCTACTATTAGTCTATTACTATAGTAATTGTGATCGACTTAAATCTTCGACTTATAAACTTTGACGTGAAATATAGAATTATTGATCAATTTGTTTTGCTTTGCTCAAAATGTTACAATGTTCATAATTGAACGACCTAGTAATTGATTAAATCGTGTGTAACTAAGTTTATTACAAGTTTTGATTTTGTGTACAATGATATAAAGATTTTTAGTTCTAATGCAAGCTTCAATAATACCAATATTTCACCACTTGTTATAAAAGTTTTTAAGATTTGTGCCAACGGCTTCGCCGGTTGGCTCATTGTTCTTGTTGCCAAACCGCACCATGAGCACATGCTTGTCGGTCTCCTTGTCGGTTGGGGGTGTCGGTGAAGCGACGAGCTTCTTCAGCTTCTTCAGTGTATAGGTGTGTGTATATTTATGTATGTATATATGTATAAAATAAAAGTGACGGATGAAGTGAAGCGATGTTGGTAAAGATGTGTCAGTTTAGAAGTGTTAATATAATGTTAATGTGATAAAAGTGATGAAAAATATTTTTAGAAGCAGTAGAAGAAAAGATTATATTGATGATCACTTCAATTTTATTTGTAACAGAAAACAAATAGAATCATTAAACAAAGCTAAATTATATAAAAGCTCTTGCTTAATAGTTATGGGCAAAAGATTCTCGACACATATAATTGTGTCATGATTGTATTAAAGTTAGAAAGTAATGAATATTATCGTTGTTCTTTTTTCTTTCTTCTGTGACATACATGTTTACCTCGAGAGATGTTTTTGCCTTTTCTATTATGTGTTCTAAAACCAGGTTTAAAGAAATTGTTTCACTTATCAATATTATGTTGTTGGTAAAGTTATTATTCTTCATAGTTTTATGTCTTAAAGTTGTTTTACGGATCTATTTGTACGTAGGGTTTTAATAATGACAATCATTAGGGCTGTCAATAAGAACGGATAGCGATAAGCATTTTTGATTCTGTCTGGAGGAATATTTCTATTTACCCCCTTTTTAACTCCATTAGTCAAATTATGTTCCTTCTTTTTAGCAACATCTAAATTTCTCCTCCAATCAGAATCAAGAATGCTCATCCTTATCCGTTTTTATTGACAGCCCTAAGGGCTGTCATTATCAAAATCATAGTATTATTACTATGTTTGAAATGGGTTTATTATTTGCATGTCTTGCTTCTTGTACCTATAAGGTAGATGATGGACAATGAAAAAAAGTCTTGTAATAATTATGAAAATATCAATTAGATCACGTACATCTAAGTTAAAGATTTGAATTTCTAAAAGAGATCTCTCCATATCCGCTTACCCTTATGAGGTTAATATTGATCAATCACAACAATCATGAATCATGGCTAAATAATCCGGCCTTGGAGTTACGTGATCGACACAAATGATCAATGTAAAATTACTATTTTAGATATTTTTACTCGTGGCTAAAAGCCTAAAATAGCCTAAAATTTGAGGGGAGGTCTATTTATCTGTAAAACATAAAGGACTGAACATAAATATTTTGAAAACCTCAGGGTAGTTTTTAGCCACATCATACAGCAGCATACACACGCACGCAGATAATACGATTTGGAGCTCGAAATCACGAATGCTCAAAATTGAAAGACAAAATGTCGAATTTGATGAGTTCTACAACCAGCAAGATGATGTTCATGGCTACAAGAGACTACGGTTTCACTATAAACTCAACCACCACCAGGGTTCTAACTTTCCGGCGCCGTTTAACCTGCTCCGCCGCCGAAACTCCACGGCTAGTCCCAAATCCACCTGACCTGATCAAATGGGTCAGAAGTAAAGGTGGTTTCGTGCATCCATCTGTTCGAATTGCAGATTCCGGCCCGTATGGGCTTGGATTAATTGCATCTGAAGAAATCCCCAAAGGTTCGGACCTAATTGCGTTACCGGAGCACATTCCGTTGAGATTTCCGGTAATTGAATCTGAAAATGGTGATGAATGTTACTCCAATTTGGTCAACCTTGCTCGACATGTTCCTGGTATGTGATATTGTTACAGTTTTTTAAGCAATTTTATACCTGAATGATACAATTTTATGTTCTCGGTTCTCAAATTATGCATCTGAACTGACCTAATTTTACTAAAGTTATCTGCACGATATTTTAACTCGAATCAGGTTTCATATCCAACAAATGTGTGATGGTGGGTAATTGCGTGATACATATATGCAGTAATTACTATATGATTGTATATATTGCTTGTCTGGTAACATAGAATTAGGTCTCCCAAATTTCATTTTAATAACTGAATTTGCTCATAATTGTTCAATATAACATGTCATTGTGTTAATTATAGGTTAGTAACTCTAATTTGCATAGTTAAGGCTATATTGAGTTCTGATTAAATGGTGTAAAGCATTTGGCAGAGGAATTATGGGCTATGAAATTGGGATTAAAACTTCTTCAAGAACGAGCAAAAACCGGTTCATTTTGGTGGCCTTACATCAGCAATCTTCCGGAAACTTTCACGGTTCCAATTTTCTTTCCTGGAGAAGATATTAAGAATTTGCAATACGCGCCTATTCTTTATCAGGTTTCTTTTTAATTATACAAATCACATAATCACTTTCAAAACGCACATCCAAACACCCCTTAATTGATTGATATCCACTTATATTCATACAGGTGAACAAGAGATGTCGCTTTCTTCTTGATTTTGAGAAACAAATTAAAAACGAAATTGAAGATGTGAAATTACAAAATCACCCTTTTGGAGGGCGGGATGTTGATGCATCGTCATTAGGGTGGGCCATGTCAGCAGTTTCTTCTAGAGCTTTCCGTTTACATGGAAAAACTTTAAAAAATGGAAACCGTGGTGATAATATTCCAATGATGCTTCCTTTGATTGATATGTGTAATCATAGTTTTAATCCTAATGCTGAAATTGTTCAAGAACAAGGTTCTGAAGATCCAAACATGTTAGTAAAGGTATGTGTTTTTTATTTTGACTTTTGAAGGTCAAATAAGCTAATACTGACTTTAAATTTTAAAACTGATATGAAATCTCTAAGTATTTGAGTAGAATTTTTATTTTATAATTCCAATAAAATTATGACTGGTGTGAAATCTAACAATTAAAAAAAATGCTGGTTATGAATTTTAGAAACATGTTAACTACATTTAATTTTGACCTTTTAAGGTCAATTAAGCCAATACTTGATATTTAATTTTGACCTTTATAATTGATATCATTATCTTTATTTAATATTTGAGTATTTTTTTTAATAATTCCATTAAGATTGTGATTTGTATAAAATTTAACAATTAAAGATATTCTTTTTAGGTTGTTGCTGGGATGAATATCAAAGAACGTGATCATATGACTCTAAATTACGGTTGCTTGAGCAATGATCTTTTTCTTCTAGATTATGGTTTTGTAATACCATCAAATCCGTATGATTGTATTGAACTAAAGTATGATGGTGGTCTTTTTGATGCTGCCAGCATGGCAGCCGGTGTTTCAAACCCTAGTTTTTCTTCACCTGCTCCTTGGCAACAACAAATTTTATCAAATTTGAATTTGAAGGGAGAACACGCTCTTCTCAAGGTATAATTATCCCCTTTTAATTCAAATGTTTAATGTTAGGGGTATTTACGTAATTATGCACTTGTTCTTAGGTAACTTTAGGAGGACCCGAAATTGTAGAAGGTCGGTTACTGGCTGCTTTGAGAGTAGTTTTAGCAAACGATGAAAAAAGCGTACAAAAACATGATTTAAACACGCTAAAATCACTCTTAATTGAGGCCCCACTTGGATTAACAAATGAAATAACTGCTATTCGGACACTTATTGCATTATGTGTGATTGCACTCAACTCTTTTCCCACCAAAATAATGGAAGATGAAGATTTGATTAAAAAAGGTGTTTCTGCTTCAACCGAATTGGCTATACAATTTAGGATCCAAAAGAAATCGGTTATTATTGATGTTATGAGAAATCTTACAAAACGAGTGAAGTTGCTTTCTTCGAATGAATCACTTGCTTCTCAAAGTTGAGGTGATTTTTTGATGTTTGTTGTATCTTTTAGTATGTTTTTGGCGGGATTTATTCGGTTTTGAACTTGTTTATTGAACAATTTTTTAGCAACTTTATTTAATTTTTTTCACTCTTTTTTTTGTTGAGATTTGGTTTGCTTCACCTATTAGAATTATAAACCTATGGGTCTCGAACTCGGTTCGAAAAGCTCGAAGAAGAGATACATTTACACATATATACATATATAATAAAAACTTGAGCTTGGCTAGAAAACACTCAAACTCGGCTTAAAAGTACTCATATGTATATATAAATATCATTATACATATATATGCATGTATAAGGCTCGAAAAGCTCGATAAGAACTCCAGCAGAGCCATTAAAAGCTCGAGCTCAACTCGTTAATTTTTCTGACCTCGATGTTTGGGTTAACGAGCCGAACTTGAATTGATCGATAAAAACTTGACTCGTTTACAGCCTTACTAATAAGGGTTCTGTAAATGAAAGAAATGATGTTTGAATGCTAAACTTAGAAGCAAGATAAATGCCTTTTTTAGGCACACCAACTCTATCTTTTGATATTTTAATTAAGTGCAGTCTTGATTCCAAGTGTAAAATAAATTAAAAACAAGGGTCCCAATATATACAACTTTTTAGGCAAAAATCATTAGTAACATAACTGATAAAGCTTGGAACTGAGTCGAACTGAATCGAGAATTGACGAAAACCGAACCGAGAACCAATAAAGTTTCTTCTACTCTTTTCGGTTTTTTCTCGATTTTGAACTAAACCGAATCGCTCGGAACCGAGAACTGGTTTTGCGTGAAAATTAGAACTGAGAACATAACCTATATAGCTTGGTTTGATCTTATTCGGTCATGTTCAGTTCATATCTACGGTTCAGGTCGATTCTCGTTACAGCAGTTTGCACATGGCTAATTGTTGGTTCTTTTGTCAGTTTGCTTTTGTTATATGATGGGTATGGGATGTCATAACTTTTGGTTTGGTGCATACAAACTCTACCATTTTACAACTTCTAATGCACAAGATGCAACCAATAATGTATTTTCCCACTTTATTATCCAAGATATTTCGATGGTTCATCGTAATGTACTTGCACAATCAAATTCTAATTATTCACGTAGAGCAACATATGATGCACAAGGTACAACTATTAGATAAACAGGATAAGGCGGATTAATAAAGTAACTAATAGTAATATACTTTTGCCTTCTAAAATTACTATTCACCGATCAAAATCACATAATTTTAAAAATAAAAACTGCATTATTGTACTATGTAATCAATAAAATTTTATTTTTACCACATAACTTTATTTTTATTGGTGCAATTTTTAAATGCACGGTAAATTTGATGAAGAAAAAGAAATGTGAATTGGTTATGGAGGAGACGAGGAGTGACAAAAGAAGTTAATAAATGTGCAAATATAGCTACTAAAAATGTCTTTAGCCTAGTAATATGGTATGTGTCATTTATCTTTATGGTCGATGATTTAAATCTTATTTTGGATATAAATTGTATTTAGAGTAGATTAACATTTCCCTTTAAAAAAAGTGTAAATACAACTGTAACTATAATATTTCGAAAGTTCACTATTTATCCTTCAAAAGCATTTACATCGATCTAAATATCAAAATACAACAGCAAATAGGGATAAAAACAACATGAACCGATAATACACGATTTTGGTAAACTTCCTAGAAATTACCAACAGAAATAGGCCGGTTAGTAATTCCCAAGGGCGAGCGAGAACGCTTCGGCGGCCTTGAGAATTCCCGTAAAACCGATCTCATCTCCGGTTGC
The DNA here is from genome assembly GCA_963853835.1 of Calendula officinalis. NCBI lineage: Eukaryota > Viridiplantae > Streptophyta > Magnoliopsida > Asterales > Asteraceae > Calendula > Calendula officinalis. Next base: position 36,366,762 of record OY970827.1, on the reverse strand, counting down.
TCGACAGCCGTTGGATGCATCGTTTTCTCTAATTCTTGTTTAATTTTCTTCACTTGACTATGAATAGCGACCACACCACCTACCATATACTTGACATCGGCTTCTTCCTCCACCATCTTACGGTGGTTGTTGGCGGTGGTGTTAACGGATTCCGGCCTTTGCCTCATGACGGAAAAAAATGGATAGAATCACACCCTTTGCACTTCTCACCTATATATATTTTTGTGTGTATATGTTTGGAGGATGTTGTGGTGTTTATAATTATTGTAAACATATTGACTCTAACATAGTATTTATATATGGCATTTTTAGATAGAGAACTAGATGAGAGAGAGAGACGCGTGTGACACGATGATTTCATGAATGATTAAAAAAATGGAATATTTCTGACTAATGATTATTGTCAAACTTTAGTTTTATTAGCATTTGTTTGAAATTTTTATGTATTTGAGGTATTTATTTTCAAGTCGACTTCTTTATCTAAAGTTTTATTATATTGTTTTCAACTTTTCGTTCCATCGATTCAAAAGTACTAGGCTAATACCCGCATGATGCGGCGGCTGCAAAGTATATATTTATGGCGATTAAAAATCCATTGGTTACATATTTTTATAACGAATATAATACATAAGCATGAAAACTGTGTATAAAATAGAGGAAAAATGCAATAATTAGTATTGGCATTGAAATGTTGTTCGATTACATGTTTTGATATATAGTAGGGTACCCGCGCAATGAGACGGCGGGTACCCTGATACATCTTTTCCGCGACGATGTTGATGGTGTTCGTTTACATGTTATTTTATAACGATTATTATACAAATGACTGATAGTTGGGAATGAAATATGGATAAAGACTATTATTCAAATGACGATTATTACACAAATGACTTGGTCTCCCACAACTTACCTCCTCTGATATAGTAAACACCGTCTTCCTTCAATATTTTTTGAAATCTACTCATCAATTTAACGTAAATAGAAGCTTGAATCTTGCCTCCCTACAAAAAATGGATAATACATATGATTTTAATTAATAGTTAATTTAGTAAAAATAATATCTATACCTAATGATCATTTATCGAATATGATTTAGTGTAATACATCCTCGTCAATTAACAGCATCTCAAGTGATATTATCTCATTTTTATAGTTGAAGTTCGTGTGGGGCCACATTCGTAGAACCCTGACCTTGAGGTGAATTTTGTCCTTGAAAACATGAATGTTTCTTATAAAGGGCAATCCGATTGTTGACATGTTAAGAAATCCTCGCATAAAAAGATTACGAAAGTCATACACAATAGGAATAAAATTTGTATCAAAAGTTTAAGAAATGAACCGAGGAATGGATTGAAAACTAACCTTGTTGGTGAATCGAGTGAGGGTAAGGTGGTATGTGTTTCGTATCGTGAATGCAAAGGTTAAATGGTTGAGTCGTCAATTTATATACATAAAAAACGTATATATATATATATATATATATATATATATATATATATATATATATATATATATATATATATATATATATATTAACTGTAATAAAACGTAATAAACACATTTAATGACAAATAAATTTAAGAAACGTTTTTTAATACTCTTGATACAATCAAAACGTTTAAAGTACAACTATTTTAAGTTAAACCATTAAATGGTCTTACTATAGAAACGAGTCAACCACAATAAAACCGTCATTTAATGAGTAGCGCAAATAACTGTCAGTCAAACCATTAAATGACAAATTAACAATCTAAAAGCGTTTATATTAATTCATATTAATTATCATATTAACACTGCTTTAATTGTTTCCTAAAACGTAAAACTCTTACGGATTTACACCTCTAGATATTAATAGTAATTGTAATAAAACGTAATTAACACATTAAATGACAAATAAAAAAAGTAAGTATCTGAGCAACAAAAATAATTGTAATTCAAACCATAGAATGCAAATTAACACTCTAAAAACATATATATTAATTCATATTCATTGTCATATTAATACACATTTAATTGTGGACTAAAAACTTATAAATCTGACGGAATGTAAGCATCTATTCATATTACTTTTAATAGACGTCATATTAACATAAAAACGTATATATTAACCGTAATAAAACATAATTAACACATTAAATGACAAATCAATTTAAGAAACGTTTTTAAAACTTTTGATACAATAAAAACGGTTAAAGTACAACTATTGTAAGTCAAACCATTAAATGGTTCTACAATAAAAACGAGTCAACCAATTAAATATCGACAGTTTTTAACGTAATTAAAAAATTTAAAGAGGGAGGATTTTCAAATTTGATTCGGGTTTTTAGGAGCTTAATAAAAACGTAATTATTTGAGCACCTAAAATAACTGTAAGTCAAACCATTAAATGACAAATTAACACTCTAAAAATGTATATATTAATTCATATTAATTGTCATATTAACACTCTTTGAATTGTGGATTAAAAACGTATAACTCATACGGATTTACATCTCTACATATTAGTATTAATTGTAATAAAACGTAATTAACACATTAAATGACAATTAATAAAAACGTAATTATTTGAGCAGGAAAACTAATTTTTAGTCAAACCATTAAATGACAAATTAACACTCTAAAAACGTATATATTAATTCATATTCATTGTCATATTAACACTCATTTAATTGTGAACTAAAAACGTATAAATCTGACGGAATGTAAGCATCTCTTCATATTAATATTAATCGTCATATTAACACTCCTTTAATTATAGACTGAAAGCAATAATTGACTGTTTTTCTGAAATCTTATATAAATTAGGGATGGAATAAAAACATTAATTTTTGACGTCATATTTATTTGACAAATAATATGAAGAGACACTCCTTTACAACTCACCATTACAAATTAACTGAAATATATTTAATTGACGTTTTGAAAATCCACGCCAATAAAACCAAGTAATTTAAAATGCATGTTCAAATTTAATATATTTCTCTATTTACATTAAGTGATTATGATTTCTATAAATAAAAGTTAAAAAACGTAAAATTTTAATGGCTATATTGAAATTCGTCCCCACATGAAAGCATAGTGTGTAAGTCTTACGAATTTGTAACCTAAGCTGTGACTTTGACCAGTGGTAAGAGCTTCCCCCTATGGAGCACTACCACTCGGGTTCCAGCCTCGTCCAAAGCAATTTTTTTAATTATTTATGATGGGCCGGTTTAAATATACTTGGGAAACACCTTAGGTATAAAGTGTTACGAAGTTGTAACCAAAGCTATGACTTTGGCTAGTGGTAAGAGCTCCACCTATGGAGCACTCCAACCCGGGTTCGAGCCTCGTCCATAGCAGTTTTTTAATTATTTTTCAGGCAAATTGAACATTGTTAAATATGGTAGGTTTGAATTTAGACCTTCCTTATTTAGAAATGTCTAATTTGCATTATAAATCATTATAGATTATTAGATATTTATATATATAATTCACGTATATTAAATTATTGTTTGATATAATTATTGATTTAAAATAAGAGAAATTAGAAGACGAGATAAACTATCTCACATGATAAAGCAAAATTAATGATTAAATTATCATCGTAATTAGATAAATGGCCAAAGGGGTTAACTGTATCATTTAATTAGAATATTTACATATTTAGTAACGATGATATAAGAGTGGTGGGTTGGTGGTTTAAGCCCTCACCTTAGTGTCACTTATACGTTACATTATTATTTTACATTTTACATTTTAAACCTCTAGATACCCCTTTACCATCACTAAAATACTCATCACTCACAGAATACCTTAAAAAAAATATCTCGAAAAACACCCCCTCTCACGCCATACTCGCCAGTGGTCACACCCTTACTCACCCAACGGGCGGTGTGGTGGCGAAGACAATAGCTCACCAAAAGCATGCCACATAGGACAAAAGCATCTGGCGGATGAGATCTCGCCACCACACTCCTCTCTACAGATGAAAATAAATTATATCGATATTTTCTGAAAGTTGTAGGTATAAAGCACAAATTGAAATTGTATTTTGCAAACAATATTAGAGAAGAATTGAACAAATTGGGTAAAAAACTTTAGGAAAACAAATAAAAATATTGTATTGAAAAAACAAATAAAAAAGAGTATTTTGAGAAGGGACAAACATTCATCTGGCTACGGAACGGGAGGGGGTATGAGTATGACGTGTATTGAAGCGTGTTTGGTGATAGGGATTAAAGATTTGACTAATATTATACTTTTTAATTCCGGAACTGCCCTTTATTGGATGAACTACTAATAGGTCAAATTCCTAAATGTTGTCAAAGTTTGATGTTTTGTTTTTGCGGCATTTCATGGGTCAATTCATGTTCTAACTACTTTATTAGAAATTTTACTGGTTTCATTTGCTTGAAAATTCTAAAGTTGTGAATCACTGTCGGATTAAAGTATTTCGATTGTACAATCAAAATCTTAAATCGGATAAAATCATAATTGTTTTGCAAGAACAGAGAATATGTAGGAGTTATGATTTCGTACCAGAATGAAAACCATGACCAAAAACGATGCTAAATTCATGGTTGCACAAAACCATCGTGAAGTGTCAAATGCAATTTCAAAACTGCTCAAAACCAACCAAATCCGGGTCAGATTCGGGTTGGATCCATGGGGCCGGAAATAGGGTTTTAAATTTGGATTCGGATTTTTCATGCGTTTTTAATAAAGCAATATTGACCCCAGCTAGGGGCTCTGCCCCTTAGGCCCTGCCAGGGGTGCTGCCCCGACCTCCGTTGTGTCAGTGTATTTTAATCAGAATAAATTCTAACAAGTGTGCAATCTGCACCACCCTTACTTGTTCAATATTTATTAAGATTACATTTAGTTAACAAGTTGATTTCATTACACTTAAATCATGTTGGTGATGCAAACACACTACTTCCCACAATGTTTTTAGGTGATTTTAAACCACAAGAATTATTTTATACACTACAATTATTATTTTAGTATGTGTGTTTCTGCTTACAGTATGGTGAATAAAAGTAGTTTATATGCAGATGCGGACATAGTATATAGCACAAAGTGGTACGTGCTACTGCTCAATTTTTGTCATTAGGGTAAATCTTTTTGAAATGTTTTTAGGGTGTTACGGTGCTATAACCGGATTTAAAACCTACCAAATAACTCAAAGAAATCTAAGTATTAGTCAATAATCCAAACCCAAAGCTCAACCCGAAGTTTAAAATAATAATAAAAACTCAAAGTGCGTGGGGTGTATTGTGTGTAGTGGAATTTCAAACCAAAGCTGAAATAAATAATAATAGCGGGCAGCTGCCCCGAGCCCTGCAAGGGGGACAACCCCTTTTATATGATTTAAGAATCATCTCCATTTTTTCTTTACCTATGCAAGAAAATTGTCATTCGGTGCTAGGAGGAAAAATGTGACCGAGTTAAATGTCGCTAAAGATAAGATAGTGCTAGTACTCTAGTAAAAGTATAAGACTGAGCGTAATGGGTGACCAAACTAAGTTTGGTCACCCTTGCCACCTCTGCGCCATATCAGCCCGACCAAACACATAAAAAATCCCGACCAAACATACGTAACCAGGCGACCAAATCATTCCCCTTTGAAAAAACCTTCCTCCTTTGAAAATTGATCGGTCGTCTGGACGACCGATGGACACCCTCGACGCGTCGAAATGGTGTGGGCGTAAGGGGGGACGCGTCCCTGAGGCATATGTGGCCGGTCGCGACCAAACTTTTGGTCACGCATTACGGGTGGTCTAAAGATCAATTTATTATCCAAGTGTTTTCTCTATGAAAAGCGTGAGTAAAAAACTGTCAATAAAAATCTAGAGAAGTAGTGATATTTATTTTTATCATTTATTCTTGCTTATGTTCATATCCATTTAATAGAATGTATGTGTAATATACTAATTCTTTAACCTAATATTATTTCTTGATTTTGATACATATTTTGATCTAATAAATAAGAACATAAATAGAAATAAACTAGGAACTTGAATGCTTGATTATATGGAAGCAAATTCTTAATTGGTGGAACCCCAATATTTCCGGTCCTCGAAGCTTTTAATTATTCGGCCAACTTCAATATAATTTGTGTAGATGAAAGGAGAAATCTAGAGATGGTGACCCGTTCTAACTATCCTTTGGGTCATTTGGAGGTTACGTATCGACTACACTACACGTTAGTACAAATAAGCCAATAAAAGATACTCTAGAAGACGATGCTTTTCTATTCTTTTTTTTTCCACGTATTTGGTTATTAATTTTGACTTACCGCGTGTGCTATTGGGATCTCTCTCGAAAAAGTGTAACCGAGTTGCCATCAAGACATGTTTGCCTATTTATCATCAACAATAGTTGTAGAAACACAAGTGTAATATCCTTCCGCGCGTTGCTACGGATTTGTTTTGTTTACATTTGATATATATTATATTAATAAAGATGTCATATTGTATTTATTTTCTTTTGGAAACTATTTCTACTATAAAGAATTATTTTTATATATAAACTGAAATGAAAATGTTAAATAACCTAACCAGGTACTTTGTGCGGGTACCTAGATAATTATTTAATATATATTGAGAATTAAAAAAATATATTTCAAAAACAAATTAATTTTTCACCGGTAAAAATTAATCATAAAATCAAAATCAAATTAAGATGAAAATAATTTATATTAAGTGTAACATTTTAAATATTCCTTCTCTCTAATTTTATATACAATAAAATACTCGAATTTTATAAAATAAATACATATTACCTTGAGGTAGTTAGCGAAATTCACAGGGTTGATTTTTTTATGGTTAATGTACAATAAATTTTAGTTTTAATTTTTTCCTTAATCATTAGCCTAAAAATAGTTAGCAAAATTCAAATATTTTTATTAGGACTTTGATAATGACAGCCCTAAGCTTTGATAATGACATAAGACATGCATTAAATACTTGTATTTTAATCTACAACTGACTCCTAAATTTCAGAAACTACTCCATTATACAATCTTTTAAGCACTTAGTGACAGCCCTTTGGGTGTCATTATCAAAACTCTTTTTTGTTATATGCTTAAAGATAAAATGATTAACAATAAAAATTTATCTTGCCAAGTTTTAAACCTGATCTTAGCATCCATACCTCAAATGTAAGCATTGCGACATGGATATTTTTTGGAAGCTAATCTGTCTGCTTACTTTTATATATTAAAAAAAACACAGCACAAAATATTAAAATGGTAAACAGTTTGTGAAGGAGGTTTTGAGAGCTAGACGCCTAGACCTTTCGCTTTCATGTACTTGGTATTACCACTGGGGCATAGAAGTTTTTATTTCAATCCCTCATCATCTATCTTATAATAAAACAAGCTTTTAAAAGCTTCCACGTGGCCCTCTTAGAAGCCAATTAGACACGTGGCAATTTCTGGTAATTTTCATTTTTTTTTATTTCCGAATTTCAAGTGCAGATTTAATATTAGATATGTAAAATACTGATTGGCCGTTTATTTAGGCCTATTAAAGCGTAAATTGAACTTTCAAAATATAAGCTATTTTCAATTTCAATTTCAAAATCATTCTACAGAATAACCGAAAATTCAACTAAAAAAATGGAAATAACTATCACCTTCCTTATTTTACGGGATTTTATTACTTCCTTATTATTAACATTCCATATTATCACCATCAATTAGTTTAAAAAATCCGGATTTTATGCTAATTAATCAAGAAAAACAATAACTATGATTCTACATAATATCTGTGTTAGACATAAGTATGTTTAAAAAAATGAGGTTGTTTTATGTTTAACAAAATTAGTTTGTGCAGTTAAAATTAAAATAAATAAAGAAAACAAAAGGTGAAAATTATAGATAAAAAACCTGCAAATGAGATCTATCAACCAAATCAGGCTGCAATTTCCTGGAAAAAAGTATGCAACCAAAAAAATAATTCATTATTTTTATAGAATAATTCATTCATTATTGGCATAGAATAATTCAGTATTAAACCGAAAATTAAACTTTTAAACTAACAACATGGAAATAACTATGACCTTCCTTATTTACGGGATTTTATTGATTCCTTATTATTAACATTCCATATTTTGAATTTAATTCGTTTAAAAAATCCGGATTTTATGCTAATTAATCAAGAAAAACAATAACTTTGATTCCGGATTTATATAAAAATTCCATGTATATCTGCACTTGATTTGAATTTTATTCGGGTAACCTTCATCCATTCCAACTATTTAAACCAACCTTCTCAAAGGTTTTCAACATTCATTGGGTTCTCATCTTAGGTTAAAATCGTTTAACCTTGCATCTCCAAATAGGTAAATATATGTTATATTTTTCATTATTGTTCTATATGTTCGTATATTTTCAAGTTCAATACGTTTTTTCAAAGATAACCACACCACAATGAACCTACTTTTTCTTTTTTTTGATGTGTTTTTGTAGTAAACTCGTGAAGAATAACCTGCTGCTACAGGTTAACAATTCGAATTGATAACAAATTTGACTTTATTACAATTTGATTATATGTGTACTAGCGTATTTATACAGTTTGATTCGAATTGATAACAGATTGATAACCTGCTGCTACATTATTTTTTTTTCCAGTTTGACTTTAAAGTCAAACTGCGTATTAATAAGATTATATACTAAAACATCAGCGTAATAATACAGTTTGATTTCTGGTACTAACAAATTTATTCTATAACAAATTTGACTTTAATACAGTTTGATTATATGTGTACTAGCGTATTTATACAGTTTGATTCGAATTGATAACAGATTGATAACCTGCTGCTACATTATTTTTTTTCCAGTTTGACTTTAAAGTCAAACTATGTATTAATAAGATTATATGCTAAAACATCAGCGTAATAATACAGTTTGATTTCTGGTACTAACAAATTTATTCTATAACAAATTAGACTTTAATACAGTTTGATTATATGTGTACTAGCGTATTTATACAGTTTGATTCGAATCGATAACAGATTGATAACCTGCTGCTACATTATTTTTTTTCCAGTTTGACTTTAAAGTCAAACTGCGTATTAATAAGATTATCTGCTAAAACATCAGCGTAATAATACAGTTTGATTTCTGGAACTAACAAATTTATTCTATAACTAATAAGAAAAAACATTAATTTTTTTACACTTTGACTTTACAATTTGATTATATGCTACATCAGCGTAATAATACAGTAACTTTATTACAATTTTAAATTTTTTAAAAAGTATACTTTTATTCAGGCAGTTTAAATGGTATTCTAAATAAGTGCTTAAATTCCAGGTAAGTAAAATTAGATTACGGTATCCTATTTCTTGCAAATTTTATATGTTGTCTATGATAGCATTTTAAATAATAGTGCATACAAAGGGTGGAATAAATATATTTAAAATGATTGTATATCTGTGTATGTTTAAAATGTCGTCTAGGGTTTATTTAATAAATTATTATAACTGTGTATGTTTAAATAATAAGTGATTGTATAGCTGTTATTATTCGTTTACTTTCCTAAATTATATGCAAATTAGCATAATAAATATTGTGGAACATGTTTTCATTATAAAAAATAGATTAGCTTTCTTGATTTCGCAGCGACTTCCACAAGTGATTTTTAATATTGTAGCAGCAGCCTCAATCAATTTACACTTAGTTTAATATATATCACAAACTGAATTATATTTTATATTTTAAATTTTTTGATAAAAAAAACTATTTTAACAGTCTTTAGTCGTCTATGTTTTATTTACTGATCATATTTCACACATTGTTTTAAGTAAATATTTAAACATTCTTTAGTCCGTTTATATAAGATATAATTAGGGATTTGGTTAAATTTTTGTTTATTTCACACGATTTTTTAGTAAACAATCTTTATTGAAGGTCCCCATGTTATATTTTTGTTTACAGAGATTTGTCATTAAAGATGTCTTCAAACAACATTGTGCTGATCAACCAACTCCATGACAACAAAGACAGTTTTACACTGAAAGTACGTGTGATTCGGTTATGGCTAAAATTTGACTGCTACATTAAAACCAAGATTTATTCAACAGAAATGATCTTAATGGGTGAGGAGGTACATTACCTAATAATTTATTGAATGTACACTGTTAATTGTTAATACATTATATTTCTACTTAACAAATATGTTTTTTTATATGTGTATTACCATCTTATAGGGATCAAAAATCCAGGCTTTTGTTTTGAACAAAGATATAAGGTACTTGAAAACGGCTCTCAAACAAGACAAAGATTACTACATAAGTGGTGCATCTCTATGTAGTAATCTTGTTTCATTCAAAATAACCGAACACCATCAAAAGATTTGTTTAGGAGCAAACTCAAAAGTCCAGGAGTGTACTGACTTTATTGGATCGAAACATGGATTTCAATTTGAAGATTTTGAAAAAATTAATTCTAACCAACTCATGGTTGATGTATCAGTTGGTAATTTGTTTTCGTAAAACATTTTTTCTCAATATAAATACTTTCATTTATATCTTTACAATAATAACAAATCTTATATCAAATTGTAGACATCATCGGAGAGATATTTGAGGTTGGGACATTGGATACATCAAACCCTAATGAAACTAAACAAAGACTCAGTCTGACTCTGCACAACATAGAGTACTAATATTTTATTTCATTCCATATTATCGTATTAATATTTAATCTTTTTCCACATTTAATTTATTATTTTCCTACACATTTTTTAGATCTACACCGTTAAAGATTACTCTTTGGGGGGAAACTGCATATACCTTGCTCAAATACATGGATGCTAACAAGAGCAATAGGAAGATAACTTTGATTGTTCAGTTTGGAAAACTGAACAACTATCATAGTAAGTTAATTTATCATAGTAACTTTGATAATTATAATCTAAATATTTTTACTTCTTTTAAATACATTACATATTGTTATGTAGATTCCATCAGCGTTGGAAGCTACTATGAAGCGTCTAGGTTATTTATTGATGATGATGAAGTTGATGAGATTAAAGATTTTAAAACTAAGTAAGATGTTCATTAAATTAAACATAATATATATTTCACTGTTTGAACTAACTACGTTACGTTGTTTTACAGAATGATAGCAAAATTTGGACTGCAAAGCCCCACGATGACGTACAACAAAGTGCAGACTAAATCGTACTCAATGATTGATGATTTTTTGAAAAATCATGAATGTGTGAACATTGCTGATATTTTGGTCCCTTTTGAGGTAATTTCATTCGTACACAAGGTTTATGACTTCTACCGAATTTACAAAAATATTATGTAGAATATAAAAAAATTCTTATAAGTCTACCATATTAACAGGAGAAACAAGTAATCATCGTTGCTACTGTCATAGGATTTTACAAAGCAGATAAAGATACTAAGTTTTTCTACAATGCATGTGGTCATTGTCGCAAGGGTTGTGTGAAAATAAATTTAATAAGTGATGATAATGATGTGAAAGATGTTGTTGACTCAACTGAGATGTATGAATGCAAGAATGAAAACTGCAAAAGTAAGATAAAATCTGTTGGCCCAAGGTAAACAAATGTTTTTTTGCTAAATACTACATATTTTTTTTTAATATTATATATATGCACACATTATACAAATTACTTTTTTTAACATAGGTTTAGGATCCCTCTTCGTGTAAGGGATAGTACTGGATCTATCACCATCACATTGTTTGATGGCCACACTTGTAACTTTGTGGGAAAGACAGCAAAATTCTTTGTTGATAGAAATAATAAGGTGACACATATAATGTTAGTTTTAACTTTATGTCTATGTATGAATATTATCACTAATATAACTAATCACTTCAACATGATGCAGATGGGTGTTGGTCTAGAAGTATTTCCGGAGGAGTTGAATGTCATCAAGGATCGAAAAATAGCTTTTAAAGTTAGTATTGGAAAATTCAACATTGACAAAGGAAATAATTTGTATTCGATATCTCAATTAACTGAAGATGGAGGGATTATATATGAATTGGAAAAAAAATTAGATGTTCAACAGGTGAGTAAAAAACCATTTTTAAATAATATATTTTTTTTATGTTTAAATAATTTTAATAACGATTACTAATTTCTTCCTATTTAGATTGAAAAATCCGATTCATTTTGTGATGGTCCAACAGCTCAATCCTTTGATCGATCTAACGTTGTTAGGGTAAGATAAATTTTTACATTTTTAATAATAAATAAAACGAATTATTTGTCTTAAATTATTAATTGATGATATTATATGCAGGATGGTTTTTCTGAAACTGGTGACAACATAACTCCGTTAGCAGTTGATACATCAACAGCAACGAGTCCGAACAAAAAAATATCCCCACCCTCCATTTTGAAAAGGAAATTAGTAGATTGCTTTGATGATGGTGAACCGGGAATCGGATCATGCTCAAAAGATAAGAAAAATGGGGATGATGCAGTTAAAGATGTTGATGGCAAACTTTTGATTCCAAAAGTCGAGAAGTGATGAATTGGTCGTTTTTTGTTTTTGAGAGTGATGGTTTATTTCAGTAACATTTTATGTCTTTTTATGGTTTTCTTTCGTTAGTTTTTTTTTTTTTTTTTGTAAGACACGTTTTAAATGAGGTTGATCTTTTTATTTAGGAACACCATATTCTGTATGCTAATACTGAATATTTTTGGTTATATTTACTTACTTCACTTTTAAACTATATATATTAATTAGATTTACAATTTATATTTATCCGATTATATTAAATATCTTAATAATTTTTACATTCTTTATTGAATTAACCTAAACCAAATAGAAACATTTTTCAAATCTTACTTTTGATATTAAAAATTTAAACACCTACACACATCATTTATATGTCGACATTAATTAAACAAACATTTTAAACTTATAAATAATAATTTTTGTACTTACCTTATTAAGTCATTTTCAGGAGTCTAAATATTGAAGCTCCTGCATAAGGTTTTTCCCACAATGCCATAATGTGATCATTCACATATAGAAACCTTTATCAGTATCACATATCTGCAAATAACATATAAATACTACAAGTTTATAGTTATTTATAAAATACTAAGGACTGAATATTTCTAATAAATCAATCTGTATTTATAAATAATTCAATCTGTAAATTATTCCTAATATTAAGGACTGAATATATACAAAATTATGTGGAATGTTATCACTTGGAAAACATTCGTTTTCCTAAATGATTATGCATTATTCTGTTTCCTAAATGAAAAGATTCCTAAATAGAATGTAAGCCACCACCTCTATTAAACCGAAAAAATAGCATATTCGGTTTCCTAAATGATAACATTCTTCATTATTAAGAAATTTAATACTTACCAAAAACATAAATAAATAATTCGATTTAATTAACGAATTAACTTAAATAACGGAGGGAATAACTTATTCAAATTAACACCGAGATTTAAGGCTTACATTCTAATCATATCCATAATTATAATCTTATAAATTAATTATTTATAAGAAATTCTAATCATATCCATAATTATAATCTTCAAACCTTCTTCATTTATTTATTTATATATATGGATTATGCATTATTTACGATAGGGGTTCATAAAAAACAAATCTTCTTCTTCATTATTATTTAATACTTCGTTTATCTTTTAGGAAACCCGTATTGTATGCATCTTAGTTTTAATTTTATAAATTCTTCGCAAATTGAATAACAGAGGTTAGCAGCATGAAGAACAGAGGTTAGATTTTTTGTGTTTTGTTGTTTCTGTATATTGCAATATCATATTTTGGTCTATTCTTTTTGATGTATTCTATTTATTTTTTTTATGTATACTGCAATACCATGGGTTGCTGAAAGTTTGGCTTCAGGAAAGACAACAACATAATAATTGAACAACCTCATGATCAATGTGTGGTAATTGTCAACCATGTATTTTGTTTTCTTTTATTTTTTGCTTAAATATTGAGGATTATAGTAAATTTAATAATTTCAAATAAATTAACCCTATAATTGAGGATACTTTGACTTTATTAGTACACTGAATAATTCCAATGTAATTAACCCAAACACTAACTTCAAATTTAGCTTTCTTATGTTTACTAGCCATTATTTTTAAACTTAATATACTATTTATGCTAGATAATATACTTTGTATTTAAAACACAACCAAACGTCTAGAGCTAATTTCTTAGCTGCAATTTTATGGTTTAGGTTTTTTTCCAGATTTTCCAATTTTAATACGTTTTTTACTTTTAAAGTCAACCTAACATTAGATTTTTTTACAGGTTTACTACTTACTTTTATGGTTTAGGTTTTTCTGACATTTTTCTTGATTGCTAAAACTTGGTTTATGCGTTCAGTGACAAAACGATTCAATTTGCCTGAGGTAAAGTGCTGCTAAAATCCGGGTCAATCTATCTTATAATTCAAAAGGAGTCAGTTTACTTGACTATCAAAACAGGCCTACTTGATTTTTCTAAGTGCAAAACATATAATAGATATGTCTAACTAGCTATTTAAAATTATATAGTTACAAAGTTCAGCAATCGAGAGAACAAGTAGAACTGTTAATACAATTTTGATGCTGCAAACTATTTTTAGGAAATGTAATTACAAATGTTTACAAAGGTTTACCTTTTTTTATACAAATTTAAGTTAACAACATTTTACAATAATTTTACTCTTCCAGTTGTCTTCTATTTTAATATTTCATTTTCAACACAAAATAACTAATTCTTATAATCAAGTCGGAATAAGTAGATCATCAGCCTGTTCATAACAACTAAATACGATGCTAATATATAAATTAATTTTGACTTACAGATCGTCGATTTGACGAAACCGATGTGGGAGCTCATCTAATTCAATATATCTTTTGAAGAATCATTGTATACAGCAGCTTATTAATCTCGATCAATCCCGCACGAGTAAGAATTCATAGACTGACTTTTTGTTTACGCTGTAATTGTCTTCTCCATGAAAGAAAATTTGGAACAGATTTAAAGTCAAACTGTATTGTAAGATCTCCAATTTTGATCGGTACATCCGATGTATCATCGGATGTTATTTGAAAGTAGGGTTTAACACATAATTGGGCCTCATCCGGTATTAAATCATTTTACTAACGAATTAAACATGTGAAAAATAATGTCTTACTTAAGCCCAATGTCATGGCCCATTCTAATAGCCCAATATGAAAAGTATATTTAAGAACCATCATTTTAACGGATTAGAATATATTTCATCATTTATATTTGATTATATTAACAATAAAAAAATATATAAATAGTGAATTGATCCAATCATTTTTTTTCTTCAGGTTTTGGTTTTTATTACATACATCATTATAATAAACAACATGGATATTGAAGGAAGTAGAGATAGAAGAAAAGCTAGAAAATTATATTTAGATACTCAAAAAACAAAAGCACTTTCATCTACATCAAACACTGTAGATACTAACAAACATGGCTCTAAGGATGATGATCAAAATGATGCAAAAGAGAGGAGGAAAATTCGAAAACTATATTTGGATAATAAGAAGACTAAACATTTATCTAAAAATTCAAGCATCCTATGTCCATCAACTCCAATTGTTAATCAAACCTACCAAAATGGTAATGAGTTTATTATTTCTTTGTTTTAATATTTCTAATATTAATTTTGTAAATACTTATATATTGTACTATATTTTTTTTTTTGCAGTTATGTCAATTCATCCTCCTGGTTTTACACCCTTAAACAACGAAGAAAATATTATTTATGGAAATAAAATTAACAATGTCAATAAACAATCGTGTTATGGAATTACAGATATACCATCTTCATCTTAATCAAAAAGGGTTAGAACTACATTTTCAGATATAACAAATGGTAAGGCTTTTGAATTATATAGATTTAATTCAAAATTATTTATAATATACCTAATTTTTTAAATTTGTGTTATGCAGTATATTCAACTACTACACCAGTTTATAACAAAATATTATCATCATCATCTTCATCAGGAATTGGTAGAACTCCATTTTCTAACATTTCTGATGGTAATTTCAAAGCAAAATATTAGTCGATTATTTTAAATATTTTATTCGAATATTTGATTAATTACCTACTTATAATAACATATCATTTAAAACTGTGCAGTTACTACCTCATTTAGCAACGGTAGAATTATACAAAGAAAGGTTGCTCATAATATATCAGACATTCCTGTGTTTAATTTGGAAGTAGATGAAGATGATATTATTGAAGATTTAATTCCAAGTGATCATGTAGGATTGTCAAAAGGTAAACATTTATCACAAATTATTTTTATACTTTTAAATTTTAATATTATTTTAAAATCATAAATAATTATTAATGATGTACGTTATAAAATTTTTCTTTTTTACAGATTATCTAGATCCTGGTGATCAAAAATTTGTGTGTGGGATGTGTCATGCCAAATTCTGGAAGGCTGAAGCCGATAGATGCAGACATAAAAACAAAAATAGTTATTCAATCTGCTGTAATTATGGTAAAGTTGAATTGCCTGATTTAAAAATCCCACCTCCAAGCTACCAAAATTTGTTTAGGTCAATGGATCCAAAGAGCAAGTATTTCCTTAAGAACATACGGAAATTTAACTCAATGTTTGCATTTACATCAATGACTGGACAAATTGATAACTCCATTAATAGAGGCAATGCGCCATACTCATTCAGAATGAAGGGCAAAAATGATCATAATATCGGAAGTCTTCTACCAACAGATGGAGTCAGACCCAAATTCTCACAGCTATACATATATGATACAGATAATGAGAATTCAAACAGGCGGTCATGTTTCAGGTATATAAAATAGTTAATTCTTCTTAAATTAAACTGATTTGTTTTTACAAATTTATATGATCATTATTGACTTGAGTTCATTTGTACTTGATATAAAAACAGTTATTCAGCAAAGGATTCAGGAATGGAGCTATCTATAATTCAAGAAGTTAAACAAATGTTAGATGAAAAAAATATCTTAGTAAAGGTTTATAGGATGGTAAGAGAGACATTTAAATGTTACCCTGACTTAGATCTGAAATTACGAATTATAGGGAACAGAGTACAAGATGGAAGAACGTACAATTTACCGACCGCTTCCGAAGTGGCCGCCTTAATTGTAGGGGACATTGGTGATGCTAACAAAAGTTTGGACATTATTGTTCAGACAAAAGATGGGTCTCTTCAACGTGTCAACGAGACACATGCTTCTTATATCGCACTTCAATATCCACTAATACTTCCATTTGGTGAAGATGGATACAGAATAGACATTCCTCATAGACATGTTACTGATAAGACGAAATTAACATGGGCTAAATGTACAATGCGTGAATGGTTCGCCTATAGAATTCAAGACCGAGATCACATTTTTTCATTAATTCTTAATTCAAGAAGATTGTTACTCCAATTTTTGGTTGATGGCCTTTCTATGATCGAGACAGAGAGATTAAATTACATACGGGGTAAACAAGCTGATCTTAGGTGTGATACTTTCGAAAATATATTAAATGAAAACAACCAAGGTAATAAAAATATGGATAGCATCGGTAAACGTGTTATATTGCCTTCTTCTTTTACCGGTGGTGCACGTTATATGAGGCAAAATTATTTAGATGCCATGGCCATCTGTAGCTGGTATGGGTATCCTGATTTTTTCATAACGGTAACATGCAACCCAAAATGGCCAGAAGTCAAGAGATTTCTTAAGGACACAACACTACGTCCAGAAGACAGGCCTGATATACTATGTAGATTATTTAAAATCAAGCTTGATGCCTTAATTAAAGATATAAAAGAGAAGGAATGTTTTGGAAAGACTCAAGCTGGTACGCTATTGTTTATTTATGTTCTTATTTTATATTTAAGAATTTTGTAATTCAACTTATATTTTTTGTAATAATGGTATTATGTTTTAAATGCAGTTGTGTATACAATAGAGTTTCAAAAACGTGGATTGCCTCATAGTCATATATGTGTTTTTTTACATACTGATGCAAAGCTTCATACAGTTGAAAACATTGATCCTTACATTTCGGCAGAGATTCCTAATCTTCATGATGATCCGGTTTTGTATTCTCTTGTAACCGAGTTTATGATTCACGGCCCGTGTGGTGGTGAAAACATACATTGCCCGTGTATGGTAAACAATAAATGTTCAAAGAATTTTCCAAAAAAATTCAACAATCAAACATCCGCTGATGGCAACGGTTATCCTGTGTATAGAAGGCGAGATAATGGAGCTTTTGTTGAGAAATCTGGGGTGAAATTGGATAACAGAAGTGTAGTTGCTTACAACCCCTATCTTCTGAAAAGATACCAAGCACACATTAATGTTGAGTGGTGTAATCAATCCGGGTCAATAAAATATTTGTTTAAATATATTAACAAAGGTCCTGATAGAGCTACTCTTGAAGTCGTACAAACAAACAATGAAGGCGTAAATAAAGAACCGGTAGATGAAATTAAAGAATTTTACGATTGTAGGTATCTATCTGCTTGTGAAGCTACATGGAGAATCTTCGGGTATGATGTCCATTATAGGACTCCTTCTGTTGTCAGACTTCCTTTCCATCTTCCTGGTAAACAGAGTGTGGTTTACGGTCAGACTGATCATATGGACAATGTTCTAAATAAACCGTCAGTTGCTTCTTCGATGTTCTTATCTTGGATGGAGTGTAACCACATTTATAAAAAAGCTGAACACCTTACCTACATTCAATTCCCTACAAAATTTGTATGGAAAAGTGATAAACGTTGTTGGGAGCCACGTAAGCAAGGTTTTTCAATCGGTAGAATTCACTCCGTTCCTCCTAACTTCGGTGAAGCTTATTTTCTAAGAATTTTATTAAACAAAGTCGTATGCCCAAAATCTTTTGAGGATCTTCGTACTGTGAACAAACGTTTATGTCCAACATTTAGAGATGCGTGTTTTGAAAGGGGTCTATTAGATGATGATAGAGAATACATAGATGCTATTAAAGAAGCAAGCTTCTCTGGCACTGGTTACTATTTACGTTCTTTATTTGCAATAATGTTAACTACAAGCAGTTTGTCTAGACCAGAAGTCGTATGGGAAACCACATGGAAGTATTTGTCAGATGGTATTTTGTATCGTCAACAACGAAGGTTCAGTAATCCAGGTAACAAATGAAATATTTTCCTAAGTTGTAATAAAACTTTATTTTACAGTATTTTTTTTTTAATTTTATTTCTAACATATAATTTTTGTATGTTAGATTTATCTCTTTCGGACGATCAACTCAAAAATATTACGTTGTGCGAGATAGAATCTCTTTTAAACCTTAACAATTCTAGCCTGAAGAATTTTGCTCATATGCCATATCCTGATGACAATTCTTTAGAATATTCAAACAATCGTATGATTGCAGACGAGCTATCTTATGATAAGACAGCCTTGAAGAACGAATTTGATCAAAATTTGCAGTCATTAACAGATGAACAACGAGGTGTTTTTGATGATATTATGTCATCTGTTGATTCTGATAACGGGGGTGTGTTCTTTGTTTATGGTTATGGCGGAACTGGTAAAACATTCTTATGGAGAACTCTTTCATCCGCCATAAGGTCTAAAGGGGAAATTGTG
Organism: Calendula officinalis; assembly: GCA_963853835.1. Taxonomy (NCBI): domain Eukaryota; kingdom Viridiplantae; phylum Streptophyta; class Magnoliopsida; order Asterales; family Asteraceae; genus Calendula; species Calendula officinalis. The sequence continues at coordinate 36,347,129 of OY970827.1, read as the reverse complement.
TTAAATGTTGCTTCGAGCGGTATTGCTTCGTTATTGCTATCAGGAGGTAGGACTGCTCACTCTCGGTTTCACATTCCTTTTTATCTTAATGAAGATTCCATGTGTTCTATAACGCCAAACAACGATGTCGCGATGCTAATAAAAAAAACATCGCTTATAATATGGGATGAGGCGCCAATGGTTCATAAGCATGCTTTTGAAGCGTTGGATAGAACACTTCGAGATATTTTAAGAGCTGGTAATAATGTGAACAGTGATCTACCATTTGGAGGAAAAGTTGTTGTTTTTGGTGGAGATTTCAGACAGATTCTACCGGCTGTGCCAAACGGGAGCAGACAAGATATAGTAAATGCATCGTTGAGTTCTTCATATATATGGCAGAGCTGCAAAGTTAAAACGTTAACCAAAAACATGAGGTTGACAGTGGGGGGTGATATAGCTGATATTGAAGAAACAACGTCATTTGCAAACTGGCTACTGGATATTGGCGAAGGCAAAATTGGTGGGGCGAATGATGGTAACGCAATTATTGATATTGACCCAGATCTTATAATTTCAACATGTGCAGACCCGTTAAGTGCGTTGATTGATTTTGTTTATCCTTCTTTGCTAGAAAACATAAATACTCCAGGTTATTTTCAAGAAAGAGCAATACTCACCCCTAAAAACGAAGTTGTTAGGGATATTAATGATCGTTTTTTAGCTATTTTCCCGGGAGAAGCCAAAGAATATTTAAGTTCTTATAGCATTTGTCCTGAAGAGTTTTTGAATGAAGGGTTTGATGATAGTTTGTACTCACCTGACGTGCTTAATGGTATTAAAATAGGTGGATTGCCAAATCATCAGTTAGTTTTAAAAGTCGGTGTTCCCGTTATGTTATTAAGGAATATTGACCAGAAAAATGGTTTATGCAACGGTACAAGACTTCAGATTGTGGCTTTGGGTGTCCGTGTTATAGAAGCAGTTGTTATATCTGGGAACAATGTTGGATATCGTACTTTTATATCAAGATTATCTTTGACACCATCTGACGCCAAAATCCCATTTAAATTTAAAAGTAGGCAATTTCCACTCTCTATTTGTTTTGCTATGACAATTAATAAGAGTCAAGGTCAATCATTGTCGAATGTGGGTCTGTATTTGAGAGAGCCTGTTTTTTCACACGGTCAATTGTATGTGGCTTTATCTAGAGTAAAAAGCAGAAAATGACTGAAGATTTTAATAGAAGATAAAGATGGCGGCGTCACGAATAAAACTTCAAACGTTGTATTTAAAGAAGTTTTTAGAAATTTATCTTGATTTATTTGTTTAAACATATTTAATAATTTTTCATTCAATGTTGGACTACATTTTAATCAGTTTATGTTATTTTTTATATTGTAATGATGTACGTCTTTTGCAACACAAATGTTCCTCTTCTTAGGATGTTACTTGAATTTATTTATTCGTTTACAATTCTAATACAGTTCAAAATATATCTGGTAAAAAACTTTGTATTATATATTCTTAACGATCAGTATAAAGATTGACAGCCCGTGATTCTTCACGGGTTATAACCTAGTATTTGTATATAATAAACAAACCTAGCAAAAATAATAAAAAATCTGTGAACAGTTACTATGGTATCACTAATGTATTACTCCCTCCGTCCCTAAATAAAGTTCCCATTTGTGTTGGGCACAACATTTTAGGAGATAGTTAGTGGTGGGGTATTTGGTATTACTTTTGATTAAAATATAAGGTTTGATTGGAGAGAGAAAGTGTTTTAAAGAGATAGTTAGTGGTGAAAGTATTGATAATAATATTATTATATTAAGTGGACCCCTTATGTTTGTGAAATGGAAACTTTATTTATGGACAAAACTTGAAGAAGAAATGAGAACTTTATTTAGGGACGGAGGGAGTATAAGAGTAATAATAGAAAGTAATACTATTACTCAAAAATATATACATAGAGATACATAAAAATTGTGAGAATAAAATTTTGACCATTCCGTGTCACCCTTTTTTCATTAAGTCATTAAAATGCAAAAATAAAACTTTTATACCCGTATTCTCTAAAAAGTGTCACAAAAACTTAAATGTATCGATATTTTACATTATGTCACTAATACTAGTATCAGTACATGACACTTTCTTTCTAATGTTCCAATCAACCAAACCCCGATGTATGAACCTTCTTTCGGAGCATTTGGTTTGGTATTTTTTTCAATATGAGGTAGCTTTCTACACTTGATTTTTTATATCAAACACTCGATATCTTGTTCGATCATAACAATATTTTCCAACATACAGTATATGTCAGCTATAAGAAAATGACATTTAGTTATTTAAAAAAGTACTAGGTTAAAACCCGCGCGATGCGGCGGGCTGCGAACTATATATTCCTGGAGATTAAAAGTCCACCATGAAAACTGTGTATAAAATAGAGGTAACACGATAAACCTAATTAAGTATAAAATACAGGGAAGAAATGTCTGTTTATGCGTGTTACTGATTAAGTAGAAACCACAAAATTAATATAGAAGATCACCTTTTCAAATTCATCGACATAGTACTTAGCAGTTTTCCCGAGCAAGTAATTAGCATCCCGATCAAACATGGTTACAGTTATAACTCCAGTGTTGTCTTCAACAACCACCGGAATTTTAAACCTTGGTGACATAGTTACGAAAATATTTTATACGGGTTACACAAATTTTGGGTAAATCTACTAAACATTATATTAGTGATATTTACCATGGAACAAAAGACGGGGGTTTTCCTTTACATGGATCTTTAGAGCACACTTTAATAGACACCTGATGACTTCCTTGAGTTCCGTCTTCGTTTTTCACCATCAACACCTTTTCTTCCATTCTACTTTTACAATAGGCACACGCGTTGTAGTACCACGGGAAATCATCACCTACGCCGGTTATGGTGCATAACACAATAACTTTTTTAACCTGTTGCAAATATTATAGTCCAACTATTAAAAATCATCTTTCTAAGCATGTATAGGAATTACATGTTGTAAATTAAAATTTAACATTTTAAAAATTGTACCTCAGCAGGAGTCAAGATATCAACGATAGCTACAAACTTTTGGTTTATTAAAAAATCATCTTTAAAAGAGTAAGAAGATGTAACTTTCTTGGTGATGCTTGACGGTGGAGTGTCCATACCCGATTCAACAATCAAAGTAGTCATTATGTAGTTAGGAAAATTGTTATTATATATAGGTATGACAATATAAGTGCGATATAAAAGTATACGTATCAAATGGTAATTGAAAGTTACTTATGTTTGAAATCTTGTATCTCTTTTATTCCACTGTTGACAAACACACGAGTTGCTTCAAAGTAAGTGGCAACCGATGTGGACCTATACATTTAGAAACGAATCACTTATTAAAGTTAGAATATCGACAAATTAAATATCAGTTATCAGAATAGTTAATATTATTATTTTTATGATTTCAAAAGTACCCTTCCAATTGTCTATCTTGGCAAATTGAAGTATTATTACGACACGATCGGTTGGTTGTATGGAGTCTAGGTAATCATTCAAACTATGAGCATGTTCCCCCCACAAGGTTATAAGGATTTTTGCACCCCTGTAATTAAGCAAATTCGATTAGATTTTGACATCAAATATTTTTTTTATTTATATATATAATAATAGCAACGAACTCTATGTTTTTTATTTCGATTGGCAGCTTGTGCTTGCTTCTGTCTTCACTTAAAGAATTAAGGCTTTCAACGACGCAAATTTCTCCGATAACATCTAAAAAAAGTATCATTAATTAGTACGGTTATAGGGGTAATTTAACATATAACTCATACATAGTAAAAATGGAGTTAATTTTACCAATTGACTTCGAGACTAGTAATGAGTTATTCAAAATGTTCTCGTATGCAGCAAACTCAAAACCATGTAATGGACCAGACCACTCAGCGCATTCTTTAACAGTTGTGCTTGATTAAAATGAAAGCTTTTCATTCAGGCCAGTAAACGTAAAACTTGACTTGGACTGCCACAACTTACCTCCTCTGATACAGTAAACACCGTCTTCCTTCAATTGTTTTTGAAATCTACTCATCAGTTTAACGTAGATAGAAGCTTGAATCTTGTCTCCCTACAAAAAAAAAAATGGATAATACATACGATGTTAATTAACAATTAAAACAGTAAATATAATATTTTTACGTAATGATCATTTATCGAATATGGTTAAGAAAAATACCTCCTCGTCAATTAACAGCATCTCAAGTGATATTATCTCATTTTTATTGTTGAAGTTCGTGTGGGGCCACATTCGTAGAACCCTGATGTAACACCGCAAAATTTAGAAAGCTTTTTTTTTTTTAAATGCCCGGAGGCGATTAGGTTATTCTCTAGGTCAGTTTAGTTTATCTTAGTTTAGTTTAGTTTACAAACAAGGTCCCACAATAAGCTTCCAAATACACATTTCTTAAACAATACATTAACGGTGTCACTTAAACGTCATGGCTCATTTTTAAAACATATCAAACTGAGCTTGATCAATCATCCCGTCCAAAGCACCGATCACCTGAAAAGGTTCAACGAGGGAGGGATTAGCACAAAGCTAAGTGAATGAATATAATCTACAAATTCTGTAAAGCCCAACAAGCTAGCATAGACATCTCTACTATCTAAAAGCCACCTAACCACGTATCACTGTTCACTAAAACACGAAAGTTATAAAACATCTCCGGTTGGGGAATCACTGTTTGTTCGAGAAGATCGGGGTCCTGCCGGAGCCTTAAACCATGGTCGGCCAAAACCACGGTAACCGATAGCGTTTCGTATCCAACACCAGGGCAACTCCCTCCCCTTAACCATGCAACAAATACAGGTAAGGTCGGATACCCTATTAGTCGATACCCGATGCCCAGCCGTTCTCCTTCCGACACTGACTTCTCAAACCTCGGTTGCCACTTACCGAGTCCTCGGTTTCCAATCAAACCGAGTTGTCGCTTCCAAACAAGCCAAGTCTCTTCACATATGTGCACAGAACCTATTTGACTTAACACTAGCAAATAGGCACTAAACTAGCAAGCTAGATACGAAATTCACATCGAAGATCAATGCAACTGAGTTCCCATCGCGAACTCGAGTTCGCGTCGCTAACTCAGTTCGCGTTCGGGAACTCAGGCGCGAAGTGTTCACGATCAACCCCCAAAATCTCTGTCTCGAGTTCGCGTTTCGCGAACTCCCTGAAGCTGGTACATTTCCTGCATTTTCAACAAGCATGCATATACCAAACTAATTGTAACCAAACACAAGTTGGAGGTTAAATCCACTCACCGAAACCTTCCACTTGCCGAACTCAGAGGTCTAATGTTTCTGAGTCCCGATCCCGATTCCTGTACACCAAAGGAATACCGAATTAGTATATAATTCCACCAAATTATAAACAATGTTAAATATACATTTAACACTAACACTTGCACCACATGAATAACTAAACACTTGCAATATCATATAAACATTTCATGACCATATCATACATATCCAACAAGTCAAACTAAGTTGTCGAGTTGAGTTCTAAAGCTAACTTCTCAAGCCCACTTCTCAAGCTCACCTCTCAAGCTTAAGCTCACTTCTCAAGCTTACCTCTCAAGCTTACCTCTCAAGCTCAAGCTCACTTCTCAAGCTTACTTTCCACCAAGTGTTATAAATACTATTTCTAACACATAATCATATTAAGACCACTTATACATACACAATTCAACAATTGAGTCATTCCACCACTTAATCGCCCGAACGGGTCAAAAACCCGAACATGACTATAACACTTCCAATTTCCATCAATTAGCACAAAAACCCTATAACTTAGCAAGTCATAATCATGTAACAATTCATCAAGTTCAAAGTCACCAACAATCCATGTATTTCACTTCCAAATTACTAGTTAACCATTTTAACCAAAAAACATCCAAACACTAGTTAGCATTTCAACAATCTCAAATTCTATCTTTTATACAAGATCACATACATACCACTTACTAGTTCATAATTTAACATAAATTATCCAAACACTATAAAAATTAGCATTTTTATCAAATCTCACCAAACTTGACACAAATCATTAAATAACATTTCTAGCATGTTAATTTAACCTTTCTAGTAATAAAAGTCATACAACACCTAAATGACATTTTACACCAATATAACAACTAGTTTACTATTTAAACATAAAATACCAATTAGCTCTTTAACTAACAATTTTGACTCAACGCTATCACAACTAGTCATTTTATCAATTAACACAATAGTTGATTATAATCACAACTAACATATTCAACATGTCATTTAACATAACTAGACATAAATTCCATAAATCACAATCTTACTAGCAAGTCATAACTAGTTACCCAATTCTACAAGATTAACACTTTTCTAAACTAAGTGTTTTAATTTATAATAAACTCATGTTTTGCAAATAACTTCTTATTTATCTTTTCCAATGAATCTATTTAAAAGATCATTAATTTCTTGTACAATAGGGTCATGCTTAACCTAGTTGTACCATATGCTAGAATACTTGTACCATAGCTAATTCATCCACACAAAGTCAAAACTCACCCACACAACACACACACACCCACGTACACACACACATACACTAGCACATCTTGCTAAAATACTTGCACTCATATAAACAAATACAAATTACATGCCAAACCTTGCAAGAACACATAATATACCATCCATAGCAAGATTCACTAACAAAAACCCAAGAATCATAAACCCTAGTTTAATCAACTATCATGGAATCGAAAATAAACACCCATAGATTAAAGCTTACCTCAAGAGCTATCCAAAAACGAGATCCATACAAGAGAAGAACATGATCTAAGCTAGAATTCTCCAAGAAAAGCTCAAGAACACAAATGGGTTTTGGTGGTTTTTAGAGAGAGGTTAGAGAGAGAGAGAGAGATATGGATAAGAGTTTGAGAGGTGAAGTGATAAAGATGGGGCTGCCCCCATCTCCTTGTCCGTCCAAATGGTGGGAGGGAAAAAGGACAACTTTTGTCTTCTTTTGACATTTTAACAATATGATTCAAAAAGTCCCTTTCGTAGTTAATTTATTTAAAAAAGCAAACGGACTCCAATTTTAAAAACGAAAGCATTTCTGAACACGAAATCCGACAAGGAATCTAACGATATAAAAATCACATTTTCATTTAAACATTTCAGAAAACGGATATTTTAATCCCTTGATTAAAATATCACAAAAGGACAAAAGGTCAAACAATCAATTTAACATTTAGTCAATTTATTCCACATATGGTCAAATAGATATTTTTCCAAATATCATTATATACCTAAAACAACTAGGCCGGTTTTAGGATGTTACACCTGACCTTGAGGTGAATTTTGTCCTTGAAATCATGAATGTTTCTTATAAAGTGCAATCCGACTGTTGACATGTTATGAATACCTTACACAAAAAGATTACGAAAGTCATACACGGTAGGAATAACATTTGTATCAAAAGTTTAAGAATTGAATGAAAAATCAAAGTTGCGGGTGATAAATAATACCGTTGGTTATGATCGTTTTCTCGGTTTTTTGATGAAAACTATGACAGGTTTTCTTGGTTTATGATACATACATTTATATAGAATGGAGGTAATACGGATTATGCATTAACAAATTAAATGAATACTAATGCAAAGATTTAATCGGTAGTTATAACATGAAGAAAAAAACGTATACGTTAAATTGAAGTTGTTAGTTAATGCAAAAATTTAATCGGTAGCTATAAGCATGAAAAAACGTAAGCATGAAATTAAAACGTATAAATTACAATTAGTGGAGAAGTAAATTAGCTATGAAAAAAACGTAAAAATCAATAAATTACCATTAAGGATTATTGTTTCTTAAAATAAGAGTAGAAAAACGTCTTATTTGTAATGGTTATAATGATTTACTTGAAAAAAAAACGTATGGTTTAAATGATTTCAATGTTAAAATTAAAACGTATACGTAATTATCTCTTTATACCTAGTTATAGCATTGACTGACCGATACGGTTTTAAGAACTGTGATATATAGAGTCAAAATATGTGTTGTTTACTTAAGTAAGTCTTTATACCTAGTTATAGCATTGACTGACCGTTTCTATTTTAATACCTGCTAAAAATGAATAACAAAATGTATATCGTATAATTAGGACTGTATATTGGTATCCGATATAAACAAGTGGTTACCATTTATTATCTCTCACAGTGTTAAGCATGAAAAAAACGTAGGGGAGAAAAAAACGTATACATAATTAAGTCTTTATACCTAGTTATTGCATTGACTGACCGTTTATGTTATAAGACCTGCTAAAAATGAATAAAAAATGTTTTACTAATAAAATGTAGTCTTTATATTGGTATCCGAAATATCCATTTGTTACTATATATGATGTCTCACAGTTCGCAACGGTCGATTCCACAAACGAATTTACACGCTTTTACACATTTTAATGACAACGTCTTTACTCACTTTCCAAACGAATTTACACGATATCATTTAATTGGTATTTAAGTGCTTTACTATTTTGATCGGTTTATTTTTTCATTCCTATTGTGTGAATTCGTTTTTCTTCAATTATTAAATATTATAATGAGTAAATTATGCAGAGATTGTTACCACTAATTTAAATATTCAATATTAGATTAGATTTCCATATTCATACACGTTTAATAAGGGGGGATTCAATACGCTTTTTAGTATGGTCAATATAAAATACAATCAAAATGCAATAAATTTCTCGGAAACGAATCTTATTATGAATCTTGGTACATAAATCAATAAGTCAATATCTATTAAAAGGTATGTTTAGTAGGGGTAAAAAGCAATAAGTCAATATCTTTATACGGTAAATCTAAATTGCCAGTAATAAGGACTTTTTTTAACTCGCATTAGTCACTAAACTTCCGTCCAAACAGCGATTTCAATTGCTTGTGGTTGATGTTGACGAAGTATCATTTTTGAGGGTGATTCAATATAGGTGTTATTTTTTATATAATTTGTCTTTTAAAGATGTAATGACCATTTATTATGGTTTCTAATTTAGGTACAAATGGAATACCCTTTAAACGTCATTAACAAACTGTCTCATGATTTTCCAATTATTATGACACATTAAGAGATAAAAAATAAGTAATAGGGTGTGAAAAATGAGATAATTCACACATCACAAACTATAATTTGTGTAGTTGCACTAAATTAATTCGTTAACAAAAACAATTATTGGGAAAGTGAGTAATTTATATAATTAAGCCAAAGCATAATATAAAAAAAGCACCAATAGTGTAACAGAAACGTTATGTATGATACAATTAATTATTGTTGTTACATTCGTAGGGTCTGTTTAAATGTTGTTTGTGGGTAATTCAATAGACGCTTATTTCCATAGAGGGGAGTTCTTAAACATCTGAAATAACTTTTTGGTTGTGTGTCAGGTGGGACTTCGGGTTCTTCATCACATAAAACAACGGCATCATCATATTGTACTATCAGATGGATGCGTTGAAGTGCATATGCTTCTGGCATTTGCGGGTTGAACTCAATATTTGTAACGTCAGTAGAAACAGGATATTTGACTGAAATGTAACCAAATCAAAAAGAGATATAAATATTTTTTTTAAATAAAAAGTCTGTTAGGTAAGTGGGTATGACCAATTATGGAAAGTAAAATGAATATCGAAAAAACTGGAATTAACCTGTTGATGTTCTAATCAGTTTCACGCGAGCTGCGTACACGGTTATGTTTTCAGTAGCAGATCTGCCAATCATTGTCGCCGTGGCTGACGGTATATGATACAAGATGATCTTTATCCGGTTGCCCCTGTCGGAGATTAAATTTTTTGCATCATATTTCCTAAACGTGGTGATCATGTAAATTAGGTATAAAGACTTACCGACAGTCATGCAGCAGCATTGCACATGATATCCGACCGGATGTAAAAAAAAGCAACCGTTCGAATGTTTCCAGCAACATCTGTGAAAGGGTTAGTAATTACGCCAAAATATTAAATAATAATATTTTGAAGTATAACACGATAAAAATGTAACGTAGACGCACTAATCAACATTTGTCGAGTTGTTTGATCATGCAAGAGCCATGTCGGAGATCTGACCAACGGGTACTTGGGGAACCAGGCATCTTCTCCATTCGTAGTTTCTGCAAGCTCGGTTTTAGTGTTGAATATTATTGCCCATTCATTACGAACAAAGGTATAGTTGTCAAAGCGAGGAAAATAGTCGACATCGTTGTAATCAATTTTGAAATACTTTAAAGAAAAGACATTGTCTTCTATTTTTCGGCGTTCGTATGCCGAAACTAAGATGGGGGGATAATCGCAGCGAATTTGTGCCTCTGAGAATAAACGATTATTAGTAAAAAAAAATAAAGAGATCGTATAATAATTATTAGTAACTTACAAATCTGTCAAGCACGAACAAATATAATTTGTTATGTTTGTGGTCAAGCCAAACATATTCAACTCGAACAAATTTGCATTTGTACCAGTAATGTGGATGCCAGAGGTCTTCAAAGTTTTCAATCGATTCATATCCATCAAATTCCTTCGAAAGAGAAATAGAAAAATATTAGTTAACACCGAATTTATGATTTTAAGTAAGAATTTGAAACTCTGAATTTAGTCAAATAGACGTTACCTCTACTTCTTCAACTGGTCGTGGCAGTGGCTGGAGCACTGAAGCACTATATTGGGTGATTAAATCCAAGTAGAAGATAATATGATTGTAAGTTTTCACGTCGTTTGTAGCTTTCACAACAACCCCATCGTAAGTAAAAGTATAGATATATATAGCTTAGAAAAAAACGTAAAATTCAATATATCTCTGCTATATAAAAAATGCACATCATACTTGAATAAAATGTATGCTTTAAATGATTTCAATGTTAAAATTAAAAACGCGATGGAGATGTAAATTAGCTATGAAAAAAACGTAAAAATCAATAAATTACCATTAAGGATTATTGTTTCTAAAAATAAAAGTAGAAAAACGTCTTATTTATAATAGTTATAATGATTTACTTGAAAAAAACGTATGCTTTAAATGATTTCAATGTTAAAATTAAAAACGCTATGGAGAAGTAAATTAGCTATGAAAAAAACGTTAAAATCTATAAATTACCATTAAGGATTATTGTTTCTAAAAATAAGAGTAGAAAAACGTCTTATTTGTAATGGTTATAATGATTTGCGTCTACACGACTGCACATTCAAAGCACAGTGTCTCAGTGTTTCGTTTTTGTACCAAAAATGTGATGTGGTGTAGTGGTAAGGTGCATAAATGTGTTTCTAGAGAGGCCAAGTTCGAAACCTGTTAAAAGCCTTTTTTCCCCCATTAATATGTGGGTTTAAGACCTTCCAGAAATGGCAGACATATTTTAAGACCTGCTATAAGTAAAAAGTCATTCCTCTATTATAGATAGTAGAGATAGAGATGAAAAAAACGTAGGGGAGAAAAAAACGTATACATAATTAAGTCTTTATACCTAGTTATTGCATTGACTGACCGTTTATGTTATAAGACCTGCTAAAAATGAATAAAAAACGTTTTACTAATATAATGTAGTCTTTATATTAGTATCCGTAATATCCATTTGTTACTATATATGATGTCTCACAGTTCGCAACGGTTGATTCCACAAACGAATTTACACGCTTTTACACATTTTAATGACAACGTCTTTACTCATTTTCCAAACGAATTTACACGATATCATTTAATTGGTATTTAAGTGCTTTACTATTTTGATCGGTTTATTTTTTCATTCCTATTGCGTGAATTCGTTTTTCTTCAATTATTAAATATTTTAATGAGTAAATTATGCAGAGATTGTTACCACGAATTTTAATATTCAATATTAGATTAGATTTTCATATTAATACACGTTTAATAAGGGAGGATTCAATATGCTTTTTAGTATGGTCAATATAAAATACAATCAAAATGCAATAAATTTCTCGGAAACGAATCTTATTATGAATCTTGGTACAGAACTTATGTGGTACATAAATCAATAAGTCAATATCTATTAAAAGGTATGTTTAGTAGGGGTAAAAAGCAATAAGTCAATATCTTTATACGGTAAATCTAAATTGCCAGTAATAAGGACGATTTTTTAACTCGCATTAGTCACTAAACTTCCGTCCAAACAGCGATTTCAATTGCTTGTGGTTGATGTTGACGAAGTATCATTTTTTAGGGTGATTCAATGTAGGTGTTATTTTGTATACAATTTTTCTTTTAAAGATGTAATGAACCATTTATTATGGTTTCTAATTTAGGTACAAATGGAATACCCTTTAAACGTCATTAACAAACTGTCTCATGATTTTCCAATTATTATGACACATTAAGAGATAAAAAATAAGTAATAGGGTGTGAAAAATGAGATAATTCAAACATCACAAACTATAATTTGTGTAGTTGCACTAAATTAATTCGTATAACAAAAACAATTATTGGGAAAGTGAGTAATTTATATAATTACGCCAAAGCATAATATAAAAAAACGCACCAATAGTGTAACAGAAACGTTATGTGTGATACAATTAATTATTGTTGTTCCATTCGTAGGGGTCTGTTTAAATGTTGTTTTGTGGGTAATTCGATAAACGCTTATTTCCATAGAGGGGAGTTCTTAAACGTCTGAAATAACTTTTTGGTTGCGTGTCGGGTGGGACTTCGGGTTCTTCATCACATAAAACAACGGAATCATCATATTGTACTATCAGATGGATGCGTTGAAGTGCATATGCTTCTGGAATTTGCGGGTTGAACTCAATGTTTGTAACGTCAGTAGAAACAAGATATTTGACTGAAATGTAACCAAATCAAAAAGAGATATAAATATTTTTTTAAATAAAAAGTCTGTTAGGTAAGTGGGTATGACCAATTATGGAAAGTAAAATGAATATCGAAAAAACTGGAATTAACTTGTTGGTGTTCTAATCAGTTTCACACGAGCTGCGTATACGGTTATGTTTACAGTAGCAGATCTGCCAATCATTGTGGTCGTGGCTGACGGTATATGATACAAGATGATCTTTATCCGGTTGCCCCTGTCAGAGATTAAATTTTTTGCATCATATTTCCTAAACGTGGTGATCATGTAAATTAGGTATAAAGACTTACCGACAGTCATGCAGCAGCATTGCACATGATATCCGACCGGATGTAAAAAAAAACAACTGTTCGAATGTTTCCAGCAACATCTGTGAAAGGGTTAGTAATTACGCCAAAACGTTAAATAATAATATTTTTAAGTATAACACGATAAAAATGTAACGTAGACGCACCAATCAACATTTGTCGAGTTGTTCAACTGGTCGTGGCATTGACTGGAGCACCGAAGCACCATATTGGGTGATTAAATCCATGTAGAAGATAATATGATTGTAAGTTTTCACGTCGTTAGTAGCTTTCACAACAACCCCATCGTAAGTAAAAGTATATATATATATATATATATATATATATATATATATATATATATATATATATATATATATATATATATATATATATAGTGTCCAATTCAGCGCAGAACCATTTTTAGCGACAGAACCACAGAACCATTTTAATTTTTAATCTGGACCGTTTATATTTCAATCTATGGCTGATATGTAGCATGTATTTTATTTATATTTAATTATTAAATAAATCTGGATTTTTGTCCGTTTAGGGGTACAATCGGAATTTAGCATACAGAGGTTATTTTTAGGGGGTATTATACATTCCATTCGTGTGCATTATTTCCGGAAATCTCGTTTTGGAACTTCCCCTGCAATCTCGATACCAGAAGAACACAAATCTTAAAATTGACAACTAAATCTCCGAGATTTTGTACATATTTTGATTTTACATAAAATCAAATGCCCATTCCCCTTGATTATATAGATACGATCGGATCTCTGAAAAAGAATTAGGGTTTTTTTTGCACAAATGAGGTGAAGAAATTGAAATCGAAGCTTCAATAACTTTGTCAGGTGAGTAATTTATTCGTAATCGTTCTTCTTTTTTAACGAAATTTGTCATATAGTTAGTGTTATATTACGAAACCCTCATGTTCGTTCTTATTTCACACCAATGTTTCAGTTTGTTTGAGTTCGTTTTTAAAATCGTCAACTGAATCTCTGAAATCTTTGATATTGTTCGATTTTTCATATAATAAAAGACGAAATCGCGTTGATTTTATACATCAGTTCGATTATCATCGCCAAAATAGGGTTTTTATCGGCATACTGATTTATCAGTTTGTGTAGTTTTTGTTTTTGTGACATTGGGTGTTTAACTTTTGGAAGTTTAGCTTACCTGTGACTTTGAGTTTAAAATAGGTGATGTTGTGTTATCTTATGAATTCAGGTGTAAGGAGAAGCGGTAGGAAGAAGGCAACATTGGTTAACTATATTGAAAGTGGGAGGCTAAACCGATTGAAACAATTGATGCGACTGATTGTGAAGTTTATACTCAGCAACACAATCTGTTATAGGGATTGAAAGTGTAAACATTGTATGTTTCGGTTATATATGTATGTATTGAAAGTGTAAACATTGTATGTATTTGGGTTATACATGTATTGAAAGTGTAAACATTGTACGTATTTGGGGTTATAAATGTATTGAAAGTGTAAACATTGTATGTATTTGGGTTATACATGTATTGAAAGTGTAAACATTGTATGTATCTGGGTTATACATGTATGTATTGAAAGTGTAAACATTGTATGTATTTGGGTTTATCATAAACATTTAATGTATTACCATAAACTTCATATGTTAAATTTAATGTATTTCCATATGTTACATCCGCGATAATGAGAAAAAACAGACTTACCATGTTTTAAGGAATCCAGCGCACACTTAATGTATTTCCATATATAACCGATTTATGTATTTTGACTCATATACCCTTTTCGTATAATAAAAATAAAAACAAAAAAACATTAAATGCTGCAATATGATTGGCTAGAAGATGGTTCTGTGGTTCTGTCGCTTAAATCGGTTCTGCGCTGAATCGCACCATATATATATATATATATATATATATATATATATATATTGAGAACCCAGATTTCAAAAAGAACTCTTATTAACCAATCAGAATTTAGTAAATTAATTTTGATTTATTTAATTAACATTAATTATCCAAGGGTATTTACGACATTTTACAAAAAAAAATGTTTCCTTTTTTTGAAAATTTCCTAAAATTTAGGAATTATTTTCAAAAATATATTATTATTTTGTCATTTTTATCGAGCCGGTTGTGCATATATGTTTGTTCGGATAATTAATGTTATGTTTCCATAATTAGTGTACATCTATGTTATTATTTAATAATTGTTGCATATATGTTATTTACAATTTTGTAACATAGACATATCTTCCTTTACGGTAGAAGTTGATTTACCAAAAACATATATGTAACATAAAACATGCATGTAACATAAAACATACATGTTGAATATAAATGAAAAAAAAAACTAAACTTCAGAAAAACGGTTACAATAACACAATGTATCCAAACAATAACATATTTGCATTTAACTAGCTGCTCGTGTGCAAGATATGGAACATCTAACTTTTATTAGCAAGATCACCCACTAGCCCAATTTATATTCCATCTAATTTTCTCATTTGTCTTTCGATAGTGAACACATCAAGCAGAACCTGTTCCTTAACAAAAAAAAGTGCTAAATTCGTCCTTTTCAACTTGTGAATGTTCTTTGTATCAATCACTGCAAAATATAAAGAAAAACATATATGTTTAATATTTATAAGTAAAGCTCACTAGCCTCCATCAAAAATCAATATAAAGAGTAGGTGCAGATTGTGGGAGTCCCACACCTTCCTGCCAAAAGGAAACTCTTTTTTTCTTAAAAATAAACCTACTAATTTGCTATTTACTATACTAAAAGCTAACATTAGATAAAATAAAATAACCATATTGACATGTTGTAGAGATCTCTCGAAATCTCAGTAGCTATGCATCATGGATTATATTATTATTTCTTAAAAATAACAATAACAAATTAAAGGCAAAACCATGAAAATCGGAAACCCCAACAAATTAAAAGCAAAAACAGGAACAGTAAATTAAAGGCAAAATCATACAACAAATCAAAGGCAAAAACATCATTTTTCTCATGTGAAGAAACAAACTCATGACAACATAGTGACGATGGGTAAAGTATTTAATTTCATTTCAACCATACCATCGAGATAGTCGGTAAAGTATTTAATTTCATTTCAAAAACGTGAAAACTTTAAAAAAGTTTGTAAAAAGAAACAAACAGATCAATCAATTTACCGGCGACTGGTCACGGTGGCTGCCGGCAGCGGTTGGCGGAGTCTCGGCTGCAAATGGATGTGTTGCCCAGAAAAAAAACTCAGAAATGAACCGATAACGCAACACCAACCAGATCTGGTGCAAGTGGACGATGGAAAAACTAATGGCCGCCGCTAAATCTTTACTCCGGTATATGACGGTGGTGCGCGTGGCGGCGCAGGACTGGGTGTCCGGCTGAAAAGTGGATACCAATGTGGTCGGAATATTGTGGTTGTTTCAGTGACGGTGGCGGTGCACCCTGATTTGGCCGGTAAAAGGTCAGATCTTGGGGTTAGAAAAAATGGTGGAAATGAGCATTTAGAGAGAGAAACAAGAGTGGGGGAGAAAATGAGGGAGTTGCTGTACGTGGGTTTAAAAGGATAGAGATATGTTATTTTTAAGGAAGAGATCGAGTTTTAATATTTTTTATTATTATATTACTTTGGTAAATACCTAATATGCCCTTTTCAGTTAATTTTTACTTAAAATATAATTTTCATTATTTACAAAATTGCCATGAATAATCTTAACCTTAAAATCTAATGGCCCAAATTGATTAATAAAAAGTTCTCGGAGTTCTTTTTAAAATCAGGGTTCTCAATATAATCATTCACTATATATATATATATATATATATATATATATATATATATATATATATATATATATATATATATATATATATATATATATATATATATATATATATATATACATATATATATATATATATATATACATATATACATATATATATATATACATATATACATATATATATATACATATATACATATATATATATATATATATATATATATATATATATATATATATATATATATATATATATATATATACATATATATAGAGCGGTTCATGCGAGAACTGCGAGAACCACTTTTTAGCCAATCATTTTGCTTAATTACAATTTTTAATCTAAAGGATATTGTAGTATTTTTAACACTAAAATCATTTTATTAAATCCAGTTTCCTTAATTAAATTAATTCATTTTTAACCTCAATCCTATTTTTTAGGATTGAATTTTGTAATTTGTAATTTTTTTCGCAATTTGTATGTGTTCATTGACGAACGCCTAAAAATAACTAATATTTTTTTTTACTATATTTAACCTGTTCAGCATAATAATAATGTGTTCAATTTGCAAAATTTACAGATTTACTAATGAACAAATCTATAATATACATAATGAACAAGTCTAACAAGGAATTTTATTAACCTTATTTAATGTATTCAATGATGAACGAATGAACAAAGTTACAAAGTATGAACTAAAACCAATGATACAAATCTGAAATTACAAACTGATGAACAAGAACAGATCTGAAACAGATGAACAGATCTGAAACACAGATGAATAGATCTGAAACAAATGAACATATTTTCGCTAGAAGTGATTTGCGACTTCACCGGAACCCTATTGTCTACGAAAAGAAGCTGCATATAAAGAAAGTGTTCATTAGTGAATATCAATACAAATCCATGTGTAGTCGAATGAAATAAGAACAATGTTCATTAAAATGAAATAGTGTTCGTTAGTAAAAAACAATGTTCATTAGTGAATATCAGTGTTCATAAATGGAAACCAACCCAACCTGGGCAGAAGGAATAGCCAATTTGCCAACTTTACTTGGAATTCCATAGTTTGCAACAACAAAAAAAATTAATAAATTAAGTTAAGTGAAATAAAATGTTCACTGTTTTCCTATATCTCAAGAGAATAAAGAAATGAATGAAGACTTTTATTTTAACTATAATCATCATCATCCAATAAAAGATGTATACTAGAACCTCAATCGGTAAATAAGATGACAAGGTTATATGGATTTAAGAAAATAATGGCACGATTTGGTCAACTAAATGCCAGAACATGTAAAATAAATGACTTTTCGTAAATGCAGACCAACTTAATGCTACAAAACTTCATATATGATGTTGGACAAAAATGACTTTTTGTAATGTGGCATTTAAATTCAAATACTCATATTACAATACTTGCTACTCTCTCAGGATTTAACGGCTTTATGTTGTCCCCAATTTGGTGTTCTCTTAAGGACCACAATAACAACAATAATAACTGTTATCATCTTAATGGGGAAATTTATTGTGGTAAAGACTAGAGAGACACAATTTTATAAGAGAGTTGGTGAAAAATTTGTGATTTTGATGAAATTAACAAAAGTGGGAATGTAATATGTACTTGGAATGCAGTGACCAAATTTGACAATTTTCATGAAACCCTAATTATAATTTTTATTAAAATAAAATATTACGGAGAAATTAGTACCTATTATCCAAGTAAATCAAACGGAATCATAGTTAGTGGAAAGTGAAATTGAAATGTGTTCATGTTCAAACCCTTTAACAGTCCGCCGGCGGTGATGTTTCTGGCCGGTTACCGCTGATCAATGAAGAAAACGGGCAAAGAAAATACGAAAGGGAAGAGAGAAACCCAAAAAACACACACAAAATGTGTGTGCTCAAACCCCAACAGATCGTACCTCATCAACGTTAGCATCAACATTTTGCCCTAATTTCTCCACAAGTGCAGGTTCTCTTTGGTAACAAGAGAGAGAGAGAGGCGGCACCATTTTAGATCGGTTGGAAGGAACGTGATACACTAAACTCTTGTTGGGTCTCATATGTTGTAACCAATAGTCTAGGGACCATTTGTGTATTTAGTCTAAACTTATGCTAGGTATAAATAGATAGTTGTAACCTAATTTCTATAACCTTTGCCCTAATTTGTAATGTTCTTATCTAATAGCAAAGAGTTCTATCCATCTAAATCTTCCAAATCCTAATTGTTCTTGCTTAATCCATTAGTTTAATCATTGAATCTGAATCTACAATTGATATCAGAGCAAAAGTCTTCATAGATTCGATCCAAATCAGCTGTGATTAAGCATATTTTTGAAGATTTTGATGGGTTTTTGAAGAGTTTGAAGAAAAAGTTGAAGAAAATCAATTACAATTCAAAATCGAAGGTATGATTCAAGTTTTTGATAGTATAACATTGTTCTATTACTGATTTCGAGCAAATCAGTAGCAAATTTCATATTAAAATCATCAAAAACAAGGTTTAATTTCGTTTTTAAAAGTTCAAAAATGAAGAACATGAAGAACACCATATTTTCGGAGCTTTAAAGCTAAAATCGAGAAAATCAGAACTTGTTTTTCGAAAAAGTGTTTGAATAGGATTGTAGGTAATTGAAAATCGAACGTTTTGCAAAAAGAATCACTCGATTTGGTTAAGAAATGAGCAAGTTATGATATTTTTGTGAATTTTTGAAAAAAAATCGAGATCTGATTCAAGTGTTCGGCCCGAAGACTATCTCCAATCTCGGCCCGAACTTCTCAATAAGTTCGGCCCGAACTTCTCAATAAGTTCGGCCCGATAACTCCACTGTTCGGCCCAAGAACACAAAAGTGTTCGGCCCACAAAAGATAGAACGACGTCGTATTAACCCATTAAACAAATTAACATTAATTTAAAAGCTGACATCCCAGTACAAGTTTTAATACAATTTTTAATTGAAGAACTTTATTGAAATACACAATTTGCCGTATCTCTATCATCAACTTTCTTAAACACTCAAAGTTTTAGTTGCTCACTCTCTCTCTTCGATCAATTCTTGCAACCACTGCAACACATATCCTTCACCAGTGACACAACTACCCATTAACCTGCACGCCTCTCGTCTCCGGCAGCAACTCCGCCGCTGGTCACCACCACGGTCCATCTCCGCCGCTGTTCTCCGACCGTCTCTGCACCATCGTCGTTTCTGCCAACTGTCACAACCACCACCATCTTCGTGAGCCTGTTTCAACAATAGTTTCCGACGACACCCACCGATCATCTTCTCGGTGTCGCCTGCAACAACACACCATCTCCGACAATTCACTATTCAACAAGATCTTCTCCGGCAACCCAATCCACCACCTCTCGTCATTTGTTTTCGATAATCCACTCCGTCAACACCACTGTCCCGCCGCCTACCTCCGCCATCAATCGTCTTCTCCGACATCTCTGGTTTTTCGGCACCCACCTCCGCCATCTTCTCCGGTGACCGCTCAAACGGATCATATAGTCCAAAAGGAGATCATTGTTCTAATCCAGTCGAATTTGTGACACCACCCGTTTGACCATCGGATGACATCGCCTGTATCTTGCTGACATCATCACCGACCCCATGATCAGCAAAAGCTTGTTTCAGTTCACCCCCTTCATTCATTGAACAGAAATTTCAAAATTTCAAACCGAACAAGAATCAAAACTTTCAAAAAAGGAAATCAGTACATTTAAAACAGATTCCGAGAACTTGAAAATTCAAATTGATGAACTCACAAAACAACTTCATGAATCCAATCATTTGAATGCTTTGAATATCGAAAAATATGATTCTGTTTGTGATGAAAATCAGGTTTTGACTGATAAAATTAAGCAACTCGAATGTAATTTTGGATCAGATTCACAAAAACAAATCAATATTTTTAACATTGAAAAGACAAAATTGCTAGATCAAATTACATCTCTTGAATCAGATGTTTGTTTGTCACAAACTGAAAACGATGGTTTGAAAATTAAGCTAGAGGAAAGTTTTAAATCTAAAATCATTGACAAAGGAAAACAAGCGGTACATGTTCCGATTAAGATTTACACCGGTAAATCTTCAAAACCTGTTTCTAAAAAGGTCTCACAATTCACAACTTATTCACTTCAAAAGAGTAAAAAGTTGTTTGTGAAACCACAATCCTCGGAACCTAGTACGTCTAAATCAAAATTTGTTTTGAAATATTCTTCGATTCCAAAGCATTCAATGTCTACGACAAAAAGTTTAACATACACGAGAAAAGATATGTTAGCTTTGGCACCTAAAACTAATCTTAATTTTAAGACAACAGTGAAAAATGTTTTTGTTTCTAAGACACCTAAGATCTTAAAAGAAAAATGGATTCCGTAAACTCCAAAATCTCATATAATTCCTCGGAAATTATTTGAAAGTGAAACATCGAGTTTCAACTTTTCTTGGAATTCCAAATCTTTACATCAAATCGATACAACTTATCGATGGTTTCATTCTAACATTAACACCATCGGACCCAAACAAATATGGGTACCAAAAGTTGTATGATTTGCTTTGCAGGAAAAATGACTTATACACATTTCAGTGTATAACTCGAGCTACAACAGAATGGCTTGTACACACTTCAGTGTATGACCCGAGCTTCAAATAAATGGCTTTCAAGTATCTCAGCTTGAAACCCGGACCTCAACGGTCAATGGCTTCTAATCAAATCAGATTCAGAACTCGCTCATAACCAGAAAGCATTAAGCTCAATCATACGTAACTGCAAAAACTCTTCTCCGCCCCTCCGATGATGTATAAGGTACGTTTCTACAACTGACAACTTTTCAATATCTTTGTTTTGTCGAGGGGAAGAAATATTAATTCTAGGGGGAGAATTAGTATTTTTAGGGGGAGAAAATTTATAAATTCAAAACAAACGTACCCAAATCAAAAAACGTTCTATGTTTGTAACGTTAATTATAAGTCGTTGTAATATCCGTAAACGATCTCTTTACTAGATCCCTAGTAAAGATAGCATCTGTTTATTACAAATTCTTTTAATTCTCGTTACTTACTACTTCAAAATACTTACCTTCCCATGGTTTTGCCAAAACCGGGTCTACTTTCCCAGGGAAATATTTTTCAGCCGTTGGTAAATGAGAGGGTATAGGTCTAGGGTATAGTTCTAGGTGAGTGCAAGGTGGTGTGAAAACATGATAACTTAAAGAAAACACACCTTTGAGTGCATCCAAACTGTCTATAAACCGGGCAACCATACAAAAAGGTGATCATTCATGTGTTGAATGTTTCACTAGACTTAACTGGCCCAGTAAAGCACGTGCACTCCACCACCAACCACTCAGATTCCTATCAACAGGAATTTGTTTCAATTCATCAGGGGACGTAGCACATATTTTATCGACTACTCATTCGGAGTATGTTGGTATTGAAATTATTAACCTACTGCCCCGGGTTACGTCTCGCTTCAATGCACAAAGTGTCTAGATCTCACCGTCAAATATTTCCAATATAAGACACATACACTATTAAAATGAATCTCCGTGAATTCATCGGAACACTCATAGTGGCATCACAAACTGGTGCTTCACGAGGATTGAGTGGAAATCCTGCTAGAGCTAAAATTATGCCAACTCTAAATGCAGGTCACACAATTGACTCGACCGTTGTGCAAACGACTATTGAATCAAATGATGTGTTAACGGTTACTCTATGTGAGACCGGTATTACCTACAGTGTTCAAGTTACTGTGCCTAAAATTTCGATCTTAAAGGCAACGACTTATGCCGGAAACACATACATTTCCGATAAAAAATCCATGTAAATCATTCTTAAAATGTAACATCATAAATGCTGATCAATTACACATGAGTGTTATAGTTCACTCTCAAATAACTCCTATGATCTGCTATAACCGGCATGATCTTCCCCAGGAGCCACCTACAATATAGGACATACTGTAAGGGTCCATAGGTCTAGGTGAGCAGAATCAAGTATCACGGGATCTTGATTGGGGTGCGCATAGGTAAAACTTGAGAGGGGGAATGAAGTATGGGGTGCAATTCAGCTAAATACATGGTAAAATGAAACGAGGGTGTAGTTGAAAATTAAAAAAGTAAGCTTGAGTGGGGAGGGTGTGACAGGGTTAAAGAAAACGAAAAACCCTTACCAAACCGATTAAAAGCCGGGTCGCCACTTCTCTATCAGATTGCATGTGTTGCTCTCTGATATTGAAAAAGACATCATGGACCCAGTGATGCAATGAACAACCCCCCAGCCACTCAACTACAAAAAGTACTTGTTTCAAAATCACGGAGATTACCACATACACTATCGACATCTCATTTGGAGATTGTTGATATTGAAAAAGAGGACCCACCTCCAGTCCTCGCCTTCGTTTGTCCACGAATAGAGTCTAGAATCGAATTAAATATCTCTAGGACACAGGCACTCTACCAAGCATATCTTTGTGATATTGCCGGAACATTCATAGTGATACTAAAAATATTGGTATTCCACGATGATTGAATGGAAATCCTACCAGTGCTAACATCAAAGCCAACACTGAACGTAGGTCACACAGTTTCTGTAACTGTCGTGTTAACGGGAAATCTATGTGATCCCGGGTTACCCAACTGGAATATGGTGCAAGGAATGGATGATCGAACTCCAACATTATCAACATCGGTCAAAACATCAACAACGGTTAACTAGCATTAAAAGATGAAATATTAGACCGTATGCCTACACCATAAACCATGTCATAGACGTCAGATGTTTATCAACAACGATCTGGGTCTAACTGATAACATGTGTTATATATTGATTCATTCAAAATATGAATATATCATTATTCAACACATGTTTATCAATGTGCTTCGAAAATTCTTCCTCATTCCACTTCGCGAGTCTTCACAGATTTCATGATGATTCAGATACATCTTGTTCATAATGAGGAGGAGAATATTAAGGAGATTTTCGATATGCACAGGTTAATGAAGAATAAGATCTAACGGGGAGTAAACATAATTCCCGTTAGGAAATAATTGTCTGTTTGAGGGGGAGCGTAAACTTTATCAGCATTTTACCCTAACAACAATTATCAAAGATCACAAATCGACAAAGCCACAACTTCAAGAAAGGACTTCCGCTGCTAACCGCTCTATCTATGGGTCTACATTCTGTTGATTTGCCTGAAGTCTTCTGGAATACTTTATATTGGTTGAAAAGCCAATTTAAAAGTATGTCTGTCACCGATTATCTAAAGCTGATGCTGATTTCTCAATCAAAACTGCTCAACGATTTATCACTCAGTTCCAGCTTTTACAAACGAAGAAGACTTCAATGGTTTAAATGATAAAATGTGTTATATATTGATTATTACAAAAGATGTATAATCATTATTCAACACATTTTTATCAATGGGCTTCGTCAAATTCCACTTATTTCGTTCCTTAACTCCTTAATTTCAACTCGTAGAACTTCATATTTTACATGATGAATCAGATAAATCATATTCATCATGAGGGGGAGAAGATACATTTCAGATATTCTTTTTATAAAAGAATTTAATGCATTCACCGAACATTCTTCTTAAGCCCAATCTGCGGGAACAAATTTTGGAGAATCCTTTAATTGTATGGAGATTATTGATACGTTAGCCCAGTTTACTCAGCATTAATAAGATATATGCACCAGTTATGGGGGAGTAAACAAGAAACCAAAGATCTATGAAGATTTCAATTAGGAAACTCGTTCACCGGGGAGTAAATTTCAAAACGTTTAATCCAACTCCCGTGAAGTAATAATTGTTTGTTTGAGGGGGAGCGTAACCGTTATCAACATGTTACCCTAACAACAATTATCAAGAATCATAGATCGACATAAAGCCACAAACTTCAAGAAAGGACTTCCGTTGTTAACCGCTCTATCATTATGGGTCTTATTTTTAGTCGATCTATATGTATCTTCAAATTAAAGTCTTCAAAATACTTCTTGTGGTTGAAAAGCTACAAGAAGTATTCCTTTTTAAATGTTAACAAAACTCAAGCTGATCCTGGTACATCATTATTCAACGAAATATCTTCCAGGTGCAGCTTTGGCTAAAGATGAAGACTTCGAAGATACGAGTCCCAGACTATTGTTACAAAGGGGGAGATTGTTGGGTCTCATATGTTGTAACCAATAGTCTAGGGACCATTTGTGTATTTAGTCTAAACTTATGCTAGGTATAAATAGATAGCTGTAACCTAATTTCTATAACCTTTGCCCTAATTTGTAATGTTCTTATCTAATAGCAAAGAGTTCTATCCATCTAAATCTTCCAAATCCTAATTGTTCTTGCTTAATCCATTAGTTTAATCATTGAATCTGAATCTACAACTCTCTCTCCACCCATTATTATACCATAATTAGCTGTGTTTTTTTTACCATTATAGCCTTCTAACCCTAATCTTTTAGATTAAAATTTTTAATTATCTACGAAATTGCCATCAGTTATTTCAACCATTGATCTCTTAATCTGATGATCCAAAAATTGTTCTCGTAGTTCTCGCAATTTTAAGGGTTCTCGCATGAACCCTTGTCTATATATATATATATATATATATATATATATATATATATATATATATATATATATATATATATATATATATATATATATATATATATATATATATATATATATATATATATATATCTTAGAAAAAAACATAAAATTCAATATATCTCTACTATATAAAAAACGCACATCATACTTGAATAAAATGTATGCTTTAAATGATTTCAATGTTAAAATTAAAAACGCGATGGAGAAGTAAATTAGCTATGAAAAAAACGTAAAAATCAATAAATTGCCATTAAGGATTATTGTTTCTAAAAATATGAGTAGGAAAACGTCTTATTTGTAATGGTTATAATGATTTACTTGAAAAAAACGTATGCTTTAAATGATTTCAATGTTAAAATTAAAAACGCGATGGAGAAGTAAATTAGCTATGAAAAAAATGTTAAAATCAATAAATTACCATTAAGGATTATTGTTTCTAAAAATAAGAGTAAAAAATGTGATTTGTAATGGTTATAATGATTTGCGTCTGCACATTCAAAGGACAGTGTCTCAGTGTTTCGTTTTTGTACCAAAAATGTGATGTGGTGTAGTGGTAAGGTGCATAAATGTGTTTCTAGAGAGGCCAAGTTCGAAACCTGTTAAATGTAACGACCCGAAATTTGTAAATAAATAAATGGGACAAAAATATGATAAATAAGGATAAATCGTTTAAAGAACGTAGGAATTGGTTTCGCGTCGTTTGGAGACCGTACGAGAAAGTTATGGGCGAAACCGGGTCGAGACAAAGTTGGAAAAATGCAGCCCTGGCTGCATTGGAAGTTCGCGACGCGAACTTGTGATAACGATCGGGAAGTCGGGCCAGGTAGTTTGGCTTTGGGTCGCGAAGTAGTTCGCGTTAGGTTAGCGATCGCTAAGTTTGCGTACGATGTGCGGAGTTAGCGTCGCGAACTTAGTTCGCGCCGCGAAGTCTGGTCGTGCAGCATTAAAGTCGGGTTTGAGCTCATTTAATGCATTTCAAAACCCTAGTTTTCTCCCACTCGAGCTTGTGAATGATTTTGGGTGTAAATCATCATTTGAAGCTGATTTCTTCATCAAATCTTGTGATTCTTCACTTCTAGTTGAAGATCTAAGGTATATCTTCAACCCTTTGTAGTTGTAGCTTTAGATCTAAGGATTTAGAAGCTTGGGGGTTGAAACCCTAGTTCTTGGGGTTATGGGTTATGGTGATATAAATGGTGTATACACTTAATAGATGGTATATTAACAAAGGAAACAAGTGTATGATTATGATTTGTAAGAATCTTAAGGGTTGGTTAAACCTAGGGTTTGGTAAATCATCATATTTGGGGAAATGGATTGATGGGTGTTATCTAGAGGTAGATGAACACATTGGTAGTAGTTTGTGATGATAATCTTGTTGTGATAATTGTTTTAGACATTCGGTGAAGTGTTGAAGTGGACGGATTGTGAGCAAGGAACCGGCGGAAAGAATACGGTTAAAGCATCTTTATTGCTAAGGTGAGTACGTGTGGAAATTTACTGAGTACATAGCCTATGAAATACATTTTATTACTTGTGTTATGGTTTATTTGCTTAATTGTGTAGACTAGTAGCTAGTAGTTAGTTATATCGATAGTTGTATTGAACTAACTTGTTTGATGATGAATGTGATAGCCGAGAACTAGTTTGACATAACCCTTGAGTTATGGTGAGAACGAGATGGCGTGATGCTAGTTAGTTCGGGGGCAACCCGATAACTAGACATGGTGATGTTTCTAACTAGTTCGGGGGCAACCCGATAGTTGGATTTATGGGTGCTTTTAGCTAGTTCGGGGGCAACCCGATAGTTGAGCACGTTAGTGTTGCTAGTTAGCTCGGGGGCAACCCGATAACTAGAGATGTGTTGCTAGGAAAGCAAGGTTTGGAGTCACCATAGGGTGACTATATAGATGGATGAAATTACTTGGTTGTTGATTTCTTGGGTAAACGATTATTATTATTATGGGTCTAAACCCATGTAGCTCACGAGACGTTTTGTCTCACGTACTCCTTGTTTTGTTTTGCTATGTACTCAGGTTCGGGATCGAAGGCATAGGTACGCATGGATAGAGATGCGGGACCTAGATTAGAAGAACGCTAGATTGGATTTAGTCTTAGCTTGGTTATGATCTACTTTGTAACACCTACTTTTATACTCTGATTTCATACCAAGGTTTTTGTAAATCCGAATTTGAGGATGTTCTTCTATTTATAAAAATGTTTTATTTTGGCCAAAATTTTGTATTAAAAATTGAGGTGTTACATTAAAAGCCTTTTTTCCCCCATTAATATGTGGGTTTAAGACCTTCCAGAAATGGCAGACATATTTTAAGACCTGCTATAAGTAGAAAGTCATTCCTCTATTATAGATAGTAGAGATAGAGATAACTGTACGTAGGTTTAGTGATAACTTTTCAAAATTGTAATCGCAAGTTCTATTTTTATGAAGACTTTCTCAAAAGAAAGGGGAAACGTATGAATTTAGGTTTCACTCACATTTTTTTTTTTTTTTTTTTTTTTTGTGTGCACAGTGTACATCTTTTAATGACTTAAATACATGAGTGGACGGCGTAATACAGAAATTATAAAGTTAAAAAGAATTGAGAAAGATTGGCAAACCCCTTCTACATAATCGCCAACCCTAACCTATTCTTTACTTTGACTCTAATCTTGTCCATGCTTATTTTGGCCTTTTAGGAAGTGGGGGTGGTAGAGATGATTTGGATTTTGGAGGGGTTATTTAAACTTAATTTTTATGTTGTTAATAATACCTAACATCTAGTATATGTATATATATACTATATTGGTGTGCTGGTAAGTATCATATGCAATTATATATTATGGTGAACAAAAGTTATTCAGTTACATAATTTTTCTAATAATAGTACGGTACCCACACTATGGGTCAGCAACGAAGATGAAGAAGATGGCGGTGATAGACGGTAGTGAGGTTGGTGGTATGTATGGCTTAATGGAGATTTAAAATAATGTATTTGCGTCAATCTTGACATTAAAATCAGCCTGCCTTAAAGACAACTAATTACTTTCAATTGAATATCAAACCTTGAACTTCTGAATCTAGAATTTAAAATGTGCAATCGATAAATAACATTATTAAAAAAAGCTTCCGAGTACCCAACAGGTTGCAACCATCTTAGAAATTTGTGCTAAAAGTTACCTACAAACATAAATCATAACAATAATAACAAATTCATTTCCTTACTTACTAACTATTTTCTTTTTCCAAAATACATGCATATAAAATAAGTAACTATATAAAATGCAATTATTTATATAAAAGTATTTATATTGCTCATCCCTTTATAAGCATTTTATATGTTTAGAATCTTCTATCATTCGGATTAAAAGAAATTTTAGATGTTTGTTTGTTTTTCACAGTATAAACGGTTTCAAACAATTAGGAAACTGCATGTCACTGTGCAGCTGGTCGTTGCACAGCAGTAGCTCGCTACATCAACTGGTTACAACTATGTCTATCTACCAGCTTGTCAATTCACCAATTGATCATTTCCGCCCATACATTCCTTAAGAAAATTTCATTTTCGTTTCGGGGCAGCTGGACCCCCTAGGGGCGTTACCTGTTGCACTCCGCAAGGGGGAGTGACCCCTTTGACCCCCAGCATTTTGTGCGTTCTCCTTATAGATCATACCAGCATCATCTTGGCTTTATACAAGTGTGATCTCTGCACCTTCTAACTTGTACTAGAACCAAAGTATGAAACTCATGACATATATATTATTTCCATTATACTACAACTGGAATAGGTAACACCGTAACACTAAAATTACCAACAAGCACCTGCTTTGTGAGTAGTAAGGAGCTGTCGTGGTTGAACATTTATAGCCATAATGAAATATATTTTGTTACTTATGGAGATTGAACTTGATATCTCCTGATAATTTCACTTTTATTGGAGTCCAAATCATACTAGTAGATCATTCTTCGTGTTATATAACACAAGGAAAAAAACATATGTGCGTGGACAAACACATGATGGAATTTTAGTTAGATTATGTGTGGTTTCTTTGAGTCTTTCTTAAGATCTATACAACTAGCATTTGGTTCAAAGATAAGTGTATTCAATATCATGTTGTTTATAACCATCTGGTATGGCCTAATACTAAGGGTTCTCAAATGATTTCCTATAGGTCACGGGTTCGCATGAGTAAACATTTACGTTCAAAAATGATCACGACAACGGTTAAGCCGTGTACATCACGAACAATGTATACTCACCGCGTGGAGCCCTTATAGCATAATTGCGGTTTTATGTAGATGTAGCATCATGTTGTTATATACACGATGTTCTCTATAAACTTACTTTGTTATAAGTCACAATCTTATAATAATAAGTCAAACTTCTTATATAAATAAGAAGCAAGAAGCATTTAAAATTGCTTAAATATATAAAAACACTAAAATACTTAGGCATGAAGCACATTAAATTTTATAAACTCGCGGAAACGGCCTTTTCTGGTGTCAACGATTTGGCATATGAAAACTCAAAACTAAATATCGATGAGTAAAAGCAAAGTCAAGTAACCCATCTGGGTTGTTTACAGTAAAATCAATGAGAAAGGCGATAGATTTTTTTATGTTAAAAAGAACCGATAAGGGAGATTTCCCTTGGTGCTCATGGGTCCCAAGTAAGATCGGGATTCTCTCATGGCAAGCCTATAATGCCAGGTTACCGACAAAATCAAACTTGATCCACCGTAACATTCCAATCATTTTCCCGGATTGTGTATTATGTGGAGCACATTTTCGTGAGCTGCACATTTTCAGCACAATTAATTGCTGAATTCGGTAGGTGGTGGGGGTGGACTTAAAAGATATTCACGACATCGGTCAGCTATTAAAATGCGGGTCAAACATCGGCTTGACAGGGGATAAAAACAAGGCTTACTTGGCGGCAATTCAAAGCCTAATATGGAGCATATGGAAATACCGTAACGGGAAGATCTTCGGGTCTTTAAACAGAGGAAGAGATGCACTAAAATTTAGCGAAATCCAAAGCAACTCATTTTTTTGTATAAAGAATAGGGCGAAATCCATCAAGCTTAATAATAGGTGGTCGGATTGGTGTAAATCCTTTGTCCTGTATTTACTTTTCTTTCTTTTCTCTTGTTTTATGTTTTGTAATTTCCTAGCTTCTTGCTAGTTTTTATTAAAGCCGTTCAAAAAAAAAAAGCAAAGTCAACATGGTAAACTTATTAGGCCTCTCTCAACAGTAGCGCGTCACTAAACCCGTCAGTAGCGCCACATCATCACATCCTTACCGACACGGTACTGACACGGTCGTGCCAACCATAACCCATCACTAACACATCACTAACCCTTAAAATATTACATTTAACCCCCTCCCCCCTCACAAAAGCCCCACGACGCCATACCCCTACCCGTCGCCACCCCGACGTCTTTCTACTGACGCGCCCCACGACGCCGCCGTGCCAACGACGTCCTCCATCGACGGGTTCAAAGTTGCCAACGACGGATGCATTTGACACACCGTTGGCACTAACCTTAGAGGTTTCAAATTTATTCTCTTGTGTGAAATATTCTAGGAGAGGGAAGTGGTGTGCCAAATAAATAGCTGCCACGTGTGAAGGCGTACCGGACATCACAAAGGGTAATCCGGTCATTTCCTACGAGCACTAATAGGCAAGGAGGTGATGGCAAAGATTGATAGAGTGATGACGTGTTGAAAAATTAACGGCGCGTGTACGTTGACGTGGATCGCGAGATTGGTTGTGAGTCTTGTGACGGTTAAGTTTGTTAGCGGTCGGCTGCCGGCTCATTATGCGTCAAGCTTCTTTTATCTCTATTACCACTTACCCAAGGCTTGTAGCTATTAGTATCCAAGGAGAATTTAAGGTGTAGCTATTGATCATGGGTTCAAGTCCCGTCGTGGACAAAAAAGATGGAAGGTTCGAGGGAAGGCATACTGCCCCTTGTGGATGTCATTGCCTAGACTCGAACCACTAACTTACTAACTAGCCGTTAAAAAAAATCTCTATTACCACTTGGTATAATCTCGATAACTGGCTTTAAGAGAAGATGAGTTTTTTAAGAGAAATGATACTAGCGTTTAATATTTGTGTTTACTTATATGTTTATACATCTGATCTAATATTAGTATTAAAATCAATAAATGATGAGGAAAAATAATTAATAAATTACACATGTCAATTAATCATATGGACAAACACATAAATATGCACAAATAGTAAACACCAATACTATTTCTCATTTTTTTAAATAAGTGATCCGTATAAAATAATTTTATATTAAAATAGAGTAAAAGGAAAGGAATAATTTTTTAAATAAGTGATGATACTTACATAACAATTTTTATCTACACATAATAATTTAATACTAAATGAAAATTATATTATTCCTTTCCTTTTACTCTATTTTAATATAAAATTATTTTATACGGATAAAAGTTATTCTTTAATATCAAGTCCAATTTAAATGAACCATCTAGAGACTAATTACAAAAGCTTTAATACCCATGTCAATCCGGTCAGTTCAACGGGGGGCCTGGATAAGAGGGTGGGACAAAACTCTCTGTTTTTTCCTTAGTATCGATCAACCCGGTTCCACCCAGATGGGTATTATAAAAAATTGGCGACCCGACAAACTACCCGATCTAACCCAAAACCTAAGTCTCACGGAGTCTAACTTTTCACTTTTCTGATTCTCACATTCTTCTGTTTCGATTTCTCATTCAAACTCAATCCCTCACAGTGGCGTAAGACCAACACAAGGTAAGAGTTAACACAACTAATTCATTCCTTCACAGCCCAACTTTCTGTTTTGATTTCTCATCCAACATATTAATTTCTGTTTCAACTAATTAGTGACTTAATTCATATATGTTTCAACTACGATTTCTATTTGTATTTCAATAAATTAGTGACTTAATTAATTAGTGAATTGGAATCGATGCAACTGCTGTTTTTGGAGGGATTCATGTGAAGAGCTTCGTTATGATAAATAGATGATATAATCTGTATGTCAGTTATGTATCTCGCATTTACAGGGGAAAATTATTTACTAAAATGGGGTTTTTACAAGAATAATGTGGCTGTAGCAAGTTTTAGGTGTTCTGGATGATAAATATATAAATTGAGTTTTATTGTATTTCTTGTATATTTCACATTACAGGGATTGGTACAATTTATACACAAAGATTAACAAGCATAAAAGGTATGTGGTAATGAGGATCACGTGAATCATGGAGGTAGACGTTGGGATGAGCTGTATGTGGAGGGGACACAATCATTTCCTTAAAGGTATATTTCTATGTTTAACACTCCCCCTCAAGTTGAATAGTGAGATCACCAAAATTTAACTTGCCTAGTACTTCTTGTAACGAGTTTCCGCTAACGGCTTTGGTTAGAATATCAGCAAGTTGATCTTCAGACCACACAAATGGAAGAGTGATGCTTTTTGCTTCTAATTTTTCTTTGATGAAGTGTCGATCCACTTCTACATGCTTTGTTCGATCATGTTGGACTGGATTTTCAGATATTTGTATTGCAGCTTCTTTGTCGCTAAAGACTTCACTAGGTTTCTTTGTAGAATACCCTAACTCAGTAAGGAGCCGTCTCACCCATAATACTTCAGTTATTCCTCTTGCAATTCCTCTGAATTCTGCCTCTGCACTAGATAAGGCAACCACCTTTTGCTTCTTGCTACGCCATGTTACAAGATTTCCACCGACAAGGGTAAAGTATCCTGCGGTTGATCTTCTGTCGTTTTTTTCTCCTGCCCAATCTGCATGTGTATATAGCTGAGTTTCAAGATGACCATTTGATCTAAACATGGTCCCATGTCCTACTGTCCCTTTGATATACCTTACTATCCTTAAGACTGCGTCCATGTGGGGTTTTTGTGGTCTGTGCATGTACTGACTCACTACCCCTACGTCGTATGCTATATCTGGTCGAGTGTGTGATAGGTATATTAATTTTCCCACCATGCGTTGATATATCTGAGTTGCT
This sequence comes from Calendula officinalis, assembly GCA_963853835.1. Lineage (NCBI taxonomy): Eukaryota > Viridiplantae > Streptophyta > Magnoliopsida > Asterales > Asteraceae > Calendula > Calendula officinalis. The sequence goes on along the minus strand of OY970827.1, from coordinate 36,313,501 downwards.
TTGTTCAAACCCATAGCTTTTCATAGCTATGGTGAATCTCCCAAACCAAGCTCTAGGTGATCGATGTTTGTAGGAATTTCTTCTGAACATAGAGCTACAGTGAAGGCTTTGGCTTGTTTAGATAAGTCTCAGTTGGCTATGTTGGCCATTCGATACCTACCCTTCTTGGTTTCCCTTTCTGGTGAGTATCTGTTGGGAGGAATGCCTCAGTTTGATCTTGGAGGTAAAGTATATTGTACCGGTTCATCTTCTTGGATTGTGGGGAATTCTTCATCTTCTCGATCTGTTTCCTGCATAATTTCTTGCTCACCTAGATTGTTAGTAGGGGATGGGTCGCTTACCTCGGGTACCAGGGTAGGAGTCGATTCTTAGGGGGCACTGTCTTCAGTATGTGGAGGTTGAGTTTCTGTTGAAGTATCTTCAGCATGTGGATGATCTGTGGAAGGATTGTTTTGGTTGGTCCTTGTGTCTACTGTTTCAAGCCAACTCAGTGTGTCGTTCATATTATTCGTTTTCTCCCCCTGACCACTGATGTTGGGGTAGTAGTATTCGGTTTCTAAGAAATCACAGTTCATTGTAGTAAACATACGTCGAGTTAAAGGGTTGTAGCATCGGTAACCTTTTTGGTTTACCCCGTATCCAACAAACACACATTTTTCTGCACATGGGTCAAGTTTAGATCTAGTAGTTTTGGGTATAAGGAAAAATACGGTACAACCAAAGATACGTGGCTTTAGGGTGAGAATAGGAGGAGGTTTAGTGTATTCAGTGAGAACTTGTAACGGAGTTTTGAATTTTAAAATGTGTGTCGGAAGACGGTTGATGAGATAGGCTGCTGTAGCAAGAGCTTCAGGCCAGAAGTATTTTAGGGTTTGAGATTCCATTAATAGTGCTCGAGTAATTTCTAGCAGAATACGATTTTTTCGCTCAGCGACACCGTTTTGTTCCGGTGTATAAGGACACGAGGTTTGATGATTTATACCTTTTTCTTCGCAAAAAAGTTTCATATTCGAGTTAACAAATTCGCCACCGTTATCAGACTTAAGGACTTGGATATTTTCTTTAAATTGAGTTTGGACCATTGTATAAAAGATTTTAAATTTTTCAAAAACTTCATTTTTGTTTTTTAATAAATAAACCCAAGTCATTCGAGTGCAGTCATCTACAAACATAACAAAAAAATGAAAGTTTTGGCCTCCAAAAACCGGAGCGGGACCCCACACATCAGAATGAATTAATGAAAACGGTCGGTCAACTCTTGTAAAATTTGGTTTAAACGTTTTTTGATGGTTTTTAGCAAACACACATGTCTCACAATGTGACTTACAATTTAAAGGGAAAAGTTTAAGAAATAAAGTATGTAAATAACTGATAGATGGATGACCTAGTCTTCTGTGCCACAACCAAGCCTCTCTTTCTGTTGTGCCGTGAGATAACATTGCACTCCCATGTTGGGTTACCTCATCCACATAATATAGCCCGTTCTTCTCAGTGTCACGCCCAATTATCGCTCCCGTCCTGATATTCTGTAAGATACAAAATGTTGGATGCATGAGAACCGAGCAATTCAATTCTTTTGTGACATGACTAACGGATAAAAGTTTATGCGATAAGTCAGGAATGTAAAGGCATTTTGAGAGCTTGAGTGTAGGAGAAATCTCAATACTCCCTCCTGATTTTACATGTATGTTTTCCCCATTCGCGGTTTTTATAAAATTCTTTGTTGGTTTATTGACTGTTGTAAAATCGGACAAGTCGTAGGTCATGGTGTCCGTGGCCCCACAATCAAAGATCCATGATTGTTCACGGTCTTTAGAGTGTTGGGCCATATTGACAATCCCGCCCATACTACTTTCCCTTTCAACATTTATAGTATTTTGACAAATTAAAAAACTTTTATTTAAAAAGGAATTAAAGTCTTGTTTACCAAAAAATCCGTGTAAGTTTGTTTTGGAATCGTCTGTCATTAATTTTTTTTTGTTTTGACAATTAAAGTCATTAAAGGTATTTGAGTTTGTTTTGGAAACATTATAAAAATCAGGAAGGTAATTAAAATCAATTTCCTTTTTATCGGGCAAACATTTAAAGAGGGGGGGGGGGGGGGGGGGGGGCTTGAGTTAATCTCACTCTCACCCCCTGTACCTTCGTGACCTATCGACGACGACGAGGGCAACGTCCCTTCTTCTCCAAAATTGGGGTTTGCAGATGCAACTCCTCCGAACCCTGTTCCTTTCCCGTTTTTCCGATCTGTATTGTTCCCTCCATTCGTTGATTTTCGATCGGTATTGTTGCGATTGGTATTTTTCTTGTGGATGTTCGTCCACCAGTCAGGATAACCGACTGATTGAAAACATTGCTCAGCAGTGTGCCTTTTCATGCCACAAATATCACATTCAAGGTGAGATTTATCTTCTTTAAACACATTTGTTCTTCTCTCTTCCGGCAGCCGGCGTTGTCATCGAGTTGCAAGCCCTGACCCTTCGGTTTCAGTGGCGGCGATGGTGAGACCGGAAGCTAGTCCCTGTATTTCAGAATTAGTTGTTCCCAGAATAGTCTGGTGAGCAGCCTCTTTCCGGACCATAGTGTATGCTGCTTCCGTAGAGGGGAGAGTGTCTAATCGAAGAATTTCTCTCTTGATATGCTCGTATTTTCTGTCAAGTGAATTGAGAAATTGAAAGAGTTTGTGTTCGGATCTGATTTTCGAGTATACCTTAATGTCATCCGGACACTTCATCGGGTTTGGGTCGATCCTGTCAATTTCTCCCCAAATCCCGTGCAGAGTAATCCACAGTTCTTCATGAGAACTGTTGTTTTGTTTGATGTCATTTGCCTTGACATGTAGGTTAAAAGTTTGTAATTTGTCTTTCCCGCTACTGTAGGTGACAACCAATGCATCCCATAAGCTTTTTGCTGTTGGGTATTCGGTAATATTGCCTGCGAGACTTGGTTCAATGTTTTGAATTAGCCACGAAAAAACGATTAGATCTTCCTGTTCCCATTGATCAAAAGATTCATGCTCTTGATCGGGTGGGTTTGCAGTAAGATGAGATAGTAAAGATTTTGATTTTCCGCCTATGGCCACTCGAATCATACGAGTCCATAGAGCATAATTATGATTATTCAATTTGAGGTTGATTTGCAGATTATCGGACACTTTGGGAATTTGAGAATTTTGCGGGTTGATGCTATTTCTGAGTAGGTTAGCAAATTGTAATGACAGATTCTGATCCGAGTTACCGTCTGCGGAAGTAGACATGGCAGCTCGGAGAATTTGTCTACAAGAAGCTAGTTGAAAAAATTGGTAGATGATGAGCTAGCCTGCTCTGATACCATGATAAATATATAAATTGAGTTTTATTGTATTTCTTGTATATTTCACATTACAGGGATTGGTACAATTTATACACAAAGATTAACAAGCGGTATGTGGTAATGAGGATCACGTGAATCATGGAGGTAGACGTTGGGATGAGCTGTATGTGGAGAGGACACAATCATTCCCTTAAAGGTATATTTCTATGTTTAACACTTGATGACAAGTCAGTTGGATAATGGACCTGTGATCTGGTCATCGCATCGGGCAGAGTAAAAAACGCTAGTTATAAAACATTGCTAATTACTTTACAAAATAGTTGATTCTGTTATTGTAAACTCTGGAGGAAAAAAAAAAGGATCCCTAATGTAACATTAGCAAACGGACGAATTTTATATTTAATTAAAAGATGTACAGTGATCAAGAAACCTAAAAGGCTAAAACAGAGCGTGGTAACCCAATGGACTTAAGGTATAGGAAGTTTAATTTACAGCTAACCCAACAATTTACTTTTAACCATAAATTCCCAATAAGCCCAAATTTTCTATATTCCAAATGAACTAAAATATGCCTAACAAGCCCAAGTTATATAGTTCCATTTTCCAGTTTAATCGTTTGCATCTAAAGTCTAAACATGACATTATAGAGGAGCTTATACTTTAGAAGAGGCATACTATAAAGCCCAGATGACATTATAGAAGAGCTTATACTTTAGAAGAGGCATTTTCAAAACATTAGTAAGTTGTTAGGGTTGTTTGATAGTTAGTAGTTAAAACTTCATACTCAAATCATGCGATTTAATTATATCTCTGATGACTATGTTGAATTATGAAAAATTAGTTATGATCGAGTCAGAGATAAGTTTGTACAGAGTCCAACTTTTTTTATTTGGACTGGATCAAGAGAGAAGTTTGGACCGATCAGATAGAATATAAGCAAATTAGACATAAAGATTCAGACCGAGCCCAACTTGGATCGAGTCTGAAATTCGATCCAACAAATAGGACCTTAGTCCACTTAACTAAAGTGGAATCTCTCACAATTTCTTACACCCAAAGAGCTATTGTTTAGTGTCCAAATAGTTTTAGAAATACATCATATGATGAGGTAAATGTTTTATGGATGAGATCTTTTAAGATTGAATCTTATTTGTTTTTTTTCTAAGTCATAATTATCAAGGACCTTTTCTTTGTGAATGTTACTTTATGTATAACATCTCTATGATTTTTTTTATTTATTTTAAAGGAATTTTAAGGTAGTTCTTAATTTTACGTAGTCTCAAATGATTAATCTCAATTATTGATTAATAAGATTTAATGGTCAAAGTTAATCACATATTTTATACATGAAGGGGTATTTTTTCATTTGACACATAAAAAAAATTTGATTTTGATTTTTATTATTTTTTTCGTTAAAAACAATATTTATTTGATAATTACGTGTAATATTTAATCACATGTGATTTTAGTGTAAAATCACATGTGAATATGTGATTGTATATTTAATCACATTTGATTTTTTAGTACAATCACATTATGTGTTATTAGCAAAAAAATAATTCTTTTTAAAAGAATAATAAATTAAAAAAATAATAATTCTAAAATTAAAAATTAAAAATTAAAAAAAAATTAAAAAATATATTATTTTAAAAATGTCCAAAATACCCCTTCATGTATAAAATAAGTGATTAATCTTAACCGTTACTTATAATTAATCAATGATTGAGATTTGTCATTTGGAACTATATAAAAATTTAGGATTATTTTGAATACAATCTAATAATAATAATAATAATAATAATAATAATAATAATAATAATAATAATAATAATAATAATAATAATAGATAGTTCGTATATATATATATGTATTTATCACGGGTGGCTTGTGAAAATCTCATTATATTTATTCGTAAAAAATTATATGCAATACGACAATAAAACAAAAACAATATTCGTTTAAATGACAAAATGCAGTAACAATAAAAATTTCATGATATTTTACACAGTGTTCCTAATATGCAGTAACAATAAAACGTAAAACATTCATAATAAATGACAAAATTCGTTTACAATGGCAAAAATCGTTTACCATGAATGCTACCATATACGAAGTATATAAATATGTTATTAAAAACATTAAGTTTTTGCTTAAATGTGTACAACGAAAGCCTTCCTCCTAATAAATTTATTCCTAATAATACGTAGAACATTCCTAATAAAACAATTTGAATTGCAGGCACATGGAGTCACATGGACGTGTGATTAGGTGGCAGACACTTGGCAGCCATGTCAGCATCGATTAATGACGTCATTATGACGTGGAAATAGCTACGTGCCAAAATTCAAAAACACTTTCTTTTATTATATATAAAGATAAAGAAAGATATGAAGCAAAAAAGAGCGTAAATAGTTTCCTAGAATAACCACCAATGTGGTCGTAATTTAGATGATAGATTTATAAAATATGTCAATTTACCTTTCGTTACGAGACGTAATTTGTACGTGGAATTATCTTTATCTTAAACGAGAATAATTAAATAAAAAAAATCTTAAAATCCTAATTTTTTTTGTTGACAAATTTACTCTCACATAACATAATAAAGACAAAAAGTTAGTTAGATGCGTATAACTTTAAGTCGTATATAAATCAGCTCCCTAAACTTATATACCAAAATATAGCTACCTTAGCTCCAGGCATCACGAATATAGCATAAGAAAAAAGATTCCTAGCATTGTATACTAATGCACAACGACTAGATTTGTATCCAATATAAACAAGACTTTACTTTTAGACTAAAAAAAAAAAAAAAAATGGTAAAGGAGTGTACCACTGACACTGGCCACATATTGTGACCGGACACCCGACCCAGCAACAGGTGCATTCCCCGGCAAATCACCTAACAATGATATCCACACCTCTGCTTGGGCTCGATATACGAGACCCAGCATTTTCAGCACAGAGGGGGACCCACGTTTCAACAAAATTGCATTTTCAAAGACCATCGTATAAAAGTATATTTTTTATAGTTACTTGTATCAACCAACCTAATGCAACTAGATAAAGCTCGTAATATGTTAGACACAATCACAAAAACTAATTAACCATACTAAATTGAGACGAAATTTTTTGTTTTTATTTATCTACTTTTATTGTTTGGTTATTAATAATCATTTCTCAAGCATTTGTGTTATAATATTGGGAGCTGATTCTCAAAAAAATAACTATGTCATTTCTTTCTTTTTTTCCACTAAGGCCATTATTATATTTTGTTATAAAATTGTTAATACTCTACAAAAATTAGCTACCTATGATACTAGATCATCAACTTGTGTATAAGCTTTAACAACTTGTATTGATGAAACATATATACAGCATGTATTTTTATTAGAAATAATTATCAAAATAACCAAAAATAGATCTCTTTTCTCAAAATAGACTTGTGCGATTTGGATTTCTCAAAATGAACAGTACGCCTTGATACTTTTTGTGCAACGCTGGATTTTTTTCTGCGACCGAGCTAAGACTAGAGCATATTTTTATGCAACTAGACTATTCTTTTGCAGTCAGAGGACACTTGTTATACTTTGTGTAGAGACGCACAAGTCACATGGTCGAACAATCTATTTTTGTAACTTTTGAAAGGGAAGTGGTTTATGAAAATTTTGAATGTTACTAGGTTTATTTTTGGAAATCACAAATTCACAAATTCACAATTTTTATTAAAGTTATTTCGTAACAACTAAAGTGGATATAAACGTGTACAGAAGAATATGATACGTTGAGGTCGGGAACTTGGAATGCTATATTCTTCTTTTCTTTTTACAACAATTTAACGAGGCAACTTCTTTTTGTAACAACTTTATATATATATATCGTTGAGATTGAATAAGAATTTAAAAAGCTAAGATAAATGGAATACAATACTCCAAGTTGCGTTAGAGTCAATGTTGGGCACTATAGCATACTTCATTCACTTTGGAAATTGTGTGGTAATTTCTTATTTTGTCATCCTTAGACCGCTGCCAACGGGGGGCGTCGACGGGGCGTCGAGCCACGACGGCGTTGGCACCGAGCTGTCGTGGCCGGCGTCGTGGTGGGCTCGTCGTGGCGAGGACGGGCGTGGGAAGCCGTCGAGGGGGGTTGTGGGTCCGGGGGAGCGTGTGTTTTTTTTTTCAAAAATCAATTTTATATATATTTTTTTTAATACAAATAATTAATACTACACACAACCTCTATAAAAACCCACTATACTCTACCATTTTAAACACACAATCACATACTTCCTCTCTTCCTCTCACAATCACATACTTCCACTCTTCCCAATTTCCATATTTTTCTCCCACTCAATGGATCCAAACGATGACGCCGATGATTACTGGCAAGATTATGTTAATGTAACAGCCGTGTTCGATTTGAACCAAACTATTGAAACGCTTGATGGTTTTTATTTAATGTAATGTGTTTTTTTATTAATTAAAATGATGATGTGGAAATGATGATGTGGAAAGGATGGGTTTAGTGATGGGTTAGTGATGTGTAGGGTTGGCACGGCCGTGTCAGTAGCGTGTCAGTAAGGATGCGATGACGTGGCGCTAGTGATGGGTTTAGTGATGGGTAAGGGTTGGGAGAGGCCTTAATTCTCAACCCTACATCAACCAACGTCTTTTAATAGACTAGGGACAATACTAAACATTAATTTGTCTTGTTATAGTTAAGACTTAAGACAATATAAATCTTCTAATAGTTTTATATACTAAGTTTAATTAAAATATACGTTTAAAACGACTTAGGTGACATTTTCCCCTTTTAGGAAGAGCATATGTCACCGTCGGAACAATTGAGGCAAAATGTCACCTAATTTTTATTATAAGTTTTTATAATTTATGGTTAACGATCTATAAGGGTTTGTTTTTACCGTACCCGAGAACAACTTCTAGTCATTGACAATCCAAAATTTATAGTATTACCACCATAAAGTTGCGTTCAAGAAGGTTCATCATTTTTACGAAGTCCCGAGGAACAAATTCTCAACCATTGATTAATAAGATCTAATTATCAAGATTAATCACATATAATATACATGGAGGGGTAGTTTAGTCATTTTAAAAAAATAAAATATTTTTTTATTTTTTATTTTAGAATTATTTTTTTTATTTTTTTATTTTTTTAAAAAAATTATTATTATTTCATTAATAACATATAATGTGATTGGATACGGAATCACATGTGATTACATACTGAATCACATGTGGTTGTGTACTGAATCACATGTGATTGAACTAAAACATCAAATATGATTAAATATACAATGATATGTGATTTTATACTAAAATCACATGTGATTAAGTACTACACGTAATTATCAAATAAATATTATTTTTTAACGAAAAATAAAAAAATTAAAAATTAAAATTAAATTTTAAAATAAAAATAAAAAAAATAAAAAAAAATTTTAAGTGCCAAATGATCAAAATGCCCCTTCATGTATAAAACATATAATTAAGCTTCACCATTAGATCTTATAGATTAATGATTGAGATTTGTTCCTCGAGATTTCGTAAAAATAATAAACCTCCTTGAATGTTTCTCTACCACCATATTAATACGATGGTGAAACCAAACCGAATTATAGAGATTAGAGTATCCAAATTATTACGGAGTAATTGATTATATAGGTTCATGGTTCTAAAAAGTCCGCCTTGGCTTCACCATGTCTCGAAAAGGCTTAAGGCTTAATCATGCCGCCACGCCTTGGTCCAAAGCTTGGACGTTAAGGCTTGGCGTATGTTAACGTCAAACTTGACTCATTTTTACCCGTCATAAGCTGTGTTTTTAAATGTATTAAAGATATTGAGTCATATAAGCCATATATATAGGTATATATGTATTTATTTAGTTATAAGAATCGTTGAATAAGTCGAAAATGAAGAAAAAAATTGATTAACTATGTTATAAATTCATAATTATGTGTTTATTTTATCTCTTTTGTATAATTATATATATATAATTATAATTTATATACGAAATTGCCGTCTTAATTTACGCCTTGAAAAACGACATGTCTCGCCATGACTCGCCATGTCTCGAGGCTTGACAGTGCCGCCACGCCACGCCTTGCGTTATTTAGAACCTTGTATAGGTTACACAATATCCAAGGTACGCTAAAATTTACCTTGGATTAGACGGTATATTTGTTTGTTATAAGAAGCCATTCGATGATCTTCGTATGAAAATATTTTTAAAATAGAATCCTTAACTATTATATTGCATTGAAAATGAAAAAACACCTAATTCAAAATAAAACAAATAAAAAATGTTGAAATATTAAAGAATTTTGTATACTAACCACCTTGTGGTCTGTTAGTTGCAAGTTCTGTTGCATTCTAAGAGTTTACAGGTTCATGGTTGTAAGTTCCACGGACTTACGCGGAACTCATTGATTAATTGGAGAAGTTTTAAGGAATAAAGAGTCGATCTGATGTTCAAGGCTGGACTCGTACTCATTACAGTTGGTGCCCAATTGAGCTAAGAGAGTTGCTGAAGCTATTCTTTGTTTATCTCAAACTCTAAGTCCGTAACTCATTATAGTATCCTAAAAAGGCATAAAACCATTGGAGTAAATGGTGTGTCGAAAACAAAATTAGCAAAAAGAACATGTAAGTTAACAAATACAACACGTGCTATTAGTGACACAATGAAACCATGAGTTGATTAAACCATATATTACTCTAGTCGCATATGTGGGTGAAACTGTGAAATTGACACATTGAATGATCGAGTCCAAAAGCATATTATCTTGAACCTAGATGACCAAATACATACATAATTTTAGTTATTTCTTTTTAAGTCAAAATGCATTTTAATATCATAAACTTTGTTGACTGAACTTGACAAAACAACTGATTTATTATCCTAACTCATTAATTTGATCACAGATTCTTACTTGACTTATTTCGTTAGACTTTTAACGGACTAAAAAAAATATGTTCGTCTCAATATATTGAGATCATAAGTAAATCAAGTGAGAAAATATGATTAGATTAATCTGTCGGTGTACTAAATCGACAATTTTATCAAGTTTATAATATCATAATGCACATTTATTCGATCAGGGTAATAGAAGACTCAATCAACTAAGTTTAAAATATTAAAATGAATTTTGATCTTCCTTATATATTATTTTCGTGTATGTTTAGTTTTTGTTCTAGAAAACTACCATGACCCTAAACTCCACCATGTCAAACAAAAATAATTCACATGGGGTTGACTCAGAATAAAGTAAGATTATAATGAAATTACATAGAAGTACAGTAATGTTAGCATATGCTTGACTTTAGAATAAGAAAGTCAAAAGGTCCATTTTTGAGTCTATAATGTAGCAAGATCACACGTAGTTAGAGTGAGGCTAAACAGAAGAAGCACAGATTTTAATAAGCATGCCTACCACGTGAAACATATATATTTATAAAACTAAACTTCTTTGCGGAAAAACAGTCAATTTTGTTCCAATAAAAAGTAAAAACCAACTACAATTAGACTTGTATTTTTTATTCAATTGCAAAATCATTATGGTCGTTTGACAATTGTTAGTATAATAATTGTGGATTATGAGAGTACATAAAAACGATTGTGTAATTAGAGCCATACACTCTTTTTTTTGGAAACGGCAAATGAAATAACGGAAGTCTACTCGCAATTTTTCAGCGAGCACCCCGAGTTCGAGCTCCACATAAGCGGGCAAACCCAGCCCCCAAAGGGATTTCCAAGGAAAATTCCCCATATGTGCCCGTGTGAGGTATGAGTTAAATTACGCTAATGCAACGCTTCCAAAGGGATTCGAACACTTGATATGAAGCCATACACTCTAATTTGAAAACTTGATATGAAGCCGAAGGATTAGTGTTGGATCTATACGGGCAAGTCATAAATGTGTTTATCTGCCTAAACTATTTAATAAACAGCCTATATTGGATTCAGTTGTGGATAAATAGGCCAACCCATTTAATTTAATTAATAAATATAATTTAACTTCAACAAGTTTATAACCCGATTACAACTTGGTTACCTGTTTAGTCGGTTTACAACATGTTTAACACGCAAATTAAGTTGTTTAAATTGATGGGCTACATGTTCCAATTTGATGAAATTGTTGGAATTGGTGTCCAACACATCAAATAAACCGGTATTACGGTTCGGGTATTTTTAGAGTCCTATTCGGGTTGCCCTCGAGGAATCAACGAACACGAGAAAAACGTAGTATTTAATTAATTGTTTAATTAAATAGACTATCGGGCTTAACGGGTTTAATTAGTTAATGGGTTATTAATTAATTAAATGATGGTTTCGGGCTTGGCATAGGGACGGACCGGGCTTGGTGGTGACGGGCTTTGACCTAATTAGAGTTTGACTCTAATTAGGGTTGGTACACTATATATAGAGGTTAAAGGGTATTAACCTAAACACACTTGTTTGCTCCTTGTACCCATTCGGCCGAACCCCTTCGACCGAACACCACCGCCGTCGCCACACCACCGCCGGATCGCCGCCTGCCGCCGCTGCCCCGCCGCTGCTCCGCCGTGCCGCCGCCGCCGATCGAACCGAAAGTGTTTTCGGGTTCAGTTTTTCGGTGCTCGTTTTCTCAAGGTGCTTTGTACTACACTGTGGTACATTGTCCTGTTCGTGATCAACCTTGGGTGTGATACGATAGAGAGATTCTTTCTTGGATCCTAGCATTAGTGTGATAACCTGGCTCGTACTAGATCGCAAGGTTTGCAATCTCCTGGTGCTACGAATGTAAGTTTGAATTTATTATTTAATTTGTTTATTAGATAATTCTAGCTGCGTTAGAATTGTAAACCTAACGGTCCAAATAGTTTTAATCGGGTCAATGTTCTACCAAGTTGTTTTTGATTTCCGCCTTAAACAAATTGTGGCTAGATGCATAGAAAACCCAACAGTGGTATCAGAGCGCCATTGGTTTACAAGTCTAATAGTGCTAGACGAAAATTCGAAACCCATAAAAATTGTTTTATGATTTTCGGAATTTCCGAAAATTGTTTTGGGGTTTCCGAAAATTTCAAAAATACATTAAAAATAGGTTTTTATATTTTTCGGTATTTTATAAAATTGTTTTGATAATTACCGAAAATTAAAAATATGTTTTTTAATATTTTTCGAAAAATATATAAAAGAATATATAAAATATTATTTAATATTTAAATAAAAGATAAAATCATATTTATGGATATATGTATTTCTCGGAATACATATATGCCATAAATAGATGATTTGTTAATATCTAGATAATTATTTGAATAGTTTCAAATAAGGAATAAAATTTTATAAGGGTTTAAATTTAGGGATATATATTCTATATATATATATCCGAAAATTTAAAGGGTAAAATAAGGGTATGGATTTCTCGAATATTTTAAATTTGATTGATCTTGTCTTATAATTGTTTATAATTAAGAAAATTATTTAAAAGGTATTATATATGATATATATTAATTAAAAGTGTAATTAGAATATATATATATATATATATATATATATATATATATATATATATATATATATATATATATATATATATATATATAAATTTCGAACTCCATTATATATCAAATAAGATTTGATATTCATCCCTTATATATATGTAATATTATGTAATAATAGTTTATTAAATATTATATATAAGATATAGTTATAATAGGATTTAAAACGTCGCGTCCTCGCGCGTTTATAAAATTAATTATACTATATAGAACTTTAGTAAATGTGATTAAAAGGTTTTAATTAACATAGATATAATTATATAATAGTTTATATATATTATAACTAAAGTTAAATACATTGTCACTTATGTCATTAGTAAGCTCACCCATAGTCTAAGGCATATAAAGGATGAAAAGGAGAGATATGATCTCAAACGGGGTCGCGTTTTTAACACGCCTTGCGCTGACCTTCCCAGCCGCTTCCCTTGTCTTAGAATGGAGCTACCGAACGGACATAATAGGATGATGTCGAGATTAAAAGTATAATCATAAAATTAAACAAATCCTTCCCGTTTAATATAAATGTGAACATCGTGTGCTCTCCACAAGATGACACGCGCCCACATTATAATCTAATTAACGGAACTCGTGTGGTTAACCGGTACGTTAATTATGAGATTATTTTGTGAGTGGAATGATTCTCGCGATACCCAAGCGAACTTGAGCCGGGAATCTACGTGGGTGTCTTGTGGTTGTTTCACCTTCTAATATATGATCCACGACATCCCTGTCATATAGATTTGAAAGGGTATTGATTCGAGATTAACATGCCATTCTCCCAAGAGAATGAATCTCAAAGAACTAGGGATTTCATGAGATTGAAATTGACAATAGTTTGCCTACAACACGAAATTATTCGGTGTGAAATACGGCACCCCTCTTCACATCAAATGACTAGTGGTTGTATCCTAGCCTTATGAATAAAGATTGGGAAAATTATCATAAGGATTATTAATGAATACACTAACAAAGAAATTGTTTCTTTTGTAGATGTCTGCCAACAACAATAACAATAACAATAACAACAATGTCCCACTTCCTCCTCCACCTCCACTTCCGATTGTACTCGCACTACCACATCGACCAAAGTCGTCTTTTAATAAGGTTTCGTCTCGAAGAGGATTCTTCCTTGAGAGAGAACTATTATCCAAAGAAGACAGTGGGAGCAAAATTGATCTTGAAGAGTGTCAAGAGTCAAACGGTGAAGATGTAGTGGAACCTATAGTTGACACTAGCACTCAACCAGAGGATGAGATTCCTGTTGAAGAAAATAATGTAACTCCTACCGTTCCACGTAGATCCTCTAGAACTGTTCGCCCTCCTGAGCATTTTGGTGATTATTATGATTACAATATTGCTGTAGGTGATGCATCTACTGGTAATAGTTTACCGGTTGATGACGATGAGCCATCGAGTTATAAGGAAGCTATGGAAGGCCCTAAGGCCGAAAAGTGGAAAGTGGCTATGGAGAGTGGGATTCAGTCCATGTATGACAATCAAGTATGGAACTTGATTGAGACTTCTCCCGGCATTAAAACCGTTGGGTGTAAGTGGATCTTCAAGAAGAAGATAGACATGGATGGGAATGTGCACACCTATAAGGCTAGGTTGGTTGTAAAAGGTTATACTCAAACTCATGGGATTGATTATGATGAAACCTTTTTCACCAGTAGCCAAGATAAAGTCTATCAGAATATTACTTGCCATAGCTGCATTTCATGACTATGAAATTTGGCAGATGGATGTTAAAATCGCCTTCCTTAACGGAAGACTTACTGAGGATGTCTATATGGCACAGCCAGAAGGTTTTATCAATAAGAAATATCCTGATAGAGTGTGCAAGCTTGAGAAATCAATCTATGGATTGAAACAAGCCTCTCGTAGCTGGAATCTTTGCTTCCATGAGAAAGTCAAGGAGTTTGGTTTCTCTAGAAGTGAAGATGAGTCCTGCGTTTACATAAAAGCTAGTGGGAGCGTTGTAGTCTTTCTAGTACTGTATGTGGATGACATACTCCTTATTGGAAATCGTATTCCTACACTGCAAGATGTGAAGTCTTGGTTGGGAAAATGTTTCGCAATGAAGGACCTAGGAGATGCAGCGTACATACTCGGTATAAAGATATACAGAGATAGAGAAAGACGTCTAATAGGATTGAGCCAGAGTACATACTTGGATAAAATACTAAAACGTTTTAGTATGGTTGATTCCAAGAAAGGGTATCTACCCATGAATCATGGCATAACATTGTCTAAGAGTCAATGTCCCAGTACTGAGCAAGAACTGGAGAAGATGAGTCGAGTCCCCTACGCCTCGGCGATTGGATCGATCACGTATGCCATGATATGTACTCGTACGGATGTCTCATATGCTTTGATCATGGTGGGTCGGTTCCAGGACAACCCTGGCAACGATCATTGGACTGCGGTGAAAACGATTCTCAAGTACCTAAGGAGAACAAAGGGTATGTTCTTAGTGTATGGTGGGAAAGACGAACTTGTTGTGGAAGGTTATTGTGACGCGAGTTTCCAAACAGATAGAGATGACTCGTGCTCACAATCTGGGTGGGTGTTCTTGTTAAATGGAGAAGCTGTCACTTGGAAGAGTTCCAAGCAGAAGGCAGTCGCTGATTCTACATGTGAATCTGAGTATATTGCTGCCAGTGAGGCAACAAAAGAGGCCACATGGTTAAAGAATTTCATTGGTGATCTTGGTGTCGTAACAAGCATCAAGGACCCATTGAAAATCTTTTGTGACAATGAAGGTGCAGTCGCTTTGACTAAAGAATCCAAAGATCATAGTCGAACCGGGCATATACTCAGAAAGTATCACTATGTGAGAAAGCGTGTTGAGGAAGGTGACATCATAGTGACTAGAGTATCGTCGGAAAACAACCCGGCTGATCCTTTCACTAAAGCACTAAGTCGTGCCAAGCATGATGCTCATGCGAGGACGATAGAAATTAGATTTCATAGTGACTTATCTTAAAGTGTTATTCATTTGAAATTTGTAGTGAAAATTAAATTGTATGAATTGATGATTTATTTATAGAGATTAAATAATTTGCAAGTGTTCTATCATTCATATAGTATTTAATTATTCCATTTCAACCTTTTGCATGTTTAGAACATATTCCAAAGTAATCTAAGAGATTACTTAAACGTCCACAGTCAGTCGTTCTCTTGGGAATGAGAACTGAATTAAGATGTCATGGGAGATTTAGTAGATTGTTCAAAGGTATGAACATTGCATGGAGATTGCTGCTACTCTCATGAGCATTTAAAAGGAGTATTTAAATGTTGGACAAACCCACGCTCAGAGAATTACCCCATGGACTTCATCATGAGTAATTGTGAGGCGATAATATCGTATGAGTCTTCAAACCAAGATGCATCATTTCCTTAGTACGATTTCATGATGCATTGGTCTAACTCCAACGCTAAACGTAACTGGTAGCTATACAGATTAGTTTCATGTATCATGTGATGACTATGAAGGAAGATGGTGTAGTTAAGGTTTATTCGTTCCCTCTGATCAAAGTGATAGAGGATATATATCTATGGGCCCCCTGTTGATTTGATGTGACACTAAAGTACCTGCGCAGGTCATGACTAAATTGAAAGTTCAATTATGTAGTCAAAACGTCATCATAGATCTCGAATTAGGAAACATAATCGTAACTAGAGTGATTGACAAGTCCATGTCACTAGTTACATGATATCGCGCAACGAAGGACATATGATCACTTATCATAGGACTGTTTCTGATAGTTCAGAGTTCAGCAGCTGCACATGCTATGCACACTCTAAAGGGTACACGAACGCGTACCGTTTATAGTTGATGAGATGTCCAAGTGGGAGACTGTTGGAATTGGTGTCCAACACATCAAATAAACCGGTATTACGGTTCGGGTATTTTAGAGTCCTATTCGGGTTGCCCTCGAGGAATCAACGAACACGAGAAAAACGTAGTGTTTAATTAATTGTTTAATTAAATAGACTATCGGGCTTAACGGGTTTAATTAGTTAATGGGTTATTAATTAATTAAATGATGGTTTCGGGCTTGGCATAGGGACGGACCGGGCTTGGTGGTGACGGGCTTTGACCTAATTAGAGTTTGACTCTAATTAGGGTTGGTACACTATATATAGAGGTTAAAGGGTATTAACCTAAACACACTTGTTTGCTCCTTGTACCCATTCGGCCGAACCCCTTCGACCGAACACCACCGCCGTCGCCACACCACCGCCGGATCGCCGCCTGCCACTGCTGCCCCGCCGCAGCTCCGCCGTGCCTCCGCCGCCGATCGAACCGAAAGTGTTTTCGGGTTCAGTTTTTCGGTACTCGTTTTCTCAAGGTGCTTTGTACTACACTGTGGTACATTGTCCTGTTCGTGATCAACCTTGGGAGTGATACGATAGATGGATTCTTTCTTGGATCCTAGCATTGGTGTGATAACCTGGCTCGTACTAGATCGCAAGGTTTGCAATCTCCTGGTGCTACGAATGTAAGTTTGAATTTATTATTTAATTTGTTTATTAGATAATTCTAGTTGCGTTAGAATTGTAAACCTAACGGTCCAAATAGTTTTAATCGGGTCAATGTTCTACCAAGTTGTTTTTTATTTCCGCCTTAAACAAATTGTGGCTAAATGCATAGAAAACCCAACAAAAATCATCAACTCTATTAGCTGAGCGAGTCATGTTCAGGTTGAACAATACTAACTCTTCAACCCAAACCTACAAGAATTGACACACTACTAGATAGCGTAAATAGATAAAGAGTTTGTTTTCTTTTGAATTTAGTTATAAACTATATTACCTAAATAACAATTTTCAAATGCTATTCACCTATAGTTGGTGAATAGTATTTGGTTTTTTTTATTTTGTTTTTTTTTATTAATAGTGTGTGTGACTTGCTCTCCGGTACATTATAAGGAAATAAATGTCAAGTTACTCTAACAAAACTGAAATCATATTAATTTATACAGTGGAGAGTTATATAGAGAACCCTATATTTTGTGTATAACCCAATCTAAATAATTGATTTTCGAAATCAACGGATCATGAAAGATACGTGAATGGATTTGATGAGGAACCCTCAAATATTGGTTTGCATGTAGGTAATTCATGTATGTATACATATATGTTATCACGCATGTATGTTATTCATGTATGTATCATAAGTGTTATTTGTGTATGTATGTCTTTCGGTATTTTTGATATTTTTTTAAAATATATGTTTGATTTGGGTTAAATGTTATT
Source organism: Calendula officinalis (assembly GCA_963853835.1). Lineage (NCBI taxonomy): Eukaryota > Viridiplantae > Streptophyta > Magnoliopsida > Asterales > Asteraceae > Calendula > Calendula officinalis. The sequence goes on along the minus strand of OY970827.1, from coordinate 36,295,367 downwards.
GTTTTGCATATGTATTTACTAAATTCTGATTGGGTTAGGCGGGTTCTTCTGAGTTACCATGAAATATGGGTTCTTTATATAACTCGACCCAGTTTATATATATGATGTGTATATTTGCAACTCGCTGCAAAACGTGAACCCCAAATCCTTATTCAATACTAAAGACGGGGAGAAAATCTAGGGGTGTTCACTATTCGGATATAACCGGATTGTCCAAATGGACAATTTGGATTGGATCGTTTGGGTTGGTTTTTGGGTTTTTTGGATCGGTTTGGACTTGAACCAAATTAATAGTTTGGTTTTCGGATTGGATTTGGTTTTCATTGTAAAATCCGGATTATCCAAAAAATCCATATAGTAAACTGTTTGGTTTACATATATTTAAAAATATATCCAACAATTCTAGCACATTTCTAAAAGATCGAATATCTATGGACTATGGAAATTAATTGAATATCTAATGGTTTGAAATCTCACAAGCTATGAATTAGACTTGTTTTTATGTATAAAGTAGTTTATCGTTTTGAAATTGTATATAAACTTAATATTAGTTATGTTATATACTTTTGTAGTCTTGTGAAATATATAGGGCTGTCAAGTCGTGTTATCGTTTCGTGTTTTTGGGTAACAAGACACGACTCGAATTTGTACAACACGAAAACAACACGACACGAAGTCGTGTTTTTATTTCGCTAACACGAACACGACCTGATTAAAAAACGATAAACACGACAACACAAAATAAATAACAAAAATAACAAATTTCTTACTTATTACATGCTAAAAACACGACAAAAATATAACTATCGTGTTAATTTCGTGTTAATCTTTGAACACGACACGACACGACTTCGTGTTTGTTTTACACAACACGAACACGACAAGGACACAAATTCAAATTTAAATTTCGTCCCAATTTCGTTTCGTTTCGTGTATTTTTGTCGTGTCGTGTCAGGTTTTGACAGCCGTAGAAGTATATGAAGAAATAAAAAACGGTTTGGTTCGGACAAATCCAAACCAACCAAATTGTAATTTGGTTCGGATCGGTTTGGATTTAAATTAGTTTGGATGGTTCGGTTTGAACATTTAAAATCCAAAATCCATTTGGATTCACCTATTTGGTTCGGATATATCCAAATTATCCAAACGAACACCCAAGAAACAAAGCAATGGGACCAGATCAAATCCCCGTTTAAATGTGGCGGTGACTCGATAAGCAGGGGGTCACATGGCTGACAAACATTTTCGACAAAATTTCTCCCCATGGTTTGTTTACTTTTGAATTTAGTTGTAACAATGTTTACTTTTTTTCACCATATTATATACTATATGTCTGTTGTCATATACCGTTGGTTTTTGTTTTTAACGTTGAAAGGTCACATTCACCGTATCATACACACCATCTTTTTCACTATGAATCTTTTTGTTTTAGTCAAGAACAATGTGTTTTTGACAACTCAACCTATATTTACAAATTTCCACAATATGAAAAGAAAAAAAAAACGGTCGTTAATTAACAAAAAAAGAAAAACAAGAAGAAGAAAAAAAAACAATGCATCCTGTTTACTTCAATTATTGTCATTCTAGAAAATATTAAATTAAAATTAAGGGACATAGCATAAAATTCTCAAACAAAATGTAGATTGACGGAGAAATTCTAACTCTGGTTGCCTTTGGCACTAGGCCACTAGCCATAATCCATCGACAAGAAATAGCTTGGATAACTCTCTTAGCTCATTGGGATACCAACTGAAGTAAGCATGGATCAAAACCAAGGTTCTAAAAAACGCCGCCATGGCGTCGCCAAAGCGTGAGGCGCGGCGTTGACGTTACGAAACAGACCATGGCGGCTAGGCTAGGCGTGGCGTGAGATAAGGCGCGCCTTATGACGAGTTTTTTGTAAGGCAGGGGAGAAAATTGAATTTTTTTTAAAAAAAATTATAACATATTTAATTATAAATTTAGATGTAACATTTTTTGTAAGCTTTATATATAAATTGTTATATAAATCAATATATCTATAATTTTTATTTAATTTGATGAGTTGTCTTCAAGGAAGTCCAAGGATTTTGCATAGTCCCAAGGGACAAATCCTAGCCATTGGATCAGAATGATTAAGATCAAATCACAGTGTTTAAAGCACATGTGTTTCAATCGGACGGCGGCGGCGGCCGGCGGTGGTGGTAGCTGACAGTGAAGGTGCTGGTGGTGATGGGTTTCAAGTCACGCAACACATGTGCTTGGCTGTACATATACACTCCTTTATTTTCAAAAGAACTGTTATTAGTGAAGCACATGTGTTTCTAGCTTACAAACACGTGTGCTTCATTAATTGAAACACATGTGCTTGGCTGTACATATACACTCATTTATTTTCAAAACAATTGTTATTAGTGAAGCACGTGTGCTTTCAGCTTACAAACACATGTGCTTCATTACTTGAAACACATGTGCTTGGTTGTACATATACACTCCTTTATTTTCAAAGAACTGTTATTAGTGAAGCACATGTGCTTCTAGCTTACAAACACATGTGCCTCATTAGTTGAAACACATGTGCTTGGCTATACATATAGACTCCTTTATTTTTAAAAGAACTGTTATTAGTGAAGCACATGTGCTTCTAGCTTACAAACACATGTGCTTCATTACTTGAAACACATGTGCTTGGCTGTACATATACACTCATTTATTTTCAAAACAATTGTTATTAGTGAAACACATGTGCTTCTAGTAACGAAACACATGTGTTTCAAGTCTTGAAACACATGTGCTTGACTGTACATATACACCCATTTATCCCAATAGCATTAATAAATACAATAAATGGTGCGATTATATTTTTTATGATGCGAATTATCTATTATGATGCGATTATTTGTTACAATCGCATTAAATAAAAATCACCCTTCGCATCAAGAAATCTCTTTTGTACTAGTGGCCGGTTACCACTGCCGGCGGCCACCTCCGGCCGCCGTCCACCGGCCGCCGCCCATCACCGCCGTCCGCTGCCGTCTCCGGCCGCCGAAGGTGGGTGGGGTATTGATGTACTGAAGCACATGTGTCTGTATGGTTTGAATCTTGATCTTGACCTTTGACTTTTTCTTGATCCAATGGCTATTAATTGTCCCTTAGGACTTGCTAAAATCCTTGGACTACCTTGAAGATTTACCTTAATTTGATATATGTATATATATAAATTATATAAAAAATTTACCGCCTTAAGTCACGCCTTGAAAAACGTCATGGCCCGCCATGACTCGCCTTGGCTGAGGCTTGATGGTGCCGTCACGCCACACCTTACGCTTTCTAGAACCTTGATCAAAACTCAAAGTACTCCAAGCTATTTATTCCTCAAAACTTATCTGGTGGACCCAAAAGTTTTGTTGGATGTGTACCAATCTTGGATTTTTCACCTTTTGGAATGTTGCAGTCACTAGGTACAAGGTTGCTGGATCGAGAAAGCATAGAATGATCGAGCAATCGAGCATTACTGTGGTCTCTCAAAAGGGTTTAAATGCCATCCTGCTAAATTTTTATAAAGGACATTAAAATTTTGGAAAATATTTATCTTTTGAAAATAATTATCGAAATAACAAGTCGTCTTAAATCTTTTTATTTTTAGAAATAATATTGTGTGGTCTCTAAAAGTTTGATATATAAAAATAAGTTTTCTTATAATGATATCATGTATCTACAAAACTATATATAGTTTTAATAAAAATATATTAAAAAGGAAATATATTATATCTATAATACATTTATGATACCACTAAAATAGGCTATGAACAGTAAATATTTGCTAACTTGCGCCGCTTTTATTGTTTATTTAAAGAATTATATGGGGGTTGGGTAATCTTAAAGGCTCACTTGGCCAGGTGGTAAAGCATTTTCTTCTTGAGCAAGAGGTTTCATGCTCGATTCCTGCAGCAAGTTTTTTCCTTTAAAGTAGAGCTGCCAACCTTTTCATTCATCTAACATCTTTTTTCTTCGCCTGTTCGACTTTTTCTTTTTCCAAGTAAGGCTAATTTTTTTCTTCACTATATTTGTTTTGCATAAAAATAAATATAATTTTCATTTTTATTATTTTTCTATTTCTTATTTAATAATACTGAATGTAGGAATCATATTACCTCAACTAATATATTTTGTTTATATTTAGACACTAGAAAATACTTTCATCTTGATGGTTAATATTGTATGTCTATGAATACTGCCGCAACATAAGAGTATCGTTTATGTCGATAAAAAGTTGAAAGAAAGTCTGAATGGAATATTTATTCAAAAAATATGTATATATAAAACCCGCTGCAACGCGCGGGCAAACAAATTCCTCGTATAAGACTAAGTCCAATGATCTGATCCAAGAACCCGACAACCAAACGTGGTTGGATAAGAAAAGTAAATAAATAACATAATACCACCATACATGGATGGAACTTAATAAAACATACATGACTTTTACATGAAAAACTAAATACAATCATTAAATACTTGCATGTTCCATGTTACTTGTTACATGCTACTTTGCAATCCCAACCTCTAAACTCTAACCTAACATTTCTTTAAATATGGCAATCGATTTTCGAAGCTATTATATATGTATTCTTGTTATAAATTACATATTTTTATAAATGTAAGAGTACTCGGTGTTGTACATATTAAACATACGTGAAATGCACGTTTGCAGCGTCAAATGTGCGTCAAACCACACCATCACAGGCGCCAAATTAAGACCCCGTCACCAAGCAAATAACGGAACATTAAAGTAATTCTTTTTCTTTCTAAATTATGATTGATTTTGGGTACTTTTGTACATTCCAAATGAATGTTATAAGCATATTAAATGAGGGAGAGTAATTTTGATATGTGTTAAAACCATATTAAAGACAAAAAAACACCTTAACATAACTTTAACATCGACTCACACCTTTTGCTATAAGAGAACAACTAATCATAGGAAATTAATTAACGTAGTATGTTTGGAAGAAGAGAGTTGGTTTGTTTTTTAGGTTATTAACTTCAAATACAAAGGACAAAATCCAACCGCCATTAAGGAAATAACCAGAAAGACTTGCGGAGAAGCAACAAAGAAACAAAGACTTGGCTTCGGTTAAGTCGATTAATAACAGACGGGAGTTCAAGTTTTGGGACCGTGTCAATCACATAATATATATACATAGTTACATACATATTCCTTTTTAATTTATATATGTTTATAGAGTTGCGTTGATGCAGGTTTTTGATTTTATAAAGTCTCAAGTGACAAATCTTATCCATTAGATCAAAAAATCTCTTAACCACCACCATTATCAAATCACATGTGTTTCAATATATAACCACCACCACCATCAAATCACATGTGATTCAATATACAACCACCACCGCCAGCCACTGCCGCCGGTGACCACCTCCGGCCGCCTTCTGCCACTGCCGTCGCCGGCCGCTGTCGCCGTCCGCCACCTCTGGCTGGCGCGATCACATGTGATTGCAAGCAGCCGACGGTGGCGAGGGATTGCCGGTGGTGGAGACGGTGGCGAAAAGATGTTGGTGGTGGTGGTGGTGGTGGTGGCGGTCGGCCGTGTTGAATCACATGTGATTTAAGTACACATGGGGTATGTTGGTGGTGGTGGTCGGCGGTGTGTAATCACATGTGATTTATTACACATGGGGTGGTGGTGGGGTTGATGTGTTAAATCACATATGATTCTGGTGGTGGTAATGATTTGGGGTTGATTGATTCAAGGACTGAGATTTGTTTATTAGAACTTTATAATTATATAAATTGCTAAATTTTTTTATTTTGGTTTAGAAAAATGTTTCGAAATGTATCACCATTTGTACGATTACACGTTTGTACGTACTCTTCAAAACTGCGCACACATACACACATACACATATCAAACATGTTTTTAAATAGAGTTCTTCTAGTTTCGCTAAACAAAGTTGTAATTAGAATGAGTTGTGTTTCATACTTTCATGCATATAAAGACGTAGTGATGCATATCTAAAAATGGAGAAACATGCTATTTTGTTACTTAAATACCAATATCGTATGAAGAAAGAGACTGGACTGAAATGGACATAACTTTTCTCTCGAGTTTCTGTTTCAGGTGTTTAACCAATCAAACCAAAGCTAGTGATGAGGACTACCCCTTCAACTTTCAGGACAAAAAAACACTATTTTTTCCCCTACTAGTTTTTTTGTTTCATTTTTAGACCCAATTTTTCAGCTTCTTTTTTTTTTTTTTTTTTTTTGCTAGTGATGAGGACTACCCCTTCAACTTTCAGGACAAAAAAACACTATTTTTTCCCCTACTAGTTTTTTTGTTTCATTTTTAGACCCAATTTTTCAGCCTTTTTTTTTTCTCATCTAAAAATATATCCCTTATTTAGGGTCAGTTTGAAACTCTAGAATTTTTAATCGTTCTTTTTTTTAAAGTTGATTTTCTCTCAAAATTATAAGTTCTTAAGTTGAAAGGATTTTGAAGATTGGAAGTCTCTGGTTTATACACTTTGTTATACTCATGGTCCCTGCTGCCCTCAAATTCTTTTAAATGACCAAAATACCCTTATGGCGTTTTGTAATAAAGCAAAGATAAAAGACTTTAAATTTAATAAGTGATAAACCACATGTACTATCTGTGCAATTTATTTTGTTAATTGATTTTTTTTTTCTTTTTTTCTCTTGGAAGTTGGATCCATATTGTTCCACCTTTATCGTCGCGCCACCAATCCCCTGAAAAGCCTATCCATCCCAAACTCCTACATGCGGTTGCAATCTCTAGATCCGGCCGTCAGTGTCGCTTTATCGACCTGTGTGTGCAAAACACCTACTCCTCTAGCAACGTGCATCAATTTTCTGAATCAATTCAGGTCGATAGAATGTCACCGTCGGCGGCTAGAGAAGGCAACCACATGTAAGAGTTTGAGATGGATCGACTTTTTAGGGAGTTGGTGGCGCGACGATAAAAGTGGAAGAATGTGGATAAAGAGAAAAAAGAAAAACAACAATTAACAGAATAAATTTCACAGATGATCCATGTGGTTTATCAATTATTACATTCACAGTCTTTTATCTTTACTTTATTACAAAAGGCCATAAAGGGTATTTTGGTCATTTATAAAAATTTGAGGGCAGCAAGGACCATGGGTGTAACAAAGTGTATACACCAGAGACTTCTATTGTAATAAATAAAGTTCATGGATTAAGGCTGTAACAAGTGGTATACCACAGGGACCTTCCGTGTAATTTACTCTTGTTTAAATGGACATGGTTTTTTTATTAGATTGATTGAGTAATTTAAAAATCAACTGGACCAATGATTTGCTTTATTGTTTAGAGTTTAAATCACGTAAGAGTTGGATGTTTCGTATGTGACATTGTGAATACAATCTAGAACATATACGACTCTCACAATTAAGAGTACCACATAATGCACAAGTTGAAAGGGTCTAGATCTTGCTACAAATTGAAATAGTATCAATATATATTCCAGTCAAAGACAATGATAGGGATGTTGGGGGTTATAAGGTTACTTTCATCAATCTTAGATTTAATAAAGGAATTGTAAATGATACTTTCTGAATTAGATATTTCGATCTTATGTTTGAGTTTTCCGAAATTTTACCTACAGAGATAATTCCAAATAGTCAAATTAGAAATTAGGCGCAATTTCTAATTTACAATAATAAATGATTTGATAGAATTCATATTCAATATTATGTCAAAAGAGAGTGTAAAAATGTGCCTGCCTTTAATAATACTTCTGTTCTATTATAATTTAGAGGTCAAGATGGTTCCTGAAAATTAGGAGCAATTTCACGAAATTAGAAGCAGTTGCAAACGGTTTACATTAGTTAGAAAACTGCTTGTCGCAGCAGCTGGTCGTTGTACAACAACAACTCAATGCTTCAACTAGTTATCCAGCTACTGCCTATCCACTAGCTGGTAAATTCACCAACCGATTATTTCTGCCCACACATTCGACCAGGGGCGCTGCCCCTAGGACCCCCACAAGGGGGCGCGACCACTTTGACCCCCCGCCTTTTACATGTCCGCCTTAAATGTAACACCTCAATTTTTAAAACATCAATTGATAAATATTTTAAACAGAATATTATAATATCTGAATTACCCAAAATATCAATTTAACGGAAACCTTTAATAGAGATTATCAGAGTAAACAAAAAGGTGTTACAAGTTATATCAAATTCATAGAAAAGGGAATCTAACTACGAACGCCATACAAATCTCTTCCAAGCTCACCTCTATGGGACCTCCTTTTCTTTCGCACCTAAACCTGAGTATATAGTCATAAAAAAATGTAGTACATGAGACAAAATAGTCTCGTAAGTTACATGAGTTTTTAGACCTGATCATCAACAATTGCAATTTAAAAATAATAATTAAAAGTATCACATTGTACATAAGCCAATCATACTCTCGAGCTTGCCATAAGCTCACACATACGTTACTGGCCTCCCCGAAGCAAACTTCCCCGATGTGGGTTATCTTAGGTAAGCTATCAAGGTAATTATAATACTTCCAAATTTACCAAGATTCATCAACTCCCCCGTTTCCGGGTTATCATTGCTCCCATATTTCTGGGTTTTCAACTTTTCATAAACTAGACACTCTACTTTTGCACATGGTGGTACAACCCCAAGTAGGTGACACATTACTCCCTCAAATGTTTGGCTTATCATTTATCCCGATACTTAATTTACAACATATCAATTCATCGTAAACACGAGCATTAGCTCTAATTCAATTCATTACTATAAGCTAGAATGCACACATTCTACTTGTCATATCATTCATATTTACATAACAATTCAATCACATTCTTTTAATATGTAAACAATTCAATCATGCTCTTTATTAAAAATATTACTTCAAACAGACCCACGTATCATCAATCATGTGAACATCACTTTGCTATGTACCCAGTTTAAAAGTCTCATATACTCACATTAGCAATGCTTATTGTCAGGATCGAATAACAACAAGACTTGTTATTGAATCTCATATCTACACACAAATAGAAGTTACAGTGGATTAACACTATTGTGATCACAAGAATGTATAATAATAATTGTAATTATAAAAGCAATAAGAACACAGTTAAACACAAAAGCTTCAATGTATATTGATAATAAGAGCTACAATACACATGTATGTTTTACAATTCTTATGGAACTATTTATAATTGTACTTAAAGCCTAACAATGATTCAGTTATTCTAGGAATAGATTACAATCGATTTAAATAAATATCTGTCATTCTAAACAAACTTCTGAAGATCACGGACTCGATAAACTCCATATATAGCTTTGCAGTATTAACCTGTTCTTCCAGTAGTAATGTGTGATCAGTAGAAACTTTGTTTGTCAGTAGAAATCGATTAGCAATATTAACCAAGTAACCATTAGTAATCTCTAAGCAGTAGTAATCGACCAGTACTAATTATTTTATCCGTAGTAACACTTGAGCAATAGTAATATGTTATTCAGTATTAACTAAGAAGGTAGTAGTAATGGGATACACCAAATGAGATACAACCATTTCTATTGATCTAAGCAGTACTAATGAATTCATCAGCTTAAGCTAACTTACTTGAGCAATTTTGAGCAGCTTTAAGTTTGACTATGCATATAATAATCCCAATAGTACTAATTATGCTCTTTATTAAAAATGTTATCCCAACAACATATAATTATCAGTACTAATTCAATCATGCTCTTTATTAAAAATTGAAAAAAAAACCCGCATTTATCATCAGTCATATGAAAATCATTTTGTTATGTACCTTGTTTAAAGGTCTCATATACTCACCTTAGGAATGCTTATCCAAATCGTATTAAGAAACACAAATCCTTACTCTTCACTATTGGAAAAACTCCAACCTTTCTATCTTTGCGACTTATCAACACATATAATAGACATCATTTAAACTATCATAACATCCTTAATCATCAAGTTCATCAAAATTTGTGGAAAACTCAAAATCCTAGCTCAAGGATTTCATCATCTAACTATAAATCCCTCAAGAACACATGGTTCACACATTTTCTATGAGTGTTTACACCCTCCATTAGAAACCTTAAACAAGATTCTTGGTAGGTTAGCCTTACCACAAGTTTCTCTCAAATCTTAACCATAATCCAAGATTTGTGAGGATTTGAGCTAGAAATCACCCAAAACCCCTTCAAAATCGGCTGCAAGGACTCTATGGTGAAAATGGGTAAAAACTCTAGCTTTCCCGATTTATGCAGTCTGACTCGTACTCGCGCCGCGAGTATTGACCTTCACGTCGCGACTTTACGCGGGGTCCCCTTTTCGTAACAAACATTCGTGGCTCGACAATGCGGCTAAACATAAAACTCGCGACATCCATCTCTCGCGCATCGAACCTAATCTTTCCCAACATTCGCGATGCGAATACCCCCATTTCGCGATCTACAAAACTCTCTGGAATTTAATGTTTTCCATCTACCACGACTCGCGTCACGAGGCATATTCTTCGTGTCGCGAATAAGTCCAGGCCTGCACCTTCATTTTCCCAACTTGATATTTACCAAGTTTTGATTCGTTTCCAAATAACGAAAGTCATGAACGATCAATCACGAAATATAACACTTCAATAAGTAATTCTAACATTAATAACATAAAACACATAATTCTTGATATTTCTAATTTAAATTCGAGTACAAATTTACGGTCGTTATAACTATCTACCCCTTAAGAGGATTCCGTACTCGGAATCAAAACATAATCCATATAATTCGGGTATTGCTTCGTCAATTCATCTTTAACTTCGCAAGTCAAATTTGATCCAAGGGAATGCTTCCACTTGACCAATACTAGCTCGATCTCTTTATTTCTAAGCTTCTTCGTTTTTTACTGTAGTATGACGTCGGGTTCTTCAATCAACCGGTGAGGTGCATCGACCCATAGGTCTTGTAGTGGAATCATGCTCTCCACTTCGTCCTATAATTTCTTCAAGTAACATACATGGAACGTGTTATGGATACCTTGCAACTCGGGTGGGAATTCAAGCTTGAAAGCTTGATGTCCGATTTTGAACGGCTCAACATACCGAGGGCTCAATTTTCCTTTCTCCCCGAATCTCAGTACGCCTTTCCAAGGCGACATTTCAACACTACCATATCGCTTACATTCAAATCGTAGGGTCGCTTTTTTAAACTCGAATAACTTCTTTGTCGATCTTCTTCAGCTTTCATATTGGTTTGAATTATCCCAAATTTCTCATTTGTGATCTTTAAAATCTCGGGACCCGTAAGTTTCATCTCCCCGCCTTTAGCCAAGACGAAGATGTTCTACATTTTCTTCTATACAATACCTCATACGATGGCATTCCAATAACGCCAAAATTCATCTTATTTACCACAAAATCAAACACGTAAGATCTCAACATATCTTCAACCGTTTGAATTGTTCTTTCACTTTAACCATCTGTTTGCAGATGATAAGCCATGCTCAATCTCAATTTCGTCCATAACTCTTCTTGCAACGGTCCCCAAAACCTCTAGGTAAGCCTCGCATCTCTATCAGATACTATCGATTTCGGGACTCCATGAAGTCTAACCACCTCATCAACATACAACTTTGCTAACTTCTCGAGTGGCTTGGTCTCTCTAATAGCTAGGAATAACACACTTTTCATCAACCTATCAACTATAACCCAAATAGCATCATGACACTTACTCATTCTTAGAAGACCAACGATAAAATCCATAGTAATGTCTTTTCATTTCCCCACCGGTACTTGCAACGATTATGCAACTCCATATGGTACTTGGTGCTCGGTTTTTCCCTTTACAAAGTCTTCCATTCCGTCGGGTAACGTAAGAATAGGAGCATTGCACAACTTTTCCTTCAACAAGGCAAACACATCTTCTTGTTTTTGACATCTTTTCTTATTAACATCGTGAGAAGAACCGCTACTCGGAAAAAATCTTCGGTAAACCTTCGGTAGTAACCGGCTAACCCAAGAAAACTTCTTACCTCGGGCGGAGTTCGTGGAGATTCCCAATTCTTAACCGCCTCAATCTTAGACGGGTCAACTTTAATCCCTTCCCAAGATACAACATGTCCAAAAAATTAAACTTCTCGTAACTAAAATTCACATTTTAAAAATTTGCATACAACTTCTTCCCTTTCAATACCTCTAAAGTTTAAAAACTCTCTAACTCCAACCCATCCCTCCTATTTCCTTTTTATGTTTCATTTTAAAAAATAATTAAAAATATAAGATTTTTAACTTTATAACTAAACCCAACCCATCCCATGCCAGTCCCACCTCTCTCATCACCCAGCTTCACTACCTTCCCTTTCACCGCTTTAGTCACTTCTCTGACGATTTCCACCGACGAGCTTGTGTCAACTGTGTCGGTTTGGCGATGCAACCAACGAGAGAAGCGACACTCCGTTGATACGGGTTTAACAGTACATAATTTTATAAGTAATATATGTAATTATTTAAGGTAGTCCTTAATTTTTGTGTAGTCCCAAAGGATAAATCTCAATCACTGATCAATAATAATTAATGATCAAGATTAATCATATATTTTATACATGGAGGGTATTTTGGTCATTTGACACACATAAATTTTAATCCAATTTTTTGTTTCTATTATTTATTTATTATTATTATTATTATTATAATTTTCATAAAAAATAATATTATGGGATAATCACATGTGATTATATACTTAATCACATAAATGATTTGTATAATCACATGTGATTATATATTTGATTACATGTGATGTTTTTGTACAATCACATGAAATCAAGTATACAATCACATGTGATTATCATATAATTTTTTAACGAAAATAAAAATAAAAATAAAAAATTAATAAAAAAATTATGTGAGTATTAAATGGCCAAAACGCCCCTACATGTATAAATATGCAATTAATCTTGATCATTAGTTATTATTGATCTATGATTGACATTTTGTTCCTTCAAACTATACAAAAATTAAAGATTACCTTGAACACATATCTAATATTATATTACAAACATAGAGTTGCGTTCAAGGAGGTCCATCATTTTTACGAAGTCCCGGGGAACAAATCTCAACCATTGATCAATAAGATCTAATGGTCAAGACTAATCACATATTTTATACATGGAGGGGTATTTTGGTCATTTTAAAAAAATAAAATATTTTTTATTTTTTATTTTTTATTTTAGATTTTTTATTTTTTTTTTATTTTTTATTAATTTTTTAATTATTTTTTTAAAAACAATTATCATTTTCCATTAATAACAAAAATGTGATTGTATACAGAATCACATGTGATTGCATACTGAATCACATTTGATTGTGTACGGAATCACATGTGATTGAACTAAAACATCAATAAGATTAAATATACAATCATATATGATTTTACATTGAAATCACATGTGATTAAATACTACACGTAATTATCAAATAAATACAATTTTTTAATTAAAAAAATAAAAAAAAATTAAAATAAAAATTAAAATTTTAAAATAAAAAATAAAAAAAAATGAAATTATTTTTAAGTGCCAAATGACCAAAATACCCCTTCATATATAAAATATGTGATTAATCTTAACCACTAGACCTTATTGATCAATGGTTAATATTTGTTCCTCGAGACTTCGTAAAAATGATAGATCCCCTTGAACATTTCCCTATAAAAATAACTAAGAGTATATGTATTTATAACTTCTCATTGTCTACTTTTTATACTACCTCCGTATCAAAATAAGTGATACATTTGAAGAATTGTTGTTTTTGAGGCAAAAGATTAGAGATGGTTTAAGATAGATTAAAGTGGATAGTTAGTGAAGAATGGGTCCCACTTCTTTTGAATAAAGTGATATTAATGATGATTAAAAGTAAAAGTAAGGGTAAACGGGTAAATTCACTTTATTAAAGTAGACAGTTAGTGGAGAGTGAGTCTCATTCTTTTACCAAATAAGATAAATTTTTAGAGTGTATTACTTATTTTATTTCACCTCTTTTAAGAAAGTATATGACTTAATTTGATACGGAGGTACTATTATTTATCACAGGGTTTCCTATCAGCAAAGATTTTATCACATGATGACATATAATATATTACATTTTCAAAGTTTATTGAATAATAATAGATTTAATATAAACTCTTAAAATTGGTCATTATTGAGAGTGTACAAAAAATATTCTATTTTTATCCACGCAATCACACGGTGACCCGGTGGGTGGTTTGATTGTGACCTTCGCCCACCATCTCCAATTCGATTTTAACAGCACTACCCCCACCACCTCCTCTATATAAACCATCCAAACACCCTCCATACCTCCTTCATTAGTCATTACTCTCTCTTATCCATCCCCACACATAAATCAATTTCTACAAGAAAAAATAAATCCTCCATATATTTTTATTCTATTATTATTTGCTTCTTATTAAAAATCACAAATTCTTTCTTGTTATAAGTGACGCGAAAGCGAAAAACATTAAAGATGATGTGTTTGGTTTCGAGAACAGGACGGGAATTGCAACGTTATGATATGGGTCGTCGACTCGTAGTCGGGTACGTATTATTCCCATTTCTTGCTTTTTATGGGTCTTGTTAAAACTTAATATTATTAGCTTGGTTGTTTTGAAAATTTGATTAATTTGATCATTTATGAAATTATTGTAGGTGTATTCCATATAGATATAAAAATGAGGATGGCGAGCTTGAAGTCCTCGTTATTAGCTCGCAGAAAGGCCATGCTATGATGTTTCCTAAGGTATTTAATGTTTTTTCTAAAGTTTTGATAATGACAGCCCATAAGACAGTGCATAAAAAATTGTATATTAATTATTGGAGGAGTATTTCCTAAAATTCAGGAGTCGGTTACGAATGAATGTATAAATTTTTTATTCATGTCTTATGACAGCCCTAAATGCTGTCATTATCAAAACCCAATTTTTAATAATTTATATATAAATTAAAAATAGATGGAAAAAAAAGAGCGGGAGGCCACATAATTTGAATAAATAACTATCAAAGACTATTTTAAAGCTTAATATACATTTGTTTATAATTTTATTTTTTTTCATTTACTAAATTAATAAATATATTTTTACAGGGAGGTTGGGAGCTGGATGAATCTGTTGAAGAAGCGGCTTCGCGGGAGTGCTTCGAAGAAGCTGGCGTTGTTGGAATAGTTGAGGTTTGAACTTTGAATACGTACTCCTTTTTAATTTCTTGAATTAATATACGCGTACAATAGTTTAATTAAAGTATATCTAGATTATAACTTTTTTAATTCGTTTAACTAATAAGAAAATTTATGATGTATAATGCAGTGTGAGTTAGGAAAATGGAGTTTTAAGAGCAAAAGCCAAGGAATATACCGTGAAGGCTACATGTTTCCAATGCTTGTCGTCGAACAACTTGAGCTTTGGCCGGAGAAAAACCTCCGACAAAGAATTTGGGTACGTATAATTCAAGTTACTTTTTTCTTCATGTGTTTGTGGAGATTAGATTTTAATTATGTTATTGTTAATATAATTAAGAAACATTTACTACTTTGATCGGGTTCGTAAGGATGACAATGATTAGACATATACTAGCCTATAACCTGTGATAAATCACGGGTGACTTATATAAATTTTCATAATATTTTACTTCTATAAGAATATTTTTATGAAAATTAGCAACCGTTAATGTTAAGTTTTTTTTTAATCATGTGTTTATAAAGATTAGGGCTTAAGAATTATTATTATTATTATTATTATTATTATTATTATTATTATTATTATTATTATTATTATTATTATTATTATTGTATATTAAAAAAACTAAATTTAACAAAATTTGATGTTTTTTCAGATGAAAGTAGAAGAAGCAAGAGAAGTTTGCCAGAGTTGGTGGATGAAGGAAGCTTTGGATGTATTTGTTGAGAGACTCACCACAACATCATCAACGTCCTTCACCAAACAAAATTTCTAGAATTAGTTTTAAATATTTAGAAAAAATAATTCAATGTTGTTAGTTCTTTTCTTGTTCTTAGTTTCTTAATTTCTTTTGCTTTCATTGTACATATATAAAGAAACAAAAAAAAGTGTCCTCTAACTGGTGACCCATTTGGGCAATGGAAATGAGTCACACATAATATATCAACGACGAACTCCGATTTAACACTACTATTTTCTAAGTCACCTTCTAACACACAATTACATACATATAAAAAAGAAAAGACAGACAGAGTGTGTAAAATTGATAGAAAGCTTTTATAAAGTCTACCGCTCAAGATGAATATGTTCTTAGATTAGGCCGTGTAACTGAGCCGAGTCGAGTTGATACAGTGTCAAACTTAAGCTCGACTTCATTATAAAACTCAAAGCTCTAAATTCGACTCGAACTTGATCAAGCCTTTATTTTCAAACTCAAGCTCAATTTGATTAAATAATCGACACTTTCGAGCTCGACTCGATTCGAATTGGTTATCAGCATAATATATTGATTAACTTGATATTTTTAAGATCTATATAACTCGACTCGTTACTTTCGAGCTCGACTCAATTAGAAAGTATAGTAATTATGAAAATATGCACATACATCAAGGGCGAACATGTAAAATAGCATAGGCTCATGAGCCTTACGAGCTAGGTATATTCATACTTGAGCTCGACTAGAAAGTCTGCTCGAATAGCTCGAGCTCGACTTAAATTGAGTCGATTTCGAGTTTTTTCAGTCGATATTGTTGTAGATCATACCTCATACTATAATCGTATTAGAATATCAAATCAACTAATCTAGTTAAATATGACCCAAGAATAATGAATAAACAAATCCTAACAAACCCTACAATATATAGTTATTATTTACACTTTATGGTGATTATTGCAATTTCCAGAATCAATGTTAAACAATTACTTCTACTTCATCAAAGGTATGAATAGTCGGCTAATTAACTTAACACTTATCCTCAATGACCCGGTTTTTCTACAAAGATTGTGTGCTACATTTTTTTGTTCTCGTATATGGTTTATAGACATATAAGCTATTAATAATCATAATAAAAACATCATCATTAACTCACAGAAAGAAGAATTGCCCAAAATAACTTTAAAAAGTCTACATATATGATTATAAGCTTCATGAAAATGTCGATAAACATATAGTTAAAAAAAAGTTATATTCCAAACACATGATTTTGTTATATTCAAAATAAATTATAAAATAAGAAACAAACAATGAGGTTGTTGCATCTTGACCTCATCGTAGGATTCCATGAAAGGATTGAACATTGACTTGTCACTTGTGCCACACTGCCACTTGATCTCAAGTCTTTTATGTTTGTCTCTTCTCTTTGATTGGAACATTGCACCAATTTTTAAGTTTTTTATATCGATTATATACTTTAAATTTTTTGTAAAAACACGTGAGTACGCCATTGACATGCGGTTGTGATGTAGACTAGAAAAGATAAAATAGATTAGAACCCGTTGATTCAAAGAATACCGGATTAATCTAGTCAAAATCACGTTGATTTAAGAAAATATCATGATAGAGGTCTTTAAAAATTGTTCATACACGAAGAACACTTTTGGAGAGAAAACTTAAAGTTTGCAAAATCATCAACTGATTATTTCATTGGACAAAATACACTTTAAATACGACCCAGAATTTCGAATGGGTCTAAAACGACAAACGGGCCAAAAACACAAAAACATAAAATAAGTGTCCCAAACAAGGCCTTTTGGGCCGGAAAGTTGTGTAAACCTCCTATGGATGTTTATCATGTTGTAGCTTTTGGTTCATAGGCCTGAAACGGAGACCCGAGCAAAAGTTATGTCATTTTTACTAAAGCCCTCTTTTCTGACGCGATCATGGACTTCCATAAATATCAAGGCCCGCTCCTCTATCATTGGGCCTGCGTCAGGTTGTCACACTTGAGTCGATGTAATCGAGTTGAGCGAACTCCAGATTAACCTACTCGAGATCTACTTGAAATTTTTTTGAAATCGGGAGTTAACAGTAGACTTTCTCAGAATATTATAAAATTTTATTTGTAGATTTTCATACATATAATTATACAAATATACGTGCATATATGTGAGTCCAAGACGAACAAATAAAATAAAATTACTTTATTATAACTAATATTAAATATAAATTAAGAACATGCATGTGTTTAAATATATAAAAGTACTCGAACTTGAATTTTCTAAAAGCAAATTATTATTTTTGGTCTAAGAAAGAGTATTACAAGTCTATGGGATTGTTTAAAGTACATGATAAGTTTAAACTCATTACTGTTGAGATTTAAATTAGTGGTTGATGACAAAATTGATGAGTCAAAGCTGACTGGATCTGTGATGTAAACATCATCTTTCTTGGCTTTTCTACTTTCTAAATCTGCTGGTTGGTTTGGAGAGATTCCTTGTTTTAAACTGCAAGAAAGTGGAGTTCTTCATCAGCATAATTTTTGTCTCATATAGGTATATATCATGTACGTAAATTTTTTTAGCATTGTTTCTAATCTTCATGTCACATCTTTATTCTCACATCACAAACACTTTTTTATTTTATTAATATCTATATAGTTTTAATAAATAATAAATGCTTCAAGTATGATTACAATGTTATATTATTAGAATAATAATCCAACAATATATAATAATATAATTTAGATGGTCTTACAAGATTACATATTTTGATATTATTTACCCTTTCCGGCCTCTTTCAGTTTAATAATTATAAATCGGAACTCTCGCTCGTTAAATAGGTAAAATTATATAATTTAGTTTAGGCCAATAGGTATGCAATTACACAGAAATTATTATCATATCAGATACAATATAATCAATAACAACATCATATATTTTGTAAGAAATACTCACCACACCGCCACAACAACCAAAATATGGAGGGTGGCCTACCAAATGTGGAGAAAATACATGTTTCACGGTCAAATATACCCAACAATCCCTGTGATCGACCGTGGTCATGGCCACCTTCACACCATGAAACCGGTATTTTGCTTCCTTTCACGCCGTTGCCACCTTCCACCTTAGCCTCTCCACGCTTTGGAGAGGTCTATACCACATATGCTTAGAAGAAACATCCAAAGGCAAATCAAACTTGATGGAAACTAGGTCTTACGACTTATATTAGATTCAAAATTTGTTTTAAGAATCATGTAGTATTTTCTTGGGAACTATTAATTTTTTTGAGAAACTGCCTTGAGTGATTTCGAAACCAAAATGAGTGATGAATGATTTTTTTCTATTTGAGTAGAACAATCATCTTCATAACCTAAACTCATATGACTATATAACCACATTTAAAAAAAAGTACGAGTAGATTTTGAACTTTTGAACTACACTTTTGGAAAAGTGTCACTAAATTACATAATAAATCTGAGGAGATTCGGACATGGAGTCCATCCTTAGCATGACCTGATTACAACTTAAGGGCATGTCAGTAGGGATATAAATATATAATGGGAAAAGTGAGTGTGTGGCTGACACATACCTAAGCTTAGGTGTGGAACCATCTAAAACACTATAATTTAGGTTAAAAAAACTTATAACTCACTACATAAACTAATTAGTATATCAAATCCCGTCTAAAACTTGTCAATTATCTTAAATATTAATTATGTTTTTGTTGAATCGGTGATTCAAGTTTCATATTCTTGAAATGGTGTTTATATTGAACAAATATCATATTCTTGAAATGGTGTTGAGTTGGTGTTTTTATATTATGTAGGTGTTTTAATATGGTGAGAAAGTGACAAGATATTGTAAAAATAACCGTTTTGACTTGTTTATCAACCAAAACTATGTAGTTATGGGTGGTTCCACACCTAAGCTTAAGTACGTGACAGCCACACACTCACTATCCCCATATATAATTTAGCTGAGTCGAGTAGATTCAATGTCAAGCTCGAGTTCGACTCGATTATAAAATTTGAAGCTCAAAACTCAACTCTAGCTTAATCGAACATTTATTTTCAAGCTCAAGCTCGACTACATTAAATAATTGACACTTTCGAGCTCGACTCGATTATACTCAGTTATTAGTATAATGTATTGATTAACTCGATATTTTTAAGCTCGGCATGACTCGAGTCTAGGGGTGGCAATTCCTGACCCGACACGAAACCTGACCTGAAACCGACACGAAGATAAACAGGTTTGAGTTGAGGTAAAAAAGTTTTGGGTTAGTCATGGATCGACTCAACTGGCTCGTTTATTAAACGGGCTAGGTTCGGGTCAATGATAATTTAAATGGTTCGACTTGACAACCCGTTTAATTATTAAAATATATTTAAAAAATATATTTTATACTTAGTTTATAGTTTATTAATTCAAACGTAACTAATAGTTAGATAAAAACTAAAATAACTACTTGATAATTTGATTTTTTGGTATTTTGTTATGAATTTATGGAATAACAACAACTTGTTTGACCCATTTAACCCGTTTGACCTGCTAATTTGTTTACCCGTTTACTTAAACGGGTTATATGGGCTAGGTTTTGGTTGAAGGTAAACATGTCGGTTTCGGTTTGAACACTTCTAACCCGCCAATCCGCGAACCCGAACCCGCAAACCCGAACCCGACCTGAATTGCATGCCACCCTACTCGAGTCGTTACTTTAGTGCTCCAGTCGATTAAAAAAAATAGTAATTATGAAAATTAACACGTACATAAATGGTGAAATGTAAAATAACACAAGCTCAATAAGGCTCACAAGCCTTATTTTCATACTTAAACTCAAACAGAAAATTTTCTTGAGTAGCTCGACTCAACTTAACACACGAGTAAAGTCGTTTACAACTTAACATATGTTAGTAACATGTTATTATTGGTGTGCTTTGGACCTACAACAAAGATATGCACCTTATTATTATTTTTTATTTTATTTTTTGAACGGCTTTTTTATTTTATTTTTTGAACTGCCAGTTAGTAAGTTAGTAGTTCGAACCTAAACAGTGACATCTATAAGGGGTAGTATATCTTCCCTCGAACCCTCCACCAATGAGGAATAAACCCCACCACATATTCACCTGAGAAAAAGCCTTCACCAAGACTTGAACTCGAGACCTTGTAAAGGAAAACCCCACTTGGTGAACAATTGATCTACACCTAATTATACTTGGGAATATTTAAACTTGGGCCTTGTACAATTAAGAAGCCCAACACAGCCGAATCCATCCCTATGGCTATGGATTATGGAATATGGACATGTGTGTAAGAGTATTCTTTGTTCAAAAAAGTTGCACAGAATGTATTTTTATATCCATAACCAAATTATTCTATTAAAAGCTAATATTTATATTGCTAAGTTTTAAAATACATAACAAAAAGTGTTCGAAACCAACAAAATAGAAATGATAAAACTATACATCTGATGCACCTGGTATTTGGCAATTGCATGGGTATACAAAAACGAAATTGCTACGACCCTACGCCTTTTGGAAGCCTCATTAAAAATACATATTAAATGGGTTACTAATCGAGTCAAATCAGCTTGTAGGCTATTTGAAATTAACTCAACATATAAACTTGAAATCAACTTAATGTAAGTTGAGCTCAAACTACTCAAGTAGATTTAATAGTCAAACTCTAATATAAGTGTATTTGTGGTTCATAAAGTTTGAATATTTATCCTTTATGTTTATGTATATTTACATAACTATCACGATTGTATTGAGTCCAATTGAGCTTAGAACTTAGAAGTATAGAGTCGAACTCAAATGTACCAACTAATAATCGAGCTCGAGTTTGACATTTCATCTATAAATAAGTAAAAAAATATTTTTCTTAAAAGAAAAGAACCATCAATAACAAAAAAACTAAACAGTATATTTTGAAATCATGGTTTAACTTTAGGAAAATGATAATGACAGCCCTTATGACTGTCAATAAAAAGGCAAAATCAATATAAAAACTGCCCCCTGAATTTTAGGATCACTATTCTATCAATGAATGTACAATCATTTTATGTATGTTAGAGACAGTCTTAAGAGCTGTCATTAATAAAACCCTTAACTTTATTATTTTGATTAAGTCACTTTTATATAAAAACATGAGCAAATCTACACTTTTGTAAACGATATCAAGCACCAATACAGACTACCCATCGCATCGGTCTAATAAAATATGAAAATTGACATTTTATTAGAACGAATTAAATTAAATACACCAAAAAGCATAATAATTAGAAAAAGGAAAATACTAATTTGGAAGTGATTATCCAAGATCTTGGAGATATTGTTGAATTTGAATTTCAAATGTAGATACGTCTTTGTAACTAAAAAAATCATTTAGATTCGCTTATACCTTTATTTCCATAATTTTTTACCCGGGAAAAAATAAAGAAAATAAAATAAAACCCTAAAAGCTCGTCTCCCGCCATCGCCAAGAAAAAAACCCTCAATCACCACCATGGGAGACCTTCGTCCGACCACCACCACCGCCACCGTTGTCGCCGCCGCCGATGTTAGCACCTCCGGAAATGGAGATGGCATTAAACGTCTTCGATCTCCGATAAATGTACACTCTTACTTTACTCATGAATTTCTTTTGTTAATTTTCGAGCAATTTTAAATTTCTTTTGTTAATTTTCGAGCAATTTTACATTTCTTTTTTTAATTTTCAAGCAATTTTAAATTTCTTTTGTTAATTTTGATGGATTTCTTTTTGTTAATTTTGTAATGTATGTTAATTGCAGAAAAAAAGTGTAGAAGTGCCACCATGGGTTTTAGTTATGATCAAGATCATGCAATATAAAGATTGCCCGATTCATTCAACCACCAAGGAAAATAAATTGGATCGGTTTTGCATTAATTGTGTTCAATCTTTTTGTAACGAATGTAGTTCGAATCATCAAGGACATAAGTACTTGAAGGTAACTACAAAATCTCCCAAATGTAAAGATTATAGTAAAATATATATATTTTATAATCGTATTCGACTAAATGTTTGTTTTGTGAATGTTTGACACCTTGATCGATGATAAAGATTCGTAGATACATATATTCCGATGTGGTTAATCGACCCGATTTGCAGAAACACTTTGATTGTTCGGGCATTCAGGTTAGTAATTTACCAAACCTTATTATATAAACATTAGTTAGCATATAATGTGTAATATATAATCAAATGATGTATGCAGGGTTATGTGACAAACAAAAACAAGGTGTTATTCTTGAGGGGAAGAGGGGGTGATAATCAGCAACCTCAAAACTCAAAGGATCATATTTGCATTATTTGCAACCAAACTTTAATAGATTCAATTTACTGCAGTATCGAATGCAAGGTAATCTCTCTTTTTCATGTGTTATTTCATGTTCTATTACATGTGGCAAAATAAACATACTAAAGTTTAAGGATTTGATCCTTCTTAAATAAACATTTAGAGGAAGATTTAGTCCGTCATAAATAACAAAATCATAATCATAATTTATTGATTCATTTTTTGTTACTTGTTGATGTGTTAAATCATTAATCATAATTTGTATTTGTTAAATTGAACAGATTTGTGCAACAAAAACTGAAAGCATGGAAGGGTCTTCTGTTGATAACAGTTTAGATAAAAGCAAAAGTGACGAAGAACCAGATAATACATTAGTAACTCCAAATAAAAAGAGACCGCGAAAAGGTGTTGCGAAAAGGGCCCCATTTTTCTGAAGAATATAGTTCAAATTATATGATAAAAGTCTAGCTTATTATGAATTCAAACATTTACGATCTTAATATGATTTTTTAGCTCAATGATTTAATCAATCTGTGTAGCTGACTAATAATTACTCTACTATTTATCATTATTCTTTCATATATTTTTATTTCTTAATCTGGTCGGTTGAAATCGTCGGCAATGCCAACAAAGGATAAGGACGATGTGAAGAAGAGATAGGAGAAAGGAAATGATGCGGACTAGGTAATTAAAAATCAATAAGTTTTAATATATTAAAAGTTTTTTTTTCTCTTTTCTTTTTTTAATAATTAGTTTTTTAAGAATAACAAAAGATTGTTTTCTTTTTATTCTGTTCTTTTTTATCCTTTCAATAGAAAATGAAATGAAATGGAGGGACTGGGTGGGTTGTGGCATTGGCAGTTGTGGAGCAAACTAGAAAGAAGAGTTTTTTATATTTGATTACTAGCCTATAACCCGTGATGTATGGCTAATAAAAAATTCTTAAAATTATCATAAATATTACAGTATAAGATCTTACTTCTTTAATAATACTTATTCTTTGAAAATTGTGTACCTTCGAAATAAAATTATACAAATTGCAAATTACCTAAGAGGCAACCCTAAATAGAGATGATGCTACAAAACAGAGATGGAAACATGCGAGTCGTAAAACATTTTCTTGTTGAAAATGGGTTTGATTGACACATGAATACCATTATGAGAATAAGTAGGCGATAAAATCATACTTTAGGTGTCTTTCAACACACCCTTAAAATTAATCATTTTATTTAGCCCATTTGATATAAATCGCCAAAATTTACCTATTCATAAATAAATGGGTCAAAACATGTCTTGAGTAGCAGAACTCTCCACATCGAATGAATAGATTGTTTCTATTGATAAGAATTAATTATAGTTAAGACAAATAAAAGAATATAAATGGGTTGAAAGTTGCTTAAGTATATTCAACTATTTACAATCTCCTAAACTAATTAAAAGTCAAAGCATCTAGAGTTTGACCAGGAAAGCAATATGGATTGATCAAAATGTTGTATGTATTAAACCTACTGTTCATATACAAAATTTGTTCATTAATTATAGTAAATTCAAAAGCTTCATTAGCTCTATTTAATCCAATTTCTCAAAATTATACATATTACATGATAACACATCTTGTGCTACAAATCTGTACCCCTGTATAGCTAAGACATGGCATAACTATACTAATCAGCTAAATTTGTACCCTGCATTAGCTTCATGACATTATTAAGACTCACTAAATTATCAAGACAAAGTAACATTATCATTGAATTAAAAATAAATAAATAAGAATCTGAGCATATATACTAACCTGTTGATTAGCTCGAAGTGGTTCAGTTAATGCTTTGGTTTCCAATTCCATATCTCTAAATCCAATCATAATAGAAAAGTTCAAATCTTAAAAGTTTAGTCAAAGTCAAACCTTGAATTGAATTTCTGTGACTTTTAGCTTCAGTCCTTCATGTAACCATCTATATGCATCATTTGGATACAAAGCTCTTGTGTAAATTGGATAACCCGAACAAAACGGGCCACTTTGGGTGAAGAGTTTGGTATTTTGTTAACCACTTTCAAGTGCATATAAATTGTTGGCTACGTACGGCTGTTTATAATTATAAGGTATTACCAATAAAAAGTAGTCACAAAATAAAAACGTATCAAGAAACAAAGTATGAAATTAAAATTAACTAACCTGTTGATTAGTTGGAAGCGGTTAAGTTAATACTCTGGTTTCCAATTTCATATCTTCAATAGAGTTCCTATTATCTATATATGTAGATTATAATAATAGCGTTTGCCAATTAAATTGTTAATATTCTAACTAAATTGAAAATATTAGTCTACCTAATAATTGCACTAAAAGTAAAAGCAATTATTTTACTCCGTTAATGAATAATGATAAAACATTACCCAAGTAAGTAAATGGGCCGCCTTAAGGAAATTTACAGGCACAAAGTGAACATGAGAAAAAGCATACTCACAAGTTGTAAAGTAAGACGACATGGAATTTTCTTATCATGTTAGCTTCAGAAGAGAAGTCCATACAGAATTTTAAAAATTAAAATTAAATCAAAAATGCAGCTTTTGACCAAACCATAGTTGCATTACATAGTGAATCAAACTGGACAGTACATATCCTGAACATCATTTTTATTCTGTTTGAGTACATTTTAATCCTTGGGTTTCAGTAATCACGGCTGAAGAATTTTAGACCTGAAATCAAATTCTATAATCTTGACCATGTATTTGTTTGTAACAAGGAACACAAAACGGCTAATGAATTTCAGGGCAGAAAGTGGTAAAATTTCAACATCCGTATCTTCAAACGAAGATTTCTTGGTGTCGTAATGTAGATAAGTGAAGTCATCCAGTCGATTGACCAACGTCACGAACTGAGGCTGTGTAGGATGAGACTGTTTAGAGGAGGGAATGAAGGAAGAAAAATCTAATTGGGGAAAAGCCTAGAGGAGATGCGATGTAAAAACGAAAAACCTAGAGAGGTGATGCAAACTATGAAGGCTTATGAAACATGTGGACTGATGATGTGGTCAGTGACATGGTAGTTTAATGAGGTGCTATTATGATATGGCATTATCTATTTGGCAAAAAACTTTCGTTTATTATATAGACTAGCCTATAACCCGTGATAAATCACGAGTGACTTATATAAATTTTCATAAAAGTTTCATAAATTTCACAATGTTTTACTTTCATATACATATAGAGTACATTACTACATTAAATTTAGGTTTCTGAGTGGGTATAATTATGCAAAACTGTAAACCTACATGTGGAATAATGAGCGGGTCAAAATGGATAATTATGCTACTGGTCAAAACATGGTTGTGTTTACTTGAAGCAAATGTTTTACTCAAAACTCCGATGATACTTTTTTTAATAAAGCAATTTTTTTTACTTGTTTTGAAGCTTTTGAGATAATACCTAACCCAAATCGATCTATGCATAAGTAAACGGGTCGGAAATCATAATTGCCTTATTGCCACATCAATATACAACCGAGCAACTAATAAAAAACTGAACATTTAAAATTTGTTAAAAGGTTGAGCATATAGCTAACTACTTGTTTTGTAGCTTCAGCAATAGTCCCCTTGAGTTTACAGTCCACACTATAGTTTGTATAACTTAATTCTGCATGCATCCAACCAAAAACCTTGTAATCAAAATCTTTTAAAAGCAATAAACATATATTTCATTGGTCAAATAATAAAGATTTGAAATGTAAAAACCATATAATGCATTAACACTCTATCCACCATGGCAAGAGCTATTTCGAGTCTTATCCAAGTATAATTGGATTTCAAAACTGATTGCACACTTATTGCACACAATTTTCAAATCATTCTCTGTAAGTCTTTTAAGCAACCAACCTTCTTGTATAATTTATATAATAATAATAATTGAACAATAAGAACTTTGGATCAACCAACGCGACCTGTTTCGACCTGTATAAAGGTTTACTTATTTTGACCCATTACTCAACCCGCTCATTTTGTCACCTCCATCGTAAGGAAGTAAATATTAAGTTGAGCTTTTAGTTTTAAGCTCACCGTTAATGCCCATTGTTCAAAAGGCATATTATTTAAGACTCCATATGCTACTGTAAAACATACAAAAAACGGTTGGTTGTTCCACATTATCCAGTTTATTACATCTTGTGCAGGTCAATTTATCAATATCAGATTTGAATTTTCTAAAAAAAAAAAAACTGTCATTCAAACCATCACAATGCATCTCTAGTTTTGGTAGCAATCAAATTTGCTAAAAGGAATGATTCATAAAACTTAACTTAATTTTACTAAAAATAACAATTTAACATCATCCGTGTATATACCTCATCGGAAAATCTACATATAATTATTTGCAATGTGTACATATAAAATTATACAGTTCTATGCTTAATAACCGATTCGAAATTGATGAAATTGTTTAGCAACAATCATAAGAAACGTTGCACAATAAACTTATGTTAAAAACCAAACCCCTCTAGACGAACTTGATAATAAATCAATAACATAAGATTGTAACTGCATAAATCAATAACATAACTTCATAACAAAAGTGAATAATTGGAAAAATATTAAATTAACTTCAAAACTAAAAGTCATAAGGAACTACTTGCAAATACAATGAAACAGTCAATTGCTAAATTAACTTCATAATCAGTGGGATATTTGATTTTGCCGCCTTCAAATCTTTTACTCACAAAACAAAGATCTGAAACCGAACATGTCTGGATGAGAATGAAAAGATTCATGAATTTAAAACTGAATTAGGGCATTATCAGAAGAAGAGTAAGAGGAAGTTGTTGTAATCACGCTTCTTCTACGCATGAATAGGGAGGATTATGATTTGTCTCCATAAAATTAAACCGACAATTTGTTGAAGAGATTATCATTTATGGAATTTACTACATACGGTTTATATAGGAATATTGAAAAAAATAACGTTTTATTGACTTTAATACATAATAATCAAAATGATAGTTATGATTTGTAGAATGAAGTGGCCTAAATTTAATAGCATTTTAAAGAGGAAGGCATGAGGTTGTGCCAAGTGGAGATGCATGTGGAATTGTCTAGAGATGCCAAGTGGAATTGTCTATGTGGCACAAATTTAAGCAACCAACCTTCTTGTATAATTTATATAATAATAATAATTGAACAATAAGAACTTTGGATCAACCAACGCGACCTGTTTCGACCTGTATAAAGGTTTACTTATTTTGACCCATTACTCAACCCGCTCATTTTGTCACCTCCATCGTAAGGAAGTAAATATTAAGTTGAGCTTTTAGTTTTAAGCTCACCGTTAATGCCCATTGTTCAAAAGGCA
The DNA here is from genome assembly GCA_963853835.1 of Calendula officinalis. Classification (NCBI taxonomy): domain Eukaryota; kingdom Viridiplantae; phylum Streptophyta; class Magnoliopsida; order Asterales; family Asteraceae; genus Calendula; species Calendula officinalis. The sequence continues at coordinate 36,266,773 of OY970827.1, read as the reverse complement.
TATTATTTAAGACTCCATATGCTACTGTAAAACATACAAAAAACGGTTGGTTGTTCCACATTATCCAGTTTATTACATCTTGTGCAGGTCAATTTATCAATATCAGATTTGAATTTTCTAAAAAAAAAAAACTGTCATTCAAACCATCACAATGCATCTCTAGTTTTGGTAGCAATCAAATTTGCTAAAAGGAATGATTCATAAAACTTAACTTAATTTTACTAAAAATAACAATTTAACATCATCCGTGTATATACCTCATCGGAAAATCTACATATAATTATTTGCAATGTGTACATATAAAATTATACAGTTCTATGCATAATAACCGATTCAAAATTGATGAAATTGTTTAGCAACAATCATAAGAAACGTTGCACAATAAACTTATGTTAAAAACCAAACCCCTCTAGACGAACTTGATAATAAATCAATAACATAAGATTGTAACTGCATAAATCAATAACATAACTTCATAACAAAAGTGAATAATTGGAAAAATATTAAATTAACTTCAAAACTAAAAGTCATAAGGAACTACTTGCAAATACAATGAAACAGTCAATTGCTAAATTAACTTCATAATCAGTGGGATATTTGATTTTGCCGCCTTCAAATCTTTTACTCACAAAACAAAGATCTGAAACCGAACATGTCTGGATGAGAATGAAAAGATTCATGAATTTAAAACTGAATTAGGGCATTATCAGAAGAAGAGTAAGAGGAAGTTGTTGTAATCACGCTTCTTCTACGCATGAATAGGGAGGATTATGATTTGTCTCCATAAAATTAAACCGACAATTTGTTGAAGAGATTATCATTTATGGAATTTACTACATACGGTTTATATAGGAATATTGAAAAAAATAACGTTTTATTGACTTTAATACATAATAATCAAAATGATAGTTATGATTTGTAGAATGAAGTGGCCTAAATTTAATAGCATTTTAAAGAGGAAGACATGAGGTTGTGCCAAGTGGAGATGCATGTGGAATTGTCTAGAGATGCCAAGTGGAATTGTCTATGTGGCACAAATTCAAAAAAAGCTTTGTTTATTATATATAGAGATATGTACTCCCTCCGTCCCACAAAAAACTTCTCATTTCACTTTTGCACAAGTTTTAAGATGATAGTTAGTGGTAGGGTCATTGGTAATAAACTTGAATAAAATATAGGATTTGTTTGGAGGGAGAAAGATAGTTAGTGGATAAATAGTTGTGGGGTCCTTATTAATAATAGTATTATATTATGTGGGCCCATCAAATGTAGCAAATGAGAAGTTTTTTGTGGGACAAAAATTTAAGATGAAATGAAAAGTTTTTTGTGGGACGGAGGGAGTATATGCTTATGAATCTATTGACGTTATATTGAGCCTAACCTTCACAATGTGTCATGCAAATGGGCCAAGTGGGCACTCCTTGATCAAATTGATTCTCTTTTGCCTGATTTTTTAAGTGGGCCACTACTTCAATTTGTCAACAATGGGTCAAAAGGGTCACTCCAATTTGTCATCAAACGGCTCATTACCTCAATTTTATACTACATCCTCCGTATCAAAATAAATAAGTGATACATTTAAAAAATTACGGTTTTTGAGGCAACAGATTTAAAGATGGTTTAAGATTGATTAAAGTTGATAGTTAATGGATAATGAGTCTCACTTCTTTTAAATAAAGTGATATTAATGATTGTTAAAAGCAAAAGTAAGGGTAAAATGATAATTTCACTTTATTAAAATAGATAGTTAGTTAAAAATGGGTCTCACTTTTTTACCAAATAAGGTAAATTTTAAAAGTGTATCACTTATTTTGATTCACCCTAAATAGAAAGTATATCACTTATTTTGATACGGAGGTAGTATTAAATATGAGGGTTATAATTTGCTCAAAAAATGATCTATTTTTGCAAAGAAATTTAAAAGAAGTTGACAACTCTACTATTAAGTTTGACATTTTTATGTTGGAATAAAATTATATTTATGGTAAAATTGTTTATTTTAGTTATACTTCCTTGTAAGAATAAATCTAATCTTGAGCAAATAATGGAGCAATAATGCATCTTAATGCCCTGTATATATAGTATATAAATATAAATATATGTGAAAACATTAAATGAAACTACATATTTTAATGTAAGTGATACTTATTAATTTAAGGATAGGCCTATTTTGAGAACTCGAAAAAACTTGAGAACAAAGGAACTCTTTCGAGCCACTAGATGAAAATAAAAAACTTTATATATTAGTAGAGATGTAAACGTGGAACTATATGCTATATATAGAAGAAATCAAGAAATCGTCAAATCGGAAATACAAAAAGAAATGGATGTATTATTTTAATATTTACAGTTATTTAATTACGTTGTTTACATTTCATTTATACAAATTAGAGTAAAGTAAATGTGCATCCACTTTTGATATGATCTAACTATCTTCTATAAATTGATATATAAATTAATTTAAAAACAATTAATCAATTTGGGACAAAAAATCAATCTATTCATTTCCATTTCATTATTTAAGATAATCAAACAAGAGAATTATTTTTCATGTTCATTTACCTTGTTCATTCTCCATTTACACCAAACATGAGAATTGATTTCATTTCTCCACACCTATTCTCTTTCTCTACATTTCCATTCTATTATTCAATTCCATTCTCTTCCATTCCAAACATGCCCTAAAGGTTTACCTATAACGTATCACTACCTAATCAATATTATATCTTGATCTTTAAGTTGTTACAAAAAATTAGTAAATATAAATTAAAACATAGAATGATAGATAAATAATTCACAGTAAAAAAAATGAGAAATGATATTTAGTCATGTCATTTGTTCATACTTATAGTATTACCAACTTGATAGAATGAAATGTGTAATCTATTAATTCTCTCCCCTAATATTATCCATTGATTTTGACACGTGTATTTATCTAATGAAAACTAAGACTATGAGTATGAATAAATAATACTACGTATAAGTTAATATCATTATTCTAAAAAAGTTATACCATGAACCAGACAACTATTAGTTTCCAATCAAAAGTGCAAGAAACATACATGATAACTTTTAAAAGACATGTTCCATGTCTCCAATGACAATAATACGGCGATTTAGATGGCATTATAGTCGTTCGGCGACCGCCACCTTGACCCCATTATAGGTTATAAGTGTTTTTTTAGAATGTCTCAGATATTATAGGATGGCTGGTGTTTTTTGAGATTTTGCTATAGCTATGTTATTGCACAAAAAAGGCTTATAACACGGCTATAACACCGGCCCAATAGCATGCACTCGTATAAGCCCAAATATAACTAGGTTAAATCATATAAAAAATTAGGGGAAGAAACACTAGATTCATTTTTATCAACAGTAGATATTACAATGTACGCTTAAAAGATACTTTATATAAAATGAGTTTTGCTAACGACGATAAAAGTGATGTTTTTAGGAGATTATCAATGCACTGTCAACTTATATTTTAATTTATGATGATGAAGATGGAATTTCTTTAATGCAGAAGATAGTTATTATTTAATACGAGTATACAATTATTAATACATGTCTTAATAGCTTATTAACCGTTCTCATACGTCATTACCATTTTATTCATATATAAATAAATAAATAAAAGATTAGCTATTAGTATTAGTCATCATTCATCAACTTTATTTATTCCCACTTCTGTGGACAAATCGGGATTATCCCACAAATAACTAACTCAAGATTATTCTTAGTGGCCCCAAATTTAATTCTTCATCCAATATTCGTTTTACTTTCAAGCATATAGAGTTACCTTGCAATCACGCTTTCCTCACCTATATCATATTGAAAAAGTCAAAACATGTCATGTTTCGGATAGAATTACCACCCTTGGTTTTGTGTGGGATTGGAAGCAGGCGATAAATAATCCCACCATTGTCAACGAACTCTGTTCTTTGTTGCATCTTATAGTTGACATCCGCCTACAGGAAGTTCCCGACTCATTATCATGTAGATTATCTCCCGGCGGATCTTTTGCGGTACATTATATACGACAATGGTTGATCTTAAACTCACCACCACGGGTTACACCTCCATGCCTTGGTTGAGTTTTGTCCCTATAAAAGTCAAGTGTTTTATATGGAGAGTTGGAATGGGACGTATACCGGTTGCTAAATGCTTGGAGAAAAGGGGAATAAATGTGGGTTCTTCTATTTGCAAAGTGTGTAACAATGAGGAAGAGGATGTGAATCACATTTTCTTGAATTGTAGCTTTGCAAAAAACATTATTGCATGGATTTTTAATTGGTGTAACATTCAATTACCGGCTCTAAACTCGGTCTCGGAACTCATTGAATTTGGTGTTGGTTGGGGGAATTGTTCTAAGAAAAAGAAAGTGCTTACAACGATTATTCATTGCACAATTTGGTGTATTTGGAAGGCAAGAAACGATGTTGTGTTTAATAACAAACACAAGTCCTTTCTAGCTATAACCGGTGACATTATCTCCACCTCTTATTTGTGGGTGAGATATAGAAGTAGATTATCTTGTAATGAGGTTGATTGGAGAATTTCTCCCTTTTTGTCATTTGTGTAATTGTTTTCCCGTCTTAGTGTCTTGCTAAGTTCGGGCGCTTATTATTAATATATTTGCCGTTTCCAAAAAAATATAGAGTTAATTTAATGTTTGTGTATAATGTTTTATAAGATATAAATCTAAACAAATTACACCATACAATTCAGAAAGCTAGTAAAACTTGTGTACATTAATTAATTATGTCTATAAGTATTTATTCCTTAAAATCACATGATTATATACATTGTACAAGAAAAAAATCGTACCATCAAAACAATTCGAGCTTATGTAAGTCTGTTTTATTTCCTGCCATTTCTCTAGCAATATATCATATCTGAATATTGTACATTTATGAATCAAATAAAATATCGAATGTTTTTTTTTGGTAACATGAGCTACAAATCATATTGCAAGTCGACGAATACTGAAGTTGGCGATGGTGATCGGTAGCCACAAGAAGGTTTTTTACTCATAGAAATTGAACTTGAAAGTTTCTGAAAAAAATTTCAAAGATCAAATCTTAACACTATCGTGGTTTGTAATAAAAGTTTTTTCAACATACAAGAGCCAATATTGCTATACGCCTTACATGTATGTTAGGTAAATTAGTTGTGTTGTCATTTGTCATCTTATGAAAATGTGATAACACCAAAAAGTTACGAATAGAATAAGAGTCAGAAAGAGGCGGCTATATTTAGTAGAGTAGTTATTTAAATGGGACATATGGTGTGGGGGCTTTGTCAAATTTGGGTTGTCTATCTTAAAATTGTTGTAAGGTTTGTTATTAATCAAATCAAATATACAGAAATCTAATTTCATAATATATAATATCGATAAGTATTTAGTAAAATTAAAAAAAAAAAAATTGGATTTTCACTCGATTTGTTATATTTTAGAGTATGCGTTTATAGGAGAAACTTGAATTGTCGGCTAAATAGAGAATCATTCAACGAAATCCATCATTTTTACATAGTCTTGAGAAAATAAATCTCAATAATTGATCAATAAGATCTAATGGTCAAAATTAGTCACATATTATATAAATAAAGGGGTATTTTGGTCATTTGGCACTTAAAAAAATTTTGATTTTTTTTATATTATTTTATTATTTTTTCGTTAAAAAATAATATTGATATTTACGTGTAGTACTTAATCACATGTGATTGTATATTTAATCACATTTGATGTTTTAGTACAATCACATATGATTTAGTATGCAATCACATTATATATTTTTAATGAAAAATAATAATAATAATAATTCTAAAATAAAAAATAATTTTTTTAAATGACCAAAATACCCCCTCTTTGTATAAAATATGTAATTAATTTTGATCATTACCTATAATTAATCAATTATTGAAATTTATTTTTTAGGACTTCAAAAAAATCAAGGATTTCTTAAATATAAATATGAAAAGTAATTTCATAGATACACATATTAATAACTCTAAAACTAGTGATATTGTTATATTTTAAATCCCATCCATTATTATTCAATACATTTACCAAAAGGATGTATAGTGAGTTTTTGTCTTATTAGGCGTTTTCCCAATATTTAAAGTTTTTAGGCGACCTTAAGCATCTCCAATGGTGGCTTTTTCAAAAGCTTATTACTATTACAATAAGTCTTTCTATGACATTTACCATTGGAATAACAAGCTTTTTCAAAAGCTTATTGGAAAGACTTTTTTTCTACTAAGCTTTTAATCTACTTTCAATGTTTGTATTTTTTAGTCCCCTATTTTTAATAACTTTTCATTTTAGACCTTACATATATTTTATATGAATTTTTTATTATGTTTTTATTAGTTAATAAATAAATTATATAATATTTAATGTCAATTATTATAATATTTTTGTATTAGATATTTTTAAAAATTTTATATTTAGTAAGATGTTAAAAAGTTGTCAAATTATATATAGGGGGTATTTATAAAATATTTAAGATAGATAAAGGTAAATTAGAAATGTTGTAAAAGAAAAAGCTTTTGGAAAGGTTAACCATTGGAGATGTTATTTAGGAATAACTTATTGGTTAGTGAATTGTTGATGTGGCAAAAGCAATAAGTTATTGATAGCTTAACCATTGGGGATGCTCTAAATCAAATGGAGTTATGTCAGTGTGGTAAGGCACCTGTTCTTTGACCTTCAGGGCACCCGTTTGAATCTTAGAGCATTCACAATGGTTAACTTCACTAATAACTTATTAGTTTTGTCACATTATCTAATAATTTATTAATTAAAAACCCTCCAATGATTAACATTTTCAAAGACTTTTTCTTATTAATATTACTAATTCTTAGTAATACTACTAATTTACCTTTAGCTATATCAAATTTTATAAAGGACCTCACTTATGTAATTTCACAATTTTTATAGCATTACAAACTTAATATTTTTTAAAATGTCTCTTAATGATCATGTGTGATATTTCTTAAAAAATATTGAAATATGATAAAGTTATAATTTATAGTTATAGAATTAATAAATGATTCACATATAAATATTTATATATGGGTTTAAAATGTAAAATTGTTAAATATAGGGACTAAAAGAATCAAACATTGAAAAATGTTCAAGTGATTGGGGAAGAATAAGTGGTAGAAGTGACTTCTTAAAAAAGTCATCCAATCCAATGGTAAAAAGTCATTTTAGAGGTTATTCAAATAGTATCAACTTCTACTTCAACCTCCCATTAGAGATGCTCTTAGTAACGAGCTTGAAAAAAAATAACTAGCCGAGCTTGAGCTTTTGATGGCTCAACTCTAATTCTTATTGAGTTTTTCAAGCCTTATATATGTACATATAAGTTGGTTCCATTGAGTTAAAAACGAAGATAAAGATTGCGAGAATAAATCTCAGCTACTCATGTTGACAATCATTAAAATAATCATATATGAATAATTTAATTTTGTCTTATATAATCATTCGTGAATAATAATTATTAATATATAAATAAACTCAAAACTCACATTCTCAACATTTTGCAAACTCAATGGAACTCTCCATATATATTAGTATTTTGAGCCATATTCGAGTCTTTCAAGGCGAGTTCGAGCTTTTATGGAAACTTATATATCTATAATTCGAGCATTTCGAGCCAAGCTCTAGCTAAATTTCAATCTTCTTGGGTCGAGCTCAAGCCTACAGCTCGGAAGCTATTTAAAAATATTGAGTCAAACTCGAGCGTAATCTACGTAAGTCAAGCCAAGTTTAAGCCCTTTCGAGCTTCAGCTTGAATCAACTCCGTTTACAGTATAGTTGCCAAATGCCAAGTTAGGAAAATATGTTTGGTAGTAAGTGGTGGTCTTAAGAACAAATGGGAAGAGAACAAACAGTAGAATATATAAATTATTTTAGTTAAAGTGATTAATTATTAGTTCCTTAGACATTGTTATTAGGGGTGTGCATTTAAGTCGAAAAAAGCGAACCGAACCGTAATGAACCTAATCAAAACAGAAAACATATATGTTCAATTTTCTAATTTTATGATTTATGGTTTCGGTCCTATCAGTTTCGGTCCGGTTTGGTCCGGTCATCGGATGGGGATGAACCTTTGTGCTGAAAAAATCGAACCAAACTAAAACTGAAAAATAAGTAATCGACTTGGTTTCATTTTTGAAAATTCACTTATTTTAATTCTATCGGTTTCTATTTGATTTGGTTTCTATACCACGCTCGATCATCTCTAGTTGTTCTTATTTATAATCCATTTCATGTAAATCCACAAATTCCAGAAAGAAAGAAAAGATGATTAGCACATGCGTCATAATTAATAATATACCAAGTGATAAAGCTGATAGTTGTGATATTAAAAAAAAATTGAAATAAACAAAAATTGACCCTAAAAACTGAAAAGGAAGATTCCCGTTATCTAGAGTAGGTTGTAAATTGGAACCTTCGAAGCTTGTAAATAGACAAAACACAATAAATTATTTGATTGATTAATCTTCATAAAAGTGATTTACCTCGAACGATTAAGTGTGGAATTATTTTACAGATGGATTTCAAGATTTTTTAATTATTTTACCAACGGATTTCCGATGAAATTTAGCAAGGGAAATTAATTTGTCCTTCACTAATATTGTCGGAAATTATTGTTGGCTTTTCTAGTGGATTTGCGAAGAATTTATTTATCAGAAAAGAGTTTTTTTCTAGTAGTGATCTATATATAGAAGTTTTATTATTTGAAAGTGTCAGTAAATATATGTTATTACGACACTCGTATTGCTAATATGCTAAATTCAATTGTCATTAAAAAGAGTGAGAAAGACTCAAATCTAATCTTTATACGTAATATTTTTATGAAATAATTATGTCCGTTCTTGAGAGAAGACTTTGATGTAGTTTATATGTAATTTGCACATTAATTTCACTATATCAGACAGCCTATATATCGACACAGCCATTTAAAAATAAAAATAAAAATTTTTATTTGTGAGTGCGGTCTGAGCGAGTATTCTTCCCGCTAAGTAAACTCTGCCAAAATTTCTTTACCACATTATTCCAATTATTGCCATCTACTCTCATGTATTGTGTAAGGAGAAAAAGCACTATACCATATAATTATTTTATACAGTATAATAATATGTAATGATTTTATGCATGTTTTAAAATATATATATGTGTAATTGTTAATAAAATATTTATATCGAATTCGATATTTGCAACAAAAGAAACTTTCATCTTAATATATGTTAAAAGGGTTATAACATTATTTTGTAATAGCTTTAAAATTTAAAGCACACATTTATCTACTAGTTTTTACTTATTAAACAACATGTGATTCACAAATGATGTCTAGCTCAGCTGAATTGATGCATTAATTTTACTTCTGTATGAGGCGTGAGGTCTGAAGTTTGAATTATGCAAACACCTCTTGTGGTGTTAAATATGGGGGATTTATCCCTGGAAATCCCTTTGGGAGCTGGGTTTGCCCTGTAAAGGAACTCGAACCCGGGTCTCGCTGGAATATTACGAGTTAGCTTTCGTTGTTATCATTTGACGTTTCAAAAAAAAAAAACCACATGTGATTCATGGTAAAATTAAATGGTTTTTTATTTTGTGTATGTTATGTTTTTTTTAATAATTATAATTTACGTTTGTGTTATTTAAAATTATTTAATGTTAATGTTAACTGGGTGTAAATTAAGAATTGACGGTTAAAATAATATTTTAAATATATCTGACATAAAAGTGTATTACAAATTTTTGTTTTAAGAAAAACAAGCACAAGCTTGGAAAAATTTATCAGACCTAATTATCACTTGTTAACATACTCCCTCCGTCCCACAAAAAACTTCTCATTTCATTCTAAATTTTTGTCCCACAAAAACTTCCCATTTCTCATATTTGATGGGCTCCACATAATAAAAAACTATTATTAGTAAAGACCCCACAACTAATATTCAATAACTACCTTTCTCTCTCCAATCCAACCTTATATTTTAATCAAAAGTATTATCAATGATCTCATTACTAACTATCATCTAAAAACTTGTGCAAAAGACAAATGGGAAGTTTTTTGTGGGACGGAAGGAGTATAATGTAACTATCACTAAAAAAATATTTTTTAAAAATATGAAGTCGTGTAATATGATTTAAAAAAATTTGAGTAATGTTTAACAAAACATTATAATTATATTATAATTATAATTATAATTATAATTATAATTATAATATATAATAAAGGTTAAAACAATAACTAATTTTTGAGGTGATATTATAAAGTTGTAAAATTTAGCAGGGTTAAGTAAAAATGTAACTAATTATATGATTATAAATAAATTAAGGAAAATGATAATAACAGTCATAAGGGCTGCCAATAAAATCTTATGATAGACATCAAAAACTTATACAATAATAAATAATCACCCCTGTATTTTAGGAATAAACCACTAATTAATAAAGGTACAAACATTTTATACATTAACTAACTCTTAATGTCAATCCTAATCCTAAGGACTATCATTACCAAAAGTAGTATCAATATAATAAAAAGTAGTATTGTTGTAAATTTACAGTATCCCAATATTTCTTTTATTTATTTTGAATTGTATAATTGTAATACAACCTTATAAATTACTATTTCAATTACACAGTGTTAATATAATTGCCTTAGCAATATTACAAAGAATATTATTACACTACGGCTTTTAATTAGAAACCAATCAATATCCTTTCAGTTCCAACCGTGGTTTATCACTTTATCCTAATGTCCCTTATCTGAAAGAAGTTTTTGAAAGAAAATTGTTAGTTACTATTAAATCATCTTAGTTTAAAATCAATATTATCCTCTTTTGAAATCAATAAATTTATATTAGTTACTGTATAAAATAAAAACAAGAAATATACGTGTTTCAACTTTCAAGCAATTGTAGTTCCGGCCTACACATATATATCCTTCACATGTCACACCTTACTTTCTCTCACTAAGAACTTTAGGAAGTATTAGATGCTCAAAAAATGCTTCAACTACCTCTCTTCCTTTCATTCTCATTTTTTTCTCTAATCTTCTTCAACCAATTGGTATTTGCCACAAATTCCTTCATCTATGGCGGGTGCTCGCAAGTTCGATTCACCCCTGGTACACCGTATGACTTAAATGTCAACTCCCTATTCACTTCTTTAGTCAACGCAGCATCGGTCTCCAACTTCAAGATATCTCCTTCGGGATCCACGTCAAGCAATGTCGTTTATGGCCTCTTTCAATGCCAAGGCGACCTTAGTAACTCCATATGCAAAGATTGTGTGACCAGCTCCATCAACCAACTGAAGGCAGTTTGTCCTCAGGCGACTGGCGGGGTCATACAGTTAGAAGGATGTTTTGTGAAATACGATAATACATCGTTTTTTGGAGTTGCGGACAAGACAATTGTGTCGAAGAGGTGTGGCCCTTCGGTTGGTTACAATTCAGATGCTTTGAACCGCCGGGATGCTGAGTTGGCATATCTAACGGCTACAAATGGTCAATACTTCCGTGGGGGTGGGTCTGGGAGTGTGAAAGGTGTTGCGCAGTGTGTGCAAGATCTAAGTGTTAGCGAGTGTCAAGATTGTCTTACAGAGGCGAGTGGACGGTTGAGATCAGAGTGTGAGACATCTACATGGGGTGATATATTTCTAGGAAAATGTTATATTCGATACGTTGATCGTGAACACCATTCTAGAGTCGGTAAGCAGTTGCTCCACCACCTCCACCATGGCATCCCGGTAGCCTTCGGTGGTGGTGGTGGTGGTGGTGGCGGCGGCTCTATTACACAGATTTTATTTATTATTATTATTGAAACTTAATAATACTAAAATTTCATGCATGCAGAAGATGAGGATGTGGATAAAACACTGGCACTAACCATCGGAGTCATAACCGGGGTTATTTTGCTCATCGTTTTCTTATCATCCTTAGGCAAGCTTTTTAACAAGAAAGGTACATGCTTTTTTCCGTTTTCTTTATATTAATTCTAACAATTTTATAGAATACTTTTATGTGCTAGAAGTATGTAGTTATCTATATAATACAAAATAAACTCGTTGTATCGATCGATTTAATAATTTATTCCAAAAGGTTTAACTACTTTGTTTAACTGAAAAAGTATTTTTGACCACTAACATATGTAATATTTGCCGGTTCAAAAAAATTATTTTTTTTTCCCTGCTGGCAAAAGTGTATTCTAACTAGGTGATACTAATTTCTAACCACTAACATATGTAATATTTGCCGGTTCAAAAAAAAAAGAGAAAGTATTTTTAATTTTGACACTTATTTAATTATCTAATAATTAGTTAGTTTTACTTTTGTTTATATCCACATGGTCACTACATATATATACATATTCTTTTTATGATATTATATGAAAAAAGTTGCTATAAATTGCAGATAAATAATTACCATAAAGATTGCACGTTATATAAATAATCAACATTTAACTACTTTGAATTGTTTACCCAACCAAACCTATAAAATAGTGATATTAATGAATGAAAATTAATAACACATTATTAGTCAAAATTTGACTACTTCCTATTTGTTATGTAGTTCTTTCTTAATCGTTTTGCCTATGTAATAACGCTTTCATATTTGATTAATAAATTGTTTACATATTTAATTTTTACACAATAATAACCATTACATTACTTATATTCAACTTTTCATGTAAATTGGGTAAAGTAAATTATTGGTTTTGGACAAAAGGACAGAGTTACTAAAAATGAATTAAGTTATAAAATAAAGTTGTAAGATTATTAATTTTTTTCAAATATATAGTTAAAATAAATAAATTATAATGATGGTTTTGTCAATTGCCTATCAATAACGATGTATATTTGATGTTAGTTGATGTATGAAACTATTTTCTAATTTCACTATTACTATAGCTTTCAATATTAGAGGTACTCGACTTATAACATTTCTCATATATTGGTTTATTTTTCTCTGGATCTAAAAGTTTATCAAAATATATATATAAATTTAGGGGTGACAATTTAGGTGGGGTTTGAGTTCACATGTTCATAGGATAGGATGGTCGGGTCAGAAATTTTCAATCTCAAATCAACATGTTTATATAAACGGGTCATATATCTCAATTTTAAGTTGTTTACTTTCAACCCAAACACAATTCATATAACTCGTTCAACAGGTTAGCGGTTTGAATTAGTCAACGAGTCAAACATGTTGACTTTTTAAATGTATATATAGAACCTATGAAAGTATTGTTAAATATATCTATTTCCCCAATACATCTACTCCATCCGTCCCACAAAAAACTTACATTTCACTCTAAATTTTGTCCCACAAAAAACTTCTCATTTCCCATATTTGATGGGCTCCACACAATGAGAAGTTTTTTGTGGGATGGAGGGGCTATAAACTATCATCAATTCAAATCTAACCATTTAATAAACGGGTCAATTAAGTTGACCCGAAACTTGATTGACTCGACCTTAACATGTTTATTTCGTGTTGATTTCAAATCAATTTTCATTTCAGTTCACAGAAATTACCACCCTAACAAGTTACATGTCATCAAAACATTATTTGCATGCTGGTTGATCAAAACTTTATGTCAGGATCGATTAACTATAGACAAGTTAATAAACACCTTAGATCTAATTGATAATAGAAGTTGCAGCGGATCAACACTATATCAATGATTAAGAACAATGAACTGTATGAACAATAAACAAGAATATTAAGAACACAGTTTCACAAAAAGCTTCAATGTATATTATCGAGTTAACAATACACACGTACGTTTACAATTCGTAAGGAACTATATATAATAGTCCTTGAAGCTAAACTATTTACCCTAGTTATTCTAGGATACGATTTACATCTAATTATAAACGATATACATTGATTTACATTCTATAACTATCTCTGCGAAGATCTCGGACTTGATTTGTTCCAAATATGCGTTGTCAGTAGTAAAACTTATCACCAGTAGTAAATATGAAGATCAGTAGTAAACTTGGTGATCAGTAGTAAGTCCAAATACATCGTCAGTAGTAACTACAATGATCAGTAGTATCTTCAATAAGCATTGATCAGTAGTAACTTTAGTTATAGTATACACCAGTATCAACTTCATCAGTAGTAACATGTTCTGCCCCATCAGTAATAAACATAATTATCACCAACTGCAGCATCAGTACTAAGTTGATCTGTGATTTGCTCCAACAATCTCCCCCTAAACTTATTGATTATGTTTTAATCAATCAAGTTTCTTCTGTTCTTCTTCTTCTTTCTTTCTTCTTTCTAATGTTCTTTGATTTTGTTGAAGTCTTTGTTCAATTATGTATTTGCTGTTCTTCTTGATAAAATAATTCAATTTATTCTGGAACATAACAGCATCAAAGGGCTTCATTAGAGTGTTGATGAATATCTGATACATTTCCTTTTCTGAGTGAGGATATTCTCTTTCATATAAGTACAACTCACAATTTTTACTTGATCTTTCAAAGAAATACATATTGCAAGTTGGGAGAACATTCCATGCATACACATTTTCTGGATTTGTAAATAACTCTGGATAGTTATCTGGATAAAAAGCTGCATCAATCATTCTTGTTAAGTATCCAGCTCCAGATTCTCTCCAAGATTTCTTTGACATTCTTGGTTTTCCAATGATCAGAAGTTTAATCACATCACTTCTTGTACAGGATCTGATCAAAGGTAGCCATCCAGTAAACTTTTGAATGATTTTGTCTTCCCTTACAACTAATAGAGCATTATTGGGCAAGACTTTCCAGTTTAGTATTGAGTTATTTTGAAGTGGAGCAACAGGTACTTCAAGAACAGGTATAATTTTTTCTTGTTTTGCTTTCTTTTGAAAACTCTGTTCTTGAGCTTCATTCTTTCTTTTCTTTGTCTGGGGAGATGAGGATTCACCAATAGTAGACACACTATTATCTTTAATTAAATTTGGACTTATTGGGATTAAGGTTTTTGCTGCTTTCAATTTCTTTTCTTCTTCAGCCTCTTGTTCAATTAAATCTTTCTTCTTGGCAGTACAGTATTTGTCTATAATAGTAACCATCTTCATTCTGCCAAAAGATTTTGCACTGTGCCCTTTTGACTTCAGAAAGTCAATCATAAGTGCTTTTTGTTCAAACACATCATCTGTTAAGGGACTTTTAGTTCTTTTGCTTTCAGCTACTAGCTCTTCAAGCAAATCAAGATGTTCCTCTTCTACTTTTCTGTATCTTCGAAATTCTGCCAATTGAGCTTCAATCTGACCATCTTTCATTAACTCAGGTATTTCAGTCTTTTGAGGTTTTTCAGTTTTCTTTTTCTTTTTCTTTTCCTCAATAGCTTGATACATAGCTACATTCTCCAGAAATCTTCTATGTTTTATCCTCCATCTTGATTGTTTCTCTTTTCTAACATGGTTGATTTTGTTGACCATGTGATGCCCTAATGCCCTGTTTGGATAATCATCATCATATATTTCTTTTCCCTTTCCAACACAAGCAGGCAAAATTGATGGAGGTGGAGTGTATTTCATGTCAGGAATACCAGTCATTATTAACTTTGGATAAAACAATTTTAGATCTTCTTCTGGTAATATTTTTGGGTGAGGAGGAAGGGTACATTCATCTACCTCAAACCAATTCACATTATCATCAATGTCAGGTATGATAAGTGGTTGAGTAGGAGTTGGTGGTTTGGTAATGATGACATGTCTTCTAGCATCAATGAGTTCAGGAAATTCAGGAATTTCTTCTTCAGTAGTAACCAAGGTGGTTATTACTGGTGTTACTTCATGAGTTACTACTGATAGGGCATCAGTAGTGTTTAGTGCAGTTAATTCCTCTTCTTGACTTACTACTGCTATATCATCAGTAGTAGGAGTTACTACTGGTATCTCTGTTTCAACTTGTTCTTCCATTGTAGCAGTAGTAATGGGCTCATCTTCTGTAATCATCATCTCTGGGCCTTCATCAACTTCTGTTTCTTTTAAATTCAAGAGGGAGGAAGCTGCTGCTGCAATGGATTCATCAATCATTGTCTGTATGTTATCCTTCTCCCCCTTAGTGAGCTCAACTGGAGGAGCCTCACTATCATCAATCCTCTTTTTCAAGTTCCTGATAAGCTTTGATTGTTGATAAAGCCTAAGTTCATATTGTCTCATTCTTTTGTTGATGATATTGACATTTCTTTTCATAGCAGCCATAGTTTTTCCTTGATTTGTTTGATAATAAAGACAATCTTGTACAGTGGATTCCAAGGAATCCACTTTAGCCGTCAATTGTTGGATTTTAATACTGCCCTCACTCCATCTAGCAAGATCATCGGGCTCACTAACTGGTACTTTGGTTTGAAGGTTTTCCATCCTATCCGTCAAATCAATACTTCTGCCCTCATCACTTCTTGGTGATTCATTGGGTCTTTTAGACATCCTCTTCTTCCTAGAAGAAGCAGAGATGCCCCCCCTTGTGGTTTCTTGGCACCGGGGTCCTTTGAGTAATTCCTCAAAAGAGTCATCACTCAAAGTTGCCGAGGTTTGGGTCCTAAAGATGTTTTCACTATCCTGTGCACCCACCTTTGGGGCATCAGTAGTGAAAGCCCTCCCCTCATGTCCTCTCTCCTCCTTGGAGGACAACTCTTTGAGCCTGGGGTGTGACTCTATTTGTCCCCTGGTGTCCTTTGAAGAAAGTTTCTTTCTTTTATAAATTGAGGAAATGTTTTTGGTTTTGTCTGGTAGGTCTTCCACAGAGTGAAGAGTAGCACTCTGCAGAGTTATATCAAGTTCCTGGGACACATTCAGGACTTCTAAGTTGGGTGATTGAGTGGCTGTTTGGGGTGGTGTTTGGGCTGTATTTGGGGGTGATGGAGTGGGTTGAGGTTCAATTTGGGTTGTAGCAATGATTGAACCCTCTCCAGTTTGTGTGTGATCTTGGATCATGTTAGGAAACAGAGGGGTTTCCTTGCCCGAAAACTTAAATTGTTTTCTCATATTAGCATACACCTTTTTGTTTAATTCAGGAAAGAGAAAAAGATTTTTATGTTCAGTTAGAACCTGAATTTCACAGTTGAAAATATGAGATAGGAATCTTGGATACATTAAAAATTTTGATGAGGATAGGTTTCCAAGCATTCCTTCAAAAATCATTTTTGAGAAATTGAAGACTTGATCTGTGCACAAACAAACAACAGCAGATGCTATTGATTTATTGAACTCATTCCAAGTACTTCTTTTTGGAGAAATACAGTGTTGAATAGTGTGAACAAGGTATTTCCACTGGGGTGAAAGAAGACCTTTTTGAAATGTGACTATGTCTAGTCTTCCTTCATAACCCATTCTTTGTAAGTTTGAAATAATAGTTTCTTTAGGAAGAGTGGTCATACCTGTATCATCATGTAGTTGAAGGTGATTTCTGATGGATTCTTCTGTGATGGTGATAGTCTTTCCATCGACAGTTGATTTGATCATGGGCATTGTTGACCCTTCAACTCGTTCAGCATTTGTCCAAAAATCAATCAAGTGCTTTTGATATGATTTTGGTTTTACAGTTAGAGCGAACTGTATGTAAGAATTTCTCAAGAATTTGACGATTGGACGGAAATCTTTTGTTCCGTCGGGATTCTTTAAAAAGGCAACCATATTGTGAAATTCTGAATATTTCAGATCGGTTTGCACATCAAGAGATTGTAGAGTTGCCATCGTTTTGAATTTTTGCAGGAATTTTGTTACTGACTATGGGTTTTTGATCGTAAACTAGGGTTTATTGAGAGGTTTTGACAGATCGAGGTGAAGATAATGATAAACTAAACGATTTCCGCCTTTTATATCTTTTGATTTCACCTACAAAAAGACTAAATTGCCCTTCGAATCATAACATAACGGTTATTTTCATGGGGGTTAGTATGGTAATTTTGATTTTGAAGGACCAGTAGTAAATGATATGCCAGTAAGAAACGTCAGTAGTAACCACAAACATCAGTAGTAACTCATGGTTTTGACACCAGTAGTAACTAAGGACATCAGTAGTAATTACTAACACACAAGACCAGTAGTATATGTGAACACCAGTAGTACTGACATACCAGTAGTATTTATGTAAACCTAATACACATCAGTAGTAATAAGCTACCAGTAGTATTTTGTGCACATACCTACACACCAGTAGTACAGAAATACCAGTAGTAAAACACTTAAGTGAATAAATAATAATTTACAACAAAAACTTTACACATGATTTTAAGAGACTTAGTTTATTAAAATCATTCCAATACTGCTAACCAAAAAGTTAAATCTTCCTACATCAAATGCTTTTGTAAAAAGATCTGCTAATTGATCATCAGTATGAATTTTAACTACTTTGATTAATTTCTTTTCATTGCAATCTCTTATAAAATGAAATCTTATTTCAATGTGTTTGGTTTTTGAGTGTTTTACTGGATTGTTCACAATACTAATAGCACTTTGATTGTCAATAAAAATAGGAGTTTTAAGGATAGAGATACCAAAGTCTAGGAGCTGGTTTTGAATCCATAGTACTTGAGCACAACAAGCAGATGCAGCTACATATTCTGCTTCAGCAGTTGATGTTGATACATTTGTTTGTTTCTTACATTGCCATGACACCAGTCTTGATCCAAAGAATTGACATCCACCAGCAGTGGATTTTCTGTCTTGACATTCACCTCCATAGTCACTATCTGTGTAGGCTATGAGTTCAAAGGGTGAATCATGTGGATACCATAGACCAAGTGATGGTTTGCCTTTCAAGTATCTGAATATTCTTTTGACAGCTTGCAAGTGTAGTTCTTTAGGTCTTGCTTGATACCTTGCACACACACAAACACTATACATAATATCAGGTCTTGATGCAGTTAAGTACATCAACGAACCTATCATTGATCTATATAAGTGTTCATCTACATCCTCCCCCTCAATATCAGGATGTAGGTGTTTGTGTGTTTCCATTGGAGTACTTGCACTCTTACAGTCTTTCATATCAAACTTTTCCAAGATGTCTTTCACATATTTTGATTGATTAATCAAAATTCCATTTGTTCTTTGACTAACCTGGAGTCCAAGGAAGAAATTCATTGGACCCATAGAGCTCATCTTGAATTTAATCTGCACCAGTTCTTCAAATTCTTTGCATAGTAAATCATTGGTTGAGCCAAAGATGATATCATCTACATAGATTTGTACCAGTAGGATATCATCTTTAACTTTCTTTGTGAATAGAGTTTTATCAATGGCTCCTCTTTTGAAATTGTTCTTTAATAAGTATGATGATAGTGTGTCATACCATGCTCTTGGTGCCTGATGTAGGCCATAAAGAGCTTTATCAAGTTTGAACACATAATCACCATGTTTTGGATCTTCAAATCCTGGAGGTTGGCAAACATAAACTTCTTCTTCAATCTTCCCATACAGGAAAGCACTCTTCACATCCATTTGATAGACTTTAAACCTTTTGAATGAAGCATATGCTAGGAATATTCTTATAGCTTCAATTCTGGCAACAGGAGCATATACTTCATCATAGTCTATACCTTCTTCTTGAGTGTATCCTTGGGCTACAAGTCTGGCTTTGTTCTTGATCACTATGCCTCTTTCATCTTTCTTATTTCTAAAGATCCATCTGGTTCCAATGGCTCTTTTTCCTTTTGGTAGAGGTACAAGTGTCCAAACAGCTTGTAACTTGAATTGAAGAAGCTCTTCTTGCATTGCCTCAATCCAGTTTGAGTCCTTCATTGCTTGTTGAATCTTCTTTGGTTCATCCTGAGACAGAAAGCATTCATACATACATTCATTAGCAATTAAGCTTATATTACACATATTTGCAGTTAAACTTTTGTTTAATTTGCTTCTTGTTTGAAGTGGTGAGTTAACATCACTTAGAACAAGGTCTAATGGATGGTTCTTTTGAGTCCTTGTTGTTGTAGCTTTATCAACCACTAGTTGATTTTCAAGGTTGGACTCATTTGCCTCAGGTAGTTGTTCTTCTTGAGATCTTTCATTGTCATTAGTATTTGGTTCATCATTATCTTGGTCAGAGTTACTACTGCTATCATCTTCATTGAGATCAGTAGTATTGAAGTTGTTACTGGTATCAGTAGTATCTTGAGAATCTAGGTTATTATTGGGACCAGTAGTATTTTGAGTACTATTACTGGTACCAGTAGTATTTGAATTACTACTGTCCTCATTCTCAGAGTTACTACTGCTTTCAATATTTGAGTTATTACTGACATCAGTATTAACTATGGGAGCAGTATCAACTATTATGTATCTCATCTTTTCTTGACCAGTATTAACTGATGATGTTCCTTCCTTTTGATTGTGACAGTTTGAATTACCTGTATTGAAATTCATATTAGAATTAAAGGATTTGGTTAGATTGTCTATGTTGAATAGCCAATCTGGACCATTTCCTTGTTCATTAGCAATGTTTTCATTAAAGGATACATTAATGCTTTCTTCAATTATTCTTAATCTTTTGTTGAACACTCTGTATGATTTACTTTGAGTAGAGTATCCCACAAATATTCCATCATCAGCTTTGCAGTCAAACTTACCAATTTGTTCTTTTGTAATCAAAATAGTACAAGGACAACCAAATGATTTTAAGAATTTTATAGAAGGTTTTCTTTTATTAAAAAGTTCATATGGTGTTTTAAAATGTGGCTTCACTATTAATACTCTGTTTTGAACGTAACAAGCAGTATTGACAGCTTCTGCCCAAAAAGTGATTGGTAATTTTGAGTCTGCAAGCATTGATCTTGCTGCTTCAATGATGGTTCTATTTCTTCTTTCAGCTACACCATTTTGTTGTGGAGTTCTGGGTGAGCTGTATTGCCTGTCAATACCTTTAAGATCACAAAAGTTAATTAAGTTAGTATTCTTAAATTCTGTGCCATTGTCACATCTTATGGCTTTAACTTTTTGATCAGATGAGTTCTCCAGTTTAACAATTAAGTTCTTGATGAGTTCACTTGTTTCATCCTTTGTCCTGAGAAAGAAAACCCATGTATATCTGGAAAAGTCATCAGTAATAACAAGACAATATTGTTTCTTTCCAATACTCATTACATTTGTTGGTCCAAAAAGGTCCATATGTAAGAGCTGTAAAGGAACAGAAATAGAGTTAATAATTTTGGACTTATGAGAAGTCTTGTGTTGTTTACCTTTTAGGCATGCAACACAATGATGATCACACATGAATTGTTTTTGAGGTAGTCCAATGACCAGATTTCTTTTTACTAAGTTATTCATGTTTTTAAAATTTGTGTGACACATCCTTCTATGCCATAGTTCTGATTCAGTGGTGTTTGCCTTGGATATAAAACAGTTGACCTCATTTGTAGAAATGAGTTCTCCCCCTATATCTAGGCAATACACATTGTTTCTCCTTGGAGTTCTTAAAACAACATATTTTTCATCTAAAATAAAATCAGGAGAAAGAATGATGCACTCAATGTCTGTGAAAAGAATCTTGTTCTTTTTATCACAAACTTGAGACACACTGACAAGATTGTATTTTAATTCAGCTACATAAAATACATCATCAAAGGTAATTTTTCCATTAGTAACAGTACCTTTACCTGTAATCTTACCTCCTTGGGGATTCTCACCAAATGCCACATATCCTCCATCAAATGACTTGAAATCCTTAAGAATTTGCAGATTTCCAGTCATGTGCCTTGAGCATCCACTATCAATATGCCATGTTCTTCCTTCTTCTGGGATCTGAATGCTCTGCACAATTGAGTAAAGGATTAGTTAAGTTTGGGAACCCAAGCTTTATATGTCTTGGGTTCATCCTTTGAGAAATAAGCTTTGGGAGATTTAACTTTAAACACTTTTGGTACCCATACTTGTTTAGTACTGGTGTTTTGTTTTACTACTGCCCTTTTGTAGTTACTACTGGTGTGAGAATTTCCTACTGACTTTGGTTTATACCCATGATTTTTAGCTTTTGAATACTTTACTACTGATGGACCAGTAGTATTTGGGTACTTACCATGTTTAGAATGACCAGTAGTGTTTTTAGAGTTACTACCAGTAGTATTTTTGAAATTTATTTTGGGAGCAGTAGTATTCTTAAAATTAGGGTTTGTACCAGTAGTATTCTTGTATTGGTACCATACAGCATTATAATTAGGGTTAACACCAGTAGGAAATTTGTTAGAGTTTCTACTGGTGTTGGAAAATTTAAAATATTGTTTATTTTGATTGGATTTTCCATTATTCTTGAAGTAATTGCTGTTCTTTGGGCTTCCAACTCTTCTGTTTTGCACAAACCTTGGTTTACTTCTTCCAAATCTTGGATCCTCAACAATTGGATTTTTAATTTTATTTACTACTGAAGGACCAGTAGTAACTTTTAACTTTTGAGTCTTAGTATTTTCTTTAAAAACTTTAAATTCTTTTAACTCTTTGCAGTTTATTGGATTGAAGTGACAATCCTTTGCTAAATGGTTCATTTTATTGCATATAACACATCTTAGTTTCTTATTTTTAGCACCTTCAGGTATTCTTTGGTCTAAGAGTTGATTTTTGTTTCTTTCATTCCCCCTTGTTAAAATTTTTGGTACATTATCTGCATTATATTTGGGAGATTCATTTGGACTTGGAACTGTGTGAAAACTTGTATCAATTGATTTTGGTGATTCACTTTGAGATATAGTAAATTCAATTGATTGCTCATTATCAGAAGAATTATTTGATTCAGATGTTTCATTAGATGATTCAGTTTGATTTTCAGTTTTTAATTCATTAATGATTCTTTCTGAACTGTTTTTAAGAGGTGGAATGATTTTATATGGAGGTGGTACAGCATGATATCCCACCCCATGAACAACTTTTTCTGTAGTTTGATTATTAGTTAATTCATCAAGAATTTTAGTGCTTCTTTCAAACTTTTTAATTGTTAATTTATTTTGTTCAATTTCAAGCTGACATTCTTCTAATTTACTTGTTAGTTCTTTATTTTTTGTTTCATAGAACTCTTTCTCATCCACAGCTTGAAGCAATTCTTCCTTGATCCGTTGATCAATCATCTTGTACACCTTTATTTGATGTTCTTGGTCAGCAATCACACCATCAAACTCATGATTTCTTCTGATTGCTTTTGCTAAATCTTCATTTAATTTATTGTTTTCTTTTTCTAGATTTTTAATAATTTTAGCACATTCAGGAGTACAAGGTTTAGATTTTACCTCAGTTTTGTTTTCAGTAAAGGCCATGAGAGCTTGATTTTGAGCATGCTCTTCTGCTTGGAAGCTCCAGTCATAGCCTTGTCCTTGTTGTGACACAAGAGCAGTTGATTTTGATCTTTTGTCTGGTTGAGGACATTCTTTTGCAAAGTGACCAAGGTTGTTACAGTTGTAACACTTGACTTTAGTTTTGTCAAATCCTGCTTTGTCACCTTTGTTGAAATTTAGGCTTGTCCTACCAGTTCTTTTTAAGAATCTTTTGGTCCTTAGGCTCAGCATAGCCATCTGCCATTTAAGATCCATTTCCTCAAGATCATCTGGATTCAATTGTTCCAAGTCATCACTAATCAATGCAGTGTGCACATGACTAGTGAAGAAGGATTCTCTTGCAGTATCCTCAGAATCTGCAGTCTTTCCTGTGGAGGTTTCTTGTCCTTGACCTGTACTAGACACAAAAGCAGCATTGTTAGAAGAAATAGAAGGGTTTTTGTGATTTACCTCAGTTTCAAACACTCTGAGATCATTATAGAGTTCATCTAACTCCTTTTCTTCTAAAGCATCTCTTTGTCTATACACCACTGTGTACATGGCCCATTCTTCACTAAGAGACCTTAGGAACTTCATGTTGACATCTTCTTGGTCCATCTTTACACCAACTTGGTTGAGTTCACCAATTAGTTTGTTGAATCTGTCAAACACTTGAGTGAGTGTTTCATTGGGCTTTCCTTTGAAATTTTCAAAGTCTTGTTTGAGAACAGACTTCATATTCCTCTTGGTGCTCTTTGTCCCAACGAATCTCTTCTCCAGTGCTTCCCATAGTATTTTTGCATCATCATATTCAACAAAGAGATGTTGATAATCATTAGGAATGGCCAGTAAGAGAGTGCTTAGAGTTTTGAGTTCGATGCCTTTATCTTTCTTCTCCTTCTCACATTTAAGTTTGTCTGCCTCAGTTGCAGAGCTGCTTGCTTGAAGTTGACCAGTTTTGTTTCCTTCACAGACTACTTCCCACATGGAATAATCTGTAATAAGCATGTATTGCTTAATACGATTCTTCCACATCCCGAAGTTATTGGGAGTGAGAATGGGAATTTTGTTGGCCTGAGTGCTTTCATTATTATCAGTCATGATTAATAATGTGTGTGTTTTAAAGATTAAAACTTTTTGTTGTTCTTAACAAATAGTAGATCTAGAACCAATAAGCTCTGATACCACTTGTCAGGATCGATTAACTATAGACAAGTTAATAAACACCTTAGATCTAATTGATAATAGAAGTTGCAGCGGATCAACACTATATCAATGATTAAGAACAATGAACTGTATGAACAATAAACAAGAATATTAAGAACACAGTTTCACAAAAAGCTTCAATGTATATTATCGAGTTAACAATACACACGTACGTTTACAATTCGTAAGGAACTATATATAATAGTCCTTGAAGCTAAACTATTTACCCTAGTTATTCTAGGATACGATTTACATCTAATTATAAACGATATACATTGATTTACATTCTATAACTATCTCTGCGAAGATCTCGGACTTGATTTGTTCCAAATATGCGTTGTCAGTAGTAAAACTTATCACCAGTAGTAAATATGAAGATCAGTAGTAAACTTGGTGATCAGTAGTAAGTCCAGATACATCGTCAGTAGTAACTACAATGATCAGTAGTATCTTCAATAAGCATTGATCAGTAGTAACTTTAGTTATAGTATACACCAGTATCAACTTCATCAGTAGTAACATGTTCTGCCCCATCAGTAATAAACATAATTATCACCAACTGCAGCATCAGTACTAAGTTGATCTGTGATTTGCTCCAACACTTTACATATCACATGTCTTACAAACATAGTTTGCATGATTGTTTAGTTCTTTTTTTTTCCAAATATTTTGGCTCTTATTCTTTTGATTAAAAATATAAAATCCAAAAACCATAAAATTAATTTTGTCATACATTGTAAAATATAACTTGTAAATATATTTATTCTTGCAGGTGGTAAATAACTAGAAGGTTGTATATGTACATATATGCAATGCAAGCCCAAATCCCATGAGAACATATTCCCCATCCTTTTTGTAAAAGTGTTCCAAAATGAAGCAAGTGGAAAACCGTAGCTAAGGATAGAAAGATTCCCCAAACTCTCCCCACTTCTTACCTTTCACCCATCATTTTCTAACTATTTTGTGTGGATCAAAATGTCATTTCACTTCATTGTGAATATTTATGTTTTGTGGAATAGTTGTTACATGCATGTGTGTTGTACCATTCTAAACCATAGCTTCCTTTGATTCGCTTGTAACTTCATCTTCGCTTTCGGTATGTATTGTGTATGGATTGATCAAAATATGTGATAATGATAATACGATATAAAGTAATTTTAAAACCGGATATTGATTATGACAGGTAAAGACCAGAAAAACGTAATAGTTTTCTAACTCTATAGTTAAGAACTGATTAAGACATTAGACCCGTCTTCTTAAACAATTTTGTGAAAACATTGTATCAAAGAAATACATAACTAACTAAACTCTAGCAAAAAGGGAAACATTTAAAATTGAAAATGACATGCTAGGACATAGGTCTAATCATAATTCAAAATTATCTTTTTCGAAGTTAACTCCCAACCATAATTAAGGATTTAACTGGTTTTTTACTATTTTAAGTTTTGATTGTTTGCTTCAATATAATTTAATTAAAAAGGTAACGAACTAAGGTTTTGATTTTCGAAATATCATTACTTTTATAATAAGGTAAAAGGCTTACTTACATACTAACATGGTACCCTCGCGAATCAGTGACGACAAATAGTTTTCTAGAGTTTTTAGATGTTTCTGGAGGTACTAGAGGTGTCCAAGGTAGCAGATAGCGGTTGGTGTAAAAGAGGGGAGAGAAGGGTATGTCATATTCTTATTGAGTATGAAAAAGAGGATGGTGTAACATTTTCTTATTATTGATAGTATAAACATATATGAAGTATTTGAATGTTCACTTCTAATTAAATTTTTTAGCATGTATAAATGTTTTATATAATACTTCATATATAGAATAATAATAATTACTATTATAAGAACAACTTTTGTGTTTGTTGTGCTTTTTGAAAATTTTATACTAATGAAAAGAGTTTACAAATTTTGCTTTTACTTATTGTACTGCAATTAAAAATTATAATTCTTAAACTTCAATTTTTTTATTAAAAAAGTATTCTAAAAGATTTATAAATATAGATATAGTTAATTATCTAACTACATATTATATATTTGGTTGTAGTTTGACTAGTCTTCATACCTAAGTATAATTGTATAAATGTATTGGAAACGCAGGAATGATGTGATTTTCAATTGGGAAAATGTCAATCTTGATTTGATTTTGAGTCATGCTCAGGCTCAGTTGTTCTTCTCAGGTGTTCTTTTGGATAAAATATGGAGTTCATGTAGAGTGGAGTAGTGCCGATTGGTTCTATTCTATAATTTAAAATTCTCTGTTTTGATGTTGCTTTCTCTATCTATTGGCTAGAGTTTGTTGTTCTGTTTTTGTATTCATATATAGTATATCTTCTCTAATGGCCGTTAAAAAAAGTTCTAACAACTATGTGTTCGACATCCTTTTTTAATGCAAATTAATATCTTAAGGTAATATAATTGGACATAATGAAATGAAAATAAAATCAATCACTTTTATGAATAAGAAAACTATTATTAAAGAAAATGTCTTTTAGTAAAGTAGCCCAATGGGCCGAATACCAAGGTCTTAAGGTCCACGTATGCTTACCCAGACCCAGTTACCATAGATCTGCACAAAGGTCACACATGTGCTTTATTGGCATCTGCTGTGTGTACGTACCATTCATACTAAAAATTTTGTCAAATCAGATACCACATAAGTAATCACATCAGACCACTTTGAAAGAAATACGCACCACACCCACCTAAATATGATAGGGGCCAACCAAAAATATGAATTGTCTCGCACAACAATTTATCGTGGCCATATTTTCTCCACCCACGAAGGGAGGGGGTCCACTTTCAACCAGACTGTGGAATGTCTTCCGTATCGTCACCACATCACGGGCATAATGCCCATAACGAGCAATCTAATAGACCAATCAATGAACATAACTCTAGAGACCAAATATTGAAAGTAAAGATTTTTATGATATAAAAGTTGAATAATAGCATGTCTTTTTTATAAAGGTTTAAATTTAAATTCGACCATCTATATTTCTAATCAATTATTAATAAAAAAATAAAAATTCATTTTAAGATTTACTTACTGTCAAAAGTTTAAATACTTGTTTTAATGGTATTAGGAGAATAGCGTATGTTCATGTTTTATAATAATACGAATTTTCTTCTAATTAGATCCTTAAAAGGTACTTGTGTCCCGATTAAATTGTTAGAAGTATTTTTAACAAAAAACGACTGTTTAAAAAATTGATTAATAGCTTTTAGACGTATAGTATTGTTAGGTTTATATAATAACTAGTTCATAACCCGTGATAAATTACGAGTCACTTATATAAATTTTTATAACATTTCCATAATTCTCATGATCTTTTCATAATTTTCATATATTTTACTTCTCTAAAATATTTTTTTATTCAATGAAAATTTTATACAATTTGAAATAATTTTGCAGATAGATATTATATAATCCGCTCTCAATAGATAAATTTGGGATTTCTGATCTTAAAGACTATAGCTAAACATAAATGAAAAACTTACGATTGCACCTGACACGACATGATAAAAATACACTAAACGAAATGAAATTGAGACGAAATTGAAATTTGATTTCGTGTTGTGTAAAACAAACACGAAGTCGTGTCGTGTTCGTGTTCAGAGATTAACACGAAATTGACACGATAGTTATGATTTTTGGGAACATTTAGAAATTAATGTTATATTTTTGTCGTGTTTGTCGAGTTTTTAGCATGTACTAAGTAAGAAATTTGTTATTTTTGTAATTTATTTTGTGTTGTCGTGTTTATCATTTTTTAATTGGGTCGTGTTCGTGTTAGCAAAATAAAACACGACTTCGTGTCGTGTTGTTTTCGTGTTGAATGAATTCGTTTCGTGTCGTCTTTCCAAAAAACACGAAATGATAGCACGATTTGACAGCCCTAAAAAAACTACCGTATATAAAAACGATGATAATTCATTGATAATAATAAACAAACACAACAAAGGTAAATTACAAGATTAATCCTTTATTTTTACTTCAAATTTTATGTATGCTTATTTAGTTTAAAAGTTTATGCTGATAATTATTTTATTTTGGGAGAGAAAATCAAAATCTTACGGAGAAAAGGTTTGGTAAATTACCATGACCAAATAAAGAGGCTTAGGCAACATACCATTCGATTATAGATTATGGAGTTTTATATTAGAATGTTTTGGAAGGTCATAAAGCAATTAAGAACTCTTGAACAAATCGATATTTTACTTTCAAAAAGTTCAATGTCATTAGGTCAAACATAGGAAACTAAAAAATGAATTTGTCAACTTTCATATATTAAGGACTACAAATCCAAAATATTTCATAAAAGAGAATCATCATTGTGATTTTTTGACGATTAATGACCACATATGAATTTTGGGTGAAGATCATGAATCATCCTTGTAATTTACTCTTTTATTTACTATTAATTAAAATCTTATAATGTCTTTAATAATCATAAAATATACAAATACTATGCCTGTGGTCACAATAACTGTTCTCCATAATTATTGAAAACAATGTAATGATAAATTGACGTTTTGCCGATTTTAAGTTGAATTTATATGTTAGGCAAAAACATGGTTGCCCAACTTGAAGAATAAAGATCGAAAAAAAAGCTGAAAGAGACTGCTTTTTTTATTTATACTACTATAATATTTGAAAATAAAACTCAATATTTAATTTCATATTGTTTATTTTTTATTCAGTACCTTTTCCTAATATAATTTTCTTATATTTATTTGTTTCTGCCTTCTCTTTCCTCCTAGCAAAATCTTGGTCTCTTGCATTTAGGATGGTTGCCTTTTGACTTTTTAAATATTCTTTTTAAAACATACAGTTGTTTAGCCGTCGAATACAAATGGACCTGACCGAAAAGAAAGAAAAGAAAAAAAAAAACAAATAAGCTATAAAGTAAAAATGTCTTGACTTGGAAAATCCAATCATTCCAATGAGAAGCTCAACTAATCTTCGCCTTTTTATCCACCGTATGACCGTAACATGAACGACCCGAAGCTCCAACAGAGGGACCAAAAGCAAACTCGAACTCATTGGCCCAAATATGATGAATGAAATATAAGTAGCAACATGCTCGAGTTTAGATTCTTGAATACCAAGCACATCAAGAATATTCTACTTTTTAAACATATTAGACGACGTTTGACACCAATTGATCCTTTAATTTTTTCCAAATCAACATCATGTCAGCTGATACTTCAACTGAAACACACATGTTAACAATACACTTTCACTCAATATACGTAAAACACACACAAAATATCAGTACCCACAAAATAACCAACGTTCCATCTATGTAACACCTCAATTTTTCAAACCAATTTAAACTTTAATATTTGAAGTTAAATTTTACGAAACCAAATATTTCGAAATACGTTTAAACGAAAACATCGGAAATGTATCGGAGTATAAAAATGGTGTTACAAAATGCATTTATTCCATAGTCTAAGGGAATTAAAGAAAGTACACCGAGCTAATAACTTCCAATGCTAAACTACAAGACGCCTAACATGTAGCTCCCAAACCTGAGTACATAGCCATAAAAAAAACGTAGTACGTGAGATAAAATAATCTCGTGAGAAACATGAGTTTTTGGACCTGATCATAATCATTTGCAATAAAATAATATTTAAATAAATATCATATTGCACATAAGTTGATTGTAACACACCAATTTTTCAAAACAATTTAAACTTTTTAAATAAGTAAACCCAACATCCAAAAATCCATAACATTCAAAAACATGGTTTAACTAAAACATTTGGAAAGATTAACAAGTATCAAAAATCGGTGTTACAATCATATCAAAACTAGAGTCTGAGGGAATCAAATGGCACACCGAGCTAATCTTCCAATGCTAACACTATGGGCCGCCTAAACCTTGGCTCCCGAAACTGAGTACATAGTCAAAAGAAATGTAGTACGTGAGACAAAATTGTCTCGTGAGAAACATGGGTTTTAGATCCAGTTAGAAGTAATTGCAATAAAATAATAATTAAATAATTTTCACATTGCGCATAGTCAATCATACTCTAAGGCTTACCATAAGCCCAACACATACGTAACGGGCCTCCCCGAAACAAACTCCCCCGATATGGGTTATCTAGGTAAACTCCCCCGTTTCCGGGTTATCTATTTGCTCCCCCGATTTCCGGGTTATCTCAAACTCCACCGCTTTCCGGGTTATCTATTTCTCGACATACTACTCTTGCGCAGGGTGGTACCGCCCCAAGTAGTAGCCACTAACTCCCCCAACTTGTGTGGGTTATCTAGGATCCAATTGATTAGCTACCACATAACAAATCATCAACTTGGGTCAAAACCCCATATCACAACTCATGTCTACTAGTGGTAACTAAACACATAATGAACAATTCAAGTTAATTCAACTCAAGTCAATTCAAGTCAAGTCAACTCAAGTCTAGTCAATTCAAGTCTATTCAATTCAATTCAATTCAATATCTTCCTTATTAAAAACAATTATGTAATAAGGACTCTAAGAATTCATTTCAAATTATGTAACATGGTTTACTATGTACTCAGAAAAGATCACATGTACTCACCTTAGCAATGCTATCCAAAATTGTGTTAGCAAACACAAATCCCTACTTCTTAATCAAGAAGTGCTTCCAATCACAAGGTCTTCTTGACCTAACATCAATACTATCACAAGAATCTAGTTATAATCCATAACTAACTACTAATTAGTCCATCTAAACATCTCTAACCACCAAGTTCATACAACTTGGTGGAAATCTCAAACCCTAGTTCAAGATTTCCCATCACCAATTCCAAATCTAACTTGTACACATTGATTACAAGTCTACAATGAGTGTTTTACACTCATGAAAGTTCATCTTCCCCAAAGATGATATGGTGGGTTCCCAACACCACCATTGTTACCCATACCAAGCTCCAAAATGAAGGTAACTAAGTGAAATAAGAAAGAATTCTTACCCTTGATGCTTGAATCCTTCAAGAGGATGAAGATTTGAGCTCCTTAGCTCCAAAAACCAACCAAAAGCTCTCAAAAACGGCTGCTATAGATCTAGGGTTCGTAGGTGTTATGAGCCCTAGCCTTCACACAACTTTTTATAGTTCAGGCAGTCCTCGCGCCCCGCTTGCGTTTGCCTCGCGCCGCGAGGTGACGCGGGATGTCTTCTTGGTCGCCGCTGGAAATCATACTTCGCGCCCCGCTCGCGCCCCGTTCGCGCCGCGAACTCGACGCGACCCCCGACTCGAGCTCGTCGCGAGTCTCTCGCGTCCGGGCTCCAAACCTTCTGTTCAACTTCGCGCCTGGTTCGCGCCATCCTCGCGGTGCGAGGGCTGTTCCAGCTAGGTTCTTGGCCTTTAAACTTGTTTCCATCCAAGTTTTGACCCATACTTGGTTATACCAAGTCCCAAACATTCAAACACTCGATAAAACATAAACCGAAATGTAAACTAACATGAATAACGAAATTCACATAAAATCCCGAATAAATATACGAAATGAAAAACCTAAAAATTACGGTCGTTACAACTATCTACCCCTTAAGAGGATTCCGTCCTCGGAATCGTCTCATAATCCACAAAATCCGGGTAGCGTTTCTTCATCTCATCTTTGACTTCCCAAGTCAAATTTGGTCCAAGGGAATGCTTCCACTTGACCAACACTAGCTCAATCTCTTTGTTCCTCAACTTCTTGGTTTGGGCCTCCAATTTGGCCTCGGGTTCTTCAATCAGTCGCTTGGGTGCATCGACCCGCAAGTCTTGAAGTGGGATCACATTCTCCACTTCCCCCAAAAACTTCTTCAAATTACAAACATGGAATATGTCATGGACACCTTGCAACTCGGGTGGGAGTTCTAACTTGAATGCTTGTAGACCGACTCGTTTCAAGATCTTAAACGGCCCCACATACCTTGGGCTCAGTTTTCCCTTCTTTCCAAATCTCATCACGCCTTTCCAAGGCGACACCTTCAACATCACTATATCACCAACATCCAAGTCATAGGGTCGCTTTTTCAAGCCCGAATAACTTCTTTGACGATCTTGTGCGGCTTTCATATTTGCTTGAATTATTCCAATTTTCTCATTTGTTATTTTCACGATCTCGGGACCTGTGAGTTTCGTTTCACCCGCCTCTAACCAACAAGAAGGCGTCCTACATTTTCTCCCATACAATGCCTCGAACGGTGGCATTTGGATACTTGCATGATAACTGTTACTGTATGAAAATTCAACCAACGGTAAATGTTCATCCCATTTACCACCAAAATCCATCACACACGATCTCAACATATCTTCTACCGTTTGGATCGTCCTTTCACTTTGACAATCGGTTTGCGGATGGTAAGCCGTACTCAACCTTAACTTTGTTCCCAACTCTTCTTGGAGTGACCTCCAAAATCTCGATGTAAACCTTGCATCTCGATCGGACACAATCGACATCGGCACCCCATGCAAACGAACAACCTCATCAACATACAATTTAGCCAACTTCTCGAGTGGCATAGTTTCCCGAATAGCTAGGAATAACGCACTTTTCGTTAACCTATCAACAATCACCCAAATGGCATCATGATTTCTACTTGTCTTCGGAAGACCAACAATAAAATCCATAGTGATGTCTTCCCATTTCCTGGCCGGCACTTGCAACGATTGTGCAACTCCATAAGGTACTTGGTGCTCGGCTTTCACTTGTGCACACGTGGCACACTTTGATATGTACTTTACTACTCTCGACTTCATCCCCGGCCACCAATACATCATCTTCAAGTCTTGGTAAGTCTTTGTACTTCCGGGATGAATCGAATACTTGGACTTGTGAGCATCATTTAACAATACTTTTCGGTTCCCACCAAATTTTGGAACCCAAATCCGACCATTCACGGTTTTCAACCCTTGAGAATTTTCTTCAAATACTTGGTTCTTTCCCAATCTCTCTTGTCTATACTCATCTCTTCCCATCACTTCGGTTTGTGCGGTTTTTATGCTTTCAATAAGACTAGATACCACTTCAATCCGCATCAACTTAGCCTTGACCGGCTTCTCATACACCTTTCTACTTAAGGCGTCGGCCACCACATTAGCCTTTACTTCATGATAAACGATTTCACAATCATAATCATTAATCAACTCAATCCACCTTCTTTGCCTCATATTCAAATCTTTTTGTGTAAACACATACTTAAGACTTTTATGATCCGTGTACAATGTACACCTTGTTCCATACAAGTAACGCCTCCAAATCTTTAAGGCAAAAACGATCGCCGCCAATTCCAAATCATGAGTAGTATACCTCGTTTCCGCATCCTTCAATTGTCTTGAAGCATAAGCTATCACCTTCCCTCTTTGCATCAAAACACAACCAAGACCCTTATTCGAGGCGTCATTATACACCGCAAAGTCTTCCATACCATCGGGTAGTGCAAGGATCGGTGCATTGCACAATTTCTCCTTTAACAAGGCAAATGCATCTTCTTGCTTTTTCCCCCAATCAAACTTCACATCCTTCATTGTTAACATAGTGAGTGGTACCGCGACTCGGGAAAAATCTTCAATGAACCTTCGGTAGTAACCGGCTAAACCAAGAAAACTTCTTACTTCGGTTGGAGTCTTCGGTGCCTCCCAATTCTTTATCGCTTCAATTTTGGACGGGTCAACCTTTATCCCGTTTCTAGATACCACGTGACCAAGGAATTGGACTTCCCGCAACCAAAACTCACACTTCGAGAATTTTGCGTACAATTTCTCCCGTTTCAACACTTCCAAAGTTTGCTTCAAATGTTCTTCATGCTCTTCTTCGGTTTTGGAGTAGATAAGAATATCATCAATAAATACTATGAGAAATTTATCGAGAAAAGGTTTACAAACCCTATTCATGAGATCCATGAAAATAGCCGGGGCATTCGTCAAACCGAATGGCATCACCAAAAATTCATAATGCCCATAACGTGTTCTAAAGGCCGTCTTCTCGGTATCACCTTCTCTAACTCGAACTTGATGGTAACCCGATCTCAAATCAATTTTGGAGAAATAATCGGCTCCTTGAAGTTGATCAAACAAATCATCAATCCTTGGCAATGGATATCGGTTCTTAATCGTCATCTTGTTAAGCTCTCGGTAGTCGATACACATCCTCATCGAACCGTCTTTTTTCTTCACAAATAAAACCGGTGCACCCCACGGTGACGAACTAGGACGGATAAAACCCTTATCAAGTAACTCTTGTAATTGAGACATTAGCTCACGCATTTCGGTTGGGGCTAGACGACACGGGGCTCGGGCAATCGGCGTCGCCCCCGGAACTAAATCGATACGAAACTCGACTTGTCTCTCCGGTGGCAAACCGGGCAAGTCATCGGGAAATACTTCGGGAAAATCCCTAATAATCTTCACATTATCCACCGTCTTCTTCTATTTTCTCCCATCTAGGACATAGGCTATGAATGATGAACATCCCTTTGATAGACATTTTCTTGCTTTAATGGCGGTAATGAGGTTTGGCATATGATGCCTCTTCTCTCCATAAACATACACCTTCTCGTTATCGGGTGACTTGATCGACACCAACTTCTTTCCACATAAAATCTTGGCTTGGTGGGGTCCCAACCAATCCATCCCAATAATCACATCGAATGCCTTAATTCCCATAGGCATCAAGTCGACCTTGAATTTCTTATTATCGATCTCAAGCTCACAATTTCTATACATATGTTGAACCATAGAAGTCTCCCCATTAGCAACCTCAATCTCATACAAATCACCAAGTAATTCCATTGGAACATTCAACTTAGTACCGAACTCATGAGACACAAATGAATAAGTAGAACCCGAATCGAATAATATATGGGTGGGTATGGAGTATATAAATAATGTACCTGACACGACATCGTGTGCCTCTTTTGCTTCCTCTCGGGTAAGTTGGAAGGCTCTTCCTTTGACTTTTGACGGCTCCGGTTTCTTGTGAGCGGTTGACACCAACGTTTCGGTTCCTTTCTTTGGGCAAACATTACTATAGTGTCCCTTCTCATGGCATGAGAAACACTCCACCTCGTCAAGGTTCCTCACCTTGCAATCCTTTGCTTTGTGGCCAAAACGCCCACACTTGAAGCAACCACCCGAATCCGCCTTACATTCACCCTTGTGGTCCCTACCACACTTTCTACAACCACCAACACTTCCTTGCTTTGACCCGCTCGGGGTGAACTTGCTTTTCTTCGATGGTCCCGAATAACTTTCAAACTTCCTCTTCTCATTTCCCACCGACCTCTCTTGAATCCTTCTCTTCCCCACTTTTTCGACACTTCGGGCAACATTAATGGCCTCATCAAGAGTGGCCGCCCGCTTCACCTCAAGTTCATACTCCCATGGCAACCCATTAGCAAACCGAACCACACGGCTACGTTCGGTTGGGTAGGCATTCATCACAAACGGGAGGTATCCCGTGAACTTCTTGGTATACTCATCCAAGGTCAAATTACCTTTCTTGAAATGCAAGAACTCCTCCAACTACTCTTCCAACTCCCTTTCGGGACAAAACTTCTCCTTGAGTCTCCTAGTGAACTCCTCCCATGACATCTTGTAAACGGCTTTCTTTCCCAACGATTCATACACGGTGACCCACCAAGTCAATGCATCATCCTTAAGCAAACATGAGGCATAAGTCACCATGTCTTCTGCTTTGCACTTGCTACTCTCGAGGATGTGTTCCGTCTCCCGGACCTAACGGATGGTGTCTTTTGGCTCCATGCTCCCGTAGTAGTTGTCGGGTCGGCATGCCAAGAATGTCTTGTAAGAACATCCTTCACGGTCAATCTTATCAACACTCCTATCCTCATTGGAGGACTTTTCTGTCGGAACACTATAACCCGTTGTTCGGGTCCTTGTGAGAGGAGGAGTATCCTCCCTCTCTTCCCTTTCTTCTTCATCACGACCATCCTCTTGGTCCCTTTCCTCATCATCGTTCCAATTCAACCGATCGTTAATGATCCGGTTCACATCTTGTTGCATCACCTCCCTCATGTGGGTGAGCATGGAT
Source organism: Calendula officinalis (assembly GCA_963853835.1). Taxonomy (NCBI): domain Eukaryota; kingdom Viridiplantae; phylum Streptophyta; class Magnoliopsida; order Asterales; family Asteraceae; genus Calendula; species Calendula officinalis. Next base: position 36,230,265 of record OY970827.1, on the reverse strand, counting down.
TGAATAGCTTCAATTGTTACCCGTACATTGTTATTACCCACACCGGATGCGGCTCCACCATTTCCATTACAAGGCGCATTAGGAATCACATTTGAATCCCCTTCACCATCCGGTACAACTCGACCACTTCTCGTTCTAGCCATCTTACCAACATAAGATGTCAACCAATTAGAACCCAATTATTTGACTAAATAGTGACACAAGATATAAGAAAAGCTCGATTTAAAACAATTCCCTAAATGATCAACCCTAATTCTCAAAGGTCAACCTAACTTCCTATGGCACATAATGTCCCAAAAGCAAAGTCTAAGTCTAGGGTGGGTAACCAACTTAATTCACTTAGACTAGAGCTCTGATACCAAGTTGTAACACACCAATTTTTCAAAACAATTTAAACTTTTTAAATAAGTAAATCCAACATCCAAAAATCCATAACATTCAAAAACATGGTTTAACTAAAACATTTGGAAAGATTAACAAGTATCAAAAATCGGTGTTACAATCATATCAAAACTAGAGTCTGAGGGAATCAAATGGCACACCGAGCTAATCTTCCAATGCTAACACTATGGGCCGCCTAAACCTTGGCTCCCGAACCTGAGTACATAGTCAAAAGAAATATAGTACGTGAGACAAAATTGTCTCATGAGAAGCATGGGTTTTAGACCCGGTTAGAAGTAATTGCAATAAAATAATAATTAAATAATTTTCACATTGCACATAGTCAATCATACTCTAAGGCTTGCCATAAGCCCAACACATACGTAACGGGCCTCCCCGAAACAAACTCCCCCGATATGGGTTATCTAGGTAAACTCCACCGTTTCCGAGTTATCTATTTGCTCCCCCGATTTCCGGGTTATCTCAAACTCCCCCGCTTTCCGGGTTATCTATTTCTCGACATACTACTCTTGCGCAGGGTGGTACCTTCCCAAGTAGTAGCCACTAACTCTCCCAACTTGTGTGGGTTATCTAGGATCCAATTGATTAGCTACCACATAACAAATCATCAACTTGGGTCAAAACCCCATATCACAACTCATGTCTACTAGTGGTAACTAAACACATAATGAACAATTCAAGTTAATTCAACTCAAGTCAATTCAAGTCAAGTCAACTCAAGTCTAGTCAATTCAAGTCTATTCAATTCAATTCAATTCAATATCTTCCTTATTAAAAACAATTATGTAATAAGGACTCTAAGAATTCATTTCAAATTATGTAACATGGTTTACTATGTACTCAGAAAAGATCACATGTACTCACCTTAGCAATGCTATCCAAAATTGTGTTAGCAAACACAAATCCCTACTTCTTAATCAAGAAGTGCTTCCAATCACAAGGTCTTCTTGACCTAACATCAATACTATCACAAGAATCTAGTTATAATCCATAACTAACTACTAATTAGTCCATCTAAACATCTCTAACCACCAAGTTCATACAACTTGGTGGAAATCTCAAACCCTAGTTCAAGATTTCCCATCACCAATTCCAAATCTAACTTGTACACATTGATTACAAGTCTACAATGAGTGTTTTACACTCATGAAAGTTCATCTTCCCCAAAGATGATATGGTGGGTTCCCAACACCACCATTGTTACCCATACCAAGCTCCAAAATGAAGGTAACTAAGTGAAATAAGAAAGAATTCTTACCCTTGATGCTTGAATCCTTCAAGAGGATGAAGATTTGAGCTCCTTAGCTCCAAAAACCGACCAAAAGCTCTCAAAAACGGCTGCTATAGATCTAGGGTTCGTAGGTGTTATGAGCCCTAGCCTTCACACAACTTTTTATAGTTCAGGCAGTCCTCGCGCCCCGCTTGCGTTTGCCTCGCGCCGCGAGGTGACGCGGGATGTCTTCTTGGTCGCCGCTGGAAATCATACTTCGCGCCCCGCTCGCGCCCCGTTCGCGCCGCGAACTCGACGCGACCCCCGACTCGAGCTCGGCGCGGTCTCTCGCGTCCGGGCTCCAAACCTTCTATTCAACTTCGCGCCTGGTTCGCGCCATCCTCGCGGCGCGAGGGCTGTTCCAGCCAGGTTCTTGGCCTTTAAACTTGTTTCCATCCAAGTTTTGACCCATACTTGGTTATACCAAGTCCCAAACATTCAAACACTCGATAAAACATAAACCGAAATGTAAACTAACATGAATAATGAAATTCACATAAAATCCTGAATAAACATACGAAATGAAAAACGTAAAAATTACGGTCGTTACATTGATCATACACTGGAGCTTTCCTATGGGTTTTACTCTCATATAAGGCGTGAGGTCTGGAGTTCAAATCCTGTAAACACCTCTTGTGGTGCCAAATATAGGGGACGTTTCCTGAAAATCCCTATGGGGGCTGGGTTTGCCCTATAAAGGAGCTCGAACCCGGAGTGTTCGCTGAAAAATTGCGAGTGGGCTTCCATTGATATCATTTTCCGTTTCCAAAAACATTAGAGCTTTCCATAAGCCCACGCATACGTAACGGGCCTCCCCAAAACAAACTCCCCCGATGTGGGTTATCATAGGTAATCTATCAAGGCAACCAGGGAACACCCAATATACCAAGATTCATCAACTCCCCCGTTTCCGGTTCATCATTACTCCCCCGTTTCCGGGTTATCATAAACTAGACATGCTACTCTTGTGCATGGTGGTACCGCCCCAAGTAGGTGTCACATAACTCCCCCAATTGATGGGTTATCATTAATCTGGATACTTAGCTAACACATTATGATTAATCATTTTCGAGCATTAGCCACATTTCATTCATCATATCATAAATCATTCAACAGTTCAGTTCATAAGCATATAAACAGTTCAGACATACTCTTTACTAAATCATTTATTTAATAAAGACCCATTTATGATTTTAATTCATAAAAATCGTTCCTATGTACTCAGTAAAAGTCTCATGTACTCAATTTAGCAAAGCTATCCAACATTATGTTAGCAAACACAATCCTTACTCCTTGAATGAAGGAGTATCTCCAATCCTAAGGCCTTTAAGACCTATCATCATTTTATGCATATAATCTAGTTATTAACCATAACTAATCAATAATCAATCCATAATAACATCCCTAACCACCAAGTTCATCCAGCTTGGTGGGATCTCAAACCCTAGTTCAAGATTCCCATCATTAAATCTCAAATCTAGCAAGAACACAAGGTTCATAAGCTTACAATGAGTAATCTACACTCATCTTAGTCATCTTCCCCAAAGATAACTTGGTAAGTTATCCAAACCACCCTTTGTTCCCAAATAAAGCTAACAACTAGCTATATAACCATAATAATCAAAATTCTTACCTTTGGTGTTTAAATCTCCAAAGATAGTGAAGATTTGAGCTAGAAGCCCCCAAGAACACCAAGATCTCTCAATTTCAGATGCTAGGGTTTTAGGGTGAGAAATGAGCTTAAACCCTAATTTTCACGTTTTTTAAACCCACCAGGCAGAGCTCGCGTCGCGAGCAGCATATTCGCTCGCGAAGATGCGAAGATGCGCACCTTCGACCTCCTCGAGTCCAACTTCGAGTCGTGATACGGATCCCGCCAATCCTCGCGTCCGGCTTCGCGTCGTGAACTTCGTGTTCGCGTTGGGCTTCGCGTTCGCTAACCTGCTCGCGTTCACCTATCCAAATCTCTGTTCAAGTTACTCGCGACGCGAGGACCCAGTTCGCGCCGCGAACTTCCTTCGTCAGCACCTCTTCGATTTACAAACTTGGTTCCAACCAAGTTTTGACCCGTTTTCGGGTATTTCGAGTCCCAACCAACCCAATACTCAATATAACACATCGAAAAGTATAACTAGTATAAATAACATAATTCGTATAAATCCCGAATTAATAATACAAATACGAATATAAAATTACGGTCGTTACAGTTTATTTATACTTCGGCTAGCCGAAGGGAAATAATCGAAGACCCAACCAAAGGGGGCGTGCCAACGACTCCCCCAACCGAAGGGCCAACTAAAGGGAGGAGACGTTGTCGTTGGCAACAATCTTATGCAACCAATCAATTTAATCGGCCCCTTGACCACAAGAATTGATGGTGATTATAGCCTAGCGGTATTAAGGTAATTAGGCGTCCCATAAGGTTGTGGGTTCAAATCATAGCGTGAACATAATGGCATAGATTAAGGAGTGAGTTTGTTTGTTGTTAAAAAAACACGTAACGTATGATGAAATCCATATAATTGGAGTTTATAATACATAAATCAAATTCTAATTAAATAAACTCTTGTTTTCTAAAAAGGTTATATGGCCTACAATGATATGATATCATAAATATATCTGAACCCATATTCCACGCTCTTATAAGAACACAAAATTATGTGAATTGTAAAGTAGGTTCCTTTACCCATATCTGGCAAGATTCATTCCAACAAGTCTCAAACATATTGTTAGTTAATAATATTTTATTTGTATCCAAATAATGTGTTCAACATTAGCATGCTAAGTGTTGTTTTGAAAAAATGTTTACAACAAAAAGATAATCTGGTACTAATAGTAGGATATACATTGTCTATATCAAAACAATTTTTTTGAAGAAAATATAAATTACAAGTAAAGAAAATATTAAACTTTCACTAGTATAAATATATAACTAAAAATCATATCATAAGTTATAAAAAAGATAAGAAACATAACCCTTTATAATCTATTAAAAATTTTGTTGGAAAAATACATATAAAGTGAACCAAAGAACCAATAATATGTGAACAAACCAAAATCTATATATTTAAAATAAACTTGTATATAATGAAAATAAAGCGTATAATTATCTACTCCTGACACAAATACGATTCTAACTAATCGGTTTGTTGTAGCTAAAAATGTTATAATTATAAATAGGATCTTTTAGGCATTCGTCAAATAGTTAAAATACTGTTTGATAACATAACTAAAAAAATATTTATGAAACACCGTCAAATCTTATTGATATCTTTTTTTGGAAACGACAAATATAAATATAGAAAACCACGAGCTTAGCAAGAAGTTAAGATCGAAAGGAGTTTACAAAGAAGATGAAAAAGGGGAAATTTCCCAATCAACCAAATTATAACAAAATTTACTCATATATATGTTTCAACCATAAATGAGAAATTGAAACAATATCGCCCGACCGCATGAGATTTGTGAACGTTATTGAACACCACCTCGTTTCTTGCCTTCCAAATGCTATAAATCAAACCTTGCATTATTGTTGTTAGCACCTTACGTTTTTTCAAACAATTTCCCCAACCGACACAATTAAACCATTGCTTATTAAATCATTCTCAACTTTTATGTCAATTTAAGTTTTGCTAAATCAATGAAATATCTATCATTTTAACTGACATTCAAGTAATAAATATGTCAATAATGTCTTTCGCTTAATATTATATATTATATATAAAACTAGCTTCATAGCCCGCCCGAATGGGCGGGCATACTTCGAGAAATAAAAAGGGAAATATCAACTAAAAAGATCAAAATGATTATTTTTCTTATTGATAATCTTAGTATATGACAAATATGATTTAAGGAATGAGTTTAGGTCGCAACCAGGGTTGTCTTTGAGGAGGTGCATGAGGTGCAGCCGCACAGGGCCCATATTTTATAAGGGCCCAATTTTTATACATATCTCAATATATATACAAGAAATAAAATTAAATATATATCATACCAAGCTTTTTTGGCACCCAACCTGCTTCCATTACAAATTTCCTCATAATCAGGGAATGATGTCATCCCTGCAGTTCTGTTAAGAGCCAACACCAACATATACTAAATAAAACGACAATATTATACTTTCATCAAAAACAGGTCAAAATACGTGTCAAACATGATTACAACTATACCAATTCAATAATAATCTATTTTTTATAAAACAAAAATATTAGACCTAAATCGACCCATTTGTAAGTAAATGGTCAAACCATCAAAATTCAAAAGCACAATAATTTAGGTAAATAAAAAGTAGTAAAAAACTGAAAGATTACTTGATTGCAGTAGTCCTAGCATTTAAAGCAGTACTATAGAAACCATGCACTTCCTCTGGGTGAGAAAAGCTATCCAAACAATCACTTAATGGCACCCTCGGGCGTACAATTTCATCACCAGATCTGTTTGTTACCATTAAATATTATTTTAATAAATTATGCATTTATAAAAAAAAAACAAAAACAAAAAGGTATATATGTCTTACATTTCCTTCCCTTTTGCCTCTTTTTGGGCCTTAACTTTGTGAAACTCTTCTAACTCCTCTGACACATTAATACATTACCAATAAAATATATAGAAAATTAAAATGTCCAAAAACTGAAAGTAACTAACTTTTATTAGTAGCTTTGTCAAGGGGGATATTTATGGAAAGAATGTAATCATTTCTTTTATTGTAAGCAACTTTGCCTGAAGGACATTGAATCCGTTCTTCAATGCCAAATTTGAAGCTTCTTGCGGGGTCCACTTCAGCTTTACCAATATTAATTTGCTAAACTTGGTCAATCAAATGTAGAAAAAACTCCAGTGCGTCCTATAAATTATTTAATTTAAAAAATTAATGGCAAAATTAACAAAAAAAAAGTGTTAAATTTTGGCACCTGCTGACGCATGGTTGAAAACTCGGGATGGCTGGCTGCAATTACCGCCGTGAACATTCTGGGACGAATCCCTTCTTGTTTATAAAAAAGTAACAGAAAAACAATTACCTCATAATTAACTCAACTTTAATCAGTACGCAATAAAAAGTCAGTAAAAAACTTACAGCACATAAAGATGTGTCCACATCATCATTCTGAAGAATAAACTCATGATTAATAAAGCCACAATAAGAGACTAAGATGCAAAAATAAGAGTAAATTTAGCAAACCTGAACAGCTGGAACAGAATATTTACCGGAAAGAAGACCATCGGCAAGTTTCGTTCTGCCAAACAAAGTAATAATAGTACTTTAGAATACTTTTTAAATTGTATTTTAGAATATGTACTTTAGGTGATTATAACTTACAATTGCATATTCAGGTCTACAGTTGGATCAGCAGGAGCAATATCAAAAGCCGTTTTCAAATTTTGGTTCTTGTAGTACCTGCAAAGATGAAAACAGGATGATAAGAAATATGTCTTTGTTTAATAACTATAAATTTCATAAATAAGAGAATATTATACAAACCGTGAAATAAACGAATTAGTGGAGAAAACAACTTGCATAGTTGCAACCAAATAGCAACTGCAAGAAACCAAAATTCATCAGCACCAATTGACTCAAATTATTTAAAATTAAAAAAGGAATGAATATTACCTGTTACCAAGATTAGTAAGACATGTATACCCTGGTCCAAACAGTGGTTCAACTTCTTGTCCACTTTCTTGAATCCGATTCCAGTCAAAGTTGGTGTTCTGGTCAAGTTCCTTTTCAGCTGTTGTCATTTCAGTCTGAAATTTTTTAAATAACATACACCAATTAATACAAAAATATAAAATATATAAAAATAAAAAATTTACTTATACTTACCTTTTGCAAGGAGGAAAAATCAATACCAAAAAACGCCAAATGCTCAGCCAAAAGAGGATCAGTCACACTTTCATCCTCAGGATAAGAAAAAACATCTGAGCTGTCAAATATATGTTCATAATTACATTTGAATAAATAAATAGTTCAAAATTTAATTACGCAGGATTTAGTTACCTGCTGCTTCAAGATCAGAAGTTTGGATGAATTCCAGCTTTTTCTACTTTCATAAGCTGTAATTCACAATCATCTATGCATACACATTTCAAAAAAATAGGAAAATAATACAAAACTACAAATATATGGAGAAAAAATAAGCAGGGTATCTAACCAAACATAAAACAATATCTGAGTGAACGCATGTGTCCACTGAACACTTTTTTGCATTTATTAAAACTTATGTTTGGTACCTAAAATCATAGTTCGAGCTCTCCCCAAATCAACAAGTCAAACACAAGAAACAATTTCGCTGTGAATAATCAAAAACCATAGTCATATATTCATATTAGGAAATCTTTTTCAATTAGAGAAAAAGATCCGTCGCCTTTTAAAAATAGATAATAGGTAATAGGTCAAAAGGCTTACGGTGAGTGTTAAAATGTCAAAATAGATAATAAATAATGTTAAGATAGTATACAAAATCAAGACTTACGGTAACTGTTTCGTTTCACGACAGGGAAGGAGGCGACTGTAGTCGAAGGAATTGGCAGAGAAAACCCTAAATCGTGATGACATGGGAACTCAGGGGAGGATAGCGGCAATGGAGAGCTTGCATTCATGAGGCACGACACCGATAATTGCTGAAGGTTCGGCGGAGCGGGCGTATGGAGGCAAATGAATTAGGACAGTGGAGGGCTCGGAACGAATTTGCTCAAGGTTACCATAAATGCAGGAGTTTTGCTTTGAAACTCAAATTGATGAATTATGTGGGCCAATAGTAGAATTACAGGTGGCACAACCGGCCAATGAGAGAGCAGTTGTCAAACCCCAATCAAATTAGGACTCATATATAGGAGAAGAGAAGATACACACACTAAATAAAAGTATCCAAAAATAAATCCAATACCTTCATCTCTTTACACTTTACTAAATTGAAGCCAATAAATTAATCAACACAACAACCAACATACTGTGCCAATAATATCAATTTTTCGAAATGTAGTCACGTCCAATTGCAGGTACCATGAACACCTATGGATGAGAAGACCAAAGATTACAAGAATTTCGGCCACTTCAAATGTAAGGACATGTAAAAGTTTAAAATTTTTAGTGGTTGGATTTATATGTTTTATTGTATTTGCTGTGCATGGTCTAGTGATGTCTTAGGCTGTTATGAAATTTTTGTTGACCTTATTTCTAAAGCATGTTTTGGATGGGCTAAGTGTTAGAATTGGTGTCCAACACATCAAATAAACCCGTATTCCGGTTCGGGTATTTTAGAGACCTATTCGGGTTGCCCTCGAGGAATCAACAAACACGAGAAAAACGTAGTGTTTAATTAATTGTTTAATTAAATAGACTATCGGGCTTGACGTATTTAATTAGTTAATGGGTATTAATTAATTAAATGGTTTCGGGCTAGGCATAGGGTTCGGACCGGGCTTGGTGGTGACGGGCTTTGACCTAATTAGAGTTTGACTCTAATTAGGGTTGATGCACTATATATAGAGGTTAAAGGGTATTAACCTAAACACACTTAACAACTCTTTCTTGTTCCCTTGCACCATTCGGCCGACACCCCACAGCCACCACCGAACCGCCGCTGCCCCGCCGTCCAGCCGCCGTCGAACCACCGCCGGACCGCCGCTGCTCCGCCGCCGCCGCCGCCGGTAATCGAAAGAGTTTTTCGATTGGTTTTCGGTACTCGTTTTCTCAAGGTGCTTTATACTACGTTGTGGTATATTGTCCTGTTTGTGATAACCCTTGGGTGTGATACGATAGAGGGATTCTTTCTTGAATCCTAGGCATAGTGTGAATCTGGCAAAAACGAGATCACAAGGTTTTTCATCCTCGCCAAACCGTAACAATGTAAGTTTTGAATTTATCATTTAATTAGTTATTAAATTCTAGTTGCGTTAGAATTGTAAACCTAACGGTCCAAATAGTTTTATCGGGTCAATGTTCTACCAAGTTGTTTTTGATTTCCGCCTTAAACAAATTGTGGCTAGATGCATAGAAAACCCAACAGTGGTATCAGAGCGCCATTGGTTTACAAGTCTAATTGTGCTAGACGAAAATTCGAAAACCATGTATTGTTTGGGATTTTCGGTAATACCGAAAATTGTTTTGGGTATTCCGAAAATTGTAAAAATACATTAAAATTGTTTTTAATTAATTTCGGTAATTTTAAAAAGGGTTTTAATAATTTCCGAAAATTCGGATATTATTTATTTAATATATAAAATCGTTTTTATTATTAAAATAAATAAATATGATAATTTCAAAAGTTTGGAATTATCAAGAATTTGAATGAAAGATTTTATCAAATCTAGACTTTTATTTAAAAGATTTAAAATAAATATTTTATATACTTTATATATTTTTCGGAATATATAAATAGGTATAAAAGTTATTTATTTAATAATTAAATAAAATAAATCCTATTTAAAGTAAATATGTATTTTTCGAAATACATATATGCCAAAAATAGTTGATTTGGCATATCTAGAAAATATTTGAAGGAGTTTCAAATAAGGATAAAATTTAGTAGTTTAAATTAGGGATATATTAGATATATCCGAAATTTTAATAAAGATTTAAAATATATTTATAATTTTTCGGAAATTGTAAATAAAATAAAAGGGTTTTGGATTTTCGAATATTTAAATTTGTTTTATCTAGTTTTATAATTGTTTATAATTTAGATAAATATTTAAAAGTATTATATATATAATATATTAATTAAAAGTTTAATTAGAATATATATATATAAATTTCGAAAATTCCTTTATATATCAAATAAGATTTGATATTCCTCCCTTATATATATATAATATTATGTAATAATAGTTTATTAAATATTATATATAATATAGTTATAATAGGATTTAAAACGTCGCGTTCTCACGCGTTTATAAAATTAATTATACTATATAGAACTTTAGTAAATGTAATTAAAAGGTTTTAATGTACATAGATATAATTATATAATAGTTTATATATATTATAACTAAAGTTAAATATATCGTCGCTTATGTCACTAGTAGGCTCACCCATAGTCTATGACATCTAAAGGATGAAAAGGAAGAGATATAGATCTCTAAACGGGGTTGCGTTTTTAACACGCCTTGCGCTGACCTGCCCCGCCGCTTCCCTTGTCGTAGAATGGAGCTACCGAACAGGCATAATAGGATGATATTAAGATTAAAAGTATAATCATAAAATTAAACAAATCCTTCCCGTTTAATTAAAATGTGAACATTGTGTGCTCTCCATAGAATGACACGCGCTCGTATTATAGTCTGATTAACGGAACTCGTGTGGTTAACCGGTACGTTAATTGTGAGATTATTTTACGAGTGAAACGATTCTCGCGATACTCAAGCGAACTTGAGCCGAGAAGTCCACGTGGGTATTCCATGGTTGTTTCACCTTCTAATATATGATCCACGGTATCCCTGTCATATAGATTAGAATGAGCATTGATTCGAGATTAATATGCCATTCTCCCACGAGAATGAATCTCAAAGAACTAGGAATTTCATAAGATTGAAACTGACAATAGTTTGCCTACGACACGAAATTGTTTGGTGTGAAATACGGCATCCCTCTTCACATCAAATAACTAGTGGGCGTATCCTAGCCTTATGAATAAAGATTGGGAAAATTATTATAAGGATTAATTATTGAATTCACTAACAAAGAAATTGTTTCTTTTGTAGATGGGTTCAAACTTGAATGACAACACAATTCCTCTACCACCACCACCTCCACTTCCACAAGGACCACAAAGCTTTGCTCTTATCTCCACCTTGAATCGTGAGAAGCTCACTGGACCCAACTACATTGATTGGGTTCGTACGCTTAGAATCACATTAAGGTACGAGGGCAAGGAGTATGTCCTCGATAACGAGATTGCTGAGTTGACTGACGATTCGAGTGACATAGACAGAGCTGCCTATAATCTCCATCGTTCAGAGTCGGAAAAGGTTGCTTGCCTGATGTTAGCCACTATGTCTTCTGATCTCCAAAAGAATTTTGAGAAGATGAGTGCCTATGACATCAATCAACAGCTCAAACAAATGTTTCAAAACAGAGCTAGGCAAGAACGTTTCGACGTGGTAAGTTCCCTAGTAGGATGCAAACTACAAGAAGGACAATCTGTGTGTAGCCACGTCCAAAAGATGAAGGGCTACATAGACAGACTAGCAAACTTGGGTGTCCCTTTACCGAAGGAGTTGACCACTGATATGGTTTTGAACTCGCTTCCACCGTCCTACTCACAATTTATAGTTAACTATAACATGGGTGATATGGATAAGACACTCATGGAACTGCACGGTATGTTGAAAACTACCGAGACTAGCTTGATGAAAGCTAAAGGTTCCACCCCCGCTGCTCCTGTCTTGTCTATTCGATCTGAAGGTGTTAAAAAGAAACGCCGTCCTCCTCCAAATAGCAAAGACAAGGCCAAAGTAGGTCAAGCCAAACAAGGCTATAAGAGGAAGGCTGATTCTGATATAACACCTACCAAAGATCCGAAAGATGCTATTTGCTACTACTATCAAGGAAAGGGTCACTGGAAAAGAAGCTGCCCAAAGTACTTGGATGATCTGAAGAGTCAGAAAGTCCAAAAGTCTGGACCATCAGGTACTTTTATGATTGAACTCCATCATACTTCTATGACTAATTCTTGGGTTCTAGATACAGGGTGTGGTACTCACATTTGCACTGATATGCAGGGACTTGAGAATTGTAGGAAGTTGAAGCATGGAGAGCTTAATCTGATCATGGGAAACAGAGTCTCGACTGCTGTCACCAAGATAGGAGATTATGAGCTCATGCTTGGGAATGGATGTTCTTTACTTTTATTAGATGTTTGTTTTTCGCCTTCTATGGCACGCAACATTATTTCGTATTACGCATTGTTTAAGGATGGTTTTAACTTTGTTTTTGATAATGAGAATGGTTCTATTTTAGTTTATAAAAATGATGTGTTTTATTTTAAAGCTATTCCTTGTGCTGGTATATATGAAATAGATGGTTGCGTAAACAAAAGGAATCTAATATTAAATGTTGATTCATCCAAAGGTGTATTGGATAAGTCAAGTCTATGGCATTGTCGCTTAGGACATATAAACAAGAAACGCATAGCTAAACTCCAAAAGGATGGAGTGTTAGAATCATTTGACCTCAAATCGAATGATGTGTGTGAGTCTTGTTTACTTGGCAAGATGACAAAGGCGCCATTCACAGGGTCATGTGAAAGAGGCAAAGACTTGTTGGACCTCATACATACTGATGTATGTGGACCGTTCAAGTCTAACACTAGACATGGTGAGCGATACTTCGTCACATTTACTGATGATTTCAGTAGATATGGATATGTTTATTTGATTAAACATAAATCTGATACTTTTGAAACGTTCAAAGAATATCAGAAAGAAGTAGAGAATCAACTGGGCAAGAAGATTAAGATGCTCCGTTCTGACAGGGGCGGAGAGTATCTTAGTCAAGAGTTCATCGACTATCTAAAAAGTTGTGGAATAGTATCCCAACTCTCACCTCCTCGAACTCCACAACTTAATGGAGTGTCGGAAAGGAGAAATCGAACCTTGCTTGACATGGTTCGATCAATGATGAGTCGATCAACACTTCCAGTGAGTTTCTGGGGATATGCCTTAGAAACTGCAGCACATATCGTGAACCTTGTACCAACTAAGAAGGTTGCCAAAACTCCCTCTGAAATGTGGACAGGGAATCCTCCCTCCCTCAAACATTTGAAAATCTGGGGTTGTGAAGTTTATGTGAGACATGAATCTCACGACAAGCTAGATAACAAATCAGAGAAGTGCTACTTCATTGGCTACCCCCGACAGTCTTTTAGATATCGGTTTTATAATCCGAAAGAGAACAAAGTGTTCGTATCTCGAAGAGGATTTTTCCTCGAGAGAGAACTATTATCCAAAGAAGACAGTGGGAGCAAAATTGATCTTGAAGAGTGTCAAGAGTCAAACAATGAAGATGTAGTGGAACCTATAGTTGACACTAGCACTCAACCAGAGGATGAGACTCCTGTTGAACAAAATGATGTAACTCCTACCGTTCCACGTAGATCCTCTAGAACTGTTCGCCCTCCTGAGCATTTTGGTGATTATTATGATTTCCATATTGCTGAAGGCGATGCATCTACTGGTAATAGTTTACCAGTTGATGACGATGAGCCATCGAGTTATAAGGAAGCTATGGAAGGCCCTGAGGCTGAAAAATAGAAAGTGGCTATGGAGAGTGAGATTCAGTCCATGTATGACAATCAAGTATGGAACTTGATTGAGACTTCTCCCGGTGTCAAAACCGTTGGATGCAAGTGGATCTTCAAGAAGAAGAAAGACATGGATGGGAATGTGCACACCTATAAGGCTAGGTTGGTTGCAAAAGGTTATACTCAAACTCATGGGATTGATTATGATGAAACCTTTTCACCAGTAGCCAAGATAAAGTCTATCAGAATATTGCTTGCCATAGCTGCATTTCATGACTATGAAATTTGGCAGATGGATGTTAAAACCGCCTTCCTTAACGGAAGACTTACTGAGGATGTCTATATGGCACAGCCAGAAGGTTTTATCAATAAGAAATATCCTGATAGAGTGTGCAAGCTTGAGAAATCCATTTATGGATTGAAACAAGCCTCTCGAAGTTGGAATCTTTGCTTCCATGAGAAAGTCAAGGAGTTTGGTTTCTCTAGGAGTGAAGATGAGTCCTGCGTTTACATCAAAGCTAGTGGGAGCGTTGTTGTCTTCCTAGTACTGTATGTGGATGACATACTCCTTATAGGAAATCATATTCCTACACTGCAAGACGTGAAGTCTTGGTTGGGAAAATGTTTCGCTATGAAGGACCTAGGAGACGCAGCGTACATACTCGGTATAAAGATATACAGAGATAGAGAAAGACGTCTAATAGGATTAAGCCAGAGTACATACTTGGATAAAATACTAAAACGTTTTAGTATGGTTGATTCCAAGAAAGGGTATCTACCCATGAATCATGGCATAACATTGTCTAAGAGTCAATGTCCCAGTACTGAGCAAGAACTGGAGAAAATGAGTCGAGTCCCTTACGCCTCGGCGATTGGATCGATCATGTATGCCATGGTATGTACTCGCCCGGATGTCTCATATGCGCTAAGCATGGTGAGCCGGTTCCAAGGCAACCCTGGCAACGATCATTGGACTGCGGTGAAAACGATTCTCAAGTACCTAAGGAGAACAAAGGATATGTTCTTAGTGTATGGTGGGAAAGACGAACTTGTTGTGGAAGGTTATTGTGACGCGAGTTTCCAAACGGATAGAGATGACTCGTGCTCACAAACTGGGTGGGTGTTCTTATTGAACGGAGGAGCTGTCACTTGGAAGAGTTCCAAGCAGGAGACAGTAGCTGATTCAACTTGCGAATCTGAGTATATTGCTGCCTGTGAGGCATCAAAAGAAGCCACATGGTTGAAGAATTTCATTGGGGATCTTGGTGTCGTAACAAGCATCAAGGAACCAATGAAAATCTTCTGCGAAAATGAAGGTGCAGTCTCATTGACTAAAGAATCCAAAGATCATAGTCGAACCAGGCATATACTCAGAAAGTTTCACTACGTGAGAAAGCGAGTTGAAGATGGGGACGTGATAGTGACAAGAGTATCGTCGGAAAATAACCCGGCTGATCCTTTCACAAAAGCACTAAGTCGTGCCAAGCATGATGCTCATGCGAGGACGATAGGAATTAGATTTCATAGTGACTTATCATAAATTGTCATTCATTTGAAATTGTAGTGAATATTAAATTGTATGAATTGATGATTTATTTATGGAGATTAAATAATTTGCAAGTGTTCTATCATTCATATAGTATTTAATTATTCCATTTCAAACCTTTTGCATGTTTAGAACATATTCCTAAGTAAACTAAGAGATTACTTAAACGTCCAGAGTCGATCGTTCTTATGGGAATAAGAACTGAATTAAGATGTCATGGGAGAGTGAGTAGATTGTTCAAAGGTATGAACATTGCATAGAGATTGCTGCTACTCTCATGAGCATTTAAAAAGGTGTATTTAAATGTTGGACCAACCCACGCTCAGAGTATTACCCCATGGACTTTATCATGGGTAATAGTGAGGCGATAATATCGTATGAGTCTTCAAACCAAGATGCATCGTTTCCTAAGTACGATTTCGTGATGCATTGGTCTAACTCCAACGCTATTCGTAACTGGTAGCTATAAAGATTAGTTCCATGTATTATGTGATGACTATGAAGGAAGACGATGTAGTTAAGGTTTATTCGTTCCCTCTGATCAAAGTGATAGAGGAGATATCTATGGGCCCCCTGTTGATTTGATGTGACACTGAAGTACCTGCGCAGGTCATGACTAGATTGAAAGTTCAATCATGTAGTCAAATCGTCATCATAAATCTCGAATCAGGAAACATAATCGTAACTAGAGTGATTGACAAGTCCATGTCACTAGTTACATGATATCGCGCAACGAAGGACATATGATCACTTATCATAGGACCGTTTCTGATAGTTCAGAGTTCGGCAGCTGCACATGCTATGCACACTCTAAAGGATACACGAACGCGTACCGTTTATAGTTGATGAGATGTCCAAGTGGGAGACTGTTGGAATTGGTGTCCAACACATCAAATAAACCCGTATTCCGGTTCGGGTATTTTAGAGTCCTATTCGGGTTGCCCTCGAGGAATCAACAAACACGAGAAAAACGTAGTGTTTAATTAATTGTTTAATTAAATAGACTATCGGGCTTGACGTATTTAATTAGTTAATGGGTATTAATTAATTAAATGGTTTCGGGCTAGGCATAGGGTTCGGACCGGGCTTGGTGGTGACGGGCCTTGACCTAATTAGAGTTTGACTCTAATTAGGGTTGATGCACTATATATAGAGGTTAAAGGGTATTAACATAAACACACTTAACAACTCTTTCTTGTTCCCTTGCACCATTCGGCCGACACCCCACAGCCACCACCGAACCGCCGCTGCCCCGCCGTCCAGCCGCCGTCGAACCACCGCCGGACCGCCGCTGCTCCGCCGCCGCCGCCGCCGCCGGTAATCGAAAGAGTTTTTCGATTGGTTTTCGGTACTCGTTTTCTCAAGGTGCTTTATACTACGTTGTGGTATATTGTCCTGTTTGTGATAACCCTTGGGTGTGATACGATAGAGGGATTCTTTCTTGAATCCTAGGCATAGTGTGAATCTGGCAAAAACGAGATCACAAGGTTTGTTATCCTCGCCAAACCGTAACAATGTAAGTTTTGAATTTATCATTTAATTAGTTATTAAATTCTAGTTGCGTTAGAATTGTAAACCTAACGGTCCAAATAGTTTTATCGGGTCAATGTTCTACCAAGTTGTTTTTGATTTCCGCCTTAAACAAATTGTGGCTAGATGCATAGAAAACCCAACACTAAGTTATGGTGGGTAAGAGCTAGTTAAATACAAAAGAAAATATTATTTCATCGTTCTATAAGAATTGTATTTGTCTGGAAAAGAGTATATTTTTAATTTTTTATTGTAAAGAAATGAGTAATTGAAAAATAGGATTGAAAAGTTCGTAAAAGAAATTACGTGTGCACAAATACCCAATGGAGGCTTGTAGAAAGTCTCGATTTCTCAAACAAGAAACAATCAACGTTGTAGTCAACGGTCAAAGCATAAACCAATTCCTTTCTCCATGCAGTTTCCCATTTAACTTCAATGAATTCCCATCAAAATTTATTAATTAAATTCAATAAAATTATTCAGTTTCACTCTCTAATGGGGTTCATTAATCTTCTTGCAGCATTTATTCTCTGTTTCCTCTGTTTTCAATCGGAATTTGCTTTTGCAGACATCGCCGCCGACAGAGCCGCCTTAATCCGCTTCAGCTCCGCCGTACGCGGCAACACATTCCGATGGGATAATTCTAGCCTGTCCCCGTGTAACTGGACCGGAGTCATGTGTGATAACGCCACCAACCGTGTCACTGAACTCCGTCTTCCGGGGGATGGAATCACCGGAGAAATCCCACTAAATTCCATCGGAAACTTGACGCAGCTACGGACACTCAGTCTCCGGCGAAACCGACTTTCCGGCGTAATCCCGACGGACCTGGATCGATGCTCGGAGCTCCGGTTTCTCTTCTTGCAAAACAACCAATTCTCCGGCGAAATTCCGGCGAGTCTCTTTAGGCTCAATAATTTAATCCGATTGGACATCTCCGGCAACAGTTTTACCGGTGAAATCTCCCCCAGTTTTAGTAATCTAACAAGATTGACACATCTTTATCTACAAAACAACCTATTCACGGGACAAATTCCTGATCTAAACACTACTTTCTCACAATTCAATGTCTCTATGAACAGATTAAACGGTACAATCCCCAGCCGGTTCGCTAGTTTTCCCGCCAATTCATTCACCGGCAACGAATTATGCGGACCCCCTTTAAATTCTTGCCAAAATGAATCCGAAAGCACTAAGCTTTCCGCCGGAGCTATCGCCGGAATTGTAATCGGGTCAGCAATCGGGACAATTTTGATCATCACAATGATTTTTTTTACGTGTAGAAGTTGTAACAAATCAAGAAACTCAAGACAAGCAGTTCAAGATGCAGCCTCATCAATACCACCGTCGCCGGAGAAACCGCCGGAATATAACTTCCGGAGTCCTGATCATATTATGGCAAGTGAAAATACCGGGTCAGAAGATTCGGGTCGGGTAGATAATAATGATGAATTGACTTTCTTTGGGGAAGGTGGTTTCTTGTTGGATGATTTGCTAAGAGCTTCAGCTGAGGTGTTGGGGAAAGGGACTGTGGGTACAACTTATAAAGCATATTTGGACCATGGTGTGGTGATAGTGAAGAGGCTTAAGAATGTGTGTGTTCCTAAAAGGGAATTCACAAAGAGAATTACGTGCATTGGGGACTTGTACCATGAGAATTTGTTACCTATGAAAGGGTACTATTATGGGAAAGAAGAAAAACTACTTGTTTTCAATTTCATGCCATTGGGGAGCTTGTCTTCAATTTTGCATGGTAAGCATCTCTCACTATTGTGTTCTATAATTATACTCTCTTTTCTAAGTACTTCGTATATTGTTGGATGTCTATCTAAAAGCATTTTTTTTTACCTTATACCTCTTATTTGAAATGATTATGTATTATTGTTATCTTTTTTTCTTTGAATTATGTGGGTATTTTCAAGATTATTAATTTACTAATTATTTTAGGGAATATGGAGGAAATATCTCAATTGACATGGGACATTAGAACTAGAATTGCTTTTGAAGTTGCTAGTGGGCTTGAACACCTACATTCTCACAATCTTTCTCATGGCAACATCAAATCAGACAACATTCTACTTTCACATGGATTTCAAGCATTTGTATCCGAGTCCGGATTGATCCAACTCGTGTCATCTTCGACCCCAAACCTATCTGGATATCGTGCACCCGAGTTGATTGACACACGTGTAGCATCTAAAGAGGCTGATGTTTATAGTTTTGGGATACTCGTTCTTGAATTACTAACGGGCAAGGATCCTAATGTTTTGTTGAATGAGGAAGGGATCGATCTTCCCACATGGGTTCAATTTGTGGATGAATCTAGGTGGAAAAACGACGTATTTGATATGAATTTGGGGAAGAACACGAACAATGAGGATATGATTGTCAAATTATTGCATCTTGGTATTCGTTGTGCTTCTCAAGTTCCTCGTAGACGAAGTCCTATGACGGAAGTGGTGAAACATATAAAGAAAATATGCAAATTTTGAATGGTTTGTTTTGATTTTTGTTTTAGGTTTGAGTTCTTGATGTAAATTTGTTGAGTGGAAAATGGAACACAAAATTTGGATATTTGTTGATTGAATGTATATTTTTTATTGATCCAAAGTATTCATTTTCTTGTATTTTCATGATTGGGATGCAGAATACCGGGGTATAGGTAAATATTAGATTTTTCGTATAAGATAATATATCACTGTTATATCAAATCATGTTATTATAATATATTAAGGAATAATAACTAAAAAATCGTATAACACTATGGAGTGAAAATTTCATAAAGTGTACTTTTATATGAAATCATGTTATTAAAATAGATTAGGACCTCTTCGGTTCGGTACTGTATCGGGTCTGATCAGTTTGGACCGGCTGGAACCGCAAACATGCTGCTGGATTTGTAATCAGTGACCAAATTGTTATATGTATGTATGTCTAGTAAAATATAATCTATTGTACAGTATAAGACAATAATGCAATGTTTCACAAGTGAGGCTAGAGTTGGAAGAGGCCATCTTGAAAAGAGGATAATTTTTACATCATAATTTTTATATCATTAATCATAATTATTGTTTGATATATTTGTATAATTTTTTTTTTTTGAACGGTAAGTTAGTGGTTCGAGCCTAGACAGTGACATTCACAGGGGGCAATATGCCTTCCCTCGAACCTTCCACCTTTTTATCCACGACGGGACTTGAACCCATGACCAATAGGTCATGAGCAACACCTTAAATCCACCTAGAATACCACTAGGCTATAAGCCTTGGGTATATATATTTGTATAATTAATAATAAAATTTATACTTTATAATATAAGAAGTAAGTTATGGTGTGGAAATAAATTCCCATCTTGAAATGGGTAGATTTTATTTCTAATTGATGTTCTCATTTAAAGGGGGTGATTTTCCTACCACAACTTTTAAGGTATGTATCACAACCAATGCTTAATATACTTGTACAGTTAGCTGTAAAATCTGTACTGTGTGGTATAACAATTAAAAGTTGTGGTAGCAAAATTAATTCTCCTCATTTAATATAGAATCTCATGTAATTTTCACATACTATTTTAAAAATAGTAATGATATTTAGGCCTACCATTTAGAACTACTCATAGGTCTACTCATTAGATGAAGACACATGTCAAAATCAAGGGATAATATTAGGAGAGAGAATTAGTGGAATACACATGCCATGTTAGACTTTTACTGATTTCGAGTTACTTGGATCACTGTGAAGTCGTGTTTTCACTATCAGATCAAAGTATTTCGAGGGTACTCTCGAAATCTCTAATCGGATGAAATCACAGCGTGATCAAGAACAGAGAATAAGTGTGTTGTGAGAAAAACGTACCAGTGACCATGACCAAAACTCATGATAATCTCCATAATCGAAAACCACCAAGAACTGCTTAATGGCAGTTTTGAAACTGTCCAAAACTGCCAAAAACTGCCCAAATATGGGTCGGACTCGGGTCTGATTCGACGGGTCTGAAAACCGGGTTTTGAATCCGAATTCGGATTATGTATTATTGTTATCCCCTTGGACCCCGTTCCCAGGGGCGCTGCCTCCGGACCCCCGTTCAGTCGGTGTATTTTAATCAGAATAAATTCAAACAAGCGTGCACTCGGCACCATCCTTACTTGTTCAATATTTATTAAGATTACATTTGGTCAACAAGTTTATCCCATTACACTTAAATAATATTGGTGATACAAATCACCAACATGTCATCCTATCAAGTGGGTAGACTTATGGGTAGATCCAAATGGTAGGACTAAATATCATTTCTCTTTTAAAAAATAGAGTTAATTACACAAATGGTCCTTTAAGATGATACCACATTGCAAGTGTGGTCCTAATCTTTTAATTTCGACAAGTGTAGTCCTTTATGTTTACTGATTTTGCACGTTTGGTCCTTTAGGCCAAACGGTGTTAAATTTCTCTGTTAAGTGATCTCATGTACAATGAACATGAGGGTATTTTCGTCTTTTCTCATTTATTTTTTACAAAAGAATAAAAACAAAATATATATACACTTATCCATGCATTAGGTACACACCCATTTAAACATACACACTTCATCTTCTTCACATAACTCTTCCCTGTCATCAAACTCTAAAATCCAAATTCAAGTTCCATAAAAACCAGATTACGATAAATTAAAAATCTTCCATAAATCATCTTTTTCCATGGAAGATCATCATGCCTGAAAATTTTAACATGCCTGGAAAACGACCAAAAGGCTTAATCGAAGACCCTGTCACGATTTGACAAGATCAGGCTTGAAAAATCATAAACCCCAAACTGAGGCATGAAAATTCTTACCGATCGGAGAAGCCACGTCCGTCGCCAAACGTCTGGAACATGAAGCATTCACTGCCACATCTGCCTCTTTTGTTTCCGCCAATGATAAATGCATTGATATCCTCCCGATTTACTCGAAAGAGATCAGAAAACGGATGCTTGATTACACGAAATTCATATCTGATTCGCCGGAAACTATGTCGACGGTGGATGAGAAGATCGAGCGATTCAACCGACACAACTACTGCCATCAATTTTTAAATTGTTGAACGGTTTTGGTACATTTTCTACTCAAAAACGACTTCAACGATTCCGGGAAATACATCTTCTCCGCCATTATCATCCTCCACTTCATCTTCACCGCCGAACAAACCCTAAATCCCCAAATATAGCGTTTTTGCTTACATCTCGGAAATCGTATTAGCATTTTGTTTTCACAAACCCTAAATCCCCAAATATTTTTGCTTACATCTCGGAAATAGACACGGAAGTCATAATTTCTTCCGCAGATATGCCTATACAATAATTTCTCTTGACAGGGCTTTAAACACAAGCAATTGTTAACTAAATTAAGCGTATTATCAGCAACACTGCATCTGAGAAGAGAAGTGATTCCTCGGTAAACCAACGTTCGTTAAAGTCGAGTGCAGCAACGTCTTAATTGAAATTGCTAACTATGACAGACGGAACGGGAGGGACGAAGAAGGCGATGGAATTCTGGTACGAAGACAACGGTGGACCAGAGATTGGGGGTGGTTGAATATGAATAGGTTAAAGATGAAACGGTGTAATCATTAGTAGAGCATCGCAACCGGTTTGAAAAGGTAAGCAATTGCTTGAAGCGGTAGAATGGAAACTGAAATCTCATCTAAAAATGTGTTTTTTTAGGGTTTATCGTTTCAGAGCTGTGAAATAATGAGTGAGGAAGATGAAGATGAGTGAGGAAGATGGAGGAGCAAGACACAGAAAATAATTGTAAAAGACAAAAATACCCTTATGTGCATTGCATATGAGGTCACTTAACAGAAACATTTAACACCGTTTGGCCTAAAGGACCAAACGTGCAAAATCGGTAAACATAAAGGACTACACTTGTCGAAATTAAAAGATTAGGACCACACTTGCAATATGGTATCATCTTAAAGGACCATTTGTGTAATTAACTCTAAAAAATAAATTTACACTATTCTCTTATTTGGAAAACCCAACCCAGACACAAGCGAACAAACTGAAACGCGGCATCGAGAACAACTCCACCAGCTACCAAGTAATTTCATCTGCTTCTTTAGATCCCCTTTTTACATAAATCAAATTCAACGATTTCTCATAAAATTAATAAAATCTCCATTCAATTTGTTACGTTTTGATTCGACCCATCAATTTCTTCATATTAGCTGTTTTTCCATCCGGATTTTCGATCAAATGGATGATATGAAAGTCAAAATGAAAGGATTCATGAAAAAATTCAACACATCTTCATCTTCCGGTAAATTCAAGGGTCAAGGTAGGGTTTTGGGGTCATCATCACCATCAATTCCTCCAAATCAGGTAAATTCAAACCCTAATCGACCCATAACCCATATTCACGACCCGAAACCCGTTCCTTCCCCGAAACCATCTCCATCAACCTCCAATGTTTCACCTCAAAAACCTAAAAATCCCGAACAACCAACAAAGTCAACAAACGGGTTTGACCCGTTTGATTCGTTGATCACAACTGGTAAGAGAAATAAAAACGGGTATGATCTGAAAGTGTTTGAGTGTCCGGTTTGTACCCGAGCATTTGGATCCGAGGAAGAGGTATCCGATCATGTTGAGAGCTGTTTATCCAATACCGAATCAAAATCACAATCAAAATCCGATGAAAACATAGAAAAAAACGAGACACAAAGTGAATTAGAAGCGTGTGTTGGTACATATCTTTCAGGGAATCCATCAAATGCATCAATTGAGATTGTGATTAAATTGTTTAACAACATAATTAAGGATCCTGAAAATGTAAAATTTCGGAAAATTCGATTGGGGAATCCAAAGATCAAAGAGGCAATTGCTGATGTGGCTGGAGGTCTGGATTTATTGGAATTTGTAGGGTTTGAGCTGAAAGAAGAAAATGAGGAAATGTGGGCAGTAATGGAGGCTGCAAATGATCAGAAACTTATGATGGTCAAACAAGCGGTTGACTTATTGCAACCGAAACAGGCGCCGCCTATAATCGCCCAGACTAAGGTGGTGGAAGTGGTGGAGCCGGTTGAGGTGAAGAAAGTTGAGAGACAGGTATATATGTATATGTATATATATATTTTAGTGTTAATTTATTTCCATCAATAGTGTTAATTTATGATTTAATCATGTTTTGGATACCAGATTAGGGTATTTTTTTCTGTATCTGAAAGTGTAGCTGCAAAGATAGAACTGCCAGATTCTTTCTATAAACTCTCGATTAATGAAGTCAAACGAGAAGCAGAATCGAGGAGGAAAAAGTTTGAGGAATCTCAACTTTTGGTACCAAAATCATACAAAGAAAAACAAATTAAAATGTCAAGAAAAAGACACGAAAAAACTGTGGTTAGAATACAGTTTCCTGATGGAGTAGTGCTCCAAGCCTTTTTTAGTCCTAGAGAACCAACTACCGCTCTTTATGAGGTAAAAAAATCTCAATTTTATTTACTTTTATGATTAATTGCAATGTAGATCTTGTTTATGTTATCCACAAATGAAAACAGGTATGATTATAGGCCGGTAAAGGAACTGAGAGAACACGAATAGTCCTTGTTCGTGTTCATGTTCATTTGTTAAGGAAAATAAGTGTTCATGAACTCATGAACTGTTTCTGAACACTTAAATGAACGAATTTTTGTGTTCGCGTTTGTTAAGAAAATTAAGTGTTCATGAACTATTTGTGAATAATTTAATAAAACGGTAAATGAACGAACATACATGAATTAACACAAATTAGTTCATATGTATAATCATTTTGTATATTATTGTTTGTGCTTATTGTATAAATATAACTATTATATATAAAATGTTTAACATATATAGTTATGGAACAAGAACGAACATTAAACATAAAATCTTGTCCATGTTTGTTCGTTTAACAAATAAACGAACTTCCCACCAAAGTTCGTTTACATGCCTAAGTATGAATGAGTGATTATTTTAATTTAAATCCGTGCATTTTGGTTCTGAATTTAGTTTATGCATTTTGGATCGGTTTTCAATTTACAAAGGTTAGTTTTTCTAATAAAAATTAAAATTTAGTTACTTTTATATTAGCTAAGATCACAAATGAAATATGGTATAAGGGAACAAATTATTCCATATTCAAATTTGTGCATTTGGTTTTGAGTTTTGGAGTTTATTATTTTTAAAATCTTGACTTTATTAATATTTATGTTTAGTTCCAATTACTAGAACTGAAGATCAAACTCATAATATAAGAATTGGTATAAAAAAGAATGATTTTTGACTAAATTTATGTTTTTGAATATAGTTTGTGAGCTCATCATTGAAAGATCCGAGCTTGGAATTCGAGTTATTACATCCCGTTTTAATAAAACGTCGTGTAATTCCAAATTTTGGAGAAAAAGCGGTAACACTTGAAGATGAAGATTTGGTTCCATCAGCTTTAATCAAGTTTAGACCTAAAGAAACTGATTCGGTTGTTTTTACGGGTCTTTGTAACGAGCTTCTAGAAATCATGGAACCCCTTGTTCCTGAATCAGCAGTTGCACCACAATAACACTTTGATTTATGTTGCAAATTATATTACATTTAACATCCAATTATTTGTTAAGTTGTCATTGAAATATAGATATTGTTTGTTAGAAAGTACAAAAAAAAAAAAAAAAAAAAAAAAAAAAAAAAGTTTTTTGTTTTTTGAGTTGTTAATATAATCATTGGGGATTTGTGTTTTGATTTCTAAATAAATTGTTAATAGTTTGGTGTTTAGTGTTAGTTTTAGTTAACGATTTGCTTTGTTTTTATTAAATGATTGCTAAATCAAGAATTACCCAACAGTTTCACACGCTATGAAGGCCTTATACCACATCCTTCCATTTCTTCCGACTAGGTCTTGTCACCTTTTTATGTAGGTATCTCTCACCATGGACTTCGCCATTAGATGGCTCTTCCTTCATACGGGTATTGGAATCATTCCACCTACCCTTATTCATTCGATTATCCAAAATCTGGTTCATATCCTTATTCATAATTCTTCTCAATTTAGTGGAGCTCGTCCACTTTTCACATTCATTCATTCGCCATACCAACATATCCATCAAACAAGATTCAAACGGTCGACTCGACAGTCGAAAACAACATAATTAGATCAAAACATGGCATTTCTCATAGGGGTCGGCCCTATCATACGAATGCACTACGGTCTCAAAAGACTCACATTGCACATTTCATAACAACTTCTATAGGTCCCCTATGTTCAACCCTAAACTTAACATAAAGTCTCAAGGTCAACCTATCGATCTCAAGGAATCTTACATTCCTATAGTTACAGTCTAAGACTAGGATGGACATCCAACCTAATTCACTTAAACTATAGCTCTGATACCAAGTTGTAACACCCATATTTTTATAACATCGTTTAAAATATTTAAAATACGATTTCCAACATTTTCCTTGTAATATAAAATACAGTTTAACAAAAACTTTAAAACTTTTATCAGAGTCTACAAAAATACGGTGTCACGAAGTATATCAAAACCATAGGTAACGGGATCTACCTGCGAGCTCCCGAGCTAAACATATCAAGGCCACTCCTAGTGCAACCTTCTATAACTTCAAACATGTACCTGAGTACATAGCCACAAAAATAAACGTAGTACGTGAGACAAAATAGTCTCGTGAGATGCATGAGTTTTAGACCTCAAGAATAATGATCATTTCATAAATATATATAGACATATACTCCCTCCGTCCCTAAATAAAGTTCTCATTTGTGTTGGGCACAACATTTTAGGAGATAGTTAGTGGTGGGGTATTTGGTATTACTTTTGATTAAAATATAAGGTTTGATTGGAGAGAGAAAGTGTTTTAAGAGATAGTTAGTGGTGAAAGTATTGATAATAATATTATTATATTAAGTGGGTCCCTTAAGTTTGAGAAATGGGAACTTTATTTAGGGACAAAACTTGAAGGTGAAATGGGAACTTTATTTAGGGACGGAGGGAGTATATATATATACTTCCTCCGATTCAAAATAAGTGATACACTTTCCTTTTTTGGGTGATTCAAAATAAGTGATACACTTTAAAAAGTTACCTTATTTGGCAAAAAAAGTGGGACCCTCTCCCACTAACTATCTACTTTAACAAAGTGAAATGACCCCCTTACCTTTATTTTTTACTTTTAAACATTATTAACCCCACTTTATTCAAAAAATGTGGGACACATTCCCCACTAACCATCTAATTAATCTAATTTAATCATCATTATAATTTTTTGCCTCAAAACCCGTGAAACCCAAAGTGTATCACTTATTTTGAATCGGAGGAAGTATATATATATATATATATATATATATATATATATATATATAAACTACAACAGTATCGTCTAGTCACCCTGTTGTGACCCTATCGATTTCTGCTCTCCCAGCAAACATATCTAACTAACGGGTTGCCCTCGTACTAGCTAGAAACACAACAAATCTAGTTATCGGGTTGCCCCCGAACTAACTAGAAGCACAAACATATCTAACTATCGGGTTGCCCCCGAACTAGCTAGAAACAAGGTACCGGCAATAGGAAGTCGCCCACGCTGCCGATACCTGCCTTGCTCGCCGGAATACGTCCAGAAAGCAAGACTACTAACGTGAATGAGTCGATGGGAATCCAACCAACTGCCCCTCAATCCACACCTCTTGACCGGGAGTCGCCCGTGACATCACATCATCTCAATCCTACTATAACTCTACAGTTATGTCAATCTAGCTCTCGGCTATCACATCAATCATCAAACAAGTTAGTTATATAATAATAACTATATTTAACTAGTTCAATCATAGAGAGCGTACCCGTATAGTCCCATGGACCCAATCATAAGCAATCTACACATACTTCTACATCTCTGAACCCTAGGAGGTTCATATTCACTTATTTCATAATATACAATTCTTATCTATCGACACCAGAATACTTTTATCTCTTCGTGACTGTAATACATAATTATTACTAGTCACATCATAATCATTTTCATGTATATTCGTTCTTTTCTTTTATTAGTAATCATTACCAATAGATATTCAATACTTATCAAATCATTTCCAATCGTTTTACTAATACATGATTATTAATGACGACTCAATATACATTCTTTTACTCCATAACTTCATGATTATGGTTCCTTAATAAAGATTTCATAATTACTTTAGTTTATCATATTTACTTTCAAATTCATCAATCATACTAGACTTATTCTAGTATCACATTACACATACTTTCTTATCTTTTCAGTCACTATCTTTATTAAAACATTTGTTAATATAGACCCATAACATATCATATGTATTTTCAAAAACCATTTGCTATGTACCCAGTTTAAAAGTCTCATGTACTCACCTTAGCAATAGCTAAATCCACGTCGTGTTTATCAACACGAATCCTTGCTTCCCGCCTTTTGAAATGTCTCCAGCTTTTAGGTCCTTGCAACCTATCAACATAATCATCACATTTCTAGTTATCATCCATAACTAGACATCATCTAACATTAACATAGTCAACCCCAACCACCAAGTTCACCAACTTGGTGGAAATCCATAAACCCTAGTTTATAAAACTACCTTTAAGCTACAAATCAACCATGGATTCATGGTCTACATACTTCCTTTGGGTGTTTTACACCCTCAATTCCCATCTTTAACAAGATTCCAACATCACACTTTCAAAATCACCATTTCCCCCAAATCTTGTTTACAAAGCTATCTAGGAGATGAAAATACCTTAGATCTTTATCATGGTTTGAAGATCTTCAAGAATGGTGGTGTTCTATGCTCAAGAACACCCAAGTCTCTGCTCGATCCCCGCGATCGCGAGGACCTAGTTCGCGCCGCGAACTCGCTGCACCAGACGGCTGCAGTTTGTGTTCCTTGTTTCGACCCGGTTTCGCCAATAACTTTCTCATACGGTGTCCAAATGACACGAAACCAATTCCTCCGCTCTTTAAACGATTTATCCTTAATTATCATATTTTAAAAGAATTTATTTATTCGCAAATTTCGGGTCGTTACATTTACGGCTGAAACAAGCTTCCCGTAACTGGTACAAGAAGTTCACAAGTGCTCTTATCAACCTTGGTTTTAAGCAATCTCGGGCCGATTACTCTCTTTTCATATATAAAAATGGCGCCAGCTTTTCGGGCCGATTACTCTCTTTACATATATAAAAATGGCGACACCTTTGTGGCTGCCCTCATTTATGTTGATGATGGGGTAATGATACTCTCAAAATACAAGCAACAAAAGATGATCTGAATCAACAATTTAGCATTAAGGATCTTGGTCCTTTAAAATATTTCCTTCGCATAGAAGTAGCAAGAACTTCAGAAGGCATCGTCCTGAATCAACGCACGTACATTCTTGACATTCTTGCAGATTGTGGTTTACAAGGTTGCAAACCGAGTTCCTTCCCCATCGAGCAGAACTTAAAACTCGATAAAGCTGAAAACGAGCCAAAAGTGGATGCTAGCCGTTACCGACGAATTGTTGGTCGGTTACTTTATCTACAAGCTACACGACCCGATGTCACCTACTCGGTCAATGTTTTAAGTCAGTTTGTGGCAGATCCAAGGCAGCCTCACTTGAACGCAGCATATAGAGTTCTTCATTATTTGAAGGGAACTGCAGGCCTGGGAATCCTTCTTCCCCGAGCATGAGAATGCTCTCTTACTGCCCATTATGATTCCGATTGGTTGGGTTGCCCCTACACTCGAAGATCTCGAACGGGCTACTTAATCTCTTTTGGTGGTGCGCCTATTTCGTGGAAGACCAAAAAGCAAACAGTTGTTTCCCGCTCATCAGCGAAGCGGAATACCGATCTATGGCAAACACAGTCAGTGAAGTCATTTGGGTTCGTTGGCTCCTTAGTTAACTAGACATTCATTTAAAAACTCCAACTCCTTTGTTTTGTGACAATCAGGCGGCACGTCATATTGCAAACAACCCGGTGTTTCACGAACGTACAAATCACGTTGAAATGGATTGCTACTTTGTTCGAGAACGAGTTGAATTGAAAGAAGTTGAACCTATGTTGTCAAGTCCAACATGCAAATAGCCGATCTTCTGACCAAAGGTTTGGGAGCAGTTCAGTTGCGATTTTTACTTGACAAGTTGGGTGTTCGTAACCTCCACGCTCCAACTTGAGGGGGAATATTGGAATTTAAATATGGTTGAGATATACTCGTGTATATCTCTTCCTAAATAGTAGGTTTATTTTAGGGTTTAATTTATGGGATAATTGTTTTTATATCCTTGTAAAACTCATAAATTATTTCTATATCCTTTTCAAATTCATAAATTATCTATATATCCTTCTAAACTTTATAATTGTCTACATATCCTTCTAAATCTTTAAAACTCTCTTTTATGTCCAAAAACCTATTTTAATATTTATTAAATCATTAAAATATCAATAATTATCAAATAAGTATGCAATATATTTGTTGATTATGTATTAGAAATCATGTTTATTTGTCTGTATTATTGATATCAATACGATTTAATAAATAATAAATAAGTTTTTGTACATAAAAAAGAGTTTTAAAGGTTTGAAAGGATATGAAGGTGATTATAAAATTTAGAAGGATATAGAGATAATTTATGAATTTGAGAAAGATATATAAATAATTTATGAATTTTATAAGGATATAAAAGTAATTATCCCTTAGTTTATTATATATATCCTTGTATTCTCTTGAATCATTGATGAAATATCAATACAATATACCCTACTAAATTTATTACATATAGATAACAAAAATTGGCGGGAAACATAATTTATGTACCTTATCTATATATGGATAACCGAAACCTAATTTATGTAGGAGCTCTTAGTAAAGGTGATTCTTTGCCATTTAGATGGTTTGTTAGACATGTGGGTTCACCAGGATAAATCTGAGATTGTTGTAAATCTGAAATCATGGGAAGGGGATTTAAACGTATCAAGAGAGAGGTAAACGTGGGCAGAAAACTATCAAATGAGATTCACACGTGGCTAGAAAAGTTGACTCAGCATTCAGAAGATCAGAAAAGGCTATGGAGATTTATGATGTGGCAAAGATGACGTGACAAAGTTGACCTGGAATAAATGATGTATAAAGCATTCAAAATTATTTTCTTTTTATTAATAATATAATAATAAGTATAAAGATAAAGATATTATTTTTAGATTCGTTACATGCCAAATATTGCCCTTACTAAAGAATACATAGATGTAAGTTACTTCACTTATAACTTACAAACTCGAATCTGACAAACCTAATTCCTTCAGGTTTAGATATTTTTTACTCCAAACCCAGGGCTCGATTCGATAAGAGCACTAACCCGACTCGACAATCCAATTGACACCCCTAAATTGAGTGTCATGAATGTGCTGAGGTGGAAGGCTTCCATGTCATGGGAGGGTTTCGTGGTGTGCAGTCGTGCAGGGACGGTCATGAGGCGCGGTAGGGTATTTTCTCTTCATCTGGTGGGGGGCCCTCCACATTTTGGTGGGTTTAATGAGTATTTTTATTTTCAAAGTCGTGTAGTATGATTGTTTTTGTTGCATTTGATATATCAATAATTTTAGTGTGCTAAGTGATACTTATAATGAAGAATAATAGTGTTAAACTGAAGCATTCTATCTAAATAATTTTGATGTCAGAAATCTTATGGTTTCTTAATAAGCATTCAAACTAAATAATATAGAAGTCAGTAATGATCAAGATTGTTACACTTACTTTGACATGTAGTTGAATAAAAGTATTTTGGTTGGATCGTGGGTGATATTTTACGTACCTTTTATATAGACACCTTTTTATACTTCCTCCGTATCAAAATAAGTGACACACTTTTCATTTTGAGGTGTATCAAAATAAGTGACACACTTTGAAAACTTTCCATATTTGGTAAAAAATAATGGGACCCATACCCACTAACTATCCACTTTAATAAAGTGAAATTACCCTTATACCCTTACTTTTACTTTTAAAACTCATTAATATCACTTTATTCAAGAAAAGTGGGACTCATTCTCCACTAACTATGTACTTTAATTTATTTTAACCTCTACTTTAATCTTTTGCCTCAAAAAATGTATAAGCCAATTTGTGTCACTTATTTTGATACGGAGGATGTATATGTTTATCCTACAATTTTAATAGAAAAACTTAGGTCTACTTTCGTTCGCAAAACTCTGTATAATATTTGGTTGTCAAAATTGAAAATTGAAGATATTATTACGAAATTAATTTAATTTAATTTTATTTAGGTTCAAACAAACAAAATAAATACTGTCTCCATTTTACACGTGATTGGCCTTTCTGGCTTTCTGTAAGAATTTGGGATTCTTTTTTCTTTTTCTTTTTGTGAAGGGCCTTTCCACCTATGAATTGACTATTTAAATTGTTTCTAAGACGTGTCGTTCTTTCTCTAAAAAGTTGATTGAATTACTCATCTTTAACATTAATATTATAAATTATAATTCGATTTTTAACTAACTCTGTGTTCTCTTAATTCAAAAGAAAATTGCTAAAAGAACATAACATGGCAAACACTAACATTATAAAATAGCACCTAATGCTATTTAAAATAGGCATGCACTTGTTATTTATTATGACCATAACCAACATTATAAATATAATTTTCTTTTATGGGAAATGAAAGAACCACTCCTTTGTGTGTATTTTTTAAAGGATATGTTCATTTATAATGGACTATTTCGGGGTGGCCAAACTTTGTTCGTGATGTACATGAATGAATTTTTGTTATGATCATTTTCGAACATTCCCTTGGTCATCTGGTACATATTTACCTAAGAAAGGATCACACTCGTTACCTTTAGAAGATCATTTTAAATGTTATTACATCTGGCTCTCCAGCCCTATTATAAACAAAGGTTGATGCTCTCAAAAATTGAAAAAAAAATATATATATTATGTATAGTCGCAAGTTTTGAAAGCAATGTGTAACATGGGGTTATTTAATTTGATGGACCACCTACATGCATTTATCCTAGCACTAGCATTAGTTGAAACATCTTTGTATCTCCAAATTGACCACCATACCTTATTTCATAAAGTTAACTTTCATGTCTAGTTAAGGGAAATAATAATACTCCGTATGAAATAAAACCAATTAATGAGATGGACAGTAAATGTATACTAATTTTGAATCGTGTACCATGATAATTAATTCCTTTTAGGGATGAAAGTTGCAAAATTTTCAAACCACATGGACGAAATCTGGAAATTTTACTCTATCTTTAGTATATTTGAAAGGTTATGTAGCAGCTTTTGGTACATTCGTTTTGAGTGGCCTTGCTTCCTTAATGTAGGTGCTGTTTTGCTCGTGTAACATATTTGTATTTTTCTTGCAAGTTTTCTTCGTAGTAATGATATTTTTTTGACGATCCAAAATTTATATATATTTTGAAAGATCATGTGATATTAGATGGTAATATCTTGTAAAAATTGTATCAAAATGAATATAAACTACTAATGATTTTAAAAATCATTATTATTTTCATTTGTGCTGATTCTGGACAACCCACAAAGCGGGTGGCCATCTAGTGATTAGTTGGCTTGAAAAGCGATCGACGCGTAGAAAAAAAAACCTTATTATCGTAGAAATGCAACATAGTAAGATAACCTGAATAAAAGCTCAAAAAGGAGATAAAGCTCAAAAACACTAAAAAACTAAAATTAATTTCGCTTATAATAATTACACTATAAAAACAGATTAACTATATAATAAAAGTCACACTGATATGTCGAATATTACTTGATTTAAAAATGCTATATCCTTATAACGTTTTAAAATGGAGAATATTTAATATGGTTGATGAGGCAGTCAAAACAAGCGCATAAAAAGCATCTAGTGTGGGCACATGGTATGTTCAAAAGCAGGGTATTTTTTTCGGGGCCCAGTAAATAAATATATAAATAAATCACATGTGTTTTTTAATTCTATTTTTTAATATGTAACAGGCCTACACATGTTTATGCTTCTACCCCACGATTCAGTATACACCTAATTATAATATAATAAATTAAATAAATCAGCTTATCGAAACCCCTCTAATAAATTAAGCATGATTCCATGGTAATAATATGTTTTGGTTAATGCACTTCTTTGTATAACTTTATTTATACTCATACTTCTCATTAGACATTAAAAAGGCTATATATTAATGCCGGGCTAATATTCCACTGCTGAATTCTAATGACATATCATAACTTCTTTTTCATTTCAAGAAGTTACAAGTTCAAAGTTAGCACTTCCTCCGTTTTAAAATAAGTGATATAAATTAGCTTTCATGTTTTTTGAGACAAAAGATTGTAATGAAGACTAAATTGGATAGTTAATAAGTGATGAGTCCTACATATTATGATTAAAGTAAGTTTAATGATGTTACAAGTAAAAGTATGGGTAAATGAGTCATTTCACTTTATTAAAAGAGATAGTTAGTGGGTATGGGTCTCACTATATTTTATCAAATAAGGAAAGTTTCAAAGTGTATTACTTATTTTGAAACACCTCAAAATGAAAAGTGTATCACTTATTTTGAAACGGATGAAGTATTTAATTATGTAAATCTCGTAGCCAGTCATAGGTCCACTTGAGAGGCTTTGAAAAATTGAGAGCTTCAGGTTTGAGTCTTGATTTGTATTCACTTTAATTAGTACTTCATTGAGCTATGAAAGTTGTTGGAGTTATTTCTTGTGAGATGGATAATAGTTGATGTTAAAGGCACCGCGGATTAGACGTTAGAATGTCCTCTCAATCAACATTTTATAGGAATAAGGTTATAAAGTACACAAATCATGAAGAATCTATTTAGTAGCATTTAAGAACCTAAGTTGATTTTTTTTAAATTATTTCATACTAAATTTTCTTACTTTATCTTTTTACTAATTTGAGCAATATAAATATCTAAATAAAAAAATAATATTAAAAAAGACAATTAGTAGATTTCACATGTATGTCAGTCACTATATAAGTAGAAATATAAATTATGAAAATTTTATAGAAAATAATAGTATAATTTCTTTTTCCAAACATCTGGAACCGTGAGTTACAAATAATATCATTCTTTTTCATGCAATAGTTTTAATGTTGGTTGTCCATAAACATTTGAAGACAAGTTGTAGATTCGTGGTTTAATCCTTCGCCAAACCTTATCTAAAGAATTAGCCCCACAAATTACTTTAAAAAATCACACATTGTTATTTCCTATAATGAAAGTCATAAGAGCTGTCATTTAAATATTAAGACATCCATAAGAAACTTGTACATTCATTTATAATCAATTCATGGATTTTAAAAATTATTCTCCCATAAATCAATGTACAAATTTTAATGCATTTAAAGACAATCCTTAGGACTGTCATTATCAAAACTCTTATTCAAATAAAATATTCATTAAAACAAAAATACTTCAAACCAATCATAATTTACCAAAAAAATAAAAAATACCCAAAAGATCGTTTGGTTGTGCGGTGTAGCAATGACCTGGGATGCATAACATGAAATGCGGTGTGGTATTGATCATGTTAAAGTGCATTTTGCGTGGCTTTAATGGCTCACAGTATGTGATTTTCTACAATTTTACAAGATACATTAAATAAGATTTTATGTTTAAATTAGATTTTTATGCTCATAAAATACATATAAAACCTTTTATTATATTTTGTTATGGATCATTTCATGTAAGTATGTTGATTTTTCTTTACCTTGTATATATAACAAACTAATATATTTAAAGGGGGTATGACACAAATATTCGTTTTAACATATGATAATATGTTTTAATATTGAATTCAATAATAATAATATTAATATAAACATTTGAAGATGGAATCTACCTTCGCTAGAAGCATGTGAAAAAGATAAGATGGTCAAAGTCCGACACTATTATTGGAGTGCCCTCCACTCTTATTTGTTTTATAGGTAATTTTAACTTAAACCAATTTATGTTATTTACTTTTTTTATTTATCTATAGAAGTCAGAAACCGAATCTAGTAAACCAAATCTAGTGACCGAGTTGAGTCATTCGAGAGGTATAAAACTTTAGCCTTTACATGAGCGGTATTGGACTATTGGGTTGATTGCATGTTGATTACCGAAAGTTGCAACCGTGGAGGGATTATGCCTTTCCTAAGTTTCAAGTCTCGAATCTCGATGTCGATAAAAATGAATATCATATTATTTACTTTATAAAAGAAATTCACTTACACATTTTCTAATAATTTTACTTTATACATCACATGTTAAGTACTAAAAAATAACTAATGGTTTGGTTGATAAAAATCACACGCTCATTTTGACCATACAAGTTTTCTCAATATGATTGCAACAATTCATATAAATTCACAATCCAAAATTATCATTTTTATTGTTCGGTTATATATTATAGGTAAAATAATATTCTCCTCAATGATCGAGACTCACGATTTATTTAATAAATTCTATAGGTAAACAAATGTATTGTTTCTAATTTACATATTCCTAACTCAATTTTGTAGTTATTTATGAACGAAATAGTAGGGTGAGCAGAAACCAAAACAAAATTGAAAAAATCGAACCAATACTAACAACAATAGTTTGAGTTTTACTTTATGAAAAATTGAAATTTTTCGGTAAGGTTCTGGTTTTATATAGATATCTAATCATTTAGACCCAAACCGGACAGTTTGCCTTATAATTTTTATATATTTTTAATTAATATATTATTATAATATAATAATATAATTCTAGGTATTTAATTTAAGGGTAAATTTCAGGATTTGTCCCTGAGGTATTCTAGATTCTGGATTTCTGTCCCTAAACTTTTGTTTTTCGGTTTTTTAGTCCTTAACGTTTTTAAGATTCCACTTTTCTATCCTTCCGTCCAAAATCCTCTATTAACTGAATTGAAATGCAAAAAAAACAAGGGTATTTTTGTCGTTTTCCTTCTCCCTTTTGATTTTTCTTTTTTAACTCTTTTCTTCAGCTTCTTCACCCTTCATCTCCTTCTCAAAAGAACCCTAAAAGCATTTTCATGATTCCTTCTTCTCTAATATCAAATTCAAACTCAAGGTCGGAAACAACTTACCACAATACCACTGTAACACCTCAAATTTTATAACAAAACATTTTACCAAAATATATCATTTTTATAAATAGAAGAACGGTTCCAAAATAAGGATTTACAAAAACCTTTGTTATGAAAATCAGAATATAAAGGTTGGTGTTACAAAATATATCAAAACCAAAGCTAAGCATAAATCCACTCTAGTGTTCTTCTATTCTAGGCCCCGCATCTCTATCCATGCGTACCTACACCTTTGATCACGAACCTGAGTACATAGCAAAACAAACAAGGAGTACGTGAGACCAGAAAGTCTCGTGAGCTACATGGGTTTAGACCCCGATAAAACAAACAAGTATCACGTTATATATATACATATATATATATATTTCATCATCATACACTTAGCCACCCTATTGTGACTCTACCATTCTTGCCTCCCTAGCAAGTCTATCTAGTTATCCGGAACATCTCCAAATAACCCGTCATCTCACATACTTATTAATCGAGGATCCCCCGCCTTAATAAGCCTTATGGTAACGGCAAGAGGGAATCGCCCAATCTACCGTCACCCGACTTCTAGCCGGAGCTAGTCCGGTAGCAAGCCTCCTAACACATGATGGTCCATGGGTCGATGCCCAATCCGCCCATCCAAAGTGACCGAGGATCCCCCGAATCACCGCCACACTATCTCTCGTCATAACTTCACGAGTTATCCCATCTAAGCCCTTGGCTATCTCATAAATCATCAAACAAGTTAGTTTTAATATTCATAATAATATATAACTAACTCTACATACTAATAGTCTACATAATTAATCATATAGACCAAATCACAAGTAATAAAACATATTTCAAAGTCTAGGTACTCAGTAAAGTCCACACGTACTCACCTTAGCAATTAATGCTCCAATGTGTTCTTCACACCCAATCCTTTTGCTTCAACAAGCTAGCACCTTCCAAGACTTCACCAAAGCCTATCATAACATTCACAACTTGTTCAACAACAAATATTACTAATAATAAACCCCTTTTATCACTAGAAACCCTTTAATAACACTTTCCCCCAATTTGGATGATTTCCAAAACCCTAGGTTTAACAACCCTTAAGATTCGTACCAATCTTAACCATACACTTGATTCTCTTGTTAAAATACCATCTAATAAGTGTATACATCATTTATTTCACCATTAACCATAACCCCAATAACTAGGGTTTCAAACCCAAGCCTAGAAATCCATAGATCTAAAGCTACCATGATCAAGAAGTGAAGATTTACCTTTAATCTTCAACTAGGAGTGAAGATTCACAAGTTTTGTTGAAGATTTAGCTTCAAACACCTTCTTGCACTCAAAAAATCACACACACAAGTCTAGAGAGAGTTTTTGGTGAAAAGTGTGTGAAAATGGCTGATTTCCGTAACCTTATTCTGTGCCCAGCACAAATCGCGCCGCTAACCCACACATCGCGTCGCGAACTAACACCCCGCGTTAATTCGCGTTACCTTTCGCGCCGCTATCTCCCGACGCTATCTCGATTTCGCGTAACCCCCATCGCTATTTCGGGTCGCTGTAGCCCACCCCTCTAAATCGCGTCGCGAACCCCAGATAGCGACGCTATCTGGGTCCGGTAGCCAGGGCTGCACTTTTCTTTATTCTTTTCGACCCGGTTTCGTCCATAACTTTCTCATACGGTGTCCAAATGACACGAAACCAATTTCCACGTTCTTTAAATGATTTATCCTTATTTATCATATTTTCTTAGAATTTATTTAACACAAAAAAATTCGGGTCGTTACAACTATCCACCCCTTAAAAGGATTCCGTCCCCGGAATCACTCAGAAATTTCCAATCCCCATTCGACCCGAGCATCGCGTTCCAATTCCCTTGTGGTTATTACCATCAAACTTTTCCCATTACAAATGAACCGACAATATGCATTTAAACATTCACTTAACCTCGTTAGACCCGGACGGGTCAAAATCAATCTTAGGCCCTTAATACCCAAACGGGTCAGAATTGTTCAATTCGACCATAACACTTTGAATCCTTTAATCAAACCCGCGATACACATAAGAACTATATGACCCCATGTCGTCTAACCTTTGACTTAAGCACAAAGTCAACTATACCTTTACAATTTCTTCATTCACTAGTGATTCCATCAACCATTATTTCCATTACAAACGACCTTTGATTTATGATCCATCAAAATCATACACTCGACTCCCAATTTCAACTCTAAACACCCAACGAGTCAAAGTCGCATAATTTGACTATAATTCTTTTAATTATTCCATTAATCCTTTCACATACATACGACAGACACATTATGCGTTCATCATTCACTAATCATTCGAAACGAGAGTCAAAGCTCATCCTTGACCAAGTCAACCAAATCACACATTGACTAATCTTGACATCTGCAAAGAGTCAACCATACTTTCCCAAATCAACAAATTCCCTACTCGCGGGATATCATTCTCGACTTATCACTTCCGGTTATACTCATTATTGTTTCCTTAACAATCGTCCATATTTCCAAAATTCCAATCTTTTCAAATTTCTCCGAGTTCTCACATTCCCTTAAGGTCACATCAACCCTTACCGTTTCTTAACCTTCATTCGGTCACCTATACCATTACTTAGAACCATTTCAATCATCCTTGCATCGCATACCATAATTTCGCACCAGTTGACCATATCTTGGTCCCCGATAACAACTGCTTTCCAAAAGTACTCTCTTACTCATATTCCAGGAGTCGTAGGCATCCTATGCCCATACATGACCTAAAGAAACCCGCATTTTAACCATATTCTCACTTATCATAAAGTCATAACCATACGCATTACCCAAATGGTTCTAAATTCATCACACACATATAATTAACCATTATTATACGGACAAAACAATCCATAATTTAACTATCACATCAAGATGATTGGAAAGCCTCCAATCCATCAAGATCTAAATTGTCACAGTGATCGGAAAGCCTCCAATCCAAGGTGACCCACACTATTCTGTTACCAGAAAAACCTCCGATCACGGAATGAAATCATTGGGATTCGCCCAACCGACTCCATCCCAAACGTCATAGTAGCCGGGGATCCCCCGAGCTAATCGTATCCTTCCTTTCTTATCCTATCTTACATACCTCACTAGTATACACCTTTTCACATCACATACTTCACCACTATCTTACCCATTTAATCGTCTATTTATTCACCATGCAATTTAGCACATTTCCCATGACATCACGTTATCATTTTCTTTTGTATTCACATATTTCTCGTTGGACATACTACTCAACACGTTTCATAAAACATTACCTTTTTCGTTATCATATGCCTTCAAGGGCCATCACATAATGCACAAGCATTGTACCTCGCGGGTAACCAATAAAATTTCCGATTCCCATTTACCGTTTCACTTACACACTAATCACCCTTAAACGGTTCATTTCCCTATTAATCAACTTTCCAACCCTTTTGTCACCACCGGGGTAACCATCAATCTATTCCTTCAACCATAGTTCACCGGTCAACCCGGTCATCTTGAGTCAGCCAATTGACTCCGGTCTACATTCGTAACCCATAACTTGGCACACATTGGCCCAACATTCTATACTCTCGTCTTTATACATCGCGATACATGAAATACTTATTTTCCAACCGTAGTCTTACGCTACCCCATGTCATATACCGTCAAGCCATTACTATAACATGTAACCAATAATTGTTTTCTCACCCTTGATATCGAATTCATCATTATTGTCACAAAATTTGACATGGCTATATGCCAACTTTTTACTCAATCACATTCAACAATCAAAATTTGTCGTTCCCGACACTTATTCCTTTCCACATACGTCCCATTTATGAGTTCTAAGACATCACTATACCCTAGTCATTCTTTCCTTTACCATCCACGTGGTTCGTCCTTTGATACTACATAATGGCATCAACCCTTATATCCATACTACACGCGACACACCTGTCTATAATCCTTTTAAATACATGTTTCCTTATAACTAACCGGGAAGACTATTCGCAAGACAAATATCCGCAACATGCGACTCATTCCCAATTTCTATAGGCACCAACTCGTGCAATTAATCAAACAATTAAACCATAATCACATAATATCTTGACTTGGTGCATACCCAACTAATCCATACTGATAACCATATCAAAATCATTTATTCCCATTGGCAATAAATCGACTTTATACTTTTTCCCACTTATTCCTAACTCACAATTTCTATAAACACATTCGACCATTGAGATTTCTCATCGGCTAACTCTATTTAACCGACCTCATCTAACAATCCTGACATCACATATAACTTTCTACCAAACTGGTGAGGCACAAACGAATAAATAGAATCCGAATTAAATAATACATGAGTTGACAAGGAATTAATGAATAAAGTACCTGATACCACATCGCGCATCTCCCTTGCTTCCTCCTGAATCATTTGGAAGGAACGCCCCTTCACTATAGCCGGTTCCACCTTCTTTTGAGCCGTGGGCACCATTGGCTCGCTTCCCTTTTTCGGGCACACATTGCTATAGTGTCCCATCTCGTGACACGAATAACACTCCACCTCGGAAAACGCCTTGGTTCTACAATCTCGAGCCAAATGCCCCACCTTGCCACAATTGTAGCACGCCTTCGAATCCCCTCGGCATTCGCCGGTATGGTTCTTCCCGCACCTCTTGCATGTGGCAACACTTCCTTTCTTGGAGGAATTCGATGTGAACTTTCCCTTTTTGTAAGTTCCCGAGTCACTCTCGGCTTTCCTTTTCTCGCTCACATGGGCCCTCTCGGCATTCCTCGCCGCATTTACTTCTTCCACTCCCCGGGCGGCACCAATGGCCTCATCGAGTGTGACCGCCCTCTTTACCTCCAATTGGTACTCCCAAGGTAGCCCACAAGCATACCGAACTACCCTCGATCTTTCTTCAAAATAAGTTTTTGCAACAAACGGGAGCAATCCCGTGAACTCCATTGAGTACTCCTCAACCGACCTATCACCCTTCTTCAGGATCACAAACCTCTCATGCATCTTTTCCAAATCCCTTTCGGGGTTTTAACTTTCTCTTCAACCTCGTGGTAAAGTCATCCCATGACATCTTCTCCACCACCTCCCTTCCGAGGGTTTCATAGACAATATCCCACCATACCATAGCATCTTCTTTCAGCAATTGTGACGCATACGTCACCATATCGGTTTTCTTACATTTGCTACTTCCGATGACCCGTTCGGTCTCTCGGATCCACCTCATAGTTACCTTCGGGTCCGAACTACCCGTGTACACACTTGGCTTACAAGCCATGAAAGACTTAAAAGTACAACCATCTTTTTCATCGGGCCTTGCCCTAGCATCACCGCCACCACCGGTTGAGGACTTATCCTCTCGGGAACCACTACCTCCGGCCCTCTCATCCGACCTAGCTTCACGATCACTTCCCGACTTTTCACGGTTTCTCATAATACGGTGCACTTCTTCGGCCACCGTCCCTTTGATTTGATCAATAATAGTTTGGAGATCCGCCATGGTTACCGGAGTTTTATTAGCTCCGACCTCCGATTCATCATGCATCGACGGTTGCTTTTCTTTTTCAACCACAAACTCAACACGGGGTGTTTCATCCCCTTGATCTTGTGGAGCCTTTCCACTTCTACGAGTGTTCACCATTTTCCTTCGTTCAAGTCTATACGATAGACATCAAATATTTTAGTACCTCATGTACAACCCATTAGTCGCATAGGTCTCAATATTCATAATCATATCAATTTTCATAGGTCCCCTAGGTTCAACCCTAAACTTAACATAAAGTCTCAAGGTCAACCTATTGATCTCAAGGAATCTTACATTCCTATAGCTACAGTTTAAGACTATGATGGTCATCCAACCTAATTCACTTAAACTATAGCTCTGATACCAAGTTGTAACACCTCAAATTTTATAACAAAACATTTTACCAAAATATATCATTTTTATAAATAGAAGAACGGTTCCAAAATAAGGATTTACAAAAACCTTTGGTATGAAAATCAGAGTATAAAGTTTGGTGTTACAAAATATATCAAAACCAAAGCTAAGCATAAATCCACTCTAGTGTTCCTCTATTCTAGGCCCCGCATCTCTATCCATGCGTACCTACACCTTTGATCCTGAACCTGAGTACATAGCAAAACAAACAAGGAGTACGTGAGACCAGAAAGTCTCGTGAGCTACATGGGTTTAGACCCCGATAAAACAAACAAGTATCACGTTATATATATATATATATATATATATATATATATATATATATATATATATATATTTCATCATCATACACTTAGCCACCCTATTGTGACTCTATCATTCTTGCCTCCCTAGCAAGTCTATCTAGTTATCCGGAACATCTCCAAATAACCCGTCATCTCAC
This sequence comes from Calendula officinalis, assembly GCA_963853835.1. NCBI lineage: Eukaryota > Viridiplantae > Streptophyta > Magnoliopsida > Asterales > Asteraceae > Calendula > Calendula officinalis. The sequence goes on along the minus strand of OY970827.1, from coordinate 36,186,747 downwards.
ATACTTTTTAATCGGGGATCCCCCGCCTTAATAAGCCTTATGGTAACGGCAAGAGGGAATCGCCCACCGTCACCAGACTTCTAGCCGGAGCTAGTCCGGTAGCAAGCCTCCTAACACATGATGGTCCATGGGTCGATGCCCAATCTGCCCCATCCAAAGTGACCGGGGATCCCCCGAATCACCGCCACACTATCTCTCGTCATAACTTCACGAGTTATCCCATCTAAGCCCTTGGCTATCTCATAAATCATCAAACAAGTTAGTTTTAATATTCATAATAATATATAACTAACTCTACATACTAATAGTCTACATAATTAATCAAATAGACCAAATCAAAAGTAATAAAACATATTTCAAAGTCTATGTACTCAGTAAAGTCCACACGTACTCACCTTAGCAATTAATGCTCCAATGTGTTCTTCACACCCAATCCTTTTGCTTCAACAAGCTAGCACCTTTCAAGACTTCACCAAAGCCTATCATAACATTCACAACTTGTTCAACAACAAATATTACTAATAATAAACCCCTTTTATCACTAGAAACCCTTTAATAACACTTTCCCCCAAATTTGGATGATTTCCAAAACCCTAGGTTTAACCAACCCTTAAGATTCTTACCAATCTTAACCATACACTTGATTCTCTTGTTAAAATACCATCTAATAAGTGTATACATCATTTATTTCACCATTAACCATAACCCCAATAACTAGGGTTTCAAACCCAAGCCTAGAAATCCATAGATCTAAAGCTACCATGATCAAGAAGTGAAGATTTACCTTTAATCTTCAACTAGGAGTGAAGATTCACAAGTTTTGTTGAAGATTTAGCTCCAAACACCTTCTTGCACTCAAAAAATCACACACACAAGTCTAGAGAGAGTTTTTGGTGAAAAAGTGTGTGAAAATAGCTGATTTCCGTAACCTTATTCTGTGCCCAGCACAAATCGCGCCGCTAACCCACACATCGCGTCGCGAACTAACACCCCGCGTTAATTCGCGTTACCTTTCGCGCCGCTATCTCCCGACGCTATCTCGATTTCGCGTAAGCCCGATCGCTATTTCGGGTCGCTGTAGCCCACCCCTCTAAATCGCGCCGCGAACCCCACATAGCGACGCTATCTGGGTCCGGTAGCCAGGGCTGCACTTTTCTTTATTCTTTTCGACCCGGTTTCGTCTATAACTTTCTCATACGGTGTCCAAACGACACGAAACCAATTTTTACGTTCTTTAAATGATTTATCCTTATTTATCATATTTTCTTAGAATTTATTTAACACAAAAAAATTCGGGTCGTTACAACCACCGTCAACTCCGGCGAATTTTCCGACGGACAGAAACAGCATCCGGAGATTTAATATCAGAGTCGAACTCAAAGACCGAAGAGGAAACAACATCTGGTCGATCTGGCAAGACGAAGAAGGCGAACAGATCTTCAAAGCTTCGATCTTCAATTCTATAAAACCCTAAAATCGTGAACAAATGGGGAAGGTTAGTGAATTCACGAAGAGAGTATACGAAATTAGTGATTCTCGTCAGAATCAAGTTAGCGCTTGAAATTACAAGTATAGGTGCACTACAGATTTGACAAATTCGAAGGATTAGGGTTTGAATTATGGAGATTCATGAAGAATTAGAGCTTGTCAGGAGTACAGATTGAGAAATCGACGACTTTCTTCCTCCTCTCATCTTCTCCGGTGATGTTTTCCAGCATCTCCGCCACCGTTCTCTGGCAAACATTGTCGCATTTGGTTTTATTTTCTCCGCCACCGTAAGTTACTCTTTGGTTTTATTTTCTTAAAATTAAGTGTGGACTGTGGATTATGAAGAAGAATCAATGGTTATCTGCTAAAATGGAAATGAAACAATTACATTTGAGCAAATCATCACATGCTTAATTGATGATGATGGTTGCTGTAAGAGAGAATAGAAAAAGAAAAGGAAATTGTAAATTGTAAATTGTAAATTGTAAAAATAAAAAGAAAAATGTCAAAATAAAAAGAAAAAGAGTTAAAATACGGGTAATTTGGTAAAGTGGACAAAAAAACCGTCAGTTAACGGAGGATTTTGGACGGAATGACAGAAAAGTGGAATCTTAAAAACGTTAAGGACAAAAAAACCGAAAAAAAAAAGTTTAGGGACAGAAATCCAGAATCTAGAATACCTCATGGATAATTTCTGTAATTTACCCTTAATTTAATTTACCCCTCCAAATTTAAAAATCCAAAAGAAACAAAAGTTTATAAGTTATAACGACTCACTTTAAAATATATTAAGTTTAATCTTTCTTAATATGCATCTTTTCTAGTTATTTGTGAATGTTCATCGGCAAAATTTAGATTGGGCTCAACTTCTATATTGCCAAATTAATGCGGTAAAAGAAAAAACCGAAATAAATTTTAACCAAACCTGTAAAAACCGAATTGAACGGATTCTATATTTGCAAGATTTCTATTTGAGATCGAATTAAGGTAAAAATTGACTCAACTCGGCTAATGTCTAGCCCTATAAAACGAATTTGTATATATTATCATAAATAGAATATTAGAAACCTAGCTTTTTTAATTGATTTTCTTATTATACACTAAGCGTTAACACATTTAATTACTAACGAGATGCTTCAACTATTGTTTAATCGGGGGTGATTTTTTACCACAATTTTTAATGCATCTATCATAATTTATACTTGATATACTTGTATAATTAGCTATAAAACTTATACTGTATGATATAAGAAGTAAAAGTTATAGTGCAGAAATAAATTCCCTTATTTAATACGGAGTATAAGAGTCAAACTTTGTATTTACTAATAAAAACTTGCTAAATTAGAAAAGGGTACTCTAGTTATTTAACCAACATTTAAAGGGCGATTTCGTCAAATCAAATTTGGGATATTAAATAACACGCCACCGCCTTGTATACCTCGTGATAAAAACAAAGGCGAGTGACTCGATAAATATTCGACGAGTAATCGCATCGAGGCCCACGTGACCCACACACATCGCAATTAGGCCACGAGTAAAACTCCTCCACCACTCGTATTACATGGCAACATCTTATTCGATAAAGCCGCTATTTTTGCGGTTATACAGCTAAGTGTGAGAGTGTTGAGGCTTACGCACGTGCTGAGCTACCGGCTTAGCCGGTCATATAACCGGCTACATGATCTACGGCCTTGATCTTGTTTCATAAAGAAGACACAGAACATGAGGACTAGTTTCACATAAATCCCTTATAAAATATTAAAAACAGATAGTTAACCCTCAAATTTTCACAGTTATCTCCGAAAGCTTAAACTCTCTCATGTTTAAAGTACGTTATTTTACACTATGACGGTATGACCTATCAAAAAATAGTTGTCCATCTAACTATTTTTGTATCTTATAAAGTAATTATCCCTATCCAATATTATTTACAAAACTTCCCAGTTTACTAACAAGTATGTTGCGAGGGAAAATTAAATTATACTAACTATTATATCTAGAAAATATTTAAGTAACATCTGATTCACAAAAAATACATCGACATACCACATGAAAATCATTTGTCCATATGGCATTTTTATGTAATTTGTGTGTTTTCTTTTAAAAAATATTGTTTTTTTCTTAGTGAATAAATCAGTAAGAAACTTCAATGTATGAAATTTAAGAATGTATTTGCCTGAAAATGGAGTTAATAATAAACGAAAATGTTAGGAAATTTTTGAATAAATTTGATATCATGTGTTTTTAAGTAAAATTGAAAGTTTTGGGAGTAATTATGTAGCTACAAAACATGAAGGGAAATTTCGTAAATTAATTTGTTAAAGTATGATATATATCCGAACACAAAAATCACATTCCCTAATCTCTCTCTCTCTCGTATTGGACTCACAAGTCTCAAGCATTTTTCTCGCTCTCATTGAATTTTAATTTTATCAAAGGTAATTCAAAGTTATTCCCAGGTTTTGATCCTTTATTTTTCCAGATTCTTGGTACCTTTGATCTATAAGTTTTGCGGCAAATTAAATTTTTGTAGTTGAAGGATGGAAAGGGATTTCATGGGGTTGAATTCAAAAGATTCTGTAATCGTGGTCAAAGAAGAAGCTGTTGAAGGATGCAAAGAATCAGGTACCATTACCTTACATTTATCTTCAATATTTTTGACCTAATTATACGTTTCTAGACTCTGTAATCTGTACACCTTTAATAAATTGTAATCATTTTTTTTCCAATTCGAAGTTAAAATTCGGTAGTTTTGTTGTGAATTTTACTTTATCGGAGTGTTGATTGGATTATTATATCGATTAATTTTTATTGCATGTGTTGTTATAAGTTAGTTTGAAGTTGCTTCATGTGAAAGCGTTTGTTAAAAAAGTAGAATCCAACAGATCACCTAATTAGAGTTCAATTTAATTAAATAACTGTTTACCATATGCAAGCCATGATCTTAAAATCTGGATTATTGTGGTAATTATGGCTAAAATTTAATTTGCCAACTAAACTCAATTTATTAATTTATGTTCAATTTATAGTTTTTAATCTAATTTGGGGATTCTAATCATATGTAGTGTTTTCAAAGAGCTCTGCAGCCCACTGGCCTTTATCAGGTAAAGATTTCTGTCTTTCCATTATTAAATTTTTTGAGGTTACTAATTAAACTGTAAATCATTATAATTTATAACTAATTGTGTTAATTAATTGACGTATTTGCTGCAGAAGGTTTCGAAGCCTCTAAAAATCGTCAAGCCAGTGAAATTCAGGTTCGTTTATTAGCCGATTTTATAATCTAGATATTAGTTTGTTCAATTAGGGTTATAATATGAATTACAAAATCATCAGATTTATTGCATTTACAAAAATGGAAAGAAGACACTCAACTTAGTAAAAATTACGTTATCAAACTTTCCGATTGTCGATAAATTGTTGTTTTTGCTATTTCTGGTGAAACAATTTGTTTTATTTACTACTTTCTTCCAACACTAATTTTATTTTATTTTTTTATTTTCTTTTATAGAAAAGCATTGGTGTTACTAGACAAGGTGGTCCTCATTATTCAATGGCTAATTATCCCGTTCAACAAAGCCCGTTTTCAGTTCAACTTGTTAATGATGCTAAACAAGCGGTCCCAATTTCTATGAGCAGCCCGTTTTTTAGGGCTCAATTTGGTGGTGTGCCGACTAAGCAACACGGTGTTTCGGTTCCATCTATCGGTTCTTTTCTTGCTGGAACCACTGAACCATGGTACGTGTCGTTTTTTTTATTTTTTATTTATTTAAACTGACTATTCGGTTTTAATTATATATTTGTTTTTTTTGTAAATTGAAGGTATAGTTCGAAGACAACATCTTGTGCTCCTGCTCAACTAACAATCTTCTATGGTGGAATGGTGAATGTGTACAACGATATCTCACCCGAAAAGGTTTTAAAATCTTTCTTATTACAATTTCCAAAAAAAAAAAAGCTCGAATCTTTTTTATATATTTTTTAATATATTTTATACAGGCCCAAGCTATCATGTTCTTAGCTGGAAATGGTGCATCTGCAACCACACCTCAACCACGGGTCCAAACCCAAATACCCGTTAGTCAACCAATTAACTCAGCAATCTCGAGCCCAATGTCTGTATCATCACACCCGATTGGTCAACTGACTGTGGGACCCACTAATAATAATGAAGTTGTTAAAACGGTTAATGGGTCAGTTACTAATTCTGTTAGTAAAGTGGATAGTCCAAGAGTTATTAATTCACTCGAACAAGTGATGCAATCGGGTAAGCTTTTTTTTAAAGAAAGTTTATAACTTTTCGTTGTTTTATGTTTCTACAATTAAATTTTATGCGTCTTTGACTTTTTACGGTAAGTTGACTTTTTGATTTGTGGTGTGCAGCTGTTCCCCAAGCGCGCAAAGCATCCTTAGCTCGGTTTCTTGAGAAGCGCAAGGAAAGGTATGATTATCGAGGGTATTTTAGACATTTTACCCAATATTCAAGCATCTTTTTTATTTATTTGAAAATTGTCAACAAAAGTAAACGTAATATGTAAAATTTTCTTGCTCATCAGAATTTAATTTTAATTTTATTTATTTATTATAGAGTGATGGCTTCGGCTCCCTACAATGTGACAAAGGACTCGATTGTGAATGCGGGCCCTAGCAACATGAACGCGGTAGCAGCAGGCGAGCATTAGTGAAATTAAATTAATATAAGAATGTTAAAAATATTAGGTTTTAAATTAAATCAAGACTCAAATGGGTTTTTATTTTAAACCACATTGATTATGTATACATAGTGGTTAAGTTTCTCTGTAAGGATATAACACGTTAATACAGAGATACGAGGCAGCATGATTAGGCGTTACATTTATCAATTGAAAAGTATGAACATAATAAAGTGTGTCGGAGAAAAATGTAAGTAAGAAAGCATGAGTTCTTATATAAGCATAACACAAAACATGTTATTCATAGCAGATAAGTACCTCTACAAAGATTTCCGTGTTCTCTTTTATAAGCACGACTATGGATAAACGATGATGTATCTTCAATCTAAATCGGTAAATTTGTTAAATAAATTAAATATTTACTAAAATATGTAGCTATTTGATGTCAAGTTTAAGAGTTTTTAACTTTTTGCCAGGCGGGCCGCGGGGGCATCTCATATTTAGAGTGTTTAGGTTGTCTCATTTTTTCTTCTTGTGCAATGTTTTTCATATAAAACTCCATTATAGTAATCAGATATATATGATGTTGACCTCACCTAAAATATGAAATTACCATTGCAACCATCAATAAATTTTTTAATATAAATTACTTTTCTCTTTCGGGATGAGTTCTCGAGCCTTCCTTGGATTAAAAACCAGAAAAATATAATACCACGTATAAGTAGTGAACTACATTTGTTAATACTTTTGATAATATTATTAATAATATTGTTTTGATTAAATACAGTAATAATTTTCTCACCAGAGGATTTGGCCTATGTTTTTAACCAAACGTCCTTATATTGCTCGTAAATATCATCATCAGGTGTATCTTCACCCGGTTGAGAAGCCCCAACACCCAAATTATTCTTTTTCACATTACTCGCCATTATTAGATGAGCTATCCCCTTACTGTAACTCCTAAGTCAAGTCCTTCCCATGTACCAATTATTAAAAATCAATATTATAATTGAAATTACCTTCTTTCAAACCCATTTTAGACAAAAGTATATGATCTGTTGTGATACAAAATAGCCAAAACTCTAAGATTTCATTCCAACGATCAAGTTCATATATTTTGGTGTGTTTTCAAACATACATCTCAACCTCTTTATATAGGCCACAAGTTGGCACTATAAGAGTCATAGAATAAATGACCATTACACAAGTTAATGATAGGTGTAAATATAAGAAAACCAAAAGTCTAGTGAGTTACAATACTCCCCCTTGGTTGCTTAGATTTATATTGAACTATACATGCACTTCATCTTGTATCTTCAGACAATCCTTGAAACATTCGCCTCGTTAAAAACCTTGACGGAGAAAACCCTTTGGGACAAAACTCTGGTTGAAGGATAAAAGAGTACGATCAGGATGTCTTGAGATAGGGAAGGAACCATATATGATGTGCCTCATTAAAACCTTGTTAAGAGAAAACCCTGTGGGACAAAAACTCTAACGAAGGACAAAAGAGTGCACAATGGCTAATAAGTAATCAACTCGATACTCCCCCTGAATTCAGCGATTCTTATTGAGTGTGGGATACAGTTAGTGTCTCATTAAAAAACTTTGTCAAGGTAAACCCAATGGGACAAAACCCTTGAACTAAAGAAAAAGAGCACACAAGCATTCATCGGGATGCTCCCCCTCACATGCACTCAACAGGGTGCAAAGCATACGTCAGGATGCAATTATTATTTATATACAAGTGCATGATACATGTCACTTAGGTAGCTCGGAGAGTTTCCTAAGTCCAATAGCTTTGACATGTTTCTGGAATGAATACTTTGGCAGTGATTTGGTGAACAAATCTGCATGATTCTTCTCCGATCCAATATGTTGCACTTCAATCTTTTGAAGTAACTGTTGTTCATGTGTAAAGAATAATTTTGGAGAGATGTGTTTAGTGTTATCCCCTTTGATGTAACCATGTTTCGCTTGGTCAATGACAGCAGAGTTATCTTCATACATAACAACTGGTTCATCGGGGTCATAAGCTAAACCACATGTACTTCGAATATGACCAATTACAGATCGAAGCCATACACACTCTCTAGTTGCCTCAAAGAGCGCAAGTAGTTCAGAGTGATTTGTCGAAGTAGCAACCAGAGTCTGTTTACAAGACCTCCAGGATATCGCTGTGTTCCCAATGGTAAAGACATAACCAGTTTGGGAACGTCCCTTATGCGGGTCTGATAAGTAACCTGCATCAGCATAACCAGTAAGGGTTGCGTTATTTCGAGTATCATTAGGGTTTGATCCACTCGACGACGCATAGGGATAGAATAAGCCCATATCTGCCGTACCTTTTAGGTAACGGAATATGTCTTTAATACCATTCCAGTGCCTGCGTGTTGGCGCATTGCTGTGCCTAGCCAGGCAGTTCACAGCAAACGAGATGTCCGGTCTAGTACATTGAGCCAAGTACAATAATGCGCCTATTGCACCCAGATATGAACACTCGGGGCTCAATATCTCTTCATCGTCCTCCTTTGGACGGAATGGGTCCTTTTTAATGTCTAGAGAACGAACGACCATGGGAGTAGAAGACGGCTTTGCATCATGATGACTAAAGCGTCTTAACACCTTTTGGATGTAATTTTCTTGATGAAGAAAAACACCATCTCTACGTTGCTCGATCTGCAGGCCGAGGCAAAAACGTGTCTTCCCAAGATCTTTCATCTCGAATTCCTTCTTCAGGATTTCAGCAGTTTCGACCAACTCTTTCGAGGTTCCTATGAGATTCATATCATCTACATAGACTGCGATAATCGCATATCCTGAAGTGGATTTCTTAATAAACACGCATGGGCATATCTCATTGTTCAAATATCCCAGTCCGATCAAGTACTCACTTAGGCGGTTATACCACATCCGTCCAGATTGTTTTAATCCATAAAGTGATCGTCTCAGTCTTATCGAGAACGTGTTCCGTGGTCTAGAACTACTTGATTCAGGCAACTTGAGTCCATCAGGGACTTTCATGTATATCTCCGTGTCAAGATCCCCATAGAGATAGGCTGTGACCACATCCATAAGCTGCATATTCAGTTTTTCGGAAACTACTAAACTGATTAAGTAGCGGAACGTTATAACGTCCATTACGGGAGAATATGTCTCCTCGTAATCAATTCCAGGGCGTTGAGAGAAGCCTTGCGCCACTAGGCGAGCTTTGTATCTTACAATCTCATTATTCTCGTTACGCTTCCTTACGAACACCCATTTGTAACCAATTGGCTTAACATTGGGTGGTGTTGGAGCAACAGGTCCAAACACTCTTCTTTTCGCTAAGGAATCCAATTCTTCCTGGATTGCTTGTTTCCATTGAGGCCAGTCCGTTCTACGTTGGCATTCAACAATAGTACGTGGTTCCATGTCATCATTGCTCATAATGTCAGTGGCCACTGCGTATATGAACACATCATCAATGACAGTCTCGTTTCGCTTTAAAATATCGTCTAAGCTAGCATACTCGACAAATATTTCAAGGTTATCGGGATGATGAGAAATTGGTGTTTCATCTGAAACACGCTCCTCCAATACACTCCCGTGATCCTTAATGATCTCATGTGGCAAAACGGATTCAGAAGAATTTCTCCTCTTTCGAGGCAGAACATCCTTGGAACCGACTGGTCTTCCTCTTTTCTTAGGAAGAGCAGCAGACTGGACAGCTGATGGTAGCGTCCTTTGCACGGTGGGTACGACCGGTGCAACATGTTCAAGTGGAACATGGCGTCTCTCAGGGACGTCTATCCTTGCAGGCACATTTGCAGCAGGTATATTTGATCTCGTGACATTTGCTAGGTCATTAAATGCGTCTGGTAGCTGATTAGCAACATTTTGTAAACCTAGAATTCTTTGCACATCCTTATCACTATGTGCAGTTGGGGGATCCATATGAGACAAGTTGGGTTCATGCCACGTTATTTCACGTCGTTCCTTATCAACGTTAACGTGCAAATCTCCCCCTAACGACGGGAAGATTGCCTCATCAAAGTCACAATCCGCATGTCTAGCGTTAAAGAGATCGCCTGTCAAGGGCTCTAAATAGCGTATGATGGACGGGGATTCATAACCAACATATATTCCCCGTCGTTTCTGAGGTCCAAATTTCGAACGCTTTGGAGGTTCAATTGGAACATTTACCAAGCACCCAAACACGCGTAAATGTGAGACATCAGGCTCATATCCAGTTACCAGCTGGTACGCAGAAAGTGGTTGGGTGGCCATGGGCCTCAGACGGACCAATGCAGCAGCATGCAATATCGCATAACCCCATGCAGAAATTGGAAGTTTTGTACGCATAACTAAAGTTCTCGCAATCATTTGTATTCGTTTAATGAATGCTTCTGCAAGACCGTTTTGGGAATGAACGTACGCAACAGGGTGTTCAAGATCAATGCCCAATGTCATGCAATAATCATCGAATGTTTTCGATGTAAACTCCGCAGCATTATCAAGTCTAATTGACTTTATTGGATAATCTGGATGATGAGCCCTCAACTTAATGATTTGGGCTAGGAGTTTAGGAAATGCTGCATTCCTTGTGGACAACAAAGCGACGTGTGACCATCTTGTTGATGCATCAACCAATACCATGAAATATTTAAATGGTCCGCATGTTGGTTGGATAGGTCCACATATATCCCCTTGAATTCTCTCAAGAAAACGGGAAACCACTTTTGTAGGTTTTACATGAAGTGGTTTGAGATGTGTCTTGCCAATCGAGCATGCTTGGCATAGGCTTTTTGGTTTAATCACGAAATTTTTACCTCCAAGAGGATGCCCATGAGATGCATTCATAGTTCGAAGCATCGTATTTTGACCCGGGTGTCCCAGCCGGTCATGCCATAACATATAAGTTCCCTCATCAACGGGGGCTCGACGAATGACTAGATTGCTTTCAATGTGTTTTATCGTGGTTAGATACAAACCATTTGACAAACATCTCAACTTCTCCAATATACGCTTTTGGTCGTATTTATCAGAGGTAATGTAGAGGTATTCAATACCATTTTCTGAAGCAGTTTCAATATGAAACTTGTTTTCTCGAATATCCTTAAAGCTCAACAAGTTTCGACCGGAACTTGGACAATATAAGGCTTCATTAATGGTTAACACAGTACCATTTGACAACGTAAATTGTGCTTTACCAAAGCCTTGAACAAGGGTCGACGGGCCCGAAATAGTTGTCAATGAAGTTACTTTAGGCGTTATGTTGATGAAGTAATCCTTGTATTTTAGGACAGTGTGGGTTGTACCACTGTCAACCAGACAATCAACTGACCCAATATGCATGCCTAAAAGTAAAAATAATTTAAAATCGGTCACACGTATGTAGTATTTTCATAAGGAAAAACTTTAAATTATTTCGAGAAATGCGTTCATTGTAAACAAACCATTATCCAAAAGTGAACATTATTTAAACTTGAAAGCATAAAATAACATGATCCAGGAGCTCAACAATAGCTCTAATCTTCAATCTGAGCCACAAAATCAGGTGTCTCAAAAGACTCACGTGTGTTGGTTTCAACCACATTTGCTTCAGCTCTTTTCCCGTTATGATAGTTACGAACTTCGTCGGGAGTAGCCTTACAAACTCGTTGCATATGACCATAATCACCACATTTGTAACAAAGGGTATGCTTATCAGTATGTGCCCTTTCATTGGGACGATTGGTCGTCCTGTTATTGTTCCCAGTACGAGATGGCTTAGAAGCCGAAGGCCTCCGGTCAGAGTTATATTCTGAATCACGGCCTGAGGGTCTTCGGTGCGAGTTATATTCCGAACCTCGACCTGAAGGTCTTTGGTATGGATTATATTCAGAACCTCGCTTCGCTTGGTGAGGTTTACGATCACCATAGTGCTTCGGTTTTCGGGACGACTGGCCCTTATCTCGGTTTCCGTTCCGCGATTGAGGCCCACGAACATTATTAGCATCAGGCATTGGAATTGCCTTTGTCCCAGCAGGACGAGAATTGTTATTTCTCATTAAAACAATGCTATTTTTCTCATCCAATAACAATTGGGTAATGAGCTCGGGGAAAGTTGTGAACTTGGATTGGCGGTACTGCTTTTGAAGCAAGTTGTCAGAACTAGGAAATGTGGTGTAAGTCTTCTCCAACAAGTCAGTATCAGTTAACTGTTGACCACAGTAGTGGAGAAGTGCGCGAATTCTACAAACTTCAGCGTTATATTCAGTAACCGAAGTGAAGTCTTGGAATCGTAAATTGAGCCAATCTTGGCGGGCTTCAGGAAGCCAAATGGTCTTTTGGTGATCGAAACGTTGTTTCAAAGAGTCCCATAATGTCTTGGGTGAGGTGATTGATATGAACTCAGACTTCATCGTGTCTGACATATGTCGACGAAATAATATCATCGCCTTAGCATTCATTTCGCGGGTAACTTCAACCTCACGATTATCCTCGTCATAGATGACATCTAATATGCCTTGAGTATCTAGATGGTTCTGGATATCTTGAGTCCAGTCTAGATAGTTCTTGCCGGCAGCATCCAAGATCGGGAAATCAAGTTTGATAGACATTTTCCTACAACGGGAGGAGAAATACTGGATCAATCATCATTCAAGATGATAAGTTTATATGTTTATGGTTTGTATAAGCACAAATTGTGTGTCGAATCAGCAGGTTCGAAAAACACAATTGATATTAGGTTCTCATTTATCGAACGACATGTCGATTATGAGACACCGATTTAGCATATGTATATAAACACATTCAGAGAAAAATTATTTAGTCAACCCTTTTCGGTAGCTCTATTCGAATACAACCAGGAAAGACGGTAAGGGTAGACAGCGCTTGTGCGTATCGGAACCACCCTTATTAGGAGTCAGAAAAACCGCCTATCTTTCCTAGACATTGTTAAGAATAGGTGAGCCTAGTTGTGGATGATTAATAACTTTTCAAGGAAGTGCATATAATGCTCATAAATCCACATGTTCTTTAACTTTTGAAGACAAAAGAAATTGTAGTATAATCACTACATTTAAAAAAGATTAATTTTTATCTTCATGATTTATTTAAGAAAACAACTTTCAACATAAAGAATCTCAAAATAATTTTTATACCAAAAACAAATAATCATTTGAGCATAATACTTCATAAATCATGGATTTTTAAAAAATCATTCTTTTAGAAGAAAAATTTTATTATAATTTTTGGACTTGTTAGCCCAACTCATTAAAAATATTGGGCTAACTTTTAGTTGCTTAAATGTTGTGGTTTTAAAAAAAATTCAATCTGTTTGTTAAATTTTTTTCCAAAAAAGATGAATAATCGGCCAAATGAGTATTACATTTAGAATTAGAAAAACCCATGAACTGAATTAATTTTTGTGAAAGAGTAGCAATTTTTTTTCTCTTGAAAAGTCCATATGAAAATACTACATGGAGAAGCTTTGTGACTTATCATATACAAGTATTAACTTTTAGATAGATTAAATGGATTTTTATGTGCTCAATTTAAGCATCATCAAATGAAGTGTTTTTTTTTTAAAAAAAACAATTGACCAACCCCAAACATGATTTTCAAAACCACATATATTTTGATTTCGATGGATCTTTATCCACTATAATAAAATGATATCAAATAGAGTAAAGAGACGTTGTTTACCTTAATGTTATGAAGAATAGTTGGTGAGATTACTTGGTTCGAGCAAAGTGCCGATAACGTGTTGTGATACAAAATAGCCAAAACTCTAAGATTTCATTCCAACGATCAAGTTCATATATTTTGGTGTGTTTTCAAACATACATCTCAACCTCTTTATATAGGCCACAAGTTGGCACTATAAGAGTCATAGAATAAATGACCATTACACAAGTTAATGATAGGTGTAAATATAAGAAAACCAAAAGTCTAGTGAGTTACAATATGATCAATATTATTAGCTTGGATTCTGGTCCATCTACAACTTCTTTGGTTGCTTTCTGTGCACCAACATCGTTACCACCACCTTAATAAACTCATCTCATCTTTAGAGTAACATACCGCAGCAGTAGCAAATGGTGGAAATTGTGCCAAGCTTGGTTGAGCTATTTATATTTATAATTGTAGTTATGGTATGGAAGTTCTTGTAACGGAATTAGGGGAGTTAAACCTTTTCATTCTTCTGAAACAACGGTAATTAAGACTTAAATTTAATACGTTCATTGACACTTGACAGTTGACACCAATACGTTAATAAAGACTATAACCATATTTGTTTTTTTTTCAAAACGTTTGAGTATTGGTATCAATGATGGTATTTAATACATAATGATAGATCTAAAACGTTTCGGTTGGCAAAATTTAATTTAATTCATGATATGGAAGAATGGTAGAAATCAAAGTTTAATGCTTGAAGGTTTCAAAGTTTGAACGATTGAGTAGGCCTGTGCAAACGGTTTGAGTATGAGTGTCAATAATGGTATTTAATATAGATAGATATTTAATATTGTAATTTATTACAACTTCAAACTTGAAACTTAATTTTTAAGTATACAAGGCAGCATGGCCCGTGCGATGCACGGGCTTTGTTCATGGACTTTTAAGAAGCAAAAAAGGAATTCAAGCAAAAGAAGCTTCGGCATGATCGCAAAAATTGAATAAAAGTGAGGACCCGTTCCAAAGATGTAGCATTGGTAGTTATATTTATAAAGGTGTAGCATTAGTAAATACACATGTGACAATCATAATATACGCCTGCAAATGCATTTGATTTGCAAAATTAATGGTGGAAAATTAAAAACATTAATGGATATGATCATGATTATGAATATCTTCACGTATCATTAGCACACCCACATGGAGAGGATACCGAGGAAATTGGTCAACATTCATTGATGCAACAATGATTCAGTTGCTAATCACTTGAGCCAATCATTGAGCAAATCTAATGA
This sequence comes from Calendula officinalis, assembly GCA_963853835.1. NCBI lineage: Eukaryota > Viridiplantae > Streptophyta > Magnoliopsida > Asterales > Asteraceae > Calendula > Calendula officinalis. Next base: position 36,171,668 of record OY970827.1, on the reverse strand, counting down.
CCATTGATGATTTCTGAACAAAAAGCTACCGGTGTTATGATCTTTGTACTTTGACAATGGTATGATCTTTGTACTTTGACAATGGTAGTTCGAATACCATGTCTATAAACAATGCATCACTGTCCATCCACCAAATCCATTCTACTTCTGGGTGCGATAACATTAACCTGCGAATTAATGGCAATTTTGCCCAATACCCAGAAAGTTCTTTATCCAAATGAGTCATATTATACATAATTTCAATCCCATATATCTTATAAAGGATTTTTTAAATGATTTTAGTTTTAAAAAATGATCATTGGGCTTGAATAACATCGGTGTACCTGATATAAAGTTTCCATGAATTAATTTTCATTAAACACTACATGAAAAATTACATGCAAAAAATTGTAGAAACATAATAATGAGTTTAAAACAAATTGAAAAAACAGTCACATGCAATCTAAGATCAGAGGGATAAAAAATCTAACCTTTTCTCATCAAATTTGAATTTTTATTAAATGGTCACTGAAATTGAAGAATTTTTGAATTTTAGTTCTACATCGCCCTCTCTCATTCATCTAAGCCCAAGATAATTAAAATGAAATTTGACTGAATGATGCATGTTGCTGGAGATATGGTTTACCATCAATGTTGTATTTTGCATAGGTTGAAGGCATGTTGATTTTTAGGGCAAAGGAACCTAATTGAAGACACATGTATTTTGCATTAGAAGTGTTGAATATATGAGAAATATACATTCTATAAATTGAAGGGAAATGGACGTACATTGGTGATCAAAGCTTCGATTGAAAGATGAGTTTGTTGATGGAAGTAGGTCTTTACATCGATGTCAGATGTTACACCGGTTGAAAATGTATAAAATTAGGGCAGGGGAATGAAGAAGAAACAACAGGGAAAAAGGGGATCAAACGAAGGGATGAGGATTGATTGAGAAGTCAGGATAGAGGGGTTCATATTCAGTAATATTGATTGCTTGAGAAGTTATAAAGAAGGGCAAACGAACTCGTTTTGTATTTCGTAACCTACCATTGGAATAAATGGTGGGTTAAATGCCAGTTTGGTTTGGGGAAATTTAATATCATTATTTATTTTATATCATTATAGATGGTAATAACATCTATCAAGACGGTTATGAAAAATGAATAGTCCTATGGTTCTTTTGGTGTTTAAATCCAAACAACTATTAATGCCTTTAAGTACAACATTAATGTTCGATAGTAATTGACACAAAAAATATGGTTTTTGGTTTGCATAAACGTATGGTTTTTGCTTTGCATGTCGTTTGATCTTATAAAATGTTTACAGCATTCAAGGCATTTAAGTAATTTAAACAATTTAGAATTGATGTATTATAATCAAATACATGCATTGATGACATGATAATAAAAACTACTTTAACTTGAAACTCAATTTTTAAGTATATAAAGATATAGATGAGTATTATCCTTGCGCAGGGGCCCCCTTGTGAAAAAAAACGCTCTGGAGAATATGAAACGTCACCAAGACGCCGGTGACGGATGGCGAACGGTGTTCAATCGAAGACAAGAACCAGTAACCTTATTTGTCTCTAACATTCCCGATGGCACTACTCCTTCAAGGCTGAGAGAGAATTTCCAGAAACATGGCAAGATCGTAGACATTTACATCGCGAGGAAGAAAGACATAGGCGGGATGAACTTTGCATTCATAAGATTCACTGGTGTTTATGATGGTAAGAAGTTTGAGAAATCCATTGGCGAGATTAGCATTGGGCAATGCATTCTCCGTTGCAACCTTGCTAGGTACCAGAGAAAATCTATGGGTAATATTGGCTCCGGCATGGGTCGTAACGGTCACACCTATGCCAGGCCACAACCTCCACCACATCCGCAACAAGGCCACCGGCGTCAACAGCCCGCTGCCGGTGGATTCACTAACGGCAGATCGTACGTCAACGCTGTCAGAGGTCACCCTAATCCAGATCCGGTAAACATCGGTGCTACTCTCTCTCTTCCCTTAACCCGGACTTTGGTCAGTGCTATGGAAAATTTTATCCTTGTGGGTGAAGTTACTGATTTCAATAGATTAAGGAATCTTCCTCACTTTATTGATGATGTAGGCATCTCTGATGCAAAGGTCTATTATTATGGTGGTCTCTATGTATTGATCAGTTTTGGTATTGCATCGAAAGCTAATGGCTTTCTGGAGAATGAATCATGTTGGAATTCATGGTTCAAATGGATTAAACCCGGATCCCATGCCTTGAATCTGGACTTCAAAAGGTAGGCTTGGGTCCGTATAAATGGTCTTCCACTTCAGTTCCGTGATAACGATAATATCACTAAGATTGCAAACTGTTTTGGTGAATTAGTTGAACTAAAGGAAAATATGTGGGATAGCTCGAACCTATCCAATGTTAAGGTGGCCATCATAACATCGTCCAAACTCCGGATTAACAAAGAAATGACTATCTCTAATGGCGGTTCTAATTACCAAATTGGCGTCTCTGAAATATACTTTGATTGGCAACCTTTCTCTATGCAATCATTTTCTGTGCACCCAAACGCACGGGGTGATCTTGAAGATGAATCCGATGAATTTGATTCTGATGAAAATTCTGTTAAAAATGACGACATTTCAGAAACTTGGGACGGCAACTCTGCCGGATATATACCGGAAGAGGGTGAATTTTTACCGGATGAAAACGTTGACTTGAACGGAATGGAAGATATTCCGGCTTCGGAGTCGTGCATGGGCGGTGCATTAAATTGTCCCCATAATGAGAATGATGACACCACGATTGTTGAAGAGTCACTTAATATTCCCAAGGTGAATGTTGGTGGATGTGCCTCTGTAAACCCTGATATTCCCATTAGATCCGGTCCCACAAGCCACAACGGTAAATGTTTTAATTTTGGGCCCTTCCCCGCATCGGCTCCTATTGGACCTGTGATTAATGATTTTTCATTTAGCCCTTTTGTCATGGGTTTGGCCCAATCAGTCCCTGAGCCTGGTTCTGTATCCAAAAAACGGAGAAGGTTCTCACCTATTCGCCACACTCCAAACGCTGATTGTCCACTTCCGTTCCCAGATCCTATAATTGTCGACTCGGTCACATCTTCGTCTATTGATCTTAACAAGAAAATCCATCATTCGGGTTCCTGCTCGCCATCAGATTCCATATCTGAGTCTGTATCGTTGTCCGCTATTCCCGAAATTGAAAAAACGGCTATAGTTGGGGTTGAGGTTGGGTTCGCAATCAACAATGACGATCCGGTTTTGCAAGAAATATTCACAGGTGCTGGTGCCAACAATGTTTCCCAATGAATCTACTATCTTTAAATATCAGGGGGGTGAGTGAATCTCACAAAGTAGATTGGGTTAGTGATCTCAAAAGAAAACACCAAATTGATTTCATCGGGCTACAAGAAACTCATATGTCAGATTCAAACAATATTGATGTACTTGGTTGTTGGGGAAATTCTGATTTTAATTTTGAAGCTGTCAATTCCACTGGTAGATCCGGTGGCTTACTGAGCATCTAGAATTCTGAGGTTTTTGTCAAGAATTTTTGTCATAAAACTCGTTTCACGTTAACTGTTGGGGGTCAGTGGAAAGGTTTCACTGGTAATACGTTTCTAGTAAATGTTTATGCACCGCAATCCCTTACTGAAAAACGTGAATTGTGGGCTGATCTGGTTAATTTGAAAAATTCAGCACATGGCATATGGGTTTTATTTGGGGATTTCAACTCCGTTAGATCTTCTGATGAGCGTATAAACTCCTCTTTTTTCCGTACATCCGCAAATGAATTCAACGGTTTCATAAATTCACTGGGTTTAAAAGAATTTAGTATGGGAGGGAGGCGTTTTACTTACTTAAGCCCAGATTGTTGCAAGTTAAGTAAACTTGATCGTGTTTTGGTTTGCCCTAATTTCATTGCAACTCAGCCTAGATCATCCGTTACTGCTCTTCCTAGGGAGTATTCTGATCATTCTCCCATCATTTTATGCAAGCATGTGGTTGATTTCGGGCCCCCCCCCCCCCTTTCAGATTCTACAATTCATGGATGCTCCGTGACGGTTTCACTGAGGTGATTGAAAAAGCATGTATGTCGTTTAGAGGTTTCGGTCCACCTGATCGCATTCTGGCTGCCAAATTAAAACATATTAAAAATGCAGTCAAAACATGGAGAAGTGTAGAATTCGAAAAAGAGAACAAAATATTGAATGATCTTAAAAAGCGTTTACTGGAGCTCGATACACTGGTTGAATCAAGGCCTTTATCCACTAATGAAGTCAACGAGGTGAAACTTGGCAAATTAAAAATGCTTGACTTGGAAAGATTCCGCAATTTGGATCTAAAACAGAGGGCACACATCAGATGGGCCGTCGAGGGCGACGAAAATACTAAGTTCTTCCATGGCACTTTAAAAAACAAAAACCGGAACAACAGAATCAACGGTTTATCGGTCAATGGTAGTTGGATTTGTGAGCCGGTGGACATAAAAAATGAAGCCTTCCGTTTTTTCGCCACAAAATTCACTGATTCTTGGCCTGTTCGGCCAAAATTCTCTAACCCCTTATTCTCTAAATTATCGGTTTTGCAGGGCGAATCAATCGAGCTTCCATTCTCAGCAGTTGAAATAAAAAGGGCGGTATGGGCTTGTGGCGGAGAGAAGGCCCCGGGACCCGATGGTTTTACTTTTAAATTTATTAAGGCCCATTTTGATATCCTTTATAACGATATCATGGAATTTGTACGGAATTTTGAAGATACAGGGGTGATCTCGCAGGGGTGTAATTCATCTTTCATCACACTGATTCCCAAAATTAAAGATCCGGTCAACTTGTATGACTTCCGCCCTATTTCTCTTATAAATTGCATGTACAAGATCTTGGCCAAAGCTCTCTCCTTCCGATTAAAGTCGGTGATCAACGATGTTATTGGTGATACACAGTCAGCCTACATTAATGGTCGCAACATATTGGAGGGCCCGTTGGTGATTAACGAGCTTTGCTCATGGGCAAAATTAAAAAAACAAAATTTGCTCATGTTCAAAGTAGACTTTGAGAAAGCATTCGATTCGATTAATTGGAGTTATTTGGATTCGGTTCTTGAACAAATGAACTTTGGTAGTAAATGGCGTCGATGGATTCAAGGTTGCTTATCGTCCTCCTATGCTTCGGTTCTCATAAATGGATCGCCAACAAAAGAATTTAAAATCTCTAAAGGGGTAAGGCAAGGGGACCCACTCTCTCCTTACCTGTTTATTATTGCCATGGAAGGTCTCAATGTGGCTATCAAATCGGCGTGCAATAAAAATTTGTTTCGGGGTATCGAGCTCGGTACAAACGGCCCCACTATTTCGCATTTATTTTATGCGGATGATGCGATCTTTGTTGGGGAGGCTTCATGTGACAATATTAAAAACCTTGCAAGAATTCTTCGTTGTTTCCATGCTTCCTCGGGCCTTCAAGTTAACTTCCACAAATCAAAAGTTTTTGGCATCGGGATTGATCCGCAACAACTAAATTCATGGGCAAACATCCTTGGTTGTATTCCCGGTACGTTCCCGTTCACGTATCTTGGGGTACCGGTCGGTGCTAATATGAATCTTAAGAAGCATTGGTCGCCGGTCGTTGACCGATTCTCTTCTAAGCTATCCGGGTGGAAGGCTAAAAATCTATCGTTTGGTGGAAGATTAACTCTTGTTAAGTCGGTTCTAAGTAGCTTGCCACTATATTACTTCTCCTTATTCAAGGCACCATCTTGCATTATCGAGCAACTTGAGCAAATTAGAAGACGTTTTCTTTGGGGTGGTGATGAAAATGTAAAAAAGATCAATTGGGTTGCGTGGTCGACAATAATAGCATCAAAGGATATTGGTGGTCTTGGTATCGGCTCACTAAAAGCACAAAATTATGCTTTACTATTAAAATGGTGGTGGCGTTTAAGAGACGAAAAGAAATGCATTTGGAAAGAACTCATCATGGCTACCCACAATCTTCGTAAAAAGCCAATTCACCTCTTCGCAAAAAAGAATTCTGCGGGAGTATGGCGTAACATCTCTAGAGTGGAAAAAGAATTGAACAACATCGGGTACAATTTCTTTGATATTTTCTCACTTCGGGTTGGCGATGGAAAATTTTTTCTTTTTTGGAAAGATGTTTGGGTGGGTGACACTGCACTACAATTCCGGTTCCCCCACTTATATGCAATTGAAAAAGAAAAGGGCTGCTGTGTTGCGGACAGATTAAACAATTCTGGCTTTTTTTGGAACTGGAAACACCCCCTTAATTCGGTTTCTTTAATCTCTGACCTCTGCGACTTGCTCCACCTGGTCAATTCATCTCGGTTGGGCATTGAGAAAGATTGTATACGCTGCCCATGGTCCAATGACGGGATATTTGCGGTGCATTATATTCGTAAATGGTTAGATGAAAAGATAACAACACCGGGATACATAAATATGCCATGGTCAAACATTGTCCCAAAGAAGGTTGGCTGTTTTGTTTGGAGAGTCGGTTTGGATAGAATCCCGGTGGCCTCAAACCTTTCTATTAGAGGTGTCAACATTGGTAATACATCATGTAAACTTTGCGGCTGTAGTGATGAATCTGTTGAGCACTTATTTATTAGGTGTCCTCATGTATTAAATACTATATCTTGGATCTTTAACTGGTGTGGTATCCCACTTCCTACATTCAACTCGGTGGTGGAATATATTGAGTTCGGTGCGGATTGGGGCAATTGTCCCAAGAAGAAAAAGGTTCTCAACATGATCATTCAATGTATGATTTGGTGTATTTGGAAAGCAAGGAACGAAGCGGTTTTTAAGAATATGGTCAAGACATACACAAATATTGCGGGTGACATTATCTCTACTTCATTCATATGGTTAAAGAGTATGAGTAAATTTCATTGTAATTGGGCGGATTGGTGTATTTCCCCTTTTTTGTTTCCTTTGTAATGTTCTTCCTTCTTTAGCTTCTTGCTAAGTTGGTTGTTTTTTTTTTATATATCTATTTGCCGTTTCCAAAAAAAATATAGATGAGTATTATTTTGAAGTCAACGTTGGATATTTTTTTTGTTAATTACTTGAATTTTGTTAATGTGATCGTTTACACATCAAGTGTAATTAGGGAATCTATTAATGTGAATAATGATAAAGTCTTAGGTTCAAGAGATGCATTTCATATGTGAAACAATAATTAGAATGCTGTGTATAAGTTTTTAGTTAGATTTATGTCACTTTCTATATACAATCATAAATTAATATAAGAGTAAATTACACGGATGGTCCCTTTGATTTGTCACTTATTACAACCACAGTTCTTGGTCTTCGTTTATTACATTGGAAGTCTCTGGTGTATTCAATTTGTTACACCCGACGTCCCTCTATCAAACGGATGTCAAAAAATTCCGTTAAGTGACTCATGTGCAGCTCACATGATGAGCAAATTCGTAATTTCTCTTCTCCTTTTAAAGAGTAATTACACGGAAGGTCCCTGTGGTTTGCTACTTATTACAGCCACAGTCCCTAAACTTCGTTTATTACGCTGGAAGTCCCTGGTGTTCAATTTGTTACACCCGACGTCCCTCTGTCAAACGGACATCTAAAAGATCTGTTAAGTGACCCATTAATTCTCCTTCCCCCCTCAAACGTGTCTTCCCCAATTTACACCAGCCGTCCCTTCACTTATTCCCTCTCATATTTCCCTCTCTTCTCTCCACTATATCTGTTCTTCAAAAAACCCTTCTTTTCCAACAATGGCGGGCCAGTCGAGCAGTAAAAGAGGTATGAATAATGAAAACACGACTGCAATGAACTGTACGATATGTGTTTTGTTTATTTATAATTTTTTTGAAATTTTTTCTTACCGAACTTCATGATCACTTATTTACAGAGCATTACCATTGTGCCCATCATGTGACGTGCACATGGGTCACTTAACAGATCTTATAGACGTCCGTTTGACATAGGGACGTCGGGTGTAACAAATTGAACACACCGGGGACTTCTAGCGTAATAAAAGAAGTTTAGGGACTGTGGCTGTAATAAGTGGAAACCACAGGGACCTTCCGTGTAATTTACTCTTTAGAAGGAGAAGAGAAATTACGAATTTGCCCATCATGTGAGGTGCACATGGGTCACTTAACGGAATTTTTTGACATCCGTTTGACAGAGGGACGTCGGGTGTAACAAATTAAATACACCAGGGACTTCCAATGTAATAAACGAAGACGAGGGACAGTGGCTATGATAAGAGGCAAACCACAGGGACCTTCCGTGTAATTTACTCTTAATATAATTCAATATCCAACATTTTGTCAAGTCTCTCTACTTACTTGTACAAGTATTGGTATCGTTGAAAAGATTAAGTATTGTTGTATGTATATGTTATCCTATTCAAGATATATTGTTCACAACAACTATAATAACCAAAATGAAATGTGAGATTCCTGATTTTGACTATAGATGTTTTGAAAAATTTATTAACGGGGCTTATAAGCTTATTAGCTTATTAAACTCCAAATTCAAGCTTATTTGGAACTTAATAAGCTAATAAGCTTATAAATCCCGTTAATAAGTTTTCTCAAACATACCCTATATATATTGGAGATTCTTACTGAAAAGTCACATCTCATCAACAAAATAGGAATTATTTTATGATACAATTATAAATGTTAGAAAAACTTAAGTAATAGCACCATCCCTTTAAACTAGCGTGCCAAAATTGAACAAAATACTTACCGTAACCGTCGAACTGAACAAAAGACTGAATCGAACCAAACTATATCGCTCCGGTTCTTGATTCTATTGTTAATGTAAAATTGGTTATAGTTCGGTCCAAAACTAAAAAAATCGCGTAAAAAATTGGAAGAAACCTTCCCAGTTTTCGATTCGGTTCCGGCAGGTTCTCGGTCCGGTCCGGTTCAGTCCAAGGTGTAATCGGTTCAGTCCTCAGTCCGGTAAGAACCATTTATCAGTTCTTAGTTCAATTTGATTTTGCGCGGTTCGATTTGGTTATTTTTCCGTACGCATGCATACTTTAAACCTTTTTAGACTACGGATAAAACAAATAAAGTATATTTGTTTTTAGTTGTTTTAATCGAAAAACAAGAAAATATAGTGGCAAATTTTATAATTTTGGCCATAAAAGGTTCTTCAAAAGGTAGTGATTTTTACACCACATATTTTAACTAGCTTCAAAGCCCGCCGACTGGGCGGGCATGCTGTAAGAGATAAATTATAGAAAAACAACAACAAAATATTAATACTTTTAAAATAACATAAGAATCCATAGCTGTAATGATAAGTTTGTACACACTGATACATGAATAAATGTTACAGAAAATTTATAGATGAAATAAGACTTCTTTGTAAACGACATTTGTTGTTGAATTACTGTAATTGCCATCTCTGTCACAACAAATGACCTTCAATCTGTTCTTGTTCTTAACTCGTGATACAGCTACATAAAGTTGGCCATGTGAGAATACTGGTTTTTGCAGAAACAAACCAACTTGAGACAACGTCTGACCTTGACTTTTATTAATGGTCATAGCAAAGCAGACTTGAACAGGAAATTGCCTCCGATTCAATTTGAACGGCATCTTATTGTCGGAAGGGCTAATAACCATTCGAGGGATAACGCAAATTGTGTCAACCTTGCCGCCATATATGATTTTACCTTCGATTATATTTTTCCCCATTCGTAATATCTGAAGTCTTGTTCCGTTGCACAATCCAGCTTTCTGATCAATATTCGCATACACATTACCGGAGCGCCGATCTTTAACTTCAAGATATATTGCGGGACGCCTGACATTTTTATACCGTTCAAGAAATCAGTGGTGTAAAGATCAAGGTTAAAATAATTCGGTATATATAATTAACTGAAACCGAATAATAAACTGCAGTTTTAATTTTGAGGAATCAACCAAACAGAATTGTTTTATGGTATTGATGTTTATGATTTGAAACTGGGAGACATCTATGAAGATAACAGAATCACAATGTTGACTGCAGTTGACACAAAGGAATACCACATGCTATTAAGCGTATGAAAAGTCAAAGGAATGAATGTGTACCTTCACCTGATGTTGTTCTTTGATGCAGGGAATCGTAATTGGCTGTTAACTTGTAAGTATTTCAACCATATTTGCATGGTTTATGTAGGGGTCAATGGTTATTGAATTTTAAAAAATGGTAAAGGTAAGTGAAATCACGAGATTTATAGAATAGATTATGTTATACCGTAGACTAAACCGGAATTTTGGTTGAGTATTTATTTGAAAATATTGACCGCATAATCTCTTGAATTTTTACTATAATTATCACAAAAAATGCGGTAATTATCACTGGGTAAGGCCTAGTATTTTTTGTGGTATTAAATAGTTTTTAAAGGAAAGAATCAAATAAATAAAAAAAGTCAATTTGACAGCTTGTTCGGTGATTTAGGAAGATTTGTTTAGCCGTAAAATTCGCATATGTTTAACTGCAAGAAATTTGGTATTTGGAATAGGCTGAGGATTTCGTTGACCAATGGTGTAATTACACGTGGCAATATGGACCAATGAAAGAGCTCCAAACTGATGAGTTGGCAAACCAAAATCAAATTAGGGGTCATATATAGGAGAAGATACATTTACCACAATAATTGCATTACCCATTTATACAGTATGCAGAAATACTTGTAAAGAGTGATATAAGCATCAAAAAGTGTGGTAACAAAATTAATTCCCTTCTTCAAAGCCTGATCATTGTTTACATGTATATACCGATTAACGTGGGCGTTAAAACTGAGCACGTCGTTACCACGCGTAGCTTGTGCAGGTGGCCATTGATCTCAAATTTAGCGTAAGCGTTTAAACCTTTCTTCAATTTAATTATGTTTGATTGATTTTATACACAACAATGGTGATATGCCTATAATCAGGGCTCCAAATCTACACAGGAAACCCCTATCTTCTCTCGCAATTAGACTATACTTTCTTCAATCATTAGTTTACATTTCCTTGTATCGCAAATCGATTTCTCGAGCTTACTACAAGCTGAATTTATTAGATTCCTTTCTGATTGATGTGATTTGAAGTTCCGTTTAAACCGGTAAGTTCTTGTTGCCTTCGATTATGAATTTGTTGTTTTTTTCCAACTAATTCGATATCGTTTAACTTATTTCATCATCTCCGTGTTTTCTAGTTATTGTTCTGGTTAATTTATCATCGCTATATGTGTGTATTAGCTGTGAGTTTGGATTCTAATTTTGTTATTTAGGTAGAAAAATTAGGAGCATTAGCCGGAAGTGAATTAAAATTAGGTTTACATATGCTGATTCATAGCAAATATTACTCTTTAGAACATTTGTTGGCGAATTTTACACAAGGATCACCTATTAGGAAACTGATGTTGTGATACAACTTACAAGTGCATTGATCTATCATCCTGGAATGCTATTTGAGATGCTGCAAATTCTGTTTACAAACTTTGGTATCGAAATGTTGACCTAATTTGGATTAGGTGCTATATAGGAAGCTTAAGCACTAATTACAACTTCTGGCTGTAATATACGAAAGGGGAAATTTAATTATATCAATAATGCACTGTCTATTTTCCTTAATAAGTTTGTTACTTCTAATTTAAAACGTATTTTTTTTAATTATGCAAATGTTTGCTCCACTCAGTATAAGGTAATTAGGGTTTGTGTTGATCATTGTTATGCAGCTCATGGTTAGGTAATGAAGAATACACCTAACACCATTGACACAAGTTCAACTAATTCTCCAGATAGAATTTGTGGTCCCAACTGTTCTGAAACAGGAACAAGCAACCGTAAATCCCCAAAATTATCATTGTGGTCAGGATTCTTTGTATCTTCATTTTCAGTCTTCGATACCCACAGTGATTCTAGAAGTTTCCAGAAGAAAAACCAAGAAACCAGTGCAAAAAAACCATGGTTGGACTGCAGCTGTAAAACGAGTTATTGCCAGTGGTTCAATGAGGAGAATTCAAGAACGTGTCTTGGGCTACAAAACTAATGTTTCAAATTCAGTAAGCGATATATGGCTTTTAGGAGTTTGTTACAAAATTTGTTTGGAAGAACCATCTCAAGAACCAGTTAATACAAATGGATATACTGCATTTACTGAAGATTTCTCTTCAAGAATCTTGATGACTTACCGTAAAGGTTTGTACTTCATAATTAAAATATAAATATATAATTATATTATAATAATAACATTGTTTACATCAGGTTTTGTGTCTATTGGCGACTCGAAATATACCAGTGATGTGAATTGGGGTTGCATGCTTCGAAGTAGTCAGATGCTAATTGCTCAGGTATTGAAACTTTGGTATTTGAATATTAGGAAAAATTAAGAGTAAAAGGTAATATAAGGGGGTGTTTGGGAAAGCTTATTTAAAAGGCTTGTGCTTATTAGCTTATAAGCTTATTTAAATTAAGGGTTTTGATAATGACAGCCCTTAGGGCTGTCTGTAATGCATAAACAGTTGTACACTAATCTATGGAAATGGGTAGGTCCTAAAATTAAGGAGTTTGTTATAGTTAGATGTATAAGTTTTTAATGCGTGTCTTATGACAGCCCTTAGGGCTGTCATTATCAAAACCCTTAAATTAATAAACTTTTGTTAAATAAAGTGTTTGGAAGGGCTTATATAAATTTATTATGAAATGACTAATAAGGACATTATTTATAAGCTAATAAGCTTAAGGGTTAAGCTTATTGTGAAATAAGAGGGTAAAGATGTAAAAATCTCTAAATAAGCTTATAATCCCCTCCAAAACAACTTATTTAAAACCCTAAATAAGCTTATAAGCACAAGCTTATAAGCTCTCCCAAACACTTAGAAATGCTTATTAAGCTTAAATGAGCTAAAAAGCTAATAAACACTATTAATAAGCCCTCCCAAACACCCCCTAAGATCCAATAAAGCTCGAAATGGGGAACCAATAATATATATTGCATATATAAATATTTACTAATTTTATATTTAGATGATTATATTTAGAGTAATTGTAATGTAAACAGGCATTACTAATTCATCGATTAGGGCGATCATGGAGAAAACCTATGCAACCGGTATGATATTTAAGATTAAAACCGATACTTCTCCCATTTTAATTCTTATAATAAATTGGAAATTGTTTTTTTTTTTTTTTGTATGAAATATGAATGCAGCCATTTGATAAAGATTACATTGAAATACTACACATGTTTGGCGATTGTGAGGATTCACCTTTCTCAATTCACAATCTTATAAAATGTGGAGAAAGTTATGCACTTGCTCCCGGATCATGGGTGGGCCCATACGCCATGTGTCGAACACTGGAGACACTTGCACGTTGTCAAATAAAAGAAAATAATAATTATAATAATTCATTTCCAATGGCAATTTATGTTGTTTCTGGTGATGAAGATGGTGAACGTGGTGGAGCTCCAGTTCTTTGTGTTCAAGATGCTTCTAGAACTTGTTCTGAATTTTCAAGAAATCAAGCTGAATGGTCTCCCATTCTCTTGCTTGTTCCTCTTGTTCTAGGTCTTGATAAAGTCAACCCTAGGTACTTAATTTTAATTTAATTTTTTTAATTATATAATAAGTTTTCGCTAATTAAAATTAATATTTTATATAATCAGGTATCTGCCATTGCTGGCTGCAACATTCACCTTTCCACAAAGCCTTGGTATATTAGGTGGCAGGCCTGGTGCTTCTACATATCTAATTGGTGTGCAAGATGACAAAGTTTTTTATCTTGATCCCCATGAAGTTCAACAGGTAATATTTTATTTTATTTTTTGTTATTATTATTATTATTTATTTATTTATTTAGGTATAGTTTTGTGACATTACTGTTTTTTTATATTATGTCTTCAGGCAGTTAATATCAGCAAGGATAATCTGGAGGCTGATACTTCATCATATCAGTGCAAGTAAGTATTTTTCATGAATTTACCATTTTACCCTTATTGTCGTCCTGTTGGTTCTGACTCAACAACTTAACTTACCATGCTAGTGTCATACGACAAATTTCTCTTGAATCAATCGACCCATCGTTGGCCATCGGATTTTATTGCCGAGACAAAGGTGAAATTCAGTAATCATTTTAGTTTTTTTTTTTTTTTTTTTTTAATTTTTGAAAAAGTAATAAAAAATGGTATGTCTTGCACAGATGATTTTGATGATTTTTGTTGTCGGGCATCTGAGCTGGCAGCAGCATCAAATGGTGCTCCATTATTCACAATAACCGAAACTCGAAGTTCACCAAAAGCAAGCAGCACTAGTAGGGCTCAAGATGGTACTGATTCCTTTGATGCAGCTGATGATGTTGATGACTGGCAACTTCTAATTTGATTTGCTTAAAGTTCAAAATACCCTGAACTTGGTTGGTCGGGTCTTTTACTACCCTAAACTATTAAAGATACAATATGGTACCCTGAATTTGGTAAAATAGTCATTTAGTACCCTGACTCATTAATTTTTTCTTGAATTCTCGTGTCATTTGCTCCTGATTTCAACATATTGTGATGAACATATAGTTCGTCAAAAGTTATAAGGGAACTAAATCATATAAGAAGCACGACCAAATTAATTAGTATAGTTACTAAATTGATGATTTTTTCAAGTTCAGAGATACATGTTGTACGACAATAGTTCAGGACTCCAGGGTAGTAGAGGACCCGGTTAAGCAAGTTCAGGGCATAAACTGTATATGGCTTTTACTTAATGTGTATGATAATATTTGGTGATTTGATTTTAAGGTGTATGATAACAATTGTCTTTCCAAAAAAAAGATTAACTCAAATCGTTCCTATTGTCCAGAAAATAGGAAAATGATATATGAATGGAATCCAGCTAAGCAAATAGCCACGACAGATCATGAGGTAGCGAGTAGTCAATAGTCACTCACTCTGTTTATACTTGGCTGCACCCGAAGGCTATCGGAAATAAATATTGGTTGGCTAATCAAAATCTGAAGTAGCGTTTATCGCAGTGAGATATTGGTGGGATATCAGTTTTTCATATTACATAGAAATATTAGATATATATAACTAAAATTATAAAAATTTCACAAAAATATAGTATAAAACTCGATAGATAATAATATAAATGAATTATTTGTTTATAATTGATTCATTGTGAATGTTTAGACAACTCATTAACTTTATCTTGGGCAACTTGGGTCAAATCTCGGCAAGATTTTCAGCTCTGATATTTACCACTGACGTAGAGATTATTTCTAAGCCTGAGATCCTAGTGAGATATCGCCGAGATTGACTGCCCGATATTAAAGGGGTGTTATACGCCACAATAGGACACATACCAGTGCGCTAAAGGCCTGGCGGCTGGCGCCAATGATTTAACATATTTTAAATCAATTTTTTTAATTGTTATTGGTTCAATGTAGTTTTTGTAGGTACTAAAGGAATATTAAGAGAGGATAATTTTAAGGTAGTATTAAAACTATGTTATACAGAGTAATAACTGGTTTAACATTAATTACCCATATACACCTTGTGCTCGTACCCTTTCCATATTCGGTGGGACTTCCTTCGTTGGATTTTCTCCAAACATAGGGATCACATCTCATGCTTTAATGTTTATTAAGTATTATGATTAATTGATTAGACGCAATCGAATGATGCAATCCCTCTGGGTTACGCGCTATTCAGCCCATTACCAGAGAATAAATTAAGAGGCCATACATTCCAACCAGGGCCTGTTCAATCAATTTATGGGCCCTGCGTAAAATCTTAAAAATGGGCCCTCGAAAATAACTTTTTTCCAAATAAAAAAGAAATTCGCCAAATTAAGACTGTCACCCCAATCCCTAAGTATAATCTCCCGATTGGAACATGTAGTCTGCCTATTTTCAATATTTCGTTGCACTTGCCTTAATTTAAATGAGTTCACACACTTTTTTTGAAAGTGGGCCCTAAGCGACCGCCCTTGTCGCCCCCCATGCCCAGGGACGGCCCTGATTCAAACACACTTTTGCATTATACTAATGTCTTTGATGCAATGATGGATGTCGCTTATTTTGCCTTAGAGAGGTGACATATTCCTCTGGGGCCCGTGCTACCCTCGATAACGCGAATACTTACAACATCAATCTCATCAAACATGTTTTAATTAAGCAACATCGGGACACCAAAACACCCCGGTGTTTCGATTAGCACTTACATTTATGAGCTTTATTATGAAGATATGATAACGTGAATGGTGTCGGAAGAAAAGTGGGTGCTGATAGTAAGCCAGTTTATGTACGTGTTACGCTTGGTGGAATCACTACGACCAAACACATTAGTTTTCTTTCTCCCGACAAATAAATAGTCTCTTATAAGACTACCTAATTCGGTTTACTTTCAAGTGTGGCTTTCTTGTAAAAACATCGTTATTGGTTATATTTGTGATATATGTAACACTCTTTTGACCAGTCTTTGTAATAGATCATGAATTATAGTCCAAAAATGCAAAAAACTACACCCGCGAAATTGATTCATTAATATTTGTTAACGATACATTTTTTTGAACGGCAAATATTAATCTACTGACTACTCCTAATCCTAAGTACCATCTAGCTATGTTTACATTGAGATTTGAACCCTCGACCACAAAGATAAAGGCCTTTTCATGAGAGTTAATAAAAGATAGATAACGTTACAACGAGACAATGGCATTGAGATTTACACTAGTAAAAATAGTCGATGTTAGTTGTGCATAGGCTCGACCGTGGTTTTGAAGAGAAGAACATGAACTTTATCGATTGAAAAATACAAGAAACCTCCTGAAGAATGTGTCACGAAAGATCCAAAGCTAGTCCCGACAATACAGTGCCAAGCTGGACCATACGAACTATCAAATTCCTGTGAACGAGATATAACACGTTAGAAAATTAACTCGTGAACGTAATGGCCGGTCGTGAATAATTCCGTATTTAGAGTCTATTTATTTGTTTATATATTATCGTCAATATAATGTTTAATTGGTTTTATTATTAGTATGAACAATTTTTTAGATAAATAACTACATGGGTAACCTACATTAGTCCAAGTTGACACCATAAAAACAAAATTGACCATTTTCTTTGGAGTTTTCTGTTTATCTTCAGATTCTTGGATGTGAAGGTTCATTAGATTTAGTTTAACTTTACTCCAACGATACCAGTGCCATAGATTATTTGCAGCTACCATTGAGAATCTTAAACAATCTAAGGCGCTGTTTGATAGGGAAAAATAATTAAGTGCTGAATGATTTCAACGTTCTGAATGATTAAGAGGTTTTGTATAGAACTTATTTTGAATGTGAGAGATTTTTGTATAAGAATTCTGATTGCTTAATGATTCAGCATATGTTCTAAAGAAGAATGATTCAGCAGTTTTTTGATGTCCCATTTAGCATATAGTTCACACAGAGGCGCCAAACAAACGCGCTGAATGCTGAATGATTCAGCATTAAACGTTGAATGGTTCCATTAAGCTGTAAACAAACACTACCTAAATCTTTTACAATAATTAAATCTACGAAATTTTATTCTATTAAAAACTTGTTAATAAATTATATCTATAGCACATGTTCTAAATAACGTGAAATATGACATGACAAACGTAACCTTAGAAGTTATGATGTTTCCTTAGGCGTAATGTAAAACGATAAATTTATATACAAATTATAATTGAAGTAATGCCACTCTTTTTAAGATTTTTTTTTTAACAGCAAGTTAGTAAGTTAATGGTTTCACATATGCGGTTACATTAATTACTTCATTATTACAAAGTTAGAGAGCGTTAAAATAGTTATTATACATTTAAATTATTAGTATTTGTGCCGTTTTTATTGTTATAAGGAGAAAAATATTTTTATTAATATCTCCGCATATTTTCGATTAGAATTTATATAAGGGAGCTGATTCGTGCAGAGCATTATTTATCTATACAAAACAATTTTATATTAAAAGACAATTATACCCTTTATTTCTTTTTCCCCAAATTACTTGTAAGTTGTAACACATGTTTTAAAAATTGTACTGCCTTCTTCTTCACCATCCATCATCAAGAATACTACAAAAATCACAGGCCAAGCCTTTATTCACAAACCACCAGCCGCCATCGTAGTAATTTCCTCCTAAGAGTCAAGTAATTGTTACTAAAATCAACTGATTTTCATAATAAGCATTCTCCAATTTTGTCTGGTAACTCATCGCTGAAATTATTGCTGCTTAAATTAAAAACCCTTAAATCAAATAACTTCTCAATCTTTTCTTTTGGAATTTCACCATCAAAAAAGTTATTTGAGAAATCAATTGATCTTAAGAAATCAAATAATGTCTCAAGCATGAAGCAATTGAATTAGGGATCTAAGCTGTTAACTTCTTGTTGGCTAATGAAATGGATCTGATCAACCCACATTGGACGAACAGTTGTTCGGGTATGGACCCAGAAAACCCGTTTCCACTAAAATCATTGAATCGTGACTTTGTGAGTTTGTGAATTGAAGATATGATGGAAGAATAAAGGATGAAGAAGAAAGATAGAAGGTAGAAGTCGATCAAGTCATAAAGATATGAACAAAAGGAGAGAGAAAAATTGAAAATAAAATAGAAAATAGGAAATGATCAAAATGGAAAGGACATATTTGTCATTTTACTTATAATTGCTTTATATTGATAAAAGAAGATCTACAAAGATCATCTCCTTTTGTATAAGGGTTTGGCTAACTCATGTCTTGATGGCACGAGTTAAGAGACATTTAATAATCTTAAACATTCCAAACAATATATAAATAATCATTAATGCACTTCATTTTTTATTAATTCATGAGATTCATTGAATGCAATTTCACTTATTTAAAGAATATTTAGTTCATTAATTGTCACTTATCTCATAGCCTTAGAACATGAGATAGAAAATCCCTTTATATAAATAGAACTAATAATGTCCTCAACATTGTCTTTTGTTTTAATGTTTTAATAATTAATAATGAAATTTAATAAAAGCGTTTTTAACATTAGTTAAATCTTTGACGTGAAACTTGAAAAAATAACAAGATAAATTTTTTATTCTTTTCAATTAGTTTTCCATATTATCTATCAAAATAACATTTTCTAAAGGATATTCTAATTTATAATAATCTTTTCGAACTTTATTCGTGGTTTATGTGATCTTATCGTTATCGTGAGTGTTTCTGAACTTTCTCGGACTATCTCATAAATTATATTTATTTTAACATAACTTAAAAATCATATTTTAAATACTTCATGCGATTTAAAATAAGTAATACACTTTGAGCTTTACGGTTTTGAGGCAAAAGATCATAATGATTGTTAAATTAGATTAATTGAATGATTATTGGAGAATAGGTCCCACAATTTTTTAATAAAGTAAGGTTAATGATGTTTAAAAGTAAAAAGTAAGGGTATAAGAGTCATTTTACTTTATAAAGTAGGTTGTTAATGAGTGTTGAGTCCCAAAACTTTTTAATAAATAAGATAAAACTTTAAAGTGTAACATTTATTTTGAATTATCAAAATATGGAAAGTGTATCACTTGTAACATTTGGGTTGCTGTTAGTCTGTTACCCCACGAATTACATAAAAAAGCCAATGAAAAAAGCTACAATATCTCTGTCGAGTAAAAACAAAATAAATAAAAATTTGGAGATCCAAAAGGAAGACATACCTTTTTTAGGGCAAGAGCAAAGCGTTTACTGTCAATTTTCTTCACATTTCCATTTCCATTACCAGAAGGAATTGAATTTATATAATCTGTCGAACATTTAAACGCTTTATTTTGCATAACAATCGCCATATCCGAAGCTCTTACTCTAATATTGTTGTTATTATTATCATTATTATTAGTCACTAATTGCTTCTGTTGCTGATCAGCTTCTTTCTTTCTCTGAATTAAATTACTCAAAAATTTGCTTCTTCTCTCCAATTCTTTTTCTGCTCCCTCCATAATTTCATGCCTCAATCTTCAAGAATCTTCACTGTGTGTAGGTTTTGGGGGTTTGCTTTTTGAAAAGGAGTGGGAATTGCGTGAATGATGGGGGACCGATTTTAATATTAACCGAAAAGGAGCTATTAAAACATCTCTTTTCACGTTTAATTGAAAGAGCCCTTAAATAGGCATAAATTTAGTCACACAAATTATTCTATGTCAGTTTTCCATTATTGACTTTCTTTATGATGTAAATTACTAATTAATAATTGTGATAAACTCCTCTTAACGGGTTAAATTTATATTTTCAAAAAGTTTGGTATCGAATAAATAATAATCGTATAGTACAATGGGCTTAAAAAAATACAATGACCAAAGCTATCTTTTATAAAAAGTACGATAACCACTAAGAGCATTAACCATTGATGAATGTCACAAAAATGATCTAAGCAAATATATTATACTATGAAGGAGAGGTAAGGACTAGTGAAGATGAGCCCATAAATGAAGTACAGTAATTAAAACAGTATAAACAGATTAACCGTGTGAAATGTTGTAGTTTAATTACAAACTTTCTGATGTGTTACAACAGCCAAAGATTTACAAGAACGTAACATAACAGCCCTATACATTCTTCAACTGTGAAAAACATAAACCGCACGATAATTAACAATATTTATCGTACCAAACATAATCACGCATGTTAGTGTACGTGATTTAATTATAATACAACTGTTTATTAAGTTCAAAAAACAAGCACGATTAATTCCTCAACATCCCAAAGTGATCACTACTTAATTCTCTGCATTACTTGAACGATTCATTCCTCCAGGAACCTTTGGCGCAACCATGAGTCCGCCAGTTTGTTGTATCTCCGGGGACTGATTACGCCACCCAACTCCTAATTAAACAAATAATTAATTAACATCATAATTATTATACAAATTAATCAAAAGATTAAAAAACAAATTACAAAATTTACCAAGTTGCATGTTAAATCCGCGGGCCTGAAGCTCACGATATTCTTGACACAAGGCACAAGGTTCACATATCAAGTGAACAAGAATATTTATGAGAGGATCGTCGGGCAATTGATATAGTTGACTCATCTTAATCCTGTAGTATGCGGATAAAAGACACCCGCAACCAGTGAAATACAATATTCCAGCATGAAGCGCAGCATATAGGCCGCAACCTATTATACATTTTAATTATATTAAAAAATACAACAACAGCGATACTCAATCTTTTCAAATGAGGGGTATAAGAAAGGTAAGATGTAAACAGTATAATGAACACTTACTTTGTTGTCCTCTGTCGACCATTTCTGCTATTTGCCCGAAAGTAACACAAGGGGCAAAAGCAGTTATGACAACTATCCATAAAGGGGAAAAAAAACAAATTAGTTAGATATATTATAGGACCTAATATTTTATCCTTAAAATAAGATGACCGGTTTCAAAATCGTTAATTAAATTGTACGATTAGACTTACGAGTTGGGAGGTCATCAAAACATTCAAAAAGGCCGGTTGACCATGCAGGACCCATGCCTTGTTGTGGTGGAGCCCCGACCACATATTGGTTCGGTTGACCAGGCTGGTTGGAGTTTGAGCCAGCGGCAACAAGGGGTTGGGGTTGTGAGGGTGCAGCGTTTGTAGCTTGCTTGTCGTCATTTGGGGCTGAGGAATTCATTATTAAACTCAATTATCCAGATAGAAATGTTTCTATATTTTGGATAATCGAGTTTAATTAGCCTGAGAATTGATTTCATATTTTGAAAAAGGTAGGTATTTATATGGGTGAGATTCTAGTAATGAGATGATTTTATCCATTGTTTTGTATCGATGTTTAGGGTGGATTTGCATTGATGCGAAAATTGTTGCATATTAATAGGGTTCATATATTACCGTACACGGAATAAAAGAATTTAAAAGGTCATGACTTGTGACCACCTTAAATTGTCTAATTTTATCCCATTTATTCATAAGTGGTCAAAAATCAGTACACGTAAATATTTCATGTGGTAATGATCTAATAACACCATTTTTTACATAGTATTTTTTTGCCGTTCAAAAAAATCTAATAACTCCATTCATTTTCCGTACATAAACAATCGAAAATTCAGCAGCTTGGCGTTTTTAATCCAATATATTGTTATTTAAAATATATATTGTCTATTTCTCTCATTTTAAACTGTCTTTTATTATTTATTTTTCCTTGAACTTGTGTGCCGAGCATAGTGCGCCAAACAAGTCGAAACGGTCATGGTTCTATGGCCGGTGAGGCGGTGACCGGTGTTAAGTTAATTAAGCCCAAACTCGATTTGACACCATGATGGCTGCTTCCTCATAAAGCACTAAGCTTCACTCGAGGAAGATTCAAGGGAGAATTCGAATACTCAAAACTATACAAACCAAAATTAGCTCTGATTAACGGCTCAAACAACTCGAAGATATCAATAAGAGTTATAATCATTGAAGCAATCTTCATTTTAATTCGTTTATAACATTGTAAGCATCAACAATACTTGATGGTCTCGAAAAACTTGATAAGAATTTGAGTTTGATATTTTTGTAACGAACTTGTTAAATGTGACTGGTGCTTGAGAGCAGCAGTGACCTTTCGGTACATTTATTACCTATCTCATTTATTACTCGCATTCAATACGATACATTCCGAACACGACCTCACGTCATATATACATTCACATAGCGATTACTAACTTGAGCGTCGGAGTGTTCTCACGGGAAACCTCCCGGGGAGCATCTGACTTAGGGTTATCTCGTTGATTGCAGGATCCAGGAGGCAATAAGCGTCCATTCGACCGTTCGGAAGATTTGTGAATCAACATTTGGCGCCATCCGTGGGACCTCTCGAACAAAATGGTCCAAGAAAATCCGAAAAATGACGTTAATCGTGAACGAGTGACACCGATTCGACCCAGGGAGCCGACGGAAGGGGTACTGACGCCGGTATCGACCTCCACCTGTCCGCCACCTACCAGTGGAGGAAGCGAGCCTACCCCGGAGGAATTAGAAGAATACAACCTCTTCTGCAAATTTCGTAAAATGAGGCAGATGGAATAATCTCAGACAAAGCTGACAGGAAGTACGTTAGGAGTCGAAAGAAGCCTAACGTACTCAAGTGATGAAGAGCCAGTAGAAGAGGTGTACAGAGATCCATCCCCTCTGAGGAGGACTCGTAAGACAGAGTTCACCTCCGTTGGGAGACGAGAAGAAGGAAGAAACCCTCCACCAAAGAACGAGAGAGAGACTCCCTGTCGACGTGTCTCCTCCGGTTCAAGGGACTTTCGATCTCCGTTTACGGATGATATCAACGAAATGCCCATACCTCAAGGTCTGAAAGGACCCAGAGTTAAATCATATGACGGAACCGGGGATCCCGATGACCACGTGGCCAGCTTTCGGTGGGCCGTACGAATGATCCCGATGGATCCAAGGCTTTGGTGTTTGTACTTCGCAGGAACCCTGGAAGGGTCCGCAAGATACTGGTTATCAAGTCTCCCGCAAAGGAGTATCTCCAGTTTTGAAGACTTGGTTCTGCAGTTCAGCCATAGTTTCATACAGCAGAAGAAATACCAACAGCGGTCCCAGTCCATTATGGCTTGTCGACAGCGAGAGGGGGAATCCAACAAATCATACTTTAAGAGGTTCAACGAACAAAGTCGAAAGATGCCGGTCCGGGAAGACTCTCTGATCATTGCAGCCTTCACGTATGGTCTCCGAGAAGGAGAGTTGTTCCGTGAACTGTCAAAGAAAGATTTCGATAAAGCAGACGATATGATCAGCGTGGTGAACAAAGTATTAAAACAGGAAGAAGAAAGTGCCGAAAAGTTGCGCTTCGAAGCTCAGGAGAAGAGAAGCACTAATGGATCGAACTCATACAAAGGGGGAGATAAGGGGAAGGGGTTCGTGAAAGCAAGTTTTTCCGGAAGGTCCCCCTACAAAGCTAGAATCCCGGAAGGGAGGTCGCAAGGCGATAGGTATGGTCCGTACAGACCAGAAGTTTACGCCGCGACGGAAGCCCGAAGGACTGACGGAAGAGTGGTGAGAAAGAAGTACCCGAGAGATCCGAACGCTTATTGTGATTTTCACAAAATCATGGGTCACGCCACTGCGACTTGTGAAAGTTACAAGAGAGAGAAGGAAGCCCAGGGTAAAGAAAGAACGGAGGCGAACGTGGTTGAACCGACGAAAGACGCAGCTACTTATAATGCGGAGATTTTCGCAATCGAAGGGGAGTCGGAACCTTCCTTCCTAGGGAAAAGGAAGGGAGGAATTGTTGAGTTTGGACGGGGGGAGCCCGTTCCTGACGGATATGTCGGAACGGAACCGCTAGTTATCTTCGGTATAGTAGCTAAGACGATGGTCCGTAGAATTTATGTTGATGGAGGGAGTTCAGCCAACGTTATGTACAGTCACCGCTTCGAAAAATTCCCTCCTGACATTCGAGCCCTCCTAAAGCCCACTAAATCTCCTGTCGTCGGATTCTCTGGACAATCTGTCTGGCCTAAGGGAAAGATCCACCTCCCCCTCGTGTTAGCTGATTGGGAAAGCTTCCATAGCAAAACAATTTTGGCAGAGTTCATCATCATCGAGGCTCCTTCACGGTACAACGCCATTTTGGGAAGAACAGGGATGTGGCAGTTTCAGGCAATCGCCTCCACGATACATGGCTTACTTAAATTCCCTTCCGGTCAAAGGGTGATCACCGTCCGAAGCATGCCCATGCCTCCGTTGGAATGTAACAGCATTACACATCAAGACAGTTGGACGGAACAAGAGGAGGTGCAGGTGGTGATTAATTCGGAATACCCGGACACTCCCATTCGAATTGGGGGAAGTTTGCCCCCACAATTGAGAAGCGAGTTGGAAGCTTTGTTGAAAAAGCACCAAAAGGTGTTTGCTTGGACACCCGGAGACATGACAGGAGTGTCGCGGGAGGTGACTGAACATAAGCTCATGATCAACCCTAGCTTCCCTCCGGTGAAGCAGGCCAAAAGAAGAATGGCGACAGAACGAAATAAGGTGGTCAACGAAGAGGTACGAAGTTTGGTGGCAGCAGGGGTGTTACGCAGTGCTCAATATCCCGAATGGATTGCCAATCCGGTCCTGGTTAAGAAAGCAGATGGGTCCATGCGCATGTGCGTCGATTTTAAGGATCTCAACAAAGCTTGTCCGAAAGACAGTTATCCCCTTCCGGAGATTGAGCAGAAGGTAGAGTCCTTAGGCGGGTATCGGTGGAAATCGTTTTTGGACGCCTATAAAGGATACCATCAAGTTCAAATGGCTCGGGGGGATGAAGAGAAAACCGCGTTCCACACAGAAAAGGGAACTTTCTGTTACGTCAAAATGCCTTTCGGCCTCCGGAACGCTGGGGCTACCTACCAGCGTTTGGTTGACAAGGCGTTCGAGAAACAGGTTGGGAGGAACCTAGAGGTATATGTCGATGATATGGTCATCAAAAGTAAGAGTGATGATAATCTAATCGAAGATATTGAGGAAACGTTGGTGCAACTCTCAAAGATTAACATGAAGTTGAACCCGAAGAAGTGCTCTTTCGGGATGAGCAAAGGAAAGTTCTTGAGGCATATGGTGACAACGGAAGGAATCGAGGCTAACCCTGATAAAGTAGGAGGGCTATTAAAGATGCATACTCCCCGGACAGTAAAGGATGTACAAAGTCTGAACGGGAAACTAGCTGCGTTGGGACGTTTCCTCGCAAAGTCAGCAGAAAAATCTGTTCCTTTCTTCAAAGCATTGCATGGATGCACAAAGAAAGGGGAGATCGAGTGGACAGACGAGGCGACGGAAGCTTTTGAGAAGCTTAAGCAACACTTGAGGAACCTTCCTATCATGGCCAGTCCCATACCAGGAGAGTCGTTGGTCATGTACCTTTCCACTAATAGGGAGGCCGTTAGCTCAGTACTCATCGTTGAAAGGGATAAAAAGCAGGTACCTGTCTACTTTGTCAGTCGAGCACTACAAGGGGCAGAATTCAATTACTCGATAATTGAAAAACTGATCTTGGCCTTGATATATGCCGTCCGACGCTTGAAAAGATACTTCCAAGCTCATTCGGTGACCGTCCTGACCAACCAACCAGTCAAAAACATACTCCTACGGCCGGAACGGTCAGGACGAATGACAAAGTGGGCAATCGAATTAGGCGAATACGATATTACATTCAAACCTAGGCCTAGTATCAAGGGTCAAGCGTTGGCAGATTTCCTGGTCGAAATGCCAGATGACGAAAGGGTGTTAGCAATTGAAGAGAAAGAAGGTTCGGACGCGAGTGTAGGTCGAAAACTTACCTCAGTATGGCAGATGTATACAGACGGAGCAGCTGGAGTAGACGGATGCGGAGCGGGAATAGTCCTAATCGGGCCGAGCGACGAAAGGGTTACTTACGCCTTAAGATTTGACTTTTCCTGCTCGAATAATGAAGCAGAATATGAGGCCCTCCTAGCCGGTTTAAGCCTAGCCAAAAGCCTCGAAATCCGGAAGGTGGAAGCTTTCGCAGACTCAATGCTGGTAGTAAATCAAATCAATGGTTCCTATGAGGCGAAGGAGGTACACATGAAGCGATATCTGGAGCGTGTCCGGACGCATGTGAGCTGGTTCGACAGTTTCGAGATCACACAGGTCCCTCGAACCAAAAACAAGGAGGCTGATGCGCTCAGCAAGTTAGCAGCAATGTCGTATCACCACTTAACGAAAAAAGTGTTGGTGGAAGTACTGTCAAAGCGAAGCATCGAAGAGGAGGAAGTGGCAGAGATCGGAAATGACGAAGTTTGTTGGATGACCCCCTTTCGGTTATATTTGATGGAAGGTGCACTACCGTCTGACGCAAATAAAGCCAGAAAGATAAGGATAAATGCCGGAAAGTATACCATCAGGAACAACGTCCTGTATCGAAAGGGATACTCTACCCCATGGTTGAGATGCTTGGGGAGTCAGGAAGCGAAGAGGGCTATAAGTGAAATCCATGAAGGGTTATACGGGTCGCACTCGGGAGCTAGATCGTTAACCCAGAAGCTACTTCGTATGGGTTACTTCTGGCCAGGCATGTCCAAAGGTGTCCATGAATACGTGCAAAGGTGCGAAGGGTGCCAAGCTTATTCAAATATCCCGAATGCCCCTTCCGTCAGCCTGACTAGCATACACAGTCCATGGCCTTTCTGTCAGTGGGGGATCGACATTGTCGGACCGTTCCCGAAAGCCCCCGGAGGATTACGCTTCTTGGTAGTAGCTGTCGATTACTTTACAAAGTGGGTAGAAGCCAAACCCTTAGCATGTATCTCAGGAGCCAACATTGTTAAATTCGCATGGCAACAGATTGTATGTCGCTTTGGTCTCCCACATACCGTCGTGAGCGATAACGGAAAGCAGTTCGCCAACAACCCGTTCAGAAAATGGTGCGCTGAATTGAGTATACGCCAAAATTTTACGTCGGTAGCTCACCCGCAGGCTAACGGACAAACGGAGGTCACCAACAGAACGATAGTGAAAGGGATCAAAACACGTTTGAGCAGAACGGGGGGTAGTTGGGCGGATGAGTTGCAAAGCGTATTATGGTCCTACCGAACGACGGCCCGAACGGGAACGCAGGAAACCCCCTACAGCCTAGTGTACGGTTCGGAAGCCGTGATACCGTTGGAAGTTATCATTCCTTCGTCAAGGGTCGAAAACTTCCATCTTGGAGAAAATGAAGAGGCGTTAAGGCATAACTTGGACATCATAGACGAACGGCGTGAAAACGCTGCCTTAAGGCAAGCAGCGTACAAGTCTATGACGGAAGGTTATTATAACAAGAAGGTACGGGGAGCAGCGTGCAAAGTGGGCGATTTGGTCTTACGTAAAAACGAAGCGAGCCTCCAGCACAAACCTGGAAAGCTCTGCCCTAACTGGGAAGTCCCATATAGGGTAAAGGAGGCTCGAAGGAACGGATCTTACGTTCTGGAAACAATGGACGGTTCGTTCATTCCGCGTACATGGAATATGCAAAATCTGCGGAAGTTTTATTTCTAGTTTTTCTTTTCTGTTTAACGAATCATTGCGTAACCCCTTTTGGTGCGAATATTGTACGAATTGTTAGTGTGAATCTCCACTACTAATACAATCGAACGTTGCGAATGGTTAACGAAATGTCCGTTACATAAGTTTTTTTTTATATAAAAAAAACTGCCTAAGTTAAAACGACTTATATGACCTATCGAAAGGCTATACCAACGACGAAAGCATGCATAAATAGGTAGGGATTGGAAATTAACATTTCCTATTCCCATTCTGCGAGGGACGCCTTGCTAGAAACTAAAACCCTATTCGAAAACAAACGAAAAACGCGATAAACGAATAAATGAACGCAATTAGTTAACGAACGAATACGAGATAAATTTGTGACAAATAAAGATGATCAAACGAATTAAACAAGGACGATAAGAGAATATAAAGCGAAAATAGGTAACATTTTTAGAGTCAAAGGAAGGTTGGACCTTCCATTACAAACGTTTTAAAAAAAAAAAGCACAAAAGATAATGAAGCAAACGACCACAACAAACAATCATCGGTCGCTAGCATAACAATCACAAAAGCAAATAACAAACTGATTATGGAGTAGAAGCTCCTCCCCGATTAGAGCTTTCACCGGTGTCTTCTGGGCCAGTCTCCGTTTTCTTCACAAGCTCCTTAATGTCAGTCAAAGATGCTGCACCAGATGAGAGGGATTGCAGGAAGGGATAGTTAGGGGTTACCAATTCACCGAACAGGCTCATGATGTTTGTTTGAGCTTCCGGGTAATCGTGTACTAATCTGGCATCACGGAGCCACTCAGAGTATTCTTGATGAGTATCTAGGCATCCACGATACTGACCGAACCTAACACTCTCTAGTTGAAGTTGTGAGTTACGGGTCACAAACTCAGTGGAACTTAACAAACTACCAAAGAGCCCACATATACCCTTCCGAACCAACCAATCAAGATCTTCCTGCAGAGCACCTACTTGGTGAGACTGAACGGCAAAATCTTCTTTCAGTTTATCATTTTGTAAATCCAACTCCCCGTGGCAACGAACGGCCTCATCCAACTGCGCATCTTTTTCTACTAACGTCGTCTCCAACTCTGCGATACGAGCGGACGAGGAGCTATGTTCAGCGCTCAACTCATTCAGCCGGGCATCTTTCTCTAATAATGCCACCTCTAACTCTGCGATGCGAGCGGACGAGGAGCTATGTTCAGCGCTCAACTCAAGAATCCGAGCATCCTTTTCAGAAAGGTTCCTCCTCATTTCACCCAGAGCAGCATTTAGATCCCTATTCTCTTCAGACAAATGGTTCTTCTCTTCAACCTCAGCTTTATGCAAACGGCGGGTGGTATTGATTAACTCTCCCATTTTAGCAAACTCCCCGCGATGATTGTCTAAAGTTTGACGGTTTCGAACACCTCTCCGCTGTAATTCAGAGAGCAACTCGACGGCGTTGAGAAGGCCGGAGCGTGCTTGAGAGAAGATACCCTCGTCAGAAACACTGTTCAGATCTAGAGCAGGTGTTGACGGTTCAGCAGTAACGTGCACTATCGGAGGAGTTGGGGTGACAGTTGCTTGCAAAACAGGAGCTGATTGTGTTGAAAGAACGATCGGGTCAGGAACACTGGTAACGGACACACCTCGGGTAGGAACAGCAATTGTAGTACGTGTCTGACGGGCTGCAAAAGAAAGGGAACCAGGTCAGAAGAATAAGCATGTGTAAAAAACAAAAGCAACCGTAAACTCACGTAGAAACGGAAAGGTGGGAAGCGATGACTGCGGCTTCGGTGGCTGAGCAGGTTGTTTTCCTTTGCTGACAGAAGATGTTGGTACGCCGGAGCTAAACAAAAGATCACTAAACATAGATAGTGCAGAGGCCTTCGGGGGAATCAGCATAGCCTCCGGTTTAGTAGGTTCGACAATTGGCACAATGGGAACAACACTCGAGATAGCGGTGGTGGAAATGGCTAACGTTGAAGGAGCAGCGGAAACAAGTACAGACGTTTCGGCAGACGAATGAGGTGATTTTGGTTTTTCTCCTGGCAGATAGCAAAAATAAGTTCTAACGAAAGAAACAAGTATACGAAAACAAAATATGCATACGGTAAATTGTACCTTCTTTCCTTGATCGCTTAAGGGGTTGCGAGATCGACGTCTCCCGTGGTCTCTTCGATAAGGTGTGAACGGAGCGAACCTTGACAGGTTTCGAGAGCTCAGATTGCGAATCGGCAATCATGGTATCTTGCGTTCTAAACCTAAGCGGTTCGGTGATAGGCGAGGAAACATCTGAAGCAACCTCAGTTTCCGGTCTTAAAGCGTCCGGTGTACCTTCAGAACTGGAGATAGCTTCAGTGGGGGGAAGGAAAGGAGTGATGGGTCCTTCAGTCACCGTTACGGACTCCCTTGGAGGTTTCGGCATGTTCAAGCGTTGTAACAAAGTGATACTCTTCCCATTCACCTGCCAGACCGGGCGAACTCCACGAACGAAGAAATGAGGACTCAAGTCAGCCATCCCGAGGAAGTATTCATCTGGGTCTTCCCACTCCATGTCTAATCCCAGTAAGCTCTCGAGCTGTTGACTTTCAGACGCAGTCAATTCTGGGGCACCTTCGGAAGATCGTCCGGTAATAGGCCCCCAGGAAAGGACGATATCATTGAACGCCAGACGATCAACATAGAAGAATTCATACTTCCAATCCCGAATGGAGTCTTTCAACCCGAAAATTCTCTCGCTTCTACCGGGTCGGTGGGTGAACACCGCCCAGTCACCTCGACCGGTGACAACGTACAGATTACGGAACAATTTGGTTGAAAGCGGAATACCAAGCGCACGACTAGAAATGATGAAACCAATGATTTTTCTAAAAGAATTCGGAGCAAGTTGGGCTAGATGAAGGCCTAGATCTTTAAGCAAAGTAAGAACGAAGTCATCAACGGGAAACCTTAGTCCGCCCAAAAGGAACTGGAGATACACCGGCTCGAACCCAACCGGAGCAGAACGAATGGTGTCGGAAGGACCAGGGGGTAAAAGACGGTAACAACGATCAATATGATAGTCATCATAGATCGCATTCAGATCAGGAGGAGTAAGTTTAGTATGAGTATTGGCGGCAGTTCTCGGGATCGATTTCTCAGATTTCTCTTTAGGGGCTTTGTCTTTCCTCATTTTGACTTTGGGAGAATTACAAAAGAGAGATGATAAAAAAGGGAGGCGGAAATTGATTAAAGAATCGAAGAGCGACTAGTGAAGATGTGTGAAGAAGGGAGATTAACAGAGAAGAAAAGAATATATAGGGGAAGAAGATAAAGAGGCGGTTACCTTTGAAGGGCCGACGTATAGACTAACGGTCATAAAAGTAACGGTCATTTCAATGAAATGACGGGTGCCCAATAAACAGAAAGTAAGTTCAAAGAACGACCGTTCGAGCGATCCTCTTTAAACTTAGGGGACTTAATGAGGTGTATCGCATACACCTTCCCGACCAAACGGCTGAACAAGATTCTCCGGAATGAAAGGTCTAAAAGGATCCTTCCTGGACGGAAGGTATACGCGGACGAAGGGATGCTGATGATCCCAAGAATTGTGATCCGACCGACATACGGGAAATACGGAAAGGGTGCTTCGCTAAGTACAATCGCATTAAATGCGACCAAGTCCCTAGGGCGGCTCCGGCGCGGGGGTAGGGTTTTACCCTCCGGTCCGAAGCCCCCTGCGACGACCTAATATCCGCAGAGCCCGAGTGTGACCGGTCCGAAGCAGGTCACTCCCTTTTCCGCTTAAAAATGACCAGCTATAAATACGACCCTTTGGTGCTTGAGAGCAGCAGTGACCTTTCGGTACATTTATTACCTATCTCATTTATTACTCGCATTCAATACGATACATGCCGAACACGACCTCACGTTATATATACATTCACATAGCGATTACTAACTTGAGCGTCGGAGTGTTCTCACGGGAAACCTCCCGGGGAGCATCTGACTTAGGGTTATCTCGTTGATTGCAGGATCCAGGAGGCAATAAGCGTCCATTCGACCGTTCGGAAGATTTGTGAATCAACAGTGACATTACTGGTTTGCTGACTACGCGCGCATATAATCCTTTCACGCATATCTCATTCAACTTAAATCGTTATATAATAAATGAAAAATACTGTTATTCGCCTGCTTATCAAAGGTATAAGCTAGTTTAAAGAAAATCAAACAAATAATTATAGAATAAAGTACATTGTGAGCAAAGGCCAGCTAGACGGTCCAACCCATGCCAACTTTTAGAGTATGAAACCCACTGATTGGTACCCATTATCTTTTTAGATTATATTACGCAAACCCTTTTTGGCCAATTTTAACTTTTATTAGAGAATGTCAAAACATGATTGAATGACATGTTAAAAGGATATTGTTCGAATTAACAACTTTCACTACATGTAACCAAAACAAGTTTAATGAAATTAGCTTAATTGGCATGCAAACACTTTTCATTTCGTTTTTATTTGTTCTCGTGGAATTTATTTAACTAATATATATTGTTGGGTTATTGAAAAATAACCCTAACATTTTGGATTTAATGAAGACAAAGTTAGTAAATAATTTGAATGAAGTTTCAGATTGTGGATTAGAGAATCTGATGAGTTCAGAGAGTGATCGTTCAGATAATTACGGTAGGTTTAGTGTGGATCAAACATTACCACACTAAGTCTTGAAGACAAATGCAAAGACTAAGCAACAATCTTCATGAAGATCACTGAACAACCATTAAGTCACTGAAGAACTCAGTCAATGTAAGCTGTAGTCACCAATGAAAGATACAAGTATTATAGAAGCTCACTAAAGAATGTACATTTACTGACAGCCGTAAAATACAATCTAATAATACCATAATGGAAGATATGTATATTGGTGCCTACAATTTATATGTCTAGCTACTTATATGTTTACTTACTTGATCATGTCCCAATTGTTAAAATCAAGGTACGATATGATGAATGAGAATTAGTAGATTAGATATATCATTTTATGGTGAGTATGCACATTAAGGAGCCACAAATAGTAGATATCAATATCATTTCACTTATTTTAATAATTACTTATATTAATACTATAACTTTCTTATCAAAAAATATATATTTTTCATAATTACAAAAATTATCATTACAATATATCTACAGATAAGAATTGTTTGGAGGTGCATGAAGAAATAGAAACTAACAAAATGCTCACATGCATGTACGCCAAATCCGTCGCAAACACAACCAAACAATATAGAGTCATTTGCTTGACTAATGCAGTATAGCCCAGGATTGCACAAGTAATGCTGTTTTTTACCCTTTTGCAAAACTAATGCTAACCGGGTATTGAATTCCCGGTTTGAACCACAAGCCGACACGTGTCCTACGAGGTGGCAGCTCTTGCAGCAGCTTTTTTACTCAAATGGGGATTCCAAATCCCAGTTTGCTTTTTTAACTGAAACGGGGTTTCCAAATCCCGGTTTGCTTTTTTGACTGAAACGGGGTTTCCAAATCCCGGTTTGAATCTGACACGGGGTACCCCATACCCGGTTTGAAATGCTCTCTACCAGAGAAACAATGCTCTCTACCAGTACAAATATGGATAATAACAACGTAGATGGGGATGTGATTTTCTTCCGGGAAGGATGTATTATATTTATACTGGTAGAGAGCATTTCAAACCGGGTATGTGTCAGATTCAAACCGGGATTTGGAAACCCCGTTTCAGTCAAAAAAGCAAACCGGGATTTGGAAACCCCTTTTCAGTTAAAAAAGCAAACCGGGATTTGGAATCCCCGTTTGAGTTAAAAAGCTGCTGCAAGAGCTGCCACCTCGTAGGACACGTGTCGGCTTGTGGTTCAAACCGGGAATTCAATACCCGGTTAGCATTAGTTTTGCAAAAAGGTAAAAAACAGCATTACTTGTGCAATCCTGAGCTATACTGCATTAGTCAAGCAAATGACTCAACAATATAATGCTTCTATCCTGCATAAATTATTAATATTTCATCACTCTTCACTTCTTTCTTCACCTTTTGCTTGTGACTCCTCTAAAATAAACTCTGTTGGAGCAAAACACAGATCAACTTATTACTGATGCTGCAGTTAGTACTGACATTAATTAGTACTGATGGGGCAGAATATGTTACTACTGAAGAAGTTGATACTGGTGTATAGTATAACTAAACTTACTACAGATCATGCAAAGATTGAAGATACTACTGATCTTAGTAGTTACTACTGACGATGGTTTCTGGACTTACTACTGATCACCAAGTTTACTACTGATGTTACATATTTACTACTGGTGATGAGTTTTACTACTGATAACGCGTTTTTGAAGAATATCAAGTCCGAGATCTTCGTATAGATAGTTATAGAATGTAAATCAATGTATATTTTTATTTATTCGATGTAAATCAAATCCTAGAATAACTAGGGTAAATAGTTTAGCTTCAAGGACTATTATAAATAGTTCCTTACGAATTGTAAACGTACGTGTGTATTGTTAACTCAATAATATACATTGAAGCTTTTTGTGAAACTGTGTTCTTAATACTTTCGCATATTATTTACAGTTCATTGTTCTTAATTACATTGATATAGTGTTGATCCGCTGCAACTTCTATAGTCAATTAGATCTAAAGGTGTTTATTAACTTCTCTATAGTTAATCGATCCTGACAAGTGGTATCAGAGCTTATTGGTTCTAGATCTACTATTTGTTAAGAACAACAAAAAGTTTTAATCTTTAAAACACACATTATTAATCATGACTGATAATAATGAAAGCACTCAGGCCAACAAAATTCCTATACTCACACCCAACAACTTTGGGATGTGGAAGAATCGTATTAAGCAATACATGCTTATTACAGATTATTCTATGTGGGAAGTTGTCCTTGAAGGAAACAAAACTGGTCCTGGTCAAGCAAGCAGCTCTGCAACTGAAGCAGACAAACTTAAGTGTGAGAAGGAAAAGAAGGACAAGGGCATCGAACTCAAAACTCTAAGCACTCTATTACTGGCCATTCCTAACGATTATCAACATCTCTTTGTTGAATATGATGATGCAAAAATACTATGGGAAGCACTGGAGAAGAGATTCGTTGGGACAAAGAGCACCAAGAGGAATATGAAGTCTGTTCTCAAACAAGACTTTGAAAATTTCAAAGGAAAACCCAATGAAACTCTCACTCAAGTATTTGACAGATTCAACAAGCTAATTGGTGAACTTAACCAGGTTGGGGTTAAGATGGATCAAGAAGATGTCAACATGAAGTTCCTAAGATCTCTTAGTGAAGAATGGGCCATGTATACAGTGGTATATAGACAAAGAGATGCTCTAGAAGAAAAAGAGTTGGATGAACTCTACAATGATCTCAGAGTATTTGAAACTGAGGTAAACCAAAAGAACCCTTCTATTTCTTCTAATAATGCTGCATTTGTCTCTAGTACAGGTCAAGGTCAGGAAACCTCTATAGGAAAGGCTGCAGATTCTGAAGATGCTGCAAGAGAATCCTTCTTCACCAGTCATGTGCATACTGCCTTGATTAGTGATGACTTGGAACAATTGAACCCAGATGATCTTGAGGAGATGGATCTTAAATGGCAGATGGCTATGCTGAGCCTAAGGACAAAAAGATTCTTAAAAAGAACTGGTAGAACAAGCCTCAACTTCAACAAAGGTGACAAAGCTGGATTTGACAAAACTAAAGTCAAATGTTACAACTGTAACAACCTTGGTCACTTTGCAAAAGAGTGTCCTCAGCCAGACAAAAGATCAAAATCAACTGCCCTTGTTTCACAACAAGGACAAGGCTATGACTGGAGCTTCCAAGCAGAAGAGCATACTCAAAATCAAGCTCTCATGGCCTTTACTGACAACAAAACTGAGGTAAAACCTAAACCTTGTACTTCTGAATGTGCTAAAATTGTTAAAAACTTAGAAAAAGAAAACAATAAATTAAATGAAGATTTAGCAAAAGCAGTGAGAAGAAATCATGAATTTGATGGTGTGATTACTGATCAAGAACATCAAATAAAGGTGTACCAGATGATTGATCAAAGGATAAAAGAAGAATTGCTTCAGGCTGTGGATGAGAAAGAATTTTATGAAATAAAAAATAAAGAACTAACAAGTAAATTAGAAGAATGTCAACTTGAAATTGAACAAAATAAATTAACAATTAAAAAGTTTGAAAGAAGCTCTAAAATTCTTGATGAATTAACTAATAATCAAAATACAGAAAAGGTTGTTCATGGGGTGGGATATCATGCTGTACCACCTCCATATAAAATCATTCCACCACTTAAGAACAGTTCAGAAAGAATCATTAATGAATTAAAAACTGAAAATCAAACTGAATCACCTAATGAAGCATCTGAATCAAATAATTCTTCTGATGATGATCAATCAATTGAATTTACAATCTCTCAAACTGAATCACCAAAATCAATTGATACAAGTTTTCACACAGCTCAAAGTCCAAATGATTCTCCTAAATATGATGCAGAAAATATACCCAAAATTCTAAAAAGGGGAAACCAAAGAAATAGGAACCAACTCTTAGAACAAAGAAAAACAATAAAGGCTCAAGAAAATAAATTAAAATGTGTTATTTGCAACAAAGTGAATCATTTAGCAAAGGATTGTCACTTCAATCCAATAAACTGCAAGGAGTTAAAGGAATTTAAAGTTTTCAAAGAAAATGCAAAAACTCAAAAGTTAAAAGATATTACTGGTCCTTCAGTAGTAAATAAAATTAAAACTCCAATTGCAGAAACACCAAAATTTGGAAGAAGTGCACAAAGATTTGTGCAAAACAGAAGAGTTGGAAGCCCAAAGAACAGCAATTACTTCAAGAACAATGGAAAATCCAATCAAAATAAACAATATTTTAAATTTTCCAACACCAGTAGAAACTTTAACAATTTTACTACTGGTGTTAACCCTCATTATAATGCTGTATGGTACCAATACAAGAATACTACTGGTAAAAACCCTAATTTCAAAAACACTACTGCTCCCAAAACAACTTTCAAAAATACTACTGGTGTTAACCCTAAAAACACTACTGGTCATTCTAAACATGGTAAGTACCCAAATACTACTGGTCCATCAGTAGTAAAGTATTCAAAAGCTAAAAATCATGGGTATAAACCAAGATCAGTAGGAAATTCTCACACCAGTAATAACTCCAAAAGGGCAGTAGTAAAACAACACACCAGTACTAAACAAGTATGGGTACCAAAAGTATTTAAAGTTAAATCCCCAAAAACTTATTTCTCAAAGGATGAACCCAAGACATATAAAGCTTGGGTTCCCAAACTTAACTAATCCTTTACTCACTTGTGCAGAGCATTCAGATCCCAGAAGATGGAAGAACATGACATATTGATAGTGGATGCTCAAGGCACATGACTGGAAATCTGCAAATTCTTAAAGATTTCAAGTCATTTGATGGAGGATATGTGGCATTTGGTGAGAATCCCCAAGGAGGTAAGATTACAGGAAAATGTACTGTTACTAATGGAAAAATTACCTTTGATGATGTATTTTATGTAGCTGAACTAAAATACAATCTTGTCAGTGTGTCTCAAGTTTGTGATAAAAAGAACAAGATTCTTTTCACAGACATTGAGTGCATCATTCTTTCTCCTGATTTTATTTTAGATGAAAAATATGTTGTTTTAAGAACTCCAAGGAGAAACAATGTGTATTGCCTAGATATAGGGGGAGAACTCATTTCTACAAATGAGGTCAACTGTTTTATATCCAAGGCAAACACCACTGAATCAGAACTATGGCATAGAAGGATGTGTCACACAAATTTCAAAAACATGAACAATTTAGTAAAAAGAAATCTGGTCAATGGACTACCTCAAAAACAATTCATGTGTGATCATCATTGTGTTGCATGCCTAAAAGGTAAACAACACAAGACTTCTCATAAGTCCAAAACTGTGAACTCTATTTCTGTTCCTTTACAGCTCTTACATATGGACCTTTTTGGACCTACAAATGTAATGAGTATTGGAAAGAAACAATATTGTCTTGTTATTACTGATGACTTTTCCAGATATACATGGGTTTTCTTTCTCAGGACAAAGGATGAAACAAGTGAACTCATAAAGAACTTAATTGTCAAACTGGAAAACACATCTGATCAAAAAGTGAAAGCCATAAGATGTGATAATGGCACAGAATTTAAAAATGCTAACTTAATTAACTTTTGTGATCTTAAAGGTATTGACAGGCAATACAGCTCACCTAGAACTCCACAACAAAATGGTGTAGCTGAAAGAAGAAATAGAACCATCATTGAAGCAGCAAGATCAATGCTTGCAGACTCAAAATTACCAATTACTTTTTGGGCAGAAGCTGTTAATACTGCTTGTTATGTTCAGAACATAGTATTAATAGTGAAGCCACATTTTAAAACACCATATGAACTTTTCAATAAAAGAAAACCTTCTATAAGTTTCTTAAAATCATTTGGTTGTCCTTGTACTATTTTAATTACAAGAGAACAAATTGGTAAATTTGACTGCAAAGCTGATGATGGAATCTTTGTGGGATATTCTACTCAAAGCAAATCATATAGAGTATTCAACAAAAGACTAAGGATAACTGAAGAAAGCATCAATGTATCCTTTAATGAAAATGTATCTAATGAACAAGGAAATGGTCCAGATTGGCTATTTGACATAGACAATCTAACCAAATCCTTTAATTCTAATATGAATTTCAATGTAGGTAATTCAAATTGTCACAATCAAAAGGAAGGAACATCATCAGTTAATACTGGTCAAGAGGAAATGAGATACATTGTAGTTAATACTGCTCCAATAGTTAATACTGATGTCAGTAATAACTCAAGTTCTGGAATCAGTAGTAACTCTGAGAATGAGGACAGTAGTAATTCAAATACTACTGATACCAGTAATAGTACTCAAAATACTACTGGTCCCAACATTAACCTAGATTCTCAAGATACTACTGATACCAGTAACAACAACAACTCTTTTGATCTCAATGAAGATAATAGCAGTAGTAACTCTGACCAAGAAGATGATGAACCAAATATCAATGACAATGAAGGATCTCTAGAAGAACAACTACCTGAGACAAATGAATCCAATCTTGAAAATCAACTAGTGGTTGATAAAGCTACAACTACAAGGACTCAAAAGAACCATCCATTAGACCTTGTTCTAAGTGATGTCAACTCACCACTACAAACAAGAAGCAAATTAAACAAAAGCTTAACTGCAAATATGTGTAATATAAGTTTAATTGCTAATGAATGTATGTATGAATGCTTTCTGTCTCAAGATGAACCAAAGAAGATCCAACAAGCAATGAAGGACTCAAACTGGATTGAGGCAATGCAAGAAGAACTCCTTCAATTTAAATTACAAGCTGTTTGGACACTTGTACCTCTACCCAAAGGAAAAAGAGCCATTGGAACAAGATGGATATTCAGAAACAAGAAAGATGAAAGAGGTATAGTGATCAAGAACAAAGCCAGACTTGTAGCCCAAGGATACACTCAAGAAGAAGGAATAGACTATGATGAAGTATATGCTCCTGTTGCTAGAATTGAAGCCATAAGAATATTTCTAGCATATGCTTCATTCAAGAAATTCAAAGTCTATCAAATGGATGTTAAGAGTGCATTCTTATATGGGAAGATTGAAGAAGAAGTCTATGTATGCCAACCTCCAGGTTTTGAAGATCCAAAACATGGTGACTATGTGTTCAAATTGGATAAAGCTCTGTATGGCCTACATCAGGCACCAAGAGCATGGTATGACACATTATCATCATACCTATTGAAGAACAACTTTAAAAGAGGAGCCATTGACAAAACTTTGTTTACAAAGAAAGTCAAAGATGATATACTACTGGTACAAATTTATGTAGATGATATCATCTTTGGCTCAACCAATGATTTATTATGCAAGGAATTTGAATAACTGATGCAAATTAAATTCAAGATGAGCTCCATGGGTCCAATGAACTTCTTCCTTGGACTCCAAGTCAATCAAAGAACTGATGGTATTTTGATAACTCAATCAAAATATGTCAAAGACATCTTGGAAAAGTTTGATTTGAAAGACAGTAAAAGTGCTAGTACACCAATGGAAACACACAAACACCTACATCCTGATGTTGAGGGGGAGGATGTAGATGAACACTTATATAGATCAATGATAGGCTCTTTGATGTACTTAACTGCATCAAGACCTGACATTATGTATAGTGTTTGTGTGTGTGCAAGATATCAAGCAAGACCCAAAGAACTACACCTGCAAACTGTTAAAAGAATATTCAGATACTTGAAAGGCAAACCATCACTAGGTCTATGGTATCCACATGATTCACCATTTGAACTCATAGCCTACACAGATAGTGACTATGGAGGTGAATGTCAAGACAGAAAGTCCACTACTGGTGGATGTCAATTCTTTGGATCAAGACTGGTGTCATGGCAATGTAAGAAGCAAACAAATGTATCAACATCTACTGCTGAAGCAGAATATGTAGCTGCATCTGCTTGCTGTGTTCAAGTACTATGGATTCAAAATCAGATTCTAGACTTTGGTATCTCTATCCTTAAAACTCCTATTTTTATTGATAATCAAAGTGCTATTAGTATTGTGAATAATCCAGTAAAACACTCAAAAACTAAACACATTGAAATAAGATTTCATTTTATAAGAGATTGCAATGAAAAGAAATTAATTAAAGTAGTTAAAATCCATACTGATGATCAATTAGCAGATCTTTTTACAAAAGCATTTGATGTAGGAAGATTTAACTTCTTGGTTAGCAGTATTGGAATGATTTTAATAACTTAAAATCTCACTTAAAATCATGTGTAAAGTGTTGTTGTAAAAAGTTTTTTTTTAAGTATTTTACTACTGGTAGGTCTGCATTACTGGTATGAAAGTGTATGCACAATATACTACTGGTAGTTCATTACTACTGGTGTATATTAGGTTTACACAAGTACTACTGGTAAGTCAGTACTACTGGTATTCACATATACTAC
Organism: Calendula officinalis; assembly: GCA_963853835.1. NCBI lineage: Eukaryota > Viridiplantae > Streptophyta > Magnoliopsida > Asterales > Asteraceae > Calendula > Calendula officinalis. The sequence continues at coordinate 36,130,612 of OY970827.1, read as the reverse complement.
TGGTCTTATGTGTTAATGGTTACTACTGATGTCTATAATTACTACTGATGTCAAAATCCTTAGTCACTACTGATGTTAGTAGATACTACTGACGTTTTACTACTGATATCTTATTTACTACTGGTCTTTCAGAAACACAATTACCAAACTAACCCCCATGAAAATAACCGTTATGTTATGATTCAAAGGACATTTTAGTAGTTTTGCAGGTTAAATCGAAAGATATAAAAGGCGGTGGACGATTAGTTTAGCATTATCTTCACTTCGATTTGATAAAACCTCTCGATAAACCCTAGCTATCGATCAAAAACTCATCTTAAATCTTAAAATTCTTAAAATTTTCTCTCAAATCACTGCAAAATGGCAACTCTACAATCTCTCAATGTTCAAACCGATCTCAAATACTCAGAGTTCCACAACATGTGTGCTTTTCTACGCAATCCAGACGGAACAAAGGATTTCCGACCAATCGTGAACTTTCTGAAAAATTCTTACATACGATTCGCATTAACGGTGAAACCGAAGGCATACCAACAGCACTTGGTGGATTTCTGGACCAATGCTGAAAGAACGGAGGGTGCAACTGTACCAATGATAAAATCAACTGTGGATGGAAAAACGATCACCATCACAGAACAATCTATTCGACAACATCTTCAACTACACGATGATTCAGGTATGACTACTCTTCCTAAGGAATTCATTGCTGAAATTTTAAACAAAATGGGATATGAGGGAAGACTAAACATAGTAACTTTTCAAAAAGGTCTTCTCTCCCCACAATAAAAATTTCTTGTCCATACTATTCAGCATTGTATTTCTCCGAAAAGAAGTACTTGGAATGAGTTTAACAGGTCAATAGCATCTGCTGTTGTCTGTCTATGCACAGACCAAGTATTCAATTTTTCTAATATGATTTTTGAAGGTATGTTGGGAAATCTTAACTCTTCAAAATTTTTAATGTATCCCAGATTTATCCGACATATCATTAACATTGAATTACAAAACTTGTCAACTCCCAAAAATATTTTCATAATTCCAGAGTTGAACAAGAAAGTTTTCTCAAATATGAGAAAACAATTTAAATTTTCGGGCAAGGAAACCCCTCTGTTTCCTAATATGATCAAAGATCACACACCAATTGGAGAGGGTTCAATCAAAGATATAACCCAAATTGAACCTCAACCCACTCCATCACCCCCAAATACAGCCCAAACACCACCCCATATAGCCACTCAATCACCCACTAACTTAGAAGTCCTGAATGTGTCCCAGGAACTTGAATTAAATCTGCAGAGTGCTACTCTTCACTCTGTGGAAGACCTACCAGACAAAACCCAAAACATATCCACAATTTATAAAAGAAAGAAATTATCTTTAAAGGACACCAGGGGACAAATCGAGTCACACCCCAGGCTCAAAGAGTTGTCCTCCAAGGAGGAGAGAGGACATGAGGAGAGGGCTTTCACTACTGATGCCCCAAAGGTGGGTGCACAGGATAGTGAAAACATCACTAAGACCCAAACCTCGGCAACTTTAAGTGATGACTCTTTTGAGGAATTACTTAAAGGACCCCGGTGCCAAGAAACCAAAAGGGGGGACATCTCTGCTTCTTCTAGGAAGAAGAGAATGTCTAAAAGACCCAATGAATCACCAGGCAGTGATGAGGGCAGATCTGTGGAATTGATGGAAATGAAGGAAAACCTTAAAACCAATGTACCTGTTAGTAAGCCCGATGATCTTGCTAGATGGAGTGAGGGCAGTATTAAAATCACTCAATTGACGGATAAAGTGGATTCTCTTGAATCCACTGTACAAGATTGTCTCAAATATTTAACAAACCAAGGGAAAACAATGGCTGCCATGAAAAGGCATGTCAATACCATCAACAAAAGAATGAGGTTCTACGAGCAAAGGCTTCATCAACAAACCAAAATCATCAGAAAATTGAAGAAGAAACTAGATGATAGTTAGGCTCCACCAGTTGAGCTCACTAAGGGGGAGAAGGATAACATACAGACAATGATTGATGAATCTATTGCAGCAGCAGCATCCTCCCTCTTAAATTTAAAAGAAACAGAAGTTGATGAAGGCCCAGAGATGATGGTTACAGAAGAAGAGCCAATTACTACTGCTTCTACTAAAGAACAAGCTGAAAAAGAAACACCAGTAGTAACTCCTACTACTGACATTATAGCAGTAGTAAATGAAGAAGAGGAATTGAAAGCAGCAAATACTACTGATGCCCTATCAGTAGTAACTCCTGAAGTTACACCAGTAGTAACTACTCTGGTTACTACTGAAGAGGAAGAACTACATTTTCCAGAGCTAATTGAAAGAGAAAGACATGTCATCATTACCAAACCACCAACACCTGATCAACCACTTATCATACCTGACATTGATGATAATGTGAATTGGTTTGAGGTTGATGAGTGCTCACTTCCTCCACATCCAAAAATACTTCAACAAGATGAACTTAGGTTATTTTCTCCTTCTGTAATGATAAGTGGAGTGCCAGACATGAAATATATTCCACCTCCACCTTCAGCACATATTAGAAAGGGTAAAGAAATATATGATGAAGATTACCCTAACAGAGCTCTTGGTCATTACATGGTAAACAAGATAAATCTTGTTAGAGCTGATAAACAGTCTAAATGGAAGGTGAAGCATAAGAGATATTGGGAGAAGGTAGCTAAGTATCAAGCTCTTGAACAAAAGAATGATAAAATAGAAATTCCTGTTCAAGCATCTGTTCAAACAGATGACATTCAGATAAAGGCTCAAAAGGAAGAATTCAAAAGGCTCAGAAAGATTGAAGAAGAACATATTCAATGCCTTGAATATTTGGTTTCTGAATGTAAAAAGACTAAAAGTGATTTGACTGATGATGTGTTTGAACAGAAGGCCAACATGATTGAGTATTTAAAAACAAAAGGGCTTAGTGCAAAGTCATTAGGAAGAATGAAGATGATGACTATCATTGAAAAATACTGCAATGCTAAGAAGAAAGACTTGGCTGAACAAGAAGCTGAAGAATCAAAGAAGGCTAAAACTTTAATCCCAATCAGTCCAAACTTAATCAAAGCTGGTAGTGTTTCAACTGTTGGTGATACTTCAACTCCCCAATCAAAGAAAAGAAAATCTGTTGATCAAGAACAAAGCTCTAAGAAGAAGTCAAAACAAAATATACCTGTTCTTGAAATGCCAGTTGCTCCTTTACAGAACAATCCAATTATTAACTGGAGAGTGATGCAAAACAATGTTATAGAAGTCATAAGGGAAGACAAAGTTGTACAGAGATTCACTGGATGGTTACCCTTAATCAGATCATGTTCAAGAAGTGATGTAATCAAACTTCTGATTATTGGAAAACCTAGAATGACAAAGAAATCATGGAAAGAGTCTGGTGCTGGATATTTAACAAAGATGATTGATGCTGCATTTTATCCAGATAATTATCCAGAACAATTTACAAATCCAGGTAATGTGTATGCTTGGAATGTCATTCCTACTGCCAATATGTACTTCTTTGAGAAATCAGGCAAAGTGTGTGAATTGTACTTATATGAAAAAGAATATCCACATTCTGAGAAGACTATATATCAGATATTCATAAACACTTTGATGAAACCCTATGATGCTGTTATGTTCCAAAACAAACTGAATTATTTTACAAAAAGGAACAGCAGATACATTATTGAACAAAGGCTTCAACAGAATCAAAGAACTCTTGAGAAAAGAAGAAGAGAACAAGAAGAGCAAAAGAAACTTGATTGATTAAAAGATAATCAATAAGTTTAGGGGGAGATTGTTGGAGCAAAACACAGATCAACTTATTACTGATGCTGCAGTTAGTACTGACATTAATTAGTACTGATGGGGCAGAATATGTTACTACTGAAGAAGTTGATACTGGTGTATAGTATAACTAAACTTACTACTGATCATGCAAAGATTGAAGATACTACTGATCTTAGTAGTTACTACTGACGATGGTTTCTGGACTTACTACTGATCACCAAGTTTACTACTGATGTTACATATTTACTACTGGTGATGAGTTTTACTACTGATAACGCGTTTTTGAAGAATATCAAGTCCGAGATCTTCGTATAGATAGTTATAGAATGTAAATCAATGTATATTTTTATTTATTCGATGTAAATCAAATCCTAGAATAACTAGGGTAAATAGTTTAGCTTCAAGGACTATTATAAATAGTTCCTTACGAATTGTAAACGTACGTGTGTATTGTTAACTCAATAATATACATTGAAGCTTTTTGTGAAACTGTGTTCTTAATACTTTCGCATATTATTTACAGTTCATTGTTCTTAATTACATTGATATAGTGTTTATCCGCTGCAACTTTTATAGTCAATTAGATCTAAAGGTGTTTATTAACTTCTCTATAGTTAATCGATCCTGACAAACTCTACAATACAAAAGGTTAAGTTGGCCATTGAAGGGCAAAATTGTAAAAAAACCAAAACAGTTTTCTACTTAAACCCTTGATGCATGTCAACCAAAATTCTCTTAAAATAACATAAGAAATATGGAAGTCCTACTGTCCACCTGCCTTTTTCTCTTCATCTCCACAACGGTCTTGCAAACTTCAACTGCCGCCGCCGGTGAAGCTTTCCCGCCAACTTCAACCACCATCGGCGAAGCATTCCCACCTATCTCCGGTGACACCGATTACATCCGCACAAACTGTGAGACAACACGATACCCAGAAACCTGCGTCAACACGCTCTCAAATTACTCCGCCGCCATCCAGCACGACCCCTGCTCCGAAGCCGCCCACATGTCCAATTACGTCACCACCATCTCCCGCCAAGCAAACTCCGGCAACTCCACAGAGTTCGACGCTGTCAATGACTGCTCATCGGTGTTTGAAGACGCTGTTTACGAAATCAAGAACTCACGTAAAGAAATGAGGCGTTTGGGTTGGACCGGTGAGTCTGTGAGGTTCCAGCTCAGCAACGTGCAGACGTGGATGAGTGCGGCGTTGACTAACGAGGACACGTGTATGGACGGATTTGAGGGACTGCCGGACGGCGATATGAAGACGGAGGTTTGTGATCGAGTGGTGGCGGTTATGGAAGTTACGAGTAATGCTTTGGCATTGGTTAACAGTTATGCAGATAAAATATCCGCGTAATATTAATTCATAGCGGTTATTGATAGTTAAAATTTCTGCTCATTAATTGTGTGTGTGTGATTATTGAAACAAATTTATTTGATATAATTTGTATATGATAATACATTAAAAATTACAGATTTAAATCGTTTGTTAGGATTTATTTTTTATTTAGGATAACGTGTAAACGATAAATTAATTACAAAAGAATATTACGATTCAAGTATGTGAGATTTGAAAGATTTTTGGTTTGTTTCTATAAAATATTTAATGTATTTAAAATATTAGTATGTATTTTTTTACACGGCTTTATGGTTCCTTTAACTTTTTTTTAAGTATAATAATTTTATTAACCTCGTGCATATGTGATTCGATGCATATGTGTTAGGCTGTATTGTGTTAAGGCCTAGTTTGTTGGTGTATTTTGTTGTATTTGTGAGATTTTTTAGAGGGAAAGTATATGTGTTGATTGTTCATAAGTTTCCAATTCAAAAAAGTTGTAGAATATTAAATTTTATCATCCGACTATTTTACATTAACAAACTTAATCCTTTCACAAAGTTATGCTAGCTTGTTGCATATATCTTTCCCCCCCTTTTTATATTGAAATGATGCTTCTAAAAATATATGATTCGTTGCAGGGAGATAGCAACAAAAGATTGCAAGTGCGGGCGAAGTCGATGTTCGTCCGGTTGGGTTTAAACGATTGGAGAAAAAAAGTGAAAACAATAAATGAACCACACCTATTTCTGTCCAGAATAAAATTAGATTGTTTTTATACCATAACTTTTTATATAATTTGATATTGATAAAAGTGAAAATCTTGAGAAAGTTAAAGAAAACAATCAAAGGAAGCGGCTGGAAATCGGAAGAGAAAAGATGAAAAAAAAAGTTGAAAACAAGTTCCAAAAATTTATTACGGACAAAAACTTCAAGGGGCAGATGCTACGTACTCTGTTCAACTCTTGGTACCGCCTCAACTAGATGTATTATTCTTGCTCTTCTTTTTTATTACTTATATTCTATATGTTGCAACATATTAAAGTACGATCGGAGTACTTGTATGTTACGTTCTATTTTATGATTAAAATTTTAAATAATTTGATACCTTGTCACCGTTGGTAATCTTCATTTATGAAAATGTAGGTGTTTAGTTCATTGGTAATCAAATCGGAAGTGACTAAAAATCCTCGACAAACATTCTCTTGGTTGGTAAATATCAAATAATCTAATAAATATACTTACTACTTTTGTTTTCTATTAGAACAGAGAAACAAGAAAATCAAAACTTTCACGAGTTATCCATTTATCATCACTCTACACGCGGTCAATTTCTTTTTCCCCAAATAGAAAAAAAGCTCGGGAATACGTTACACCAAACCATGGCATATAAGCAATCGGTACTAACATACATGTATTACCGTAATATCCTTTAGCTAGTACTTGTATCACACAAGGTTTAAAACTAGTAATTTTATAAATGATCTGCATAAATTAGAAATTAACAAATCGTGAAAAAAAAAAAACATAGAGTTCTTTTATTTAGTCTTTCCTTCCTTGCTCGCCTGTCGTGAATTGAGATCCCACTGGAAGGTGAAATAAGCGGCATAAGAGCAAATGCAATTCTAAAGTAATAAATAATAAATCTTGCCATGAGGTGATTTGTTAACTATTTATTGTCATATTTCATTAAAAATGTTAATGAAGTGGAAATAATACACTAACGTTCAACCACAATACCACAAATAGTAGCTAACCAAATAAAGGGGGATCACAATTATTCAGAAAAGGGATGTATACACTTTTTATGTAAGAAGAAAAGAGAGGTCATCTTAGTCATTTCACTTTGCTAATTTAGTTTACGACAAATAAGAAGACGGATTTTAGGCGTGTGTTTGCATAGCATTTTGTATAAGTGTACAATAGTTGCATGAAATGTTCCCCAGTGATTTTTACACCACAATTTTTATTATATCTATTATTGTTTAGTTTAGTTGTATATTTAGCTGTCAAATTTGTAGTGTGTAGTTTAGGTATTAAAACTTGTAGTGTAAAATTAAATTTCCTTTAAAAAATAATATTTTTTTTTGAACAGCAAAATGAGGGCAACGGATCGAGCTTCGGCATTACCATCACCCTCCTGAGGACCCTACCAAAAATTTATTAAAAAACAGAAGCTAGCTTGCTAGCAATTACAATAAATGTTTTTTAATCCAATCAACCCAAGAGGTCTTATAAGGATCTCTAAGAGTTAACCAATTAAAAGAAAATAAAACAATACAATCTAATAAATCGCGTTTTATAATGCTTCCAAAATCAAAGATAGTCGAATTTCTGAACCGCCAAATCATCCAACACGAAGCCATTCCTATTACTTGAAGCTTTAGTTCCGCCTTCCTTGACGTCACGACCATCTTACACCACATCCACAATTCGTCTACCGAACACCCATCAAAATCCGCCACCTCGCACCATAAGGAAATAATTCTCCAAATGTCTTTTGCAACCGAACAATAAAAGAACACATGTATAGCAGATTCAACTCCTGAATTACACAAAGGACACGATATCGACTGAATCTCCATACCTCTTCTAGATAAATTGAGCCTAGTCGGTAAACGATCTAACCTTAATCGCCACATAAAAATATTCACTTTTATCAGTGCCAACTTAAGCCATACGGAACCAACATCATCACTACCCGGATGAAGCATACCATCGATTATAGTACGCGCCCCTTTAGAAAATAATTGATGTTACATCATTTTTTGTAAAGGCATATATATGGGTAGAGAAAAAAGTCTGAAAATATTCACATGAATATCAGTTTTGGATTCATCAAAGTTAAAGACTAACTTTTCCCGAGTAGTCTAAGCATAAATCCTTCTTCGTTTATCCATTTACCCTCATATATATCCACCGTAATATACATAAATTTATCCGATTGATGGGTTTTTATTATAACATTCCTCACCAACTTCATTATCAGCTTCCCCAATTAATATATTGCATCACCGATTTCACTGAAGATAGTATGATTTTTTTTTTTTAGAAACGAATGAAGATAATATGATTAGTTAGAACTTTACGACCTCACAAATATATTCATAAACCGTTCATATAAAGTATCGATATTATTTTATGTTATTAAAGACTTTATAGATATTTGAGCAAAGTGACAGATAATCATATCGCTTCGACGACAACCTTTTAAATCCGTCTAAGTAGTGTATAATGCACATGATCGCCCGTAGACAAGTTTAGGAGGTGCCTAAATTTTTACCTTTATGTATAAATGTATATGTCCGATAGGTAGGGGTGTTCATTTGGACGGTTTGGTTTTATGCGAACCAAATAGGTGAAACCAAATGATTTTTTTAGTTTTTAAAAGTATAAACTAGACCGTCCAAACTAATTCAAAACCGAACCGATCCAAATCAAATTACAATTTGGTTGGATAGATTTTATGCGAACCATATTACAATTTGGTTGGATTGGTTTTATACGAACCAAATTACAAAAGTATATAATATCAATAATATTAAATTAATATGTACAATCCCAAAACGACATTTCCACCAAGTTTTAGTAGATTGATTATTAGTAGCGTGATTGGAACATGTTTTAGCGTAACTAGAACATGTTTTAGCATGTTTAAGAAGATTGATGGTTCCATTGTTAAGATAATATTTACATGTTGCTCGATTGGAATCATCTGTGTCAACATACTTGCTAAAATGATCCCAACCAATTGATCTTTTTTGCATTTGATTTGTTTTTATTAAAAGGTAGCCTTATGTTGAGGTATTGTTGAGGCATGTGCACGTCTGGAATTGGAAGAGAGGAAGACTTAGTAGGGTTATATGTGAAATGGAAACATGTCAATTAAATTAATTGATACTCTATGGAATCGTATATTTGAGTTCAATAATTAAATGGATTAAAGAAATAAATAATGAGGTTAATTAGAAAAGAAATCATAGATATACAAATACACACGCACATATGTATGTATATTACTATTTGGTTTTTTGGACAATCTGGATTTTACAATGGAATTCCAATCCGATCCTAAAACTAAACTATTAATCTGGTTGAAATTCAAACCGATCCAAAAAACCAAAAAATCAATCCAAACGTTCTAATCCAAATTGTCCATTTAAATGATCGGGTTATATCCGAATAGTGAACGCCCCTACTGCGGGTCCAAATTCTTATTAAATTTATATCCATGAAACTCATTATGAGCTTAAGGACAGATTAATTTTTTGATGCTCATAATTCTTAAAGTTACAAGTTTTAGATTTTTTTTTAACGACTAGTTAGTAAGTTAGTGATTCGAGCCTAGGCAGTGACATGCATAAAGGACAGTATGTCTTCCCGCAAACCTTCCACCTATTTGTCAACGACGGGACATGAACCTATGACCTATAGGGCAACACCTTAAATCTTCCTACAATACCACTAGGCTACAAACCTTGAGTACCAGTTTTAAATTCTATTTTGATAAATTGCATAAATCTCTAAATTCTCAAGACGCCCTATAATGGAGCTGGGTAAAAAATATACGAGGGTAACGTTATCTCTCCCATTAGGCCTTTCGAGACTTGTACATTAACAAGCATAATGGAGCCCGCGCTCTGCTACGGGGTTTTATGCTTGGGTTATTTAACTATAGGAATTAATATAGATATTACATATGTTTATTTATTGAGTCGCACTAAATCGCTATAGACTGTTATTATAAGTTTAAGTAGTGTAGTTAAAAAAAGAAAAAATAAATAGCCGATCATATAAATTTATTTGATGAATACTTATTTAAATACTTAGCTTTGATAATTTTGTTTATTCAGTGGCTTTTTATCGCATAAATTTTCAAATTCTAAATTTGTCACCCTTTTGTATCTTATATTAACAAAATTTCAATAAACTATTATATATTTTAAACATAGTTTTTTTGTCAAGCAAAGGTATTAGAAACTACTTTTAGTAAATTAAAAAAACATTTTAAAAGAGATTTTGGGAAGTTAAAAGTATAATTTCATCAAATATATATACATAAAAAATGTTTTATAAATCGAGACCTTTTAATAATATAGTCAAAAGAAATTACTGTAATTAAATTTTTTTGTTTTTTTTTATTATATGAAAAATATTAAACTTAAAGAAATGTACATGTGAAATGATAATTTTGAATCGGAATACAATTTTTTGGGTTTTTCTTAATAATCTCACTATGAAAGTCATGAAAGGCTTTATCAATCTGATACTCTCTTGTCAGCTAAAATAATAAAATATTCCTCCAAACACAAAGTTATAGCCATTATACTTCCTCCGTATCAAAATAAGTGACACACTTTCCATTTTGAGGTGTATCAATATAAGTGACACACTTTGAAAACTTTCCATATTTGGTAAAAATAGTGGGAAACATACCCACTAACTATCCACTTTAATAAAGTGAAATTACCCTTATACCCTTACTTTTACTTTTAAAACTCATTAATATCACTTTATTCAAGTAAAGTGGGACACATTCTCCACTAACTATGTACTTTAATCTATTTTAACCTCTATTTTAATCTTTTACCTCAAAAAATGTGTAAACTAATTTGTGTCACTTATTTTGATACGGAGGAAGTAATAAACTTTCAGAATACAATAATTATTTAGAGTGACATATGAACAGAACGGATTTCAACGGAACGGCGTTTAAAAGGCTAATGAATAGTATTTTTGCTATGGCAATTGTATTATAGATGAATTTATAACAGGTTTGTCTACTCTGTAATTTAGCAACTATTTTATATCATTATTAAGTTTAAATATAATTAATAGTCCTTATCATTTGTTTTTAGGGATAAATTAGTTGCGTAATTGGTCATCCATCAATGTAATTATGTAAATAAAAGTCTTTTTTTGTCACAACGTAATGATGAGCTTCAGAACGTACATTATTTGGCGTGATGTAGATAACGTCGATTCTAAGGCTGGTCGGTATGGGTTATTTTGGAGTGGCGTGGGGGCTGAGGTGGCTAGGCAACGGCGTGGGGGTGGAGAAGGAACACCGCCCCCCCACAACGGCGTGGGGGGTAGGCGTTGTGGTTGGGTGGCCACGGCCATGGGACGAAACGTGGGGTGGGGTTGACTTTTCGAGGGTTTATGACCGTTGAACGGTCATAACATTTAATAAAAAAAATATATTATTTAATTTTCTTTATATAAACACATTCAAACACTACACAATCAAACACTACCACAACACAATCAAACAAGAATCCGCACGTAAGGATGTAGAACAGGCTTTTGGAGGTTTAAAGGCGAAGTGACACATTGTCAAAAACGCGGCCCGTCCATATGACCTACAAAGATTAAGATATATTTTGTATGCATGTGTTATAATGCATAATATGGTTGTGGAAGAGAAAGGTCGGATGATTTCTCCATATGTGGCGGACGGTCCACGACATGCATTGTATATACCGGGAACGCCAGAATATTTGCATAGGGTTGTCGACATTCAAGACCAGACAACACACGAACAATTTCGACGGGACTTGGCGGAGCATCTATACGACAATGCAAATGCCGACGATGAAGAGTAATAATTTTAATTTAATTATTGTAATTTTTAATTTAAAGTATTGTAATTTTAAATTTAAAGTATTGTAATTTTATTTATATAAAATATTAGTTGTGTGTAAAATAAATGGAAATGAAATGATGAGATGGAAATTAAAATGGTGTGGTGTGGTGGGTATTTCCTAGAGATGATGTGGTGTGGTGTGGGGGGTGATGTGGTTGCTGAGGTGACAGATGATTGGCAGAAAAACTTGGTGTGGGTGTGTAACCATACCCCATAACCTAATAAATACATTTTTCATATTATTTTCTAGGGAATGATTTTAACACCATATCTTTTACTCCTTTATCACAATGATTGATTAACATGCTTGTACAGTTTGCACGAATATTAGTACATCATGATAGATGCATTAAAAAGTATGGTATGAAAAGTAATTTCTTTTTTTTATCACTTGAATTCCCATATATATATACATAATACATTTATGATCAAATTTACTTACTGTTCCTCAGAAATGATAACACCGTTCGTTTTACTCCACTGAAGATCAACATTCCGTTTTATTATTGAAGATTACTTCACGCGGATTCCTTCACGCGCTTAGCTTTTTACTTTTTAGCCTTCAAAAGGTATAAACATATAATGCAAGTTTCTTAGCGGGGATAAATTATTACATAGGAGAACACGAGATTTAATGCATGTTTTCTAAATTTAGTATAAATCTTTTTGTGATAAACAAATAATTTCAAAGTTTACAAGCTTTACTTCCATGCGAGCCAATAAATTACTACATGTGTTTCCAATTTTAACAGTTTTAAAATAAATTATATAATTTTAAATTTAAATTATTTGATATATAAATATGACACCAACCTCCATTAAATACCCACAAATCCACAATGATATATTAAAATAACATTTTTATTCTTACTTTTAATTTTAAATATCGTCACCATCACTTTATTTTAAAATTAGTACACATATCATCCATTAACTATTTACTTCAATATATCAATCTTTTTATCTTTTGTATAAAAAATAATAACACTTTTAATATGTCGCTTATTATGATACATAGATAGTATTAGACTAAAAATAATATATGAAAATTATATTGTCTTGATATATATAGAAAAAAGTTTTATACTTTTCTTTTATAAAAAATTAAAATGAATAATATGATTCAAACATAATAATGTATAATAAGTTTCTCATAACAATTACTTTATTATGATTTAGGTTATACAATACTTTTCAATTTAATCAATAACATAATTTATCTTAAAAACTCTTACAATTTAAATAGATAGATAATTTAAGATTTTAAAATACTTTAAATGGCAATATGAAACGTGATCTTGGTTGGCATAAAAGATTTACGCAAGGAAAAAAAAACCGCCGCAACACGCGGAATGTAATTTTCCTCGTTATATAAATAGTTTATTATCTATAGCTACTACGAAGTATTTTGTTTTGTTTACATTGTAAACTTTCAAGGTAAATATTTTTTGGTAAATTGTAATATTGAACTTTTGTGCATTAGTAACTATGATTTCAAGTTGTCTGTTACTTTCGTTATTTTTAATATAGGACAAGTTCAATAAAATGGTAATGAAGGTGTTTTAATTTTTATTTATTTATTTATTTAGTTATCTTGGTGATAGAATCTGTTTTTACTTACTCTGCAAGTATAATTTTCAAAACGGTTATTTTAGTAAGCCCAAGAATATATGATGTAAAATTCTTTGAGCCGGAAACTTGGGCTTAATTTACTTTGGGTATTTAGCCCATAGATCACTCGAACTTAAAAAAGGATATATTCAAAACGGTTATTTTAGTAAGCCCAAGTATATTATATATAATTCCTTGAGCCGGAAACTTCGGCTTAATTTACTTTGGGTTTTAGCCCATAGATTACTCGAACAGCGAACTTCAAAAAGGTTGATAAACTAAATGAAGTGGAGAACCACGTTGGATAGTTCTAATAAAGGTTTATCTAGCATATCTGTAACGACCCGAAATTGTGAATAAATAAATTGTACAAAAATATGATAAATAAGGATAAATCGTTTAAAGAACGTAGGAATTGGTTTCGTGTCATTTGGACATCGTATGAGAAAGTTATGGACGAAACCGGGTCGAACCGAGTTAGTAATTGTGAAGGAAATAAAAATATGGATTTCAGCAGAGGCTCCCATCGAGCTCCCATCGAGCTCCCATCGCGAGGAAGGCAAACAGCGATTTTTATGTTGGGCGCGAAAGGCCTAGAGTCGAGCTCCCACTGAGGCTCGCGACTCGAGGTCGACGCGAGGTCGACGCGAGGATGCGCGGCCATTGACCTCACGACTCGAGGAATGGAATCTGGGCGCGAGGATCGTCTGGTACAAGATTAAATACGGGATTTGGTCATTTTGAGCTCAATTTTCCACCCCCTCACTCTCTCACTAAGTGCTTATACATATTTTGAGTGGAAAAGAGCATTTGGAGCTGATTTTGGACTCCAAATCACGTGATTCTTCTTCCATTTCTGAAGTTTAAGGTAAATCTTCACTCTTTGATCTTTGTAGCTTTAGATCTATGGATCTTGAAGCTTGGGTTTGAAACCCTAGTTCTTGGGTTGGTGATTAATGGTTAAATAAAGGTTGTATACACTTAATAGATGGTATATTGACAAAGGAAATAAGTGTATGATTCTGATTTGTAAGAATCTTAAGGGTTGGTTAAACCTAGGGTTTGGTAAATCACCATAATTGGGGGAAAGTGTTTATTGATGGTATCTAGTGATAAATGGATACATTGGTGGTAGAATGTGATGTTGATAACCTTGTGATTATTGTATTAGGCTTCCGGTGAAGTCCTGTAGTTTGATCAAATTGTTGGAACAACGAAACCGGCGGAAAGAATACGGTTAAAGCATCTTTGTTGCTAAGGTGAGTACGTGTGGAATTTACTGAGTACATAGCCCTTTTAAATATTTTCATTACTTGCGTTATGGTCTATTTGCTTAATTGTGTAGACTAGTAGTTGATAGTTAGTTATACCGATGATAGTATTGAACTAACTTATTTGATGATGAATGTGATAGCCGAGGACTAGACTGACATAACCTTTGAGTTATGGTGAGAACGAGATGACGTGATGCTAGTTAGTTCGGGGGCAACCCGATAACTAGACATGGTAATGTTTCTAACTAGTTCGGGGGCAACCCGATAGTTAGATAGGTTAGTGTTTCTAGCTAGTTCGGGGGCAACCCGATAGTTGGATTTATGGGTGCTTTTAGCTAGTTCGGGGGCAACCCGATAGTTAGGCACGTTAGTATTGCTAGTTAGCTCGGGGGCAACCCGATAACTAGATATGTGTTGCTAGGAAAGCAAGGTTTGGAGTTACCATAGGGTGACTATATGGATGGGCGAAATTACTTGTTTATTGTTTACTTGGATAAACGATTATTATTATTAATGGGTCTAAACCCATGTAACTCACGAGACGTTTTGTCTCACGTACTCCTTGTTTTGTTTAGCTATGTACTCAGGTTCGGGATCGAAGGCTTAGGTACGCATGGATAGAGATGCGGGACCTAGATTAGAAGAACACTAGATTGGATTTAGTCTTAGCTTGGTTATGATCTATTTTGTAACACCTACTTTTATACTCTGATTTCATACCAAGGTTTTTGTAAATCCAAATTGAGGATGTTCTTCTATTTATAAAAAAATGTTTTATTTTGGCCAATATTTGGTATTAAAATTTGAGGTGTTACAATATCATCAAGGGATTATGTTAATGTGAATAAAATATTTTTTAAATGCATATTAAATAATATTAATAAAATCTAATTTTTATCATTTTAGAAGAAGATGAATATTTAATTTTATGTTTAAATGGAAATATTATACTCGTTAAATGCACTTTGATGTAAGGACATATGTTAGAAAAACACTTCTAATAAAATTGATTAAATGACATCATTCAGCTACAACAAGACAAGTTGGTACGGGTGAACCTCTGTGGCCACAAGATGATATGTTTTTGTTGCTTATAAGATTCGAACTTGAGACCTCCAAATATTTTTGCCAATAGAAACCAAGCTGTTACAATTAAAACACTCGTGCAGTTGAATCTATATATTGTGTTGACATATATGGAGAGAAAACCTGATTGCTCATGAAGATAGAATTGATTGACAACCTGGCTTTACATATACGTGTCAAACATATGATACGTAGGATCCTTAAACTCTCACAAATGGACAACTATTTCAATTCTCCATGCATTGTATTTCATGCATGTATTCATTTCATAATAATACAGCATACGTAATTAAAACAATGGCTCAAAAACTTACATATGGCATGACACGAGTCAAGTTTTAAACAAATGGGTGCAAGTGACTCACCAATTTGGGTCTTACATATTAACCCAACCGATACAAAAACACACCGATAGTTGCAACATTTTGGTCTCAAACAAACGCCCTACAAATAGGGGTCAAGTTGAGGGCTTCAATAGTTTGTAAGTATCTTATTTTGTTTTTAGGTTATTAAATTGTATTACTTCCTCCGATTCAAAATAAGTGATACACTTTCCATATTTGGGTGTATCAAAATAAGTGATACACTTTGAAATTTACCTTATTTGGTAAAAAAAAGTGGTCCCCACACTCACTAACTACATACTTTAATAAAGTGAAATGACACATCTACCCTTACTTTTGACTTTTAAACATCATTAATCTTACTTTATTCAAAAAATGTGGGACTCATTCTCCACTAACCATCTAATTAATCTAAAATAACCCCCATTTAAAACTTTTGCCTCAAAAAACGTGAAATCCAAAGTGTATCACTTATTTTGAATCGGAGGAAGTATATTGTTTTTGTGCTTGAAGTAGCTAGGTTCTTGATTTTGACTTAGCATATACCATATGTTATACATTCATGGGTTTAAAAAGTTATACTATATTTAGCTTTGCAATAGATTTGCTAAAACCTAAGACTTGACTATGCCACTATGTTATGGTCCAAAGTTTGATTCTAAGACTTGACGCGTATGTTAAGGTTTAATTTGGATCACATTTATCCGTCATAAGCTGTAATTTTTTTATGTATTAAAGGTAATGATACATATAAGCCAAATATAAATAATTATTTAGTTATAAAAATGATTTGATATATCAAAAATAAAGAATTGTTTTTGATAAAAGTATGTTATAAATTAATAATCATTTGTTTTTCAATCTTTTATAATTTACATACAAAATTCCTGTGTTAAATAGTCATAGTCTTCCATGACTTTAAAATTTAAAGTTTAATCATGTCATAACATTGCACCTCACCTTATTTAGAAGGTTGCATACATATATCTATTACTCCATATAATACACAATTGTGATTTTTTCGTCGATTAGGTTTAATTAAGAGCCGAGCCTAAGTCATTACCGGATGTATTTAAGTTATTAATTATGTGTGGCCTATGTCGACGACATTTATCATATTTGATTTGGGAAATAGCCATCGGATGATGGACTCTGTATAAAACAATATTTAACTAAGTTTTATCATATTTGATTTACCCATAAAAGAAAGGGTCGGGCTAGTAGGGAGCAGGGGCATACACGATGCCCCAATGCTTCACGTGATATACTACTAAAAAAATACCGACGACGTTTTAGCAATCAAAAATCTGTTGGTAAATTTGAGTTACCTACAAAAAATAACCATGATTTAAAATTTATTAAGCAACGAAAATTCATTGCAAAATCACGCTGGTGTTATAAAGTACGAGTGACATAATGAAATGTGGCCTTTGTATGGGTTTTTGTGAAATTTATAAAACTGTAAGCAAATGATTCTACTTTTTGAGTTTTTACGACATTTTTTTATGAAAAATTGTCATGATAAATTTCACTCATTGTCTCTATTTGTAATGACAATTCAGGCTAATGTCTCTAATAACTTTTATTACGAATATATTCTCTTTCATACCTTAGTTACTTTTGGTCGTTTTCTAGCATAAAGCACAATTTCTTTTAATATATATTATTTATAATATATTTTTTTTTTCCAATTGAAAATTTTATAGATAATAATTAAAGGATAATTAACTATTATCTACAATAATAACAATAATATATATTAAATACAATAATTGAATTCTTTTGTTTATACAACTAAACAAACAATATTTTTCTCTCGCCCTTAATATATGAAAGATTTGCAATTGTAATTTTAACTAGAGTTTTGGTGAAAACAGTTTGTTGTAAAATAAATAAATTATTACATGTATTAAAATTTATAATTTATGTTTTTGTTAATGTAGGGAGAAACATAAAAAGCAGGCCTGTTGTTATTCTTTAAATCTTAAGATTTTAACATCAACTTATTAATTATCCTATTATTTTCTTTTAATAAAGTTGAACTCAAAATAAGCTTGTTCATGTACCTCTCTTTGCGCATAGCTATAGGAGCGTAGGGCCATATGTTTGGCAACATTTATGGGGGAGATCTCTTTCATAAACCTCAGTATTTTCAAGATGGTAACATCCTAACATATAATCCCACTAAAATGAAATGTAGTTATCAAATTTCTCTAGACAAACACAATAACAGAATTTAATCCGACTCGGTTTCATGATAAGCTTGCTATATTTGTATATACACCCTTAATTTCACACTTTCATGCTCACCGAGAATGATATGTGCGCGAGTTGTTTGCGTGTCACTTTCGAGATTCTTGCACGAAAATTCAATGCCTTCATTACATGAGTCTATGTTTACTTTATCCATTTTTAGCTATTATGTAGAAAGGGATAAGTGTTTTTTGGTTGGGTTTTGCCGATGATAGCTTAACTATTACTTTATTTCTATCCGGCTAAATTTTTTGTATAGTCGCGTCCTTCATTATATACGCTCACGTGACGTTTTTATGCTCATATATTTATGGTCCAATTATAATATTATATCTTCTAAATCTTTTGAATTCGATCATCCTATCCATTAAAGAAATAACATTTAGGATTTAACTAATTCATATTTCTAATCTTATCAATTGATTTGGGCATTTGTATCAATCAAATGAGTAATAAGATTAGTAGATATTATTATCATATTTCAAAAATATAAGTGAGGCTCATAAAAAAAGAACGAATAGTAAACTGATATCTTTGTAGCCAACTTGGTGGTTTGACAAATGGACCATCCGATTTACGACACGTAATTAGGAGGATGTTGACATGGACACTAGATGTATGTGTATTAAACCAAGTGGCATATTAGGAGCTTTACAAGAAATAGTGTCTGTATGGTTCACCTAATGCTTATAAAGGTATACACAAAAAGGACATTGAATCGAGCTATTCACGAGTTTATCCTTAGGTGTACACCCATAATCTCATTTTCAAACCTCATCGAATCCCAGCTATTGCCAAGTAATTTTTTTGTTCTAATTACAATCAGTAATCTAGATAATATGAATTAACCAATTTTTTTATATGTTAGTTTAGAGAAAATATTGAGGTAGTGAATTAAATGAATAAACCAATTTATTCACATATAAATAAGTATTATATACATATGATTATATAAGATATGATTGTTTTACGAATTATATAATTTTTCTGATTGCTGGACGTACGATTGTGTGAGAATTACCTTTTTTTTTCAACTCACTGGAACCAACATTTATGGAATATTTGAAATAAAAAGCAAGTACGTATAATTGTTTAAAACTACAAAATAATTGTTGTTTTCTAGTTGTTTAATGGAATATTTGAACCAACCTTTTCATTTGGTCTTAAGTGCAGGCAAATTTATTTTCAATGGTTGATTAAAGTCAAACACTGGCTGCTAGATGAGTTTCAAGGGCGTGGACAAAAGGGAAGGTTTTGGCTATAGTCTTTTCACTTTAATTAAGAAATTAATTAGAAAAATACAATTTAACATTTTATCTAATACAAACTTAAGTAGGTATTATCCAAAAGGAATTCTATTTAAGAAACCAACAAAAAAAAATAATCAAAAAAGGGAAATTAAATAATTGAAAATTAACTATCTAGAAAAGCTTTATGCACATAGTCCATAGGTTATTTAATGGCGTATGCATCATGCATGGCCCATGGCATTGAGTGTGTGAATTTTAAGCCTATATAAAGAAACCCTCCTTCTCATTTTCATAACATAAATTAACCCTTTTGCTAGAAGTCTTTGACTACCAAAATATGGCTAAATGTATCAATTTTCACCATGCTTTTGCTTTCACTTTTCTTCATGTTCTTGTAACCATGTTCACTCCTTTTGAAGTTGTTCATGGTGCCAGTACTACCACCACATTTTCGGTATGCAATCGAGCCCCTTATCCCGAAATTTGTACTTATTTGATTGGAAAGACTAATATAGAAACCGAATTAAAGGTTCGCCAAACGACTCTTTTATCCACTTTGATGCAAGCAAAACAAGCCCATAAGATTGTCTCGACTATGGACTTGAGTTCTTTTGGACCAAGGGCTAAGTTGGCATGGGCCGATTGTTTGGAGCTTTATGAGAACTCGGTTTATCAACTAAACCGTTCTCTTGGGTCCACCAATAGTCACGATATCCAAACGTGGCTTAGTTCAGCTTCTACAAACCATGAAACATGCCAAAATGGTTTTCATGACTTTAACTTATCCTCTCATTATCAAGCTTTTCATTCTTCTTTAAGTAGATTTTCAAAGTACCTTAGCAACTCTCTTGCAATAAACAAAGCCCTAACTCCATTAACTATAAGTACCAAAAACATTAAAGGGAGAAGACTCATGGCAACAAATAAATTTCCAAAATGGTTGTCAAAAAGTGATAGAAAGCTTCTTGCAACGCCCTCGGGTGCTACCTCGGCCAATATCGTTGTTGCTCAAGATGGCTCGGGTAACTACAAGACCATATCCGAGGCCATTGCAGCCGTGCCTAAGCTTAGAAAAGGAAACTCAAGATTTATCATACACGTGAAAGCGGGTGTGTACAAGGAGAATGTAGAAATAAAGAAAACGATGCATAATTTAATGATAGTTGGAGACGGTATGGGCTCTACAATTGTAACCGGCAACAAAAATGTGCAAGATGGTTCCACTACTTTTCGGTCAGCAACCTTTGGTGAGTTTACTTAATTGTCACTTATTATTTTTTAACCAATTATCAAGATATTAATCTTAATAATTATTAAACTAGATGTCATTCTCATTTGCATTTGTTGCATGGCATTTAGTAGGTGATGTTATGTTACATTTAGTTAAGGAAGACTTTAATAAGTCCATGGCATATGGGGATATAGGAAAAGATTCATGGCCATACCATGCAATTATAGAGGTTAATATTTAATACACGATAAAAAAACATATCAATAATTATTGAATATGGATTTTGCTATAGTCAAAATTAATCTATTAATCATCAAACTAGTGACTTAAACTAATTTAAGTATTTATCAATTTATATCATCGCGAGTTTTTGAAACTTGTTTCTATCATATTTAATTTCACATCGGCTTTTATGATACAAATTATAATTGATTTAGAGTATTTTTTTAAGCCCAAAAGAATTTTGTATGAAATTTAAAGGAGTACTTTTTGTACCACCAACCACTACCATCCACCATCACAATCGCCACCACGATCCACCATCCACTAACTGACCGCCGCAAAGTATAATTAGGGTCATCCGCCGCCGTTTGTGCGGGTACCCTTTTAGTTAATAAAAGATGACATTCTTGTATTTTGTAAACTAATCAAATATTTTTGTGTTTACATACATATATGTAGGGGTGTGTATAAAAAACCGGAAAACCAGAACCGAACCGGCACCGAACCGAACCGGAACCGGCTTAACCGATCCGGTTTCCGGTTCTTAGATTTGATCAAAAATAACAAACCGGGTTTACCGGTTCCAGGTTCGGTTCCGGTTTTTTCGGGTTTGTACGTATCATGTATTTATTTTATTTACGGATATCATCTTATTCAACTTTAATTCTAATATGTACGAAAAATATCTGAAATTATTGTGATCGATTTCTTTTATTACTTTCGTGTCATTTTTTCGTTGTGATATTAATGACAATTTTCGTGATATATTACTACACGTTTTTCGAATCTCTTATTGGTTTCATTATTTATATGTCTCGTTAACCAGCGGTATCTGGAGCCGGGGCCATCGTTAGAGACATGCAATTTGAGAACACGGCTGGACCCGCAAAACACCAAGCAGTAGCCTTTCGGTCCGGTTCAGACCTCTCAATTGTATACAATTGCGCCTTCAAGGGCTATCAAGACACATTATACGTATACTCTGGACGCCAATTTTACCGCAATTGCATGATATACGGGACACAAGATTTCATATTTGGAAACGCGGCCGCAATACTTCAAACGTGCAATATATACGTACGAAAACCATTAGGCGGTCAAAAGAACACGATCACGGCCCAAGCCAGGGCCGACCCTAACCAAAATACGGGCATCATAATACACAATTCGGCTATCATGTCGTATTCGGACCTAAAAGGCTCGGGGGGTTCGGTTCAGACGTTTCTCGGGCGACCATGGAAGCAATACTCAAGAACCGTGTTCATGAAGTGCTCTATCGATGGTTTAATTAATTCAGCGGGCTGGTTGCCATGGAGTGGTAACTTTGCTTTAAGTACGTTGTATTATGGCGAGTATATGAACTCGGGCCCGGGTGCTGGGACTGGCGGCAGAGTGAAGTGGCCGGGATACCACGTTATCACAAGTGCCGCCCAAGCGATGAAGTTTACCGTTGGTGATTTCTTGGACGGTGATTCGTGGATTCGGGGGACTGGATTGCCGTATACAGCTGGACTATAAAACTGTAGAAAAGTTTATACGTTAATTATAGTTGTTTTAATTAGTTATGTCGTTTTCTATTTATATAAAAGTAGGGGGGCTTTTTGGTGCTTTTTGTTAAAAAAAAGGACTTGTAATAAATGGGTTGTGGAAACGTCTTTACTTCTAGACTTGTAGTTTGTTTGATACTACTTGTAGATATTGAAAATGGATTATGCTTCTACATTTATATATTTGAAACTAAACTTCAATTTGGTGAAAAAAATCCTTTGGAGTTTTTCCTTTTGGGTTATATGATTTTGATTTTTTTATAATTTATATAAACACAAGGTATGCATTAAAAAAGGAGCAAGACATTTATATATGGAGTTTGACTTGAGGGCAATGTCATCACCTTCGTTATATATATGTGTAATCTTGTTGGCTGCGTGGTTTTTAGGTGTAACTAGGTTAAAACCCGCGCGATGCGGCGGGCTGCGAACTACATATTTCTGACGATTAAAAGTCCATTGGTTACATATTTTTATAACGAATACAGTACATAAGCATGAATACTGTGTATAAAATAGCGTAAAAAGTCAATAATTAGCATTGGCGTTGAAATGTTGTTCGATTACATGTTTTGATGTATAGTAGGTAGGGCTGTCAAAACCTGACACGACACGACAAAATTACACGAAACAAAACGAAATTGGCACGAAACTGAAATATGAATTCGTGTTCGTGTCGTGTTCGTGTTGTGTAAAACAAACACGAAGTCGTGTCGTATTTTCTCGACACATATGTTTTTTATAGTCAGTATCTATCTACTAATAACTACACATTCTAACATTGTCTTCCAAACCCATTTTTAAGCTAAATATCTGATTTTGATTAGTCGATATCACATAATAACTTATATAATCTATATCCAAAAGCAAAACACCCCTTTATATGTCACAATTGGACCTCTAATGTTACTCTTATAATCCTATTCTACTCAAATACAACCTACAAATTAAGAATGAAAGCATGATATACCAACACATACCATAACCGTCTGGGTCAAAACAGATACTATAAACATCAATATTTGGTGCATATTCTCAATTCTTGTTGCCAATACAGTCTTACACACAACAACAAAAAGGTGGCAGAGTAATTTATTAGAGAATTCAAACAAACTACAAATTAAATATCTGGCGGCTGCTACTTTACAATAATTTCACAGCTCATTCTATCCCCATTCCTAATACCTAGTTCCAAATAAATTTAGTCTACTGATCCACTCTCCATTTAAATACAACAACCAAACTAACTGACACTTGACTCTTTCAGTTTTGACTTGAGCACCAATGAGTCATTCACCAACCCAACATCAACTTCATCCAAGTTAAGTGTTCCTCTCACCTTTCGTGTGCTGAAATCATTTTATTACAATAAACTAATTATACGGAAACCAGATATAGAAATAGATGTGATTGTACATGTTTAGGCGATTGTTATTAGTACTCTCTCCCATACAAGCGTAATAGCTTTTAGAACCATAAGAATTTAAGCATCCATCTGAAACACAAATTCATCGATTAAATCACATTTCATATTGTCATTAAATTAAATAAATCGAGTAGAAGTCTTGACCTTTGTTGACCGCAATGGAGAGACGTATACGTTATGTATTGCAGATACTTTTTTGGGAGACATATCAGGAAGACTCGGATACCTTAGGTAACCCAGGGCATTAACCTAAAAGTTAATAGTCAAACCATAACTAAAATCACTATATTGTATACATATATAAAAAACTTATAAAAAGCAAATAATGAGTAAAATTATTACCAGTTGGGAAATCTGCAAATCAAGACAACAAATATAATCAGACATGATTAAATATTTAATTATCAAACCAAACTGTATATTTCATAATGTATCTAACAACCAGATAGCCTTTTCAACTCCATAGAAACAACAAGCATAATTTGGTCAATATGGCGATTGAAAAATAAACAGTTTGTTGACTCAAAATTTGCTGAAAATACCGTAAATTTATTCTCGTATTTGTTGTGATAACTGCAGTCTTTCAATCATCTCATTGATTCTAACAGCAGCTAACTTCACAATCTA
Source organism: Calendula officinalis (assembly GCA_963853835.1). Lineage (NCBI taxonomy): Eukaryota > Viridiplantae > Streptophyta > Magnoliopsida > Asterales > Asteraceae > Calendula > Calendula officinalis. Next base: position 36,105,946 of record OY970827.1, on the reverse strand, counting down.
CTCATATACAAAAAAAATAAAATAATTAATGGATGATAATAAACTGTCAGTATATTTCAACGGTTCATACCTTTCAAATAATAAGCAAAGAAGAATTTGGTACCTTGCTAAACATATTGACAGATGTACGTCTCTGCACGTGTTTCTCCTTTGGTTGGATTTGGTCTTGTTGGACTACAAACAAGTATAGACATCAAGATTTCAATTGAAATATATGGGTCGAAATGGGTCAGTTTCATCCATTTAAAGGGAAGTGGTATGAAATTGTCAGACCTAATATCAATAATTAAAAAATAATATCACATCCATAAAATAGTGTGCATTTTAGAACAATGATATTGACATTTAGCTACTATATAATTCATCCATTATACATTACTAAAATCTAAAATTGTCAGTTTTTAGGTTGTGGAAAACCTTGTTTGTTAATATAATGTAAGTTTACAACTTACACTATGTAATAAATCCAGTTACACGTAATGATGCAAGTCTCAGCTAATTTGCTTTATATAACTTGATATAAATGTGCAGAGGCAGCAATAACTGCAAAATCATTAATATCGTTCTTCAACAAAAAACCCCAAATAAAATATCAAAACGTCAGATTTTAGAAAAATAATAACTGAAAACTCTAAAAATGAACAAATCGTTAAACCCTAAATTAATTTTTTTTAAAAGAAAGAGACTTTTAATATCGTTAATCAAATCAAGCTTACAACTTGGTGCCGTAACGCGCTCTTAAATAACCGTGAGTGGCGAAGCTTAGAAGCATTCAAATCCTGCAAAATATCGTGATTTCATCTTATAATTTGGTAAAAATTGAAAACTTTCGCACCACATTTGTGCCCTAATGGTTAAAACCTCCATAAAAATCACGACTTTCCAAAATAAAAGATATAACTGATCTGCAAATCTTGAATTTTTATGGGTTTTTAGAGAAAACTCCGGAATTTCCATTTAATCCCAGAATTCTAATTTAATCCCACTCGGTCATTTCTCTCTACTTTTAATATTCAATGCTTTAACATATATATTCCGAATTCATTTAGTGTAAAGGAAAGAGGAAAAAATGAAACGGTCTAACATTAAATGAGTTTTTAACAGGTTCGTATCCATCAAAATCCTTTGAAAGAGGTATAAATAAATTTCAGTTCACACAGAATTTATGATTATACATTATATATTTGTAAGTTTGAATTTAGGTAAATAGACGAATTACCTCTAATTCTTGTGTAGGTCGTGGCAGTGGTTGAAGCACTGAAGCACCATACTGGGTGATTAAAGACATTTTTAGGTTCTATTCGTTTGTATGCTGCACAACAACTCCACCGTTAGTTGATGAAGTGTAACGACCCGAAATTTGTATATAAATAAATTGTATAAAAATATGATAAATAAGGATAAATCGTTTAAAGAACGTGAAAATTGGTTTCGTGTCATTTGGACATCGTACGAGAAAGTTATGATCGAAACTAGATTGAAACGAGGAACGAAATCTGCAGCCTAGCTGCATTGTCCAGATAGCGCCGCTATCTGGGAGATCGCGACGCGATCTTTCGCGGGGTCGAACAGCGACCCATTTTAGTGTTTGTTGGGGGACGCGATTTCGAGATTTGGAAGATAGCGTCAGAGATCGCGACGCTATTTAGCGCCGCGAATTATCGCGGGTAGAAGATCGCGACGTGAACTTTGAAATAGCGGCGCGATTTTCTCTCTGTGCAGCATTAAAGTCGAGTTTTGGTCATAAATGCAGCCCACAAACCCTAGTTTTCATCCTTTGGCGATTTTGGAGTGCAAGAGCTGATTTGGGTCAATTTCTTCACTAATCTTTGATAGATTTCACTCCTAAGTGAAGATTTAAGGTATATCTTCACTCCCTTGTAGTTGTAGCTTTAGATCTATGGGTTTATTGGCTTGGGTTTGAAACCCTAGTTCTTGGGTTGGTAATTTATGGTTAAATAAAGGTTGTATACACTTTGTAAATGGTAGTTTAACAAAGGAAACAAGTCAATGGTTAAGATTTGTAAGAATCTTGAGATTTTGTTAAATCTAGGTTTTTTGGGAGATCACCAAAATTGGGGAAAATGTTGTTAAAGGGGTATCTAGAGATAGATGATCCTAATATTAGTAGTATGTGATGTTGAACATCTTATGATTATTGTATTTGGCTTTTGGTGAAGTCTTGGAAGGTTGACCGAATTGTTGAAGCAAGGAAATTGGTGTAAAGAACACGGTTGAAGCATTATATTGCTAAGGTGAGTACGTGTGGACTTTACTGAGTACATATCCATTGAATTATGTTTTATTATTTGTGTTACGGTCTATTTGCTTACTTGTATAGATTTGTAGTGGTTTAGTTAGTGATATATTATTGATAATATTAAACTAACTTGTTGACGATTGATGTGATAGCCGAGAGCTAGATTGACATGACTGTTGAGTCATGGTAAGATTGAGGTGATGTGATGACACGGGCGACTCCCGGTCATGAGGTGTGGAGTGAGGGGCAGTTGGGTGGATTCCCATCGACTCATCCACGTTAGTAGTCTTGCTCACTGGACGTATTCCGGCGAGTAAGGCAGGTATCGGCAGATTGGGCGATTCCCTCTTGCCGGTATCTTGTTTCTAGTTAGTTCGGGGGCAACCCGATAACTAGATATACATGTGCTTCTAGCTAGTTCGGGGACAACCCGATAGTTAGATATGATTGCTAGGAAAGCAAGATTGATAGGGCCACAATAGAGTGGCTATATTGGATTGATAGACTATTTATATATATAGATGTATATATGTAAGATTGTTTGACTTGAGACATTTTATTATTGATGGGTCAAAAACCCATGTATCTCACGAGACATTCTTGTCTCACGTACTCCTTGTTTGTTTGCTATGTACTCAGGTTCAGGATCAAAGGTTTAGGTACGCACGGATAGAGATGCGGGGCCTAGAATAGAAGAACACTAGATTGGATTTAAACTTAGCTTTGGTTTTGATATATTTCGTAACACCAAAACTTATACTCTGATTTCATACCAAAGGTTTTTGTAAATCCATATTTTGGGAATAGTTTTTCTATTTATTAAAATGGTATATTTTGGTAAAATGTTTTATGGTAAAAATTCGAGGTGTTACAACTTGGTATCAGAGCTATAGTTTAAGTGAATTAGGTTGGATGTCCATCCTAGTCTTAGACTGTAGCGATAGGAATGTGAGATTCCTTGAGAATATAGGTTGACCTTGAGACTTTATGTTAAGTTTAGGGTTGAACCTAGGGGACATATGAAAGTTGATATGATTTTGAATGTTGAGTCTTATGAGACTAATGGGTTGTACATGGGATACCAAATGTTTAATGTCTTTCGTATAGTCTTGATTGAAAGAAATGGTGAATACCCGTCGAAGTGGGAAAGCCCCGGAGAACCGGGAGGAAGAGGCACCTCATATTGAGGTTGTGGTTGAACAAGAAAGTCAACCGTCGATGCATCGAGTTGATGAATCGGAGGTCGGAGCTAATAAGACTCCGGTAACTATGGCGGACCTCCAAACTATTATTTATCAAATCAAAGGGACGATGGCCGAGGAAGTGCACCGTATAATGGGAAACCGTGAAAAGAAGGAGGATGACCGTGAGTCCGAGGATGAGAGGACCGGGGGTAGTGACACCGGTGAAAGAAAATCATCTACGGGTGGTTAAAGTGATGCTAGGGCAAGGCCCGATGAGAAAGAAGGTTGCTCATTTAAATCCTTCATGGCTTGTAAGCCAAGTGTGTACACGGGTAGTTCGGACCTGAAAGTGACTATGAGGTGGATCCGAGAGACCGAGCGGGTCAACGGAAGTAGCAAGTGTAAGAAGGTCGATATGGTGACATATGCGTCACAACTATTGAAGGAGGATGCTATGGTTTGGTGGGATATAGTTTATGAAACCCTCGGAAGGGAGGTTGTTGAGGTGATGACGTGGGATGAGTTTACCACGAGATTGAAGAAGAAATTTTGTCCCGAAAGGGATCTGGAGAAAATGCATGAGAAATTTGTGACCCTTAAGAAGGGTGATATGTCGGTGGAGGAGTACTCGAGGGAGTTCACGGGATTGCTCCCATTTGTTGCTAAAACCTATTCGGATGAGAGGTTAAGGGTGGTCCGGTATGCTAGTGGGTTACCGTGGGACTACCAATTGGAGGTTAAGCGGGCGGCCACACTTGATGAGGCCATTAGTGCTGCCCGGGGGTGTGGAGGAAGTGAATGTGGCACGGGTTGCCGAGAGGGCCCATGTGGGCGAGAAGAGGAAAGCCGAAAGCGGCTCGAGTACGTTCAAAAAAGGGAAGTTCACATCGAGCTTCTCTAAACAACGATGTGTCGGTTCTTGCAAGAAGTGCGGGAAGAATCATATCGGCGAGTACCGGAGTGGGTCGAAATCTTGTTTTAGTTGCGGTAGGTCGGGGCATATAGCCCGGGATTGTAAGGCCAAGCCGTTGGCCGAGGTGGAATGTTTCTCGTACCACGAGAAGGGGCACTATAGTAATGTGCGCCCGAAGAAGGGGACCGAGTCGATGGTGTCCACGGCTCAAAAGTAGGTGGAACCGGCAAAGGTGAAGGGGCGAGCCTTCCAACTTACTCGTGAGGAGGCGAAGGAGGCACACGATGTGGTGTCAGGTACTTTATTCATTAACTCATTGCCAACTTATATCTTGTTTGATTCGGGTTCCAATTATTCGTTTATGTCTCATGAGTTTGGTTGTAAGTTGAATGTGTCATCCGAAAAGTTAGATGAAATGTACGAGATAGAGGTAGCCGATGGAAAAACCTCATTGGTTGAATGTATTTATAGGAATTGTGAATTAGAAATAGATGGGAAAAAGCTTAAGGTCGATTTATTGCCAATGGGAATAAAGGCTTTCGACGTGGTTATTGGTATGGATTGGTTGGGTTTACACCGAGCCAAGATATTGTGTGATAAGAAAATAGTGTCGATCAAGACACCCGAGAACGAGAAAGTATATGTGTATGGGGAAAAACGACATCATATGCCTAATGTGATTACCGCCATCAAGGCGAGGAAATGTTTATCGAAGGGTTGTGCATCGTTTATTGCATATGTGTTACATGGCCGAAAGGAAAAGAAGGCGGTTAGTGATGTTAAAATTATTCGGGATTTTCCCGAGGTGTTCCCCGATGATTTACCCGGTTTGCCACCGGAGAGACAAGTTGAATTCAAGATTGATTTGGTGTCGGGGGCGACGCCGATTGCTCGAGCTCCGTATCGTTTAGCTCCCACCGAGATGCGGGAGTTGATGACTCAATTGCAAGAGTTGTTAGATAAGGGTTTTATCCGTCCGAGTTCGTCACCGCGGGGTGCCCCGGTGTTATTTGTAAAGAAGAAAGACGGGTCGATGAGAATGTGTATCGACTACCGTGAGTTGAATAAGGTAACTATAAGGAACCGTTACCCGTTGCCAAGAATTGATGATTTGTTTGATCAATTGCATGGTGCTAGTTACTTCTCAAAGATTGATTTGAGGTCGGGTTATCACCAAGTTCGGGTGAAAGAAGGCGATACCGAGAAAACGGCCTTTCGTACACGGTATGGTCATTATGAGTTTCTAGTGATGTCGTTTGGGCTTACGAATGCGCCGGCTATTTTTACGGATTTGATGAATCGGGTTTGTAAACCGTTTCTTGATAAGTTTTTGATCGTGTTTATTGATGATATCTTGATTTACTCAAAGACCGAGGAAGAACACGAGAATCATTTGAGACTTGTGTTGGATGTGTTGAAACGAGAGAAGTTGTATGCCAAATTCTCGAAGTGTGAGTTTTGGTTGCGGGAAGTACAATTTTTAGGTCACGTAGTATCACGTGATGGTATTCAAGTTGATCCTTCGAAGATTGAAGCGGTGTCGAATTGGGAGGCTCCGAGAACTCCTACCGAGGTTAGAAGTTTTCTTGGGTTGGCCGAGTATTACCGGAGATTTATACAAGATTTCTCGAGAATTGCGGTCCCACTCACAAAGTTGACTAGAAAGAGTGAGAAGTTCGTGTGGGATAAGAAGCAAGAGGAGGCGTTTGGCTTGTTGAAGGAGAAGTTGTGTAACGCGCCGATTCTTACATTACCGGATGGTATGGAAGATTTTGTAGTTTATAGTGATGCTTCAAATCAAGGGCTCGGTTGTGTGTTGATGCAAATGGGTAAAGGGATCGCGTATGCTTCACGACAATTAAAGGATGCGGAAACGAGATACACGACACACGACTTGGAGTTGACGGCGATTGTGTTTGCCTTGAAATTGTGGAGGCACTATTTATATGGTACTCGATGTACGTTGTACACTGTAACATCCCGAGACCCGACCCTTAATATTTTATTACTTTTGGTAAGTAATATCTTATTGTTTAATGTTTTATTATTTTATATGATTTTATTTGATTTAATTGAATTAATTGTATTTTTAACCATGGGGTTAAAAATTAGTAAAAACTGAGATATTTAAATATTAAAATGATTTTTACATATTTGGGTTCATTTCTGAATCAGGGTTCTAAAAATATCTTCGTTGTTAAAATTGGTGTTAGTTAAGTCTATTTAATTTATCTGCGAAGTAATATCCGATACTGTGTTTTTATTGAAAATACATGTGATGGTAGGGGGTTACGTGTGATATTTGTGGCTAGGTGTCAAAAATCAGATTTCTCCCTCTTGTTTCTTTCCCAGCTCGACACAAACACACACACCACACACACACACTTAAGCTTTCTTCTAAATTGATGCTTGAATCTTGAAGTTCTTGTCTCTTCCTTGTGATTTTCAGAATCTAGAAGCAAATCTAAGTAAGTTATCTCCTTCCTTGGCTAGGGTTTGATGTTCTTGAGCTTTGTTGTGATAGGGTTCTTAAGTTAAGTGGGTTTTCTTGTAGTTATTGTTGAATCTTGATGGAAATCCGAAATTGATGCTTGATTTGGTGTTTATTCGAGTTCTTGCAAGTTATATGTGATGAATTGTTAGTGGTAGTGCATTTGGTGAAGCTTTCATAAAGCTCCATCAATGGTGGATTGGGGAAGAAGATGGAGATCTTCCCTAAATTGGTGAAATGTGAATTTTGATGTTCTTGATGTTGTGTTAGGTTAGTTATGCATGTTAGAATGGTAATTGTTAATCATGAAGATCACTAGTTAGCTATTGTGAAAATGCATAAAAGATGGTAGTGTTTGGCTAGATGGAAATTTGGTCAGAACTAGCTAAAATTGTGAATTGTTGACTTTGGTCAAATCTGGGAATTGACTTTTAGTCTTGTATGGCTTGTAAACTTTAATTATCAAATTCATGCTAGAAATGTGTTAGTTGAATGAATTGTAAGCTCAAGTGTGTAGGTTTCATGTCTTGACCCGTTTGGTTGCTTAATTGTGAAATTGACTTAAGTAAAGTCAAAATTGGTAACACTTGCAATTGGATGCAAGAAGTATGTTGGTTATGTAAATTGGATGTTGATCATGTAGTTTAACTCATTGGATTATGTTGTGTGAATGTCCGACATATGATTCTTGTTTTGACCCGTTTGGGCCTAAGGTGCAATGTGACCAATTGGCATAACGAATTGACTTGTTGAAGTTTAGACCTTAGTAGTTGTTATGTGTATAAATACAAGTAATTGGTTGTAAGTTGTGGTTGCAAGATGTGGCCTTAAGCTTGTATTACTTATTAATCATTTGGTGATTTCGGGTGACTAATTCGGTATTCATTTTGTATAGGAAAAGGGAAGGAGCCTCAGTGATATAAGATCATTGAGCTCGGCACAAAAAGGAAGCAAAGGTGAGTGGACTTAACCTTCTTTCTTGTGTGATGTTCAAAATTAGAGAATGGTAGAGTTTTGAGAAAAATGCAGGATTTTGACTGTCTGAAGGAAATCGCGACGCGATCCTCTGGTTCGCGACGCGATGCCGTTTCCGGCTAGAACAGAAAACCGAAATAGCGTTTGGGAAAAATAATAGCGTCGGGAGTTCGCGACGCGATCTTAAATAGCGACGCGATCTTTGCCTGGTGCAAATCCTTGTTGTGATTTTCTTGGTTTACTTCTTTGATGCCTAGTGGTTAGTGGTATTAGAAGTAAGTGGTTATGTGCACATGTTTTTTTAGAGGTTAGCTATGGTGGTTTTCGGCTACGCTTCGTTACTCTTGGCAGGGGCGATCAGACTCCTTCGTATTCGTTATGTAAGGAGGGATCACCGTGCCTCTAGTAAAGAAGCCATCGGTTGACTGTTGTTGGCCGACAACAGTTGAAGGTCCTCGCCCGACCGCCGATCCTCTTTTAACGTCCAATTGCTTGTGGAAGTTTGGACGGGTTTCCCTATTGATTTCCCTCGATGTTCTAATTTGTTGTAGTTATGCAAATTGATGTTTATTTCTATTCACTTAGCTTTGTGCTAATCCCTCATTTGTTGACTCTTTTCAGGTTGTGGATTAGGCTTGTTTAGAGTCGGGTTTTGGAAGTATGACCGCACTCTGATTTTGTATATCGGGTCGAGCCTGTTTTAGTAACACCTTAAAATGTTTTAAATATTTAGTTAATATGTAAATTTTTTATGTTGTGTAATAATTTAGGATGTATGTCTTCTTAAATCGCTTCCGTATGTTTATTTATTTTAAAAAAATAAAAAATAAAAAAAATGGCTCTAGATTGTGGTGTTACAATTTGGTATCAGAGCCCAGGTTTGGCGATGGTTGCACATTTAGGTGTACCATTCCCAAATCTTGGCTCGAGTTGGTCAAACTTCCATAATATTGGGGGTGGATTAGTCGAGTGAATATGAATTGTGTGTTAGTAGTAGTTAGTAGATAGGTACTAACGATTTAAACTAATAGTTCGTGAGATGTTGTGCTTGTTACAGATATGACAGATAACGATTCCAATCCGCCGATAACCACGCCGAACCCCGAACAAGGAATCATTGGTACTTCTCGGGATACAAATGAAGACAGGGAAGATTACATTATAAGAATGGAAAGTCGTTTGGAACATCTTCAGAATCTGGTTGATAGCATGAGCCAGAACCAAAATAACCAACCCCCAAATTTCCCTCCCGTGTTTACTCCATCAATGTCCGTTCCCTCCATGCAAATTCCCACAACTCCCGCTTTTACCATGACGGTTCCCCTAATGTCAACCACACCTGAACCTAATCCAATAATGTCACAACCACAATACTTTTATGTTAACCCAAGCCAGGGTTTACCTCAATACCAATTTACCAACCAACCCTACCCATTCGGCATGAAACCAAGTTGCACTTTCAAACAATTTCTAGACTGTAAACCCCCTGAATTCAGTGGGAGTAGAGATCCCAATGTCACTATGAACTGGTTAAGAGAAATGGAAAGAACATTAGATGCTTGCGGGTGTGATGACCAACACCGGGTCATGTATGCCACACGAAAATTAGTAGGTGGGGCTATGAATTGGTGGGATACTTTAATTGAGCATCTACCTAAGGAAGTCAAAAACAGTATAACATGGGATCAATTTAAAGAATAAGTGTGCAAGCGTTATTGCAATTCGTTTGAGATGGATAGAATTCGATCGGAATTCTTAAATTTGCGGATGACTGAAAGAATGACGGTTGATGATTTGATTGAACAATTTAATGAAAAGCTGAGGTTTGTGCAACAATGGGTTCCTGATGAGTCGTCGAAGATAAAACATTTTATTGGTGCTTTGCGACCCGAGTACCGAACCACAGCAAGACTTGCTACCACACTATCACAGGCTTTTGATTTGGCCAAAACTGTTGAAGGCGATTTAAATTCTCGTGATTGGGTGACCAAAGATAGACCGGAGTATCAAAAGTTCAGGTCCACACAATCGGGTTCTCAACAAAACAAGAAGGGGCAAAGAAATCAAAGGTTTACTAGTCCGAATCGTAAACCGTCGGGTGGAAATTCGGGTCAAAGGACACAGTGGTGTGTTAGATGTAGATCTTCTCATAGTGGGGCTTGTACGGCCCAAACGATGCGGTGTGTCAGGTGCGGACAGTATGGGCACGAGATGAATGATTGTAAATTCCCAAGAAGTGTTTGCTGGAATTGTCATAAAGAAGGTCACAGAGTCGGTGATTGTCCTTCGGATAGAAGATCGGGTTCTGGGTCGGTTGGGGGATCGGTGGCATCATCTCCTCAAAAGAGGAAGAACCGTCCTACATCAGAGGGTCGAGCTTTCAAAATGACGGTCGAAGAGGCTACCACTACTGATGATGTCATCACTGGTATGTTTCCGATAAATAACATAGATGCTCGTGTGTTGTTTGATTCTGGAGCTAATCGCTCATTTATTTCTGTGGATTTCCATGCTAAGTTAAAATTGCCTACATCTGTGGTAACTACTCCATTGGAAGTGGAAGTAGCTGATGTTTATGTGGTGCCAGTCACAACATCTGTGACTGGGGCAAATATTAATATTGATGGGGCGTGTTTTAATATGTTTTTACTTTTAATGCCAATATCTGGTTTCGATGTGGTCCTTGGAATGGATTGGCTTAGTTTAAATAAAGCACTAATAAATTGTGACAAGAAATTGATTTCATTTCCATTGCCTGACGGGACACACGTAGTGGCCCGTGGGGATCGGGTTAATACATCTCTCCCTATTATTTCATTCATGAAAGCTAGAAAATCTCTAGCCAAAGGATGTGAATCGTTTCTTGCTTATGCTATTGATGTCAGAAAAGAAAAGCAGGTTGTTAGAGACATCCGGGTGGTATCGGAATACCCGGAGGTCTTTCCCGATGAGTTGCCTGGGTTACCTCCTATTCGGGAGGTAGAATTCAAAATTGATTTGGTTCCGGGAGCCAGTCCCGTAGCCAGGGCTCCGTACAGATTAGCACCGTCAGAAATTCGGGAAATGATGACACGGATACAAGAGTTAGTGGATAAGGGTTTCATCAGACCGAGTTCTTCGCCTTGGGGTGCACCAGTTTTGTTTGTTAAAAAGAAAGACGGCACTATGAGAATGTGTATTGATTACCGTGAGTTGAATAAGAGAACGGTTAAGAATAAGTATCCGTTACCGCGTATTGATGACTTGTTTGATCAGTTGCAAGGGGCTTCATACTTTTCAAAGATCGATTTAAGGTCGGGTTATCACCAAGTCCGGGTTCATGAGACCGATATCCCAAAAACCGCGTTTCGAACGAGATACGATCACTACGAATTTCTAGTCATGCCATTCGGTTTGACGAATGCTCCCGCTATATTCATGGATCTTATGAACCGGGTATGTCGACCGTACCTTGATAAATTTGTAATTGTTTTTATTGATGATATACTAATTTATTCCAAAACCGATTTGGATCATGAGAATCACCTAAGGCAAGTTTTAGACACTTTGAAACGGGAACAACTCTATGCTAAGTTTTCAAAGTGTGAGTTTTGGCTCCGGGAAGTTCAGTTTTTGGGGCATGTAATTTGTCAAGAAGGGGTGAAGGTGGACCCATCTAAGATAACCGCGGTGATGAATTGGAGTGCCCCGAAGACTCCATCCGAAATTAAAAGTTTTCTAGGTTTGGCCGGTTATTATAGAAGGTTCATCAAGAATTTCTCAAAGATTGCTAGTCCGTTGACAAAGTTGACACGAAAAGATGTTCCATATCGGTGGGGTGATGATCAAGAAAGGGCGTTTCAATTGTTAAAACAATTATTGTGTCAAGCTCCAATACTAGCCTTACCCGAAGGCTCGGATGATTTTATAGTTTATTGTGATGCATCTTATTCGGGTTTGGGTTGTGTACTAATGCAAAGAGACCGGGTGATTGCTTATGCCTCTCGTCAATTGAAATCCCATGAAAATAATTACCCGACCCATGATTTAGAGCTCGCGGCGGTGATTTTCGCATTAAAGTTGTGGAGGCATTATCTTTATGGAACCAAATGTGTTATATGTACCGATCATAAAAGCCTTCAATATGTTTTCTCACAAAAAGATTTGAATGTAAGGCAACGAAGGTGGTTAGAGCTCATTAAAGACTATGATTGTGAAATTCGATACCACCCGGGGAAAGCTAATGTAGTTGCCGATGCCTTAAGTCGTAAGGGATCATCGGAGGTGGTTCAGTTTATGCGTATGGAAATTGTGTCCGATATTATTGACCGGTTGAGAATATGTCAAATAGAAGCCTTGAAAGACGAAAACTTGAAATCGGAAATTATGTATAAGCGAAAAGATGAGTTGATTGATGATACTCGAAGATTGAAAACGTTTCGGTCACGAATTTGGGTACCGTTACTCGGAGGATTACGGGAATTAATATTGGAAGAATCGCACAAATCACGTTTATCTATCCATCCGGGTTGTACAAAGATGTACAATGATTTGAAAGTTTTGTATTGGTGGCCCTCTATGAAGTTAGATATTGCCCGTTTTGTTGAAAAATGCCATGTTTGTGCTCAAGTCAAGGCCGAACATCAAAAACCGTATGGGTCGTTAAAACAGTTAGATATTCCCGAGTGGAAATGGGAGAATATTACAATGGATTTCGTCACGAAATTACCTCGTACCCAAAAGAACCACGATATGATTTGGGTAATTGTCGATCGGTTGACCAAAAGTGCTCACTTTTTGGCCACAAACGAAACCGCATCACTCGACAAATTGGCTAAGTTGTATATAGATGAGATTGTTTCCCGACATGGTATTCCGTTATCTATTGTATCTGATCGGGATCCTCGATTCGTTTCCAATTTTTGGAAGAGCTTGCAAAGAGAATTAGGTTCTCGGGTGAATTTGAGCACGTCATATCACCCACAAACAGACGGTCAGACAGAAAGAACCATTCAGACTTTGGAAGATATGTTACGGGCATGTGTATTGGAATATGGTGGGTCGTGGGATTCTCATTTGCCTTTGATCGAGTTTGCTTATAACAACTCGTATCATTCGAGTATTAAAATGCCACCCTATGAAATGTTGTTCGGAAGGCGGTGTAGAACTCCCACATGTTGGCTTGAAGCGGGAGAAAAACAATTTGCGGGTCCCGAGATTGTTCAGATAACTGCCGATAAGGTGGCGATTGCTCGTGAAAAGTTGAAAGCCGCTCGGGATAGACAGAAAATGTATGCGGATCCACGGCGTCGACCCGTAACTTTTGTTGAGGGTGAACGGGTTTATTTGAAAGTTTCCCCATGGAAGGGTGTTATTCGTTTCGGAAAGCGGGGAAAATTAGCACCGAGGTTTATTGGCCCGTTTGTTATTCGTCAAGTGGTGAATGATCAAACCGTTGCACTTGATCTTCCTCCGGAATTGTCGGGTATTCATGACACGTTTAATGTGTGTTATTTGAGGAAGTGTAATAGTGATGAGGAAATACCAGTATTACCGATTGCAGATTTAAAGGTGGATTCGAGAAAGCGGTTAATTGAGGAGCCGGTTGAAATTTTGGATCATAAGGTAACAAAGTTGAGAAAGAAACAGATACCGATGGTTCTGGTTAAGTGGAGACATAGTTTGGGTGCCGATATGACGTGGGAAACCGAATCAGATATGAAGAATCGTTATCCGAATTTTTTTTGATCAAGGTGAGATTCCGGGGACGGAATCTCTTTAAGGAGGGGAGATTTGTAACATTCCGAGACCCGACCCTTAATATTTTATTACTTTTGGTAAGTAATATCTTATTGTTTAATGTTTTATTATTTTATATGATTTTATTTGATTTAATTGAATTAATTGTATTTTTAACCATGGGGTTAAAAATTAGTAAAAACTGAGATATTTAAATATTAAAATGATTTTTACATATTTGGGTTCATTTCTGAATCAGGGTTCTAAAAATATCTTCGTTGTTAAAATTGGTGTTAGTTAAGTCTATTTAATTTATCTGCGAAGTAATATCCGATACTGTGTTTTTATTGAAAATACCTGTGATGGTAGGGGGTTACGTGTGATATTTGTGGCTAGGTGTCAAAAATCAGATTTCTCCCTCTTGTTTCTTTCCCAGCTCGACACAAACACACACACCACACACACACTTAAGCTTTCTTCTAAATTGATGCTTGAATCTTGAAGTTCTTGTCTCTTCCTTGTGATTTTCAGAATCTAGAAGCAAATCTAAGTAAGTTATCTCCTTCCTTGGCTAGGGTTTGATGTTCTTGAGCTTTGTTGTGATAGGGTTCTTAAGTTAAGTGGGTTTTCTTGTAGTTATTGTTGAATCTTGATGGAAATCCGAAATTGATGCTTGATTTGGTGTTTATTCGAGTTCTTGCAAGTTATATGTGATGAATTGTTAGTGGTAGTGCATTTGGTGAAGCTTTCATAAAGCTCCATCAATGGTGGATTGGGGAAGAAGATGGAGATCTTCCCTAAATTGGTGAAATGTGAATTTTGATGTTCTTGATGTTGTGTTAGGTTAGTTATGCATGTTAGAATGGTAATTGTTAATCATGAGGATCACTAGTTAGCTATTGTGAAAATGCATAAAAGATGGTAGTGTTTGGCTAGATGGAAATTTGGTCATAACTAGCTAAAATTGTGAATTGTTGACTTTGGTCAAATCTGGGAATTGACTTTTAGTCTTGTATGGCTTGTAAACTTTAATTATCAAATTCATGCTAGAAATGTGTTAGTTGAATGAATTGTAAGCTCAAGTGTGTAGGTTTCATGTCTTGACCCGTTTGGTTGCTTAATTGTGAAATTGACTTAAGTAAAGTCAAAATTGGTAACACTTGCAATTGGATGCAAGAAGTATGTTGGTTATGTAAATTGGATGTTGATCATGTAGTTTAACTCATTGGATTATGTTGTGTGAATGTCCGACATATGATTCTTGTTTTGACCCGTTTGGGCCTAAGGTGCAATGTGACCAATTGGCATAACGAATTGACTTGTTGAAGTTTAGACCTTAGTAGTTGTTATGTGTATAAATACAAGTAATTGGTTGTAAGTTGTGGTTGCAAGATGTGGCCTTAAGCTTGTATTACTTATTAATCATTTGGTGATTTCGGGTGACTAATTCGGTATTCATTTTGTATAGGAAAAGGGAAGGAGCCTCAGTGATATAAGATCATTGAGCTCGGCACAAAAAGGAAGCAAAGGTGAGTGGACTTAACCTTCTTTCTTGTGTGATGTTCAAAATTAGAGAATGGTAGAGTTTTGAGAAAAATGCAGGATTTTGACTGTCTGAAGGAAATCGCGACGCGATCCTCTGGTTCGCGACGCGATGCCGTTTCCGGCTAGAACAGAAAACCGAAATAGCGTTTGGGAAAAATAATAGCGTCGGGAGTTCGCGACGCGATCTTAAATAGCGACGCGATCTTTGCCTGGTGCAAATCCTTGTTGTGATTTTCTTGGTTTACTTCTTTGATGCCTAGTGGTTAGTGGTATTAGAAGTAAGTGGTTATGTGCACATGTTTTTTTAGAGGTTAGCTATGGTGGTTTTCGGCTACGCTTCGTTACTCTTGGCAGGGGCGATCAGACTCCTTCGTATTCGTTATGTAAGGAGGGATCACCGTGCCTCTAGTAAAGAAGCCATCGGTTGACTGTTGTTGGCCGACAACAGTTGAAGGTCCTCGCCCGACCGCCGATCCTCTTTTAACGTCCAATTGCTTGTGGAAGTTTGGACGGGTTTCCCTATTGATTTCCCTCGATGTTCTAATTTGTTGTAGTTATGCAAATTGATGTTTATTTCTATTCACTTAGCTTTGTGCTAATCCCTCATTTGTTGACTCTTTTCAGGTTGTGGATTAGGCTTGTTTAGAGTCGGGTTTTGGAAGTATGACCGCACTCTGATTTTGTATACCGGGTCGAGCCTGTTTTAGTAACACCTTAAAATGTTTTAAATATTTAGTTAATATGTAAAGTTTTTATGTTGTGTAATAATTTAGGATGTATGTCTTCTTAAATCGCTTCCGTATGTTTATTTATTTAAAAAAAAAAAAAATGGCTCTAGATTGTGGTGTTACATACACGGATCATAAGAGTTTGCAATATGTGTTTACTCAAAAAGACCTTAATATGCGACAAAGAAGGTGGATCGAGTTGATCAACGACTATGATAGTGAGATTGTGTACCATGCGGGAAAGGCGAATGTTGTAGCCGACGCCTTGAGCCGAAAAGTCTATGAGAAGCCGATCAAGGGAAGGTCAATGCGTATCGAAGTCGTCTCGAGTATCATCGAGAGAATCAAGAATGCCCAACGGGGGGTTATGGGAAAAGAAGAATTAAGACAAGAACGGTTGGGTAAGAACCAACATTTTGTGGAAAATGTGCAAGGGTTGAAAACCGTAGGCGGTCGAATTTGGGTTCCCAAGTTCGGGGGTACCCGAAAGGAGTTATTACATGATGTACACAAGTCAAAGTATTCGATTCACCCGGGGAGTACAAAGACGTATCAAGATTTGAAACGGGTTTATTGGTGGCCCGGAATGAAGACGATAGTAGCCAAGTACATCTCGAAGTGCGCCACGTATGCTCAAGTGAAAGCCGAGCATCAAGTACCGTATGGGGTAGCTCAATCATTGCAAGTACCGGCCGGAAAGTGGGAAGACATAACCATGGATTTTATAGTTGGGTTGCCAAAGACGAGTAAGGGTCATGATGCCATTTGGGTCATAGTTGACCGGTTGACCAAGAGTGCGTTATTTCTAGCCATTCGGGAAACGTTGCCACTAGAAAGGTTGGCTAAGTTATATGATGATGAGGTGGTTCGATTCCACGGGGTCCCGTTATCGATAGTGTCCGATAGAGACGCGAGGTTTACCTCGAGATTTTGGAGATCGTTGCAAGAAGAACTGGGTACAAAGTTGCGGTTGAGCACGGCTTATCATCCGCAAACCGACGGTCAAAGTGAAAGAACGATTCAAACGGTTGAAGATATGTTGAGATCGTGTGTGTTAGATTTCGGGGGTAAATGGGATGAGCATTTACCATTGGTCGAGTTCTCATATAATAACAGTTATCATTCGAGCATCCAGATGCCACCTTACGAGGCGTTGTATGGGAGAAAATGTAGAACTCCATCGTGTTGGCTTGAAGCGGGAGAAACCAAGCTCACGGGTCCCGAGATCGTGAGGGTGACGAATGAAAAGATTGGAGTAATACAAGCCAACATGAAAGCCGTTCAAGATAGGCAACGAAGTTATTCGGGTTTGAAAAAGAGATAATACGACTTGGATGTCGGGGATATGGTCATGTTGAAAGTATCACCTTGGAAAGGTGTGATGCGGTTTGGAAAGAAAGGGAAGTTAAGTCCAAGGTATGTTGGACCGTTTAAAATATTGAAGCGGATAGGGCTTCAAGCATTTAAGTTGGAACTTCCACCCGAGCTTCAAGGTGTGCATGACACCTTCCATGTGAGTTATTTGAAGAAATTTATCGGGGAGGTGGAGAACATTATTCCATTTCAAGAATTGCGGGTTGATGCCCCGAACCGGTTGATTGAAGAGCCCGAGACTATTTTAGAGACAAAGACAAAGAAGCTTAGGAATAAAGAGATCGAGTTGGTGTTGGTCAAGTGGAAGCATTCTCTTGGACCAAATTTGACTTGGGAAATCGAAGACGAGATTCGGAAGAGGTACCCGGATTTCGTGAACTATGATGAGATTCCGAGGACGGAATCTTCTTAAGGGGTAGATAGTTGTAACGACCCGAAATTTGAATATAAATAAATTGTATAAAAATATGATAAATAAGGATAAATCGTTTAAAGAACGTGAAAATTGGTTTCGTGTCATTTGGACATCGTACGAGAAAGTTATGATCGAAACTAGATCGAAACGGGGAATGAAATATGCAGCCTAGCTGCATTGTCCAGATAGCGCCGCTATCTGGGAGATCGCGACGCGATCTTTCGCGGGGTCGAACAGCGACCCATTTTAGCGTTTGTTGGGGGACGCAATTTCGAGATTTGGAAGATAGCGTCAGAGATCGCGACGCTATTTAGCGCCGCGAATTATCGCGGGTAGAAGATCGCGACGCGAACTTTGAAATAGCGGCGCGATTTTCTCTCTGTGCAGCATTAAAGTCGGGTTTTGGTCATAAATGCAGCCCACAAACCCTAGTTTTCATCCTTTGGGGATTTTGGAGTGCAAGAGCTGATTTGGGTCGATTTCTTCACTAATCTTTGATAGATTTCACTCCTAAGTGAAGATTTAAGGTATATCTTCACTCCCTTGTAGTTGTAGCTTTAGATCTATGGGCTTATTGGCTTGGGTTTGAAACCCTAGTTCTTGGGTTGGTAATTTATGGTTAAATAAAGGTTGTATACACTTTGTAAATGGTAGTTTAACAAAGAAAACAAGTGAATAGTTAAGATTTGTAAGAATCTTGAGATTTTGTTAAATCTAGGTTTTTTGGGAGATCACCAAAATTGGGGAAAATGTTGTTAAAGGGGTATCTAGAGATAGATGATCCTAATATTAGTAGTATGTGATGTTGAACATCTTATGATTATTGTATTAGGCTTTTGGTGAAGTCTTGGAAGGTTGACCGAATTGTTGAAGCAATGAAATTGGTGTAAAGAACACGGTTGAAGCATTATATTGCTAATGTGAGTACGTGTGGACTTTACTGAGTACATATCCATTGAATTATGTTTTATTATTTGTGTTACGGTCTATTTGCTTACTTGTATAGATTTGTAGTGGTTTAGTTAGTGATATATTATTGATAATATTAGACTAACTTGTTGACGATTGATGTGATAGCCGAGAGCTAGATTGACATGACTGTTGAGTCATGGTAAGATTGAGGTGATGTGATGACACGGGCGACTCCCGGTCATGAGGTGTGGAGTGAGGGGCAGTTGGGTGGATTCCCATCGACTCATCCACGTTAGTAGTCTTGCTCACTGGACGTATTCCGGCGAGTAAGGCAGGTATCGGTAGATTGGGCGATTCCCTCTTGCCGGTATCTTGTTTCTAGTTAGTTCGGGGGCAACCCGATAACTAGATATACATGTGCTTCTAGCTAGTTCGGGGACAACCCGATAGTTAGATATGATTGCTAGGAAAGCAAGATTGATAGGGCCACAATAGGGTGGCTATATTGGATTGATAGACTATTTATATATATAGATGTATATATGTATGATTGTTTGACTTGTGACATTTTATTATTGATGGGTCAAAAACCCATGTATCTCACGAGACATTCTTGTCTCACGTACTCCTTGTTTGTTTGCTATGTACTCAGGTTCAGGATCGAAGGTTTAGGTACGCACGCATAGAGATGCGGGGCCTAGAATAGAAGAACACTAGATTGGATTTAAGCTTAGCTTTGGTTTTGATATATTTCGTAACACCAAAACTTATACTCTGATTTCATACCAAAGGTTTTTGTAAATCCATATTTTGGGAATAGTTTTTCTATTTATTAAAATGGTATATTTTGGTAAAATGTTTTATGGTAAAAATTCGAGGTGTTACATGGAGTATATATATAGGTTATAAAAAACGTAGAATTTAATATATATATTTAATATATAAAAAACGTACATCAAAATTGTTATGTTTAAATGGTTACGTCCAAATTTCAAAAGTATATTCTAAACGGTTTTTTTAATGTATTGGTATCAGTTATTTAGTTTTAGAAGTTCAGAGTTTTTTAGAAGGGAAAACTTAAACGGTAGAACAATAAATGTACGGTTATGTTTTTTGCGATTCCAAATCTAGCTATAAAAATGGTATTCGTTTTTAAATGGTAATTCGTTTAAATGTAGAACAATAAATGCAAATATTTAATTTAGGTAGTTGTCTAATTTCGGTTACGTTCAAATTCGCTGTTAATGCTATATGTACGTTTGTTATCAAAAGGATAACAAAAAACCACATGGCCTAGTGGTTAGATCGTTGCTTGTTTTCCATCACGTCTTGGGTTCGAATCTCGGCTGCAGCACTTTTATTTTGATTTTAAAGAGTGTTTGGACATTGATAAAAATGGAAGTGTTGAAAATTCAGACTTTCAGTTTTAGAAATGTCACTTTTATTTTGATTTTAAAGGATGTTTGGACATTGCTAAAAATGAAAGTGTTGAAAATTCAGACTTCCAGTTTTAGAAATGTCAAGCATGCATTTATAAGTAGTATAGATATATAGTCGCATTTACGTTTTTGTCACTTTGTATCAAATTCAAAGATGATATTATGTTTTTTTTTTTTTTTTGAGAAAGAAGGTCGATCTCGATGAATGCTTATACCAACATCATCTATATATCGTCCTGTATAAATTAACCACGGCATGGAACAGAGGTTTGAGCAATATATATATATAATAGAGATGCTACTTAACAAAGCCAAAATTTTGCAAGGAGACCGGCTGGGCTGGCTCAATGGGCTAGCAAGCTGGGCGACCGTCCCGGGCCTCCAAACGCCAAAGGACCTCCTATTTTAGTAGTTTTCTATATATTTAACCAAAAAAAAAAAACCATACCTTGCTAGAAAGGCTCAAACTTAACCCAAAATAAAAGTTGATTGATATTAGGGAAGGACCTCATTTTATATTTCGAAAATGCAAGTTTATTTAGAGTTTTATTTAGTTCTTATTTTTATGTATTATGGTTCGGAGCATGTTAAGGGCCCCAATTTCTATTTCGCCACGGGCCCTAAATCGGCTTTAGACGGCCCTGAAAACTGGACTAATTTATAGCAATATTTGAGCAATATTATTATTGTCCACTTGCGTTAGGTACGCAATTGTTTTTATTTTTTTATTTTTTTATTTTTTTGAACGGCTCTTAAATTTATCTTAAATTTATCCATAACAGCTTTGAACATATGATCATAAGCCATGAGTAACACCAATATCATTAGGTTACCTGGCTTATGTTAGTTAGGCAATTGCAAGCACAAATGAAATTAAAAAAAAAAAAAAGCAAAGACACTTACATTTGAGCGAGATTGATTTGTCGTAATATGTGGAAAGTACCGAAACGATGTAGGATCCAGCAAGTAAAGGAATAGAGAGTGTGCAATAGTGAAAAGTTGAGGGGAGACTTCTAAGGCTTCTCCCAACAGTGACGCGTCACTAATCACATCACTAAACTCTTCCCTACCGACGGGTTACTGACGAGGTCGTGCCATCAGAACACATCACTAACTCATCCCACTTAAAATAAATATTAAAATATTACATTTAACCCATCCCCACATACAAAAAGCTACCCACGACGCAGTGATGGAAGGGGTCTAAGTAAATGAAAACACCGTGCAATTTTATGTAACAAAAACTTTATTTTCGTAACTTGGATTCCAAACTTACTTTTGTAATCCGACTGGTTCTAGGATGACCACTCATTTTACAGGTAGCCCAAATTTGACATCAGTAAACCTCTATAGCCACAAAAGGGTGTATTTTTGTTGCTCTAGAGTTTAAACTTTGAGATCTCTAAACATTTTCTCCAATAAAGATCATACTCTTAATCACTCAGACACCCCTTTTGGTTATTATGTGACAAAAACTTGATTCATCAATACATATGTTATACTCCCTCCGTCCCACAAAAAAGTTCCAATTTCCTTTGGGCACAAGTATTTAGGAGATAGTTGATAGTGGGGTCTTTGGTACTATTTTTGATTAAAATATAAGGTTAATTGGAGAGAGAAAGTATTTTTAAGAGATAGTTGGTAGTGGGGCCCATAATAATAATATTATTTAATAGAAATGAGAACTTTTTTGTGGGACAAAATTTATGATAGAAATGGGAACTTTTTTGTGGGACGGAGGGAGTAATAAATATAAACACTAAAAAATATTAGCATGTTGCTTATAAGGGTTTTTTTAATAGCGATTACTTAATAGTTTAATATGCATGTAGCCATGTAGATATTAATACATAATACACGCATTAAAATAAGATAATTAAGACATTTTTATCTTATTCTAGCAAGTTGAATAATAAACAAAGGATGTAAGTGGGTTTGACTACTAACAACGACCTTTCATTGTCATGTTTATTACGGAGTACAAGCTAAGAGAGTACAAACAAGTTATATGCATGTGTGTGTATAATATTTGGATCATGTATTGATGCACAATCCTTCGTTTTACATACAATATGTCTCTAAAAAAATTATATTATCAAATTAATAGGAAAATAAGAATGAAAATTTGTTATGAAATAATACAATCTCTATGCATTAATGTATTGAAAAATGGATTGGACATTGAACCGAACTCTCTGTCAAATTGGTGTATCTATGGATTGGATCGGCATTAAAAAATAGATGATGTTAGACTAATGCCAATGGAGATGTTGGCTAGCTCATTCATCGGTTTCGCCAGTTTTGCCAAATCATTGGCATGCCTCGTCACTTCCTTCACATTAGTTTTTTCATTTGGTTAGCGAAAGATCGAGTGGAGACGGAGGAAACGTGGGGCCCAAAGTATTTTAATATGGTATATGGTATTTTGTATTTATGTGAATTTTTATAATGATGAGACTCAAAAACCTGAAGACAAGAGGTAATGTTGCCATTAATATATAAGTTTTTGTGGCAGCTGATACGAGAAAAATAAATGACGTTAATTATGTCACGGTTGGTACAAATCTTGTATATTATTTATTTGAAGAGATACAATAACCAAAAAATATAAATAAAGTTTTCAAAAAAGAGCTACTTAGATATCTACTAATTAATTATCCAATGATTTAGAACTTAGAAGCTATTATAGGAAGAAAAAAAACGCACATATTTAAAAGTGAGTACTTAAAATTCGACGAGACGTGAGAATTGTTAGTGGATTCTATACTTATTGATTATGTTGTAATATTTCATGATGCGAATCTATATTTGCTAATAATTATTCGATTTCTACTGATAAAAAGATAAAGATTCAATATTTTTAATAAAGATCCAATATTTCTTAAATGATTGGTTGAAAATTACTCTCGTAGTACTCACCAATTTTTGAGTACTCATTGGATCATATTCCCGAAGTGAGATCAACGATGACTCAAAATTTGGTGAGGACTGATAATGATTCAGTTTCTTCTTGATTATGATCCAATATATTCTGATGATGATCTATATTTTCTGATAATGGTCCAATTTCTCATTATGAAGAAAAAATGAAGATCCAATATTTTTATAATGATCCAATATTTCTTAAACGATTGGTTAAGATTTGTCATTGTAGTTCTCATCGATTTTTAAGTCGTCACTGAATCCCAACCCTTTACATTTTTGGTAGTATCAAAATAAGTTATATAGCTTATTTAGTAAAAAAAATTAGTGAAACTCACACTCACTAACTGACTTTTTAATATAGTGAAACAATCAATTTACCTTTTCACTTTATTTTTAAAAATCATTAACCTTACTTTACTAAAAATATATTGAACCCATATTCCACTAATTATTCAATTTAATCTAATTTAATTATGATTATAATTTTTTGTTTTAAAAACAGTAAAACCAACAATATATAACTTAATTTTGAATCAGAAGAGGTATAAATATTGTGTGTTAGAATTTTTAAAATATCGTTCTACAAATAAATAAACGAGAATATTGTTCAAATCACCATAAAGAAAACTATCTCCCCACTTTCTAAAACAAATTAATAAACTTTTATATTTGTCAATTCATCAACAACCATTCAAGCTTGTAAAAAAAATACTTTGAGAGTTGTTTGGTTTTAGGTTCTCGCGGGCTACGTTTTAGGTGTCGGGATAGTGGTTGGTTAAGTTGTAACTCGTTATATGCTTCTTATCAGTTGATTGCCCTTAATTAGTGATATTGCATTTGGCTAGTGCTAAGTTTAATGACATGATTATCCACCAAATTCCTTGTGATAAAACTACAATTACTAGCAAAGCATGGTCCATGATGCTTTATCAAGAGTGCTAGAAACAAAGTGAAGTCTCTTTCTTAATGAAAACGTTGATTTAAAATTGGTTCAGCGTTTTTCGAATAATATATGGGGTTTGAATTATATATTAGCAAACTGGAAAAAAAAGGCATATAATTTAATAGATGACAACCAATTATTATACTTTTTCATATAATACTATGACATAATAGACATGTGATTTAACCCATTTAGAAATACTTTATTTTTTTCAAACATGGATGCCAGAAGAATTGCAATGTCACCATGTACTTCGTTTTATACGATGAACATATGTCTGATTTTGTGACAAATTTGTAAGAATATATATAATATTTATAAATTAACACCACATTTTATATTATTAAAATATTATTCATGAAAAAAAATTTAAATCATGAACCATTGATGAAATGTTACAATAGGTAATAACTAGTATTTTCACTGATCGAGTACTTTTTTCCCTAAAAAAAAAACACACAAAGAACCTTCACAACTTTACCTTTAAATTAAGAGAAATGCTAACAAATATCATTAGAGCAATAGTTCAAGAAAAAAAAGGAAGTTTAAATTTAATGTATATTAACCGTAAATCATCTTTGCATTTCATTAATCATATCAAGGTAGTTAGTTTTGTGCTAATGGGGGACTTCACTTGAAGACTTCTCTCACCCGATACCTTCTCCTCATTGGCACCATAAAATCGGTTGATGCTCTTCCCCAAAACTCATCGGTTCAAGGAAGAGTGGGGCAGGAATTTGGTAGGCCCAATGCAATTTAATAGGTATTTGCTATTTTGTTTGTATGCGTATTTTACTATTTTATAATGGTGAGACCTAAAAAACTGAAGTGAATAAGTATTGTTGACATATATATGTCAGTTGAATCAACTTCAATGTCAGTTGGAGTGTGAGCTGAAATGAGCTGATTTGGCAAAACTGATGGCGTCAGTTGTGTCACTGGCACAGGTCTTATGCTTTCTAACTTGTACATATATATGTCAGTTGAATCAACTTCAATGTCAGTTCGAGTGTGAGCTGAAATGAGCTGATTTGGCAAAACTGGTGGCGTCAGTTGTGTCACCGGTACCGGTCTTATGCTTTCTAACTTGTACATTATTTTTTTTAACCATAGCCATAAATAAAATGGTTAGCAAAAAACTTTAAATTAATAAATGATTTTATATACTTCCTCCGTATTAAAATAAGTGACACAAATTGACTTACACGTTTTTTGAGATAAAAGATTAAAGTAGGGATTAAAATATATTAAAGTACATAATTAGTGGAGAATGGGTCCCACTTTCCTTGAATAAAGTTATATTAATGAGTTTTAAAAGTAAAAGTAAGGGTATAAGGGTAATTTCACTTTATTAAAGTGAATAGTTAGTGGATATGGGTCCCACTATTTTTACCAAATAAGGAAAGTTTTCAAAGTGTGTCACTTATTTTGATACACCCCAAATGAAAAGTGTGTCACTTATTTTGATACGGAGGAAGTATTAAAAGTTAATACACGTAAATTTTCAGTTAATAACTCTAGTTGAGTTTTTTAAAAGAAAATTCCAAAGCCTATAAAATTAAATATATATAAATATTTAAATTTATCTTTTGGAAAGTCACAAATATATCAATTAAAAAGACATTCGAAGTATATGAATATACTTCGTATAAGAAAAGAAAATTAATGATTGGTGTTAAACTGTGGATGCCAGTGATGGAGCCGGCGATGTAAACTTGTATTTAAGTTCGTTGAATATTGATAAGTCGATGGGATCAACCCTTTTCGTTAATTTGTTTTTGTTTTGTCTTGTAAATTTCTAATATTATTAAGAGTTAATTACACAAATGATCCTTTAAGATGATACCACATTGCAAGTGTGGTCCTAACTTTTTAATTTCGACAATCTTAGTCCTTTAAGATTACCGATTTTGCATGTTTGGTCCTTTAAGTCAAACGGTGTTAAATTTTCCTGTTAAAACCCCCCATGTGCAATGCACATGAGGGCATTTTCATCTTTTCCCATTTATTTTTTACAAAAAAGTAAAAATAAAATATATATATACAATATTTTATGCATGATGTACAACCATCTAAATATAAATTACAACCAGAAATTTATGCACATGCACAATGTGCAACCTTAATATGCATACTCTCGTTCTTCATTATCTTTTTGCACAGACATGATCTTCAAATCCCCTAAATCACTAACCCTAACCCTAATCTCTTCATTTTCCAAACACCAAACCCTAATTTCCTTGAAAAAAATTATCCCCAAATCCATTTCAATCGTCTACAATCACCACCATCTCATATTTTTCTTCCGGATCGAACTAGAAAGAGAGAGAACAGATAGAGAACACAGAGAAAGAACACGAGAAGGGGAGAGATCCGGCAAGAGAACCGCCGTCGACCACCATCGGAGGTCATCGAAGGGAGGGGGCGATTTCAGAGGAAGTCTGAGGAAGTAGGCGTACGGTGGAGGTGGTGACCGGATATAGAGATCGGGTGACCCTGTCTCAACTTCTCTCTCTGTCGTCTTCTTTCTCTCAGTGGAGGTGTAGACGGTGGTTGTGATGCCTAGAATCTGTTTCTGCCTCAATATTTTCATGATTCAAACACACAAGTAACCTAACACAAATTAAGAGATAAGCCCGACATGATATCGATGTAGGTTAAACATGAGTTGCCATGGATTTGTGTTTGATATTTATGGGTTTGTGTTTAGTTGAATGATTAGGGCTTTAAATTTGTGTTCAATTACTGGAAGATGATGACGGCAGTGGATTTAGGTGGGGTGTGAAGAAAGAAGTTGATCAAGTGTCACTTAACAGAAAAATTTAACACAGTTTGGCCTAAAGGACCAAACGTGCAAAATCGGTAATCTTAAAGGACTAAGATTGTCGAAATTAAAAGATTAGGACCACACTTGCAATGTGGTATCATCTTAAAGGACCATTTTATAATTAACTCTATTATTAATTACTATATCTTTATAATGAGAATAGTCTTCTCACTTAACAAATTCGAAGAATATGAACAAGATTAAAGAGACTTGATCTAAAGCCTATTATAACAATAGCACTAGAGTGCCCAGAGGGTCAACCCGACCCAACCCAAATCCCATTATGTTAGTTGAGTCGGTGTAATCGGGTCTTATGTTGATATTAGATTTTGTTAACCTGGTTTGACCAACCCGATTCCTTATTGATTCATGAATCATGTTAGGATTACTTATCTTTATCGGGTTCAGATTGACTCGATTAGACCCAATTGAAGTTTAAATATATTTTTCTTTTAAAACCTAAGATATTTTTACCATTAAATCAATTAAATTAATTAGAACATTAATAACTATATATCACTCAAGAAAAATCAATTAATTATAAGTGTTAAATCAAAACCGACAAACCTGAATCCTACCAACCCGATTCCTTATCGGGTCAGATTTCAGGTTAGGATTTTTTACCTCAAACCTGACGGGCCCGACCCAGTAAGAGCCCTAACTCGATCCAACAACCTGATTCGCTAAGTAGCACGTTTTAGAAGTTGCTAAGATCAGACCAACTAGTTACTATTAATAGCTACAACTAGATGAAACAACGAAAGTTAAAAAATCAACCCATATCGACATATTTACCTGTCTTTCTTAACTAACTTTGACCCGTTCGCTCCTAAACAAGGGCCAAGGGACTGACTGATAATGCTTAACTGGTCCTCAAATGTCTCACCCCAACCCTGGCCCGTAGTTCGACTGGTTGGACCCAAAAGGTGATTGACCCGAAATGTGTTTTTCCAAGAAATAGATATAAAGTTGCAATAACCAATAGCTATCATTTTCTTATAATACTAGTATTCTGATTGAGACAAACATATTATTAGCAAAGCCATTGCTAGCTGTAATGTCATTTTAATATAACAACATGAGTTTAGACTAAATATATAAGTATATAATTACAATTAATTGCCGATTAAATTTCCTAAATACCTAATAATTATACGAGTACAAAAGGACCGAAAGTGGCCCAATGTTGTTTCAACAATATCTTCAACTGCCACAAGCTTTCCATCATTAAGATTTCTTTGTTTTTTATAATCGAGAAGTTATAACCAAGTAAATGCCATCTTTCTCACGAATATGATCCGAACCTAGTAACAAAATTAAAATAATTTACAAGCATTTATTTAGGTTGCAAAGAAATTAAAAAGGTTACCTGTTCCAAAACTTTCTTCACCACAAACTGAACAAAATCAATCATCCATTAAATCAGCAAAATTGTCAAAATTACAAATTAAGAATTGTATTCAATTATTAGTAGAGCTGGCAAGATTAGGTGATTGGGTATATGGTCAAAACGGATTCGGGTGAAACGGGCCATTTCTCATGTGTGTGTGGCCAGGTCAGTTGTGTTTATCTGCAATACGTGTACAGTTCTTTTGAACAGTTATAAGCGATTATGTTTTAATTATACTTACCAAAACAATATTAATAAGGTAAAGGGAGAACGCAAAAAAGAGGCTGAAGTTTTCAAAAAAAAATCCATTTGAGGTACTATTTTTTTTTTCTTTTCCAATTAAAGGTATTTTTTATACTTTTATTTTTGAAAGCAAAATGAGGATTTTGTTACTATTTTTAGAAAGTAAAAGGTTACATTTTGGTCAACATTTATCAAATGTTATTATTATTGATGAATAGTTATACGTCCTTTATTTTACATTTGAGTTGTTTTTTTTTTTTTGTCGTCATTTTCTCTTTGAAACTTTCATTTGACTCTATCATTATTTTTTTAGTGCTCAAATGGTATTTTTTTAGAGTAAATTACAGTTTTTGTCCCTGTGGTTTTCCCGATTCTGCGTTTTTGTCCCTGCATTTTTTTTCCTGTTTTTTTGTCCCTAAGGTATGCAAAATTCTGCGATTTTGTCCTTCCGTCCACCTGCCATTTGAATTCAGCCGTTAAAACCCTCACGTGCTGAAAACGTGAGGGTAGTTTTGTCATTTTATCATTAATGTACAACAATTCATACATAAGTTACAAACATAATACTGTACAAATAAAATTGCACAATGTACAACCAATCTCAACTCTCACTCTCTCTCTTAACTCCCTATCTTTTGACTCTGCACCTTGACAACCTCTTTCTCTACTCTCTTTCTTCGGCACCTTCACCACCATCTCCGACAACCTCTTTCTCTACTCTCTTTCTTTGTCTCTCCCACCACCGTATGCCACCAAACCCGCCAGCCGCCACCGTACGCCACCAAACCCGCCACCTGAAAGCCTTAATCGGGTTATGGAGGTGGAGAAAGCACAGCTACCACCAAACCCTTTGTATTTGAAGAAATACTCACTGGAGTTCGTTTTTGTAACCCTAGATCTGTACCGGAGTTCGCCGGAGTTCGCCATACAGTGGTGGAGTTCGTTTTTGTAACCCTAAATACGGTGGTGGAATTCGTTTTTGTAACCCTAAATACTCACTGGAGTTCGCCATTACCGGAGAACACATCGCCGTCTGAAATACTCCTGCTCCGGTGAAATCAACCAACGATTACAGGTGGGTGCCGCCGGTGAAATCAATCACCCCCTACCGACTATTACAGGTGGGGGCCACCGCTGGTGAATCATTTCACCGGCTGAGTTCTTCTCCGACCCTAATTCTTCAATTTTTGATGGTTTGAGTTGAGAGTTTGATTATGAAGATCAGAGTTGAAAAGAAGAAAAAAGGTTTGATTTTGATGGTTTGATTGTGATAATTGGAATGTATTTGATTATTTGGGTTTTTAGATGATCGTACAGTCGGGGGTTTAGATGCTCTTAACAACAAATTGAAATAAAAGAAAAAAGGATTAAAGAAAAAGAGAAATGAAAAAGAAAAATGAAAAAGACTAAATTACCCTCACATGCTAGGCATGTGAGGCAACTTAACTGTAACGACCCGAATTTGTAAATAAATTAAATATGTAAAAATATGATAATTATGGATAAATCATATAAAATACGTGGGAATTGGTTTCGTGTCGTTTGGGCACCGTACGAGAAAGTTACGGGCGAAACCGGGTCGAGACAAGTTGGAAAAAGTGCAGCCTTGCTGCCATCAGGAGTTCGCGACGCGAACTATAAGTTCCCGATCGGGAACTTGCTCCAGGGAGTTTGGCCATGTGTCGCTATGTAGTTCGCGACTAGGTAACGATCGCTAAGTATACGTGTAGAAGGAGAGTTCGCGACGCGAACTATGGTCGCGTCGTGAACTTGTGTCTGGCAGCATTAAAGTCGGGATTTGGCTCATTTATTGCCAAGTGAAACCCTAGTTTTTCTCTCTTCGAACTTGTGAACGATTTTGGGTGTCAAGCATCATTTGGAGTCGATTTCTTCATCAAATCTTGTGATTCTTCACTCCTAGTTGAAGATTTAAGGTATATCTTCAATCCTTTGTAGTTGTAGCTTTAGATCTATGGGTTTAGAAGCTTGGGGTTGAAACCCTAGTTCTTGGGTTATGGATTATGGTGATATAAATGGTGTATACACTTAATAGATGGTATATTAACAAGGAAAACAAGTGTATGATTATGATTTGTAAGAATCTTAAGGGTTGGTTAAACCTAGGGTTTGGTAATCACCATATTTGGGGGAAATGGATTGTTGGGTGTTATCTAGAGATAGATGAACACATTGTTAGTAGATTGTAATGTTGATCATATTGTGATAATTGTATTAGGCTTTTGGTGAAGTCTTGGAAAGTTGATTGGTTTGTGAAACAAGAGTTTTGGTGTCAAGAACACGGGTGGAGCATCTTTATTGCTAAGGTGAGTACGTGTGGAATTTACTGAGTACATAGCCCTGTTAAATATTTTCATTACTTGTGTTATGGTCTATTTGCTTAATTGTGTAGACTAGTAGTTGATAGTTAGTTATACCTATGATAGTATTGAACTAACTTGATGATGATGAAAGTGCTAGCAGAGAGCTAGATTTGCATAACCATAGGGTTATGATGAGATTGAGATGATGTGATGATACGGGCTACTCCCGATCATGAGTTGTGGATTGAGGGGCAGTTGGGCGTATTCCCATCGACTCTTCCACGTTAGTTATGCGATGTCACGGGATACTCCCGGTCATGAGGTGTGGAGTGAGGGGCAGTTGGGGTGAATTCCCATCGACTCATCCACGTTAGTTGTGATTGCTAGGTAAGCAAAGTTGTTAGAGTCACACTAAGGTGACTAGTCTGGATGGTTGGATATATATATGTATATTGATCGGTTATATGAAATGTGACATTCATTTTTATTATCGGGTCTAAACCCATGTAGCTCACGAGACGTTTTTGTCTCACGTACTCCTTGTTTGTTTTGCTATGTACTCAGGTTCGGAATCGAAGGCTTAGGTTCGCACGGATAGAGTTGCGGGACCTAGAGTAGAAGAACTTTAGATTGGATTTATGCTTAGCTTTGGTTTTGATATATTTTGTAACACCGAAACTTTATACTCTGATTCATACCAAAGGTTTTTGTAAATCCATATTTTTGGGATAGTTCTTCTATTTATGAAAAATGTTTTATTTTGGGCAAATGTTTTGTGTTTAAAATTTGAGGTGTTACAACTTGGTATCAGAGCTATAGTTTAAGTGAATTAGGTTGGATGACCATCCTAGTCTTAGACTGTAGCATTAGGAATATGAGATTCCTTAAGATCATAGGTTGACCTTGAGACTTTATATTAAGTTTAGGGTTGAACCTAGGGGACCGATGAACTTGTTATGATTTGGATATTGAGTCTCATGAGACTAATGGGTTGTACACAAGGTACTAAATGTTTAATGTCTTTCGTATAGTCTTGATTGAAAGAAATGGTGAACACTCGTAGAAGTGGGAAAGCCCCGGAGAACCGGGAGGAGGAAGTACCTCCTGTTGAGAGGGTGGATGAGCAAGAAAGTCAACCATCAATGCATCGGGTTGATGAATCGGAGGTCGGAGCTAATAGAACTCCGGTGACCATGGCGGATCTCCAAACTATTATCGACCAAATCAAGGGGACGGTGGCCGAGGAAGTGCACCGAATTATTGGAGACCGTGAAAGGTCGGGTGGAGACCGTGAATCCGAAGCTAAGTCGGATGAGAAAACCGGAGGTAGTGGCACCGGGGAAGGGAAGTCCTCCACGGGTGGCCAAAGTGATGCAAGGGCTAAGCCCGTTGTGAAAGAAGGGTGTTCGTTTAAATCATTCATGGCTTGTAAGCCAAATGTGTATTCGGGTAGTTCGGACCCGAAAGTAACCATGAGGTGGATCCGGGAAACCGAGAGGGTGATCGGTAGTAGTAAATGTAAGGATGCCGATATGGTGACGTATGCGTCACAATTGCTAAAAGAAGATGCGATGGTTTGGTGGGACATCGTATATGAGACCCTAGGGAGGGAGGTGATTGAGAAGATGTCGTGGGACGAGTTCACCGCGAGATTGAAAAAGAAATTTTGTCCCGAAAGGGATTTGGAAAAGATGCACGAAAAGTTCGTGACCCTCAAAAAGGGTGATATGTCGGTGGAGGAATATTCGAGGGAATTCACGGGATTGCTCCCGTTTGTTGCTAAAACCTACTCGGATGAGAGGTTGAGGGTGGTCCGGTATGCTAGTGGGTTACCGTGGGACTACCAATTGGAGGTGAAGAGGGCGGCTTCACTAGATGAGGCCATCAGTGCCGCCCAGGGTGTGGAAGAGGTGAATGTGGCACGTGTTGCCGAGAGGGCCCATGTGGGCGAGAAAAGGAAAGCCGAGAGCGGCTCTAGTTCGTTCAAGAAAGGGAAGTTCACCTCGAGCTTCTCTAAGCAAGGTAGTGTTGGCTCGTGCAAGAAGTGCGGGAAGACTCATACCGGCGGGTGCCGAGGAGAGTCGAAATCTTGTTTTAATTGTGGAAGGGCGGGGCACATAGCCCGAGATTGTAGGGCCAAGTCGTTGGCCGATGTTGAATGCTTCTCGTGTCACGAGAAGGGGCACTATAGCAATGTGTGCCCAAAGAAGGGAATCGAGTCGATGGTGTCCACGGCTCAAAAGAAGGTGGAACCGGCCAAGGTGAAGGGACGATCCTTTCAACTCACCCGAGAGGAGGCGAAGGAGGCACACGATGTGGTGTCAGGTACTCTATTCATTAACTCCTTGCCAACTCATATTTTGTTTGATTCGGGTTCTAATTATTCGTTTGTGTCCTATGAGTTCGGTTGTAAATTGAATGTGCCGTCCGAAATGTTAGATGAGGTTTATGAAATAGAAGTAGCCGACGGGAAAACGTCTATGGTTGAATGTATTTATAGAAATTGTGAACTAGAGATAGACGGTAGAAAGTTTAAGGTGGATTTGTTGCCCATGGGAATTAGGGCGTTTGATGTGGTTATTGGTATGGATTGGTTGGGTATGCACCAAGCCAAGATTTTGTGTGGGAAGAAAATTGTGTCGATTAGGACACGCGAGAACGAGAAAGTGTATGTATACGGGGAGAAACGACATCACATGCCTAATGTGATTACCGCTATTAAGGCGAGGAAAAGTATATCGAAAGGTTGTGCATCGTTTATTGCATATGTATTAGATGGCCGAAAAGAAAAGAAGACAATGGATAGTGTAAAAATTATTCGGGAATTCCCCGAGGTATTTCCCGATGACTTGCCCGGTTTACCACCGGAGAGACAAGTTGAATTTAAAATTGATTTAGTGCCGGGAACGACGCCGATTGCCCGTGCTCCCTATCGTTTAGCTCCCACCGAGATGCGGGAATTGATGACCCAATTGCAAGAATTGTTAGATAAGGGTTTTATCCGTCCGAGTTCGTCACCGTGGGGTGCACCGGTGTTATTTGTTAAAAAGAAAGACGGTTCGATGAGAATGTGTATCGACTACCGAGAGTTGAACAAGGTAACAATTAAGAATCGTTACCCGTTGCCGAGAATTGATGACTTATTTGACCAATTGCAAGGTGCTAGTTATTTCTCGAAGATCGATTTGAGGTCGGGTTATCACCAAGTTCGGGTGAAAGAAGGCGACACCGAGAAGACGGCTTTTCGTACACGTTATGGTCATTATGAATTTCTAGTGATGCCGTTTGGTCTTACAAACGCGCCGGCTATTTTTATGGATTTGATGAATCGGGTTTGTAAACCGTTCCTTGATAAGTTTTTGATCGTGTTTATTGACGACATTTTGATTTATTCAAAAACCGAAGAAGAACACGAAGGTCATTTGAGACTTGTGTTAGATGTGTTAAAACGGGAGAAGTTGTATGCTAAATTTTCCAAGTGTGAGTTTTGGTTGCGGGAAGTGCAATTCTTAGGTCACGTGGTCACGTGTGATGGTATTAAGGTTGATCCGTCCAAGATTGAAGCGGTGTCAAATTGGGAGCCCCCGAGGACTCCTACCGAGGTTAGAAGTTTTCTTGGATTAGCCGGTTATTACCGAAGATTTATACAAGATTTCTCGAGAATCGCGATTCCACTCACAAAGTTAACGAGAAAAAGTGAGAAGTTTGTGTGGGAGAAGAAGCAAGAAGAGGCGTTTAAGTTGTTAAAAGAAAAGTTATGTAACGCGCCGATCCTTACGTTACCGGATGGTATGGAAGACTTTGTGGTTTATAGTGATGCTTCAAATCAAGGGCTCGGTTGTGTGTTGATGCAAAGAGGAAAGGTGATCGCGTATGCCTCGCGACAATTGAAGAATGCGGAATTAAGGTACACGACACACGACTTGGAATTGGCGGCGATTATTTTTGCCTTGAAGTTGTGGAGGCATTATTTGTATGGTACTCGGTGTACGTTGTACACGGATCATAAGAGTTTGCAATATGTGTTTACACAAAAAGACCTTAATATGCGACAGAGAAGGTGGATCGAGTTGATTGCCGATTATGATTGTGAGATTGTGTATCACGCGGGTAAGGCGAACGTGGTGGCCGATGCCTTGAGCCGAAAGGTTTATGAAAACCCGAACCGAGGAATTTTAACACGTATAGAAGTCGTCTCGAGCATTATCGAAAGGATCAAGAATGCCCAACGGGAGGTTATGGGAAAAGACGAGTTAAGACAAGAACGGTTAGGTAAGAACCAACATTTCCTCGAAAATGCACAAGGGTTGAAGACCGTAGGCGGTCGTATTTGGGTTCCTAAGTTCGGTGGTATCCGAAAAGAGTTGTTGTATGATGTGCATAAATCGAAGTATTCGATTCACCCGGGAAGTACAAAGACGTACCAAGATATGAAACGGGTTTATTGGTGGCCCGGAATGAAGGCGAGGGTGGCCAAGTATATCTCTAAGTGTGCCACGTGTGCACAAGTGAAAGCCGAGCATCAAGTACCGTATGGGGTAGCTCAATCATTGGTTGTACCGGCCGGGAAGTGGGAAGATATAACTATGGATTTCATAGTAGGTTTACCGAAGACGAGTAGAGGTCACGATGCCATTTGGGTCATAGTTGACCGGTTGACCAAAAGTGCGTTATTTTTAGCAATTCGGGAAACATTGCCACTTGAGAAGTTGGCTAAGTTGTATGTTGATGAAGTGGTTCGACTCCACGGGGTTCCGTTATCGATTGTGTCCGATAGAGACGCGAGGTTTACCTCGAGATTTTGGCGATCTTTACAAGAAGAATTGGGTACAAAGTTGCGGTTGAGCACGGCTTATCACCCGCAAACCGACGGTCAAAGTGAAAGAACGATTCAAACGGTCGAAGATATGTTGAGATCGTGTGTGTTGGATTTCGGTGGTAAATGGGATGAACATTTACCGTTAGTCGAGTTCTCGTATAATAATAGCTATCACTCGACTATCAAGATGCCGCCTTATGAGGCGTTGTATGGTAGAAAATGTAGAACTCCATCTTGTTGGTTGGAAGCGGGAGAGACGAAACTCACGGGTCCCGAGATCGTGAGAGTGACAAATGAAAAGATTGGTATTATTCAAAACAACATGAAAGTCGCCCAAGATAGACAACGAAGTTATTCGGGTTTAAAGAAAAGACCATACGACTTGGATGTCGGTGATATGGTGATGTTGAAGGTGTCACCTTGGAAAGGTGTGATGCGGTTTGGTAAAAAGGGAAAGTTAAGTCCAAGGTATGTTGGACCGTTTAAAATATTGAAACGGGTCGGGCTTCAAGCTTTTAAGTTGGAACTTCCACCCGAACTTCAAGGTGTGCATGACACCTTTCACGTGAGTTATTTGAAGAAGTTTATCGGGGAAGTTGAAAATATTATTCCATTGCAAGAGTTGCGGGTTGACGGCCCGAACCGGTTGATTGAGGAGCCCGAGGCTATATTAGAAACGAAGACAAAGAAGCTTCGGAATAAAGAGATCGAGTTGGTGTTGGTCAAGTGGAAGCATTCACTTGGGCCGAATTTGACTTGGGAAGTTAAGGACGAGATTCGGAAAAGATACCCGGATTTCGTGAACTATGATGAGATTCCGAGGACGGAATCTTCTTAAGGGGTAGATAGTTGTAACGACCCGAATTTGTAAATAAATTAAATATGTAAAAATATGATAATTATGGATAAATCATATAAAATACGTGGGAATTGGTTTCGTGTCGTTTGGGCACCGTACGAGAAAGTTACGGGCGAAACCGGGTCGAGACAAGTTGGAAAAAGTGCAGCCTTGCTGCCATCAGGAGTTCGCGACGCGAACTATAAGTTCCCGATCGGGAACTTGCTCCAGGGAGTTTGGCCATGTGTCGCTATGTAGTTCGCGACTAGGTAACGATCGCTAAGTATGCGTGTAGAAGGAGAGTTCGCGACGCGAACTATGGTCGCGTCGTGAACTTGTGTCTGGCAGCATTAAAGTCGGGATTTGGCTCATTTATTGCCAAGT
Source organism: Calendula officinalis (assembly GCA_963853835.1). Classification (NCBI taxonomy): domain Eukaryota; kingdom Viridiplantae; phylum Streptophyta; class Magnoliopsida; order Asterales; family Asteraceae; genus Calendula; species Calendula officinalis. The sequence continues at coordinate 36,069,302 of OY970827.1, read as the reverse complement.
GAAACCCTAGTTTTTCTCTCTTCGAACTTGTGAACGATTTTGGGTGTCAAGCATCATTTGGAGTCGATTTCTTCATCAAATCTTGTGATTCTTCACTCCTAGTTGAAGATTTAAGGTATATCTTCAATCCTTTGTAGTTGTAGCTTTAGATCTATGGGTTTAGAAGCTTGGGGTTGAAACCCTAGTTCTTGGGTTATGGATTATGGTGATATAAATGGTGTATACACTTAATAGATGGTATATTAACAAGGAAAACAAGTGTATGATTATGATTTGTAAGAATCTTAAGGGTTGGTTAAACCTAGGGTTTGGTAATCACCATATTTGGGGGAAATGGATTGTTGGGTGTTATCTAGAGATAGATGAACACATTGTTAGTAGATTGTAATGTTGATCATATTGTGATAATTGTATTAGGCTTTTGGTGAAGTCTTGGAAAGTTGATTGGTTTGTGAAACAAGAGTTTTGGTGTCAAGAACACGGGTGGAGCATCTTTATTGCTAAGGTGAGTACGTGTGGAATTTACTGAGTACATAGCCCTGTTAAATATTTTCATTACTTGTGTTATGGTCTATTTGCTTAATTGTGTAGACTAGTAGTTGATAGTTAGTTATACCTATGATAGTATTGAACTAACTTGATGATGATGAAAGTGCTAGCAGAGAGCTAGATTTGCATAACCATAGGGTTATGATGAGATTGAGATGATGTGATGATACGGGCTACTCCCGATCATGAGTTGTGGATTGAGGGGCAGTTGGGCGTATTCCCATCGACTCTTCCACGTTAGTTATGCAATGTCACGGGATACTCCCGGTCATGAGGTGTGGAGTGAGGGGCAGTTGGGGTGAATTCCCATCGACTCATCCACGTTAGTTGTGATTGCTAGGTAAGCAAAGTTGTTAGAGTCACACTAAGGTGACTAGTCTGGATGGTTGGATATATATATATGTATATTGATCGGTTATATGAAATGTGACATTCATTTTTATTATCGGGTCTAAACCCATGTAGCTCACGAGACGTTTTTGTCTCACGTACTCCTTGTTTGTTTTGCTATGTACTCAGGTTCGGGATCGAAGGCTTAGGTTCGCACGGATAGAGTTGCGGGACCTAGAGTAGAAGAACTTTAGATTGGATTTATGCTTAGCTTTGGTTTTGATATATTTTGTAACACCGAAACTTTATACTCTGATTCATACCAAAGGTTTTTGTAAATCCATATTTTTGGGATAGTTCTTCTATTTATGAAAAATGTTTTATTTTGGGCAAATGTTTTGTGTTTAAAATTTGAGGTGTTACATTAACGGCTGAATTTAAACGGCGGGTGGACGGAAGGATAAAATCGCAGAATTTTGCATACCTTTGTGACAAAAAAACAGAAAAAATAAGTACAGGGATAAAAACGCAGAATCAGGCAAACCACAGAGACAAAAACTGTAATTTACTCTTTTTTTTAATACAACAACAGTAGTTTTTATGGTGTATTTTACTTGATTTATTATTATTTTGAAATTATTTTATATAATTGTAGTATACAGATTACGTAAATTTAAAGATTAAATAAATAATTATAGTTTATAAATTAAATAAATTTGTAACTAATCCAAACTATGTGTATGTTTTTCAAAAGACAATTATGAAAATAATTGTTCTAAGTTACCTAATTCTTTAACCATGTGCTGCAGGCCCAAATTCAGGTGGGCCACTTTTCGAGTTCTGACCCAAACACATTTGTGATACAATTCTTTTGCATAGGTTGTCTGGATGCCCTCCACCAAAGTCAAGTCTTCCTGCTTATAAAAAAAGTCAATTGAAACTATGCTCGAACTCAAATATTTCTTTAATGTTTAAGCTCGAGCTCGATATTGATCATGTAGTAATTTTATATATTTTTAGATAAACTAATATTCAAACTCGATGAGCTCATTTGTGAGTTTGAGCTCGATAAGCTCGACTTGAATTAACTCGGCCAAAAAAATGTTTACCAGCGTATATACAATGTACATATATGATAAGTTGGTAGAGCTTAATAGTTTATACATGAAGCCTAGGGTTCAAATCTCATGACTAACCTTTATTTAGTTTTTTAAAACACAAAACCGTTATGTAAATTGGCTCGTCCGAGCAAGTCGAGCTGAGTATTATATTTTTATGCTCAAGTCGTGAAACTCATCGAGCAGTAGTTATTGTTCAAGCTCGACTCAAACTCATATAATATCAAACCCGAACTTCAGTTAAATGAGCTCGAATTTTGGGTTGCAGCTGTGATTTATAAGTGAGATTTTTATATTCTGTGAAAATTCTTTTGAAAAATTTCAAGTTGAACACATTGTGTATTTTTTGAAGTTTGTATAAAACGAACTTATATGTTGGGCCGAAATTGAATTCATTGCAGTCTTAAGAGCAAACTTAACAAGCACAAGTTAAACATGCTACACTTTTATGCAACAAAAACTCAAGACTTGTATATGTAACACATCCCCTTTTTTCTACAATTTACAACTTTACACTATAATCACTTTTCTACAAAAAAAATGCACAAATCTTCTAATCTACAACAATAAAATCAATCTCTTTTCTCTACCCTTCAATGGGTCGCTTGCCATACGGATCCGATACCGAAGAACTTGACCCACGATGATTATGACGAGTATTTGAAGTTGAACCCACAAAGGCCCACGTGTTAGCACCACCACCACCGGCGGCAGTGGTGGTGGTGGTGCTGGTGGCCGATCTAGTGGACCGAGAATCGGTCCCACTTGAAATTCCGGTTGAAGAAGATGAACTAGAAGTGGGTCTATGTGGTTTTCTTTTTGTACCATGGTATCCGGGCCTTGTTGGTTGGTCTAGTGCACCCGATTTCTTGGATAACATCCCCACCACTTGACGCATGGTGGGCCGTAGCTTTGGGTCAGATTGGGTGCATAGTAACCCGATCTGTATACAAGTTGCCACCTCATCAGGCTCTGCTGACGTGGCAAGCGTTGAGTCCATGATTTCCGAGCTTTTGCCTTTCTCGTATAGCTTAAATGCCTACAAAAGATTTCGGTTTTAGGCTATAGTTTCCAGTACATGTTAAAAATAGACGAATTCTTACCCAATCAAGTAGATTTTGGCAGTCGGGATCAAGATTAAATGTGGAATTCTTTTGACCACTAATGAGCTCTAAAACCACTACACCATAACTATATACATCCGCTTTCACCGATAAATTACCGTGCATTACATACTCTGGCGCCAAATATCCACTGTGTTTGCCAAAACCGAAAAAAGAAATCCATAACTTTTTTCCACAAATATCGGTTTAAAGAAAAAATAATTGATTCGTACATAGCAACTTTTTTATCCATATAGAACAATTTCATGTCAAATGACAATTATGTCATTTCTTTCCTTTTAATGGGAGGGGTGAAATGCAAAGTGTGATAAAAGGAAAAGAAAGACATAATTGTCCTTTGACATGAAATTATATTATATGGATAAAAATTGATCTGTACGAATCAGGTGTTTGAAGAAAATAAAAATTGAATGTGTGAGAACATGACATACTTGGTACCGGCTACACGCGTATTGACATGAGTTTTATCTTCGGGGTAGAGGCGTGCCATGCCAAAATCGGCAATTTTGGGTCTCCATCTTTTGTCTAACAAAATATTGCTTGCTTTTATATCTCTATGAATTATGCGATCGTGTGAGTCTTCATGAAGGTAAAGCAAACCTTGTGCCACACCAACAATTATTGAATATCTTTTCTTCCAATCAAGTACATCTCGTTTTTCAGATTCTAACACAATAATGTAAAACAAAATAAATCCGTTTAGTTACTAACAAAATAGTTAATAAAGTAAATAAAATGAGGGATAACATACTGAAAAGAAGCTTGTCAAGACTCTCGTGAGCTACATATTCGTACACCAAAACTTTCTCAGGGAATGCACAATAACCCAACAAACTCACAACGTTACGATGTTGTACGCACGCCAATAATTTGGCTTCATTTGTAAATTCCCTTTTTCCTTGTTTTGAGGTTTGTGAAAGCTTCTTCACAGCAATCTCCCTACCGTCATCCAACTTCCCCTACATTTCAATAATCAAAGATTAAATCATCATCAAAAAAATCTTGATGTTAGATTTGAAATTGGATAATGAAAAACCCAATTCGCTACAATTATTTAAGATTGATCATCACCAATAAAGTTTTAGATCTAAAAAATAATCAATTGAAATTGGATCAATAAGAACCCAATTTTCTACAATAATTAAAGATTGCAGTAACAATTCATCCAATTAAAATTGGATCACTAAAAACCGAATTCACTACAATAGTTAAAGATTGCAATAACAGATTATAGAGAGAAGGATCAAACCTTGAAAACAGGGCCAAATCCCCCTTGGCCAAGCTTATTTTCGAAATTATTTGTAGCGGAAATTAAGGATTGAAATGTAAAAATCTTCTGTTCTTGAGGAGCAGCAATATTTACCGATTCTTTATCTAAACCCACAAAAATTATCACATGAATACACGAATTAATCAAAAACCCATCATCAAAAACACATAAAAATGCAAACTTTAATGCAATTTTCAAACGGGTATTCAAGATTCTTACCTTTGCGATTAGGGTGACAGGTTTTGATGAGCTCGCTAAACAAATTCTTGAAATTGACCATGATGTTTACTAACTAGAACACTCCATGAATTAAGAAGCTAATAATCGAAAATGATTTGTGAAAGCGTATGATCGATCTGATATTAGAGACGTGCTCTTACTACCCATTTAAATTGGGGATTGACTTCCAACAATGCCAGCTACCACAGTCCACAGAGATAGAATGTTAAAAGAATTGACAATTGAAGATGATCGAAACAAAAGGCTTTGACCTGCAAGACTTTTTCAACTTTTTTACACCATATTGCACTCTTTATTGATTATTTATCGATAATAAAAGTCAATTTTTATACTTCCACCGTTATAAAATAGCTGATAAACTTTCTATTTTAAATAAGTGATACATTTTGAAAAAACTTATTATATTTGGTGAAAGGTAATGGAGCACATGCCCACTAACTATCTCCTTTAATATAGTGAAAAGACACATTTACCCTTACTTTTACTTTTAAATATCATTAAATTCACTTTAATCAATATACACATCCTCCGTATCGAAATAAGTGAATCACTTTCCTTTTTAGGGTGTATCAAAATAAGTGAATCACTTTAATAATTTACCTTATTTGCTAAGTTTTTATATTTAAAATTACATGTTTACCCTTACTTATCCCTCTTTAAACATCATTAAAGGTGTGGGACCCATCCATTTTTGTCATCTTCCTATATTAGACTTTTCATCATTTAGAAAAAGCAACAATATAGTAAAAGGTGTGGGGTCCATCCATACTAATTACCCCCATTTAATTTTACTAATCACTTACGAAGTATTACCTTATCTTGCCTCAAAAAACGTAAACTTCAAAGTGATTCACTTATTTTGATACCGATGAAGTATGTGATCCTATCATCGACTAACTATCAAATTTAATCTAATTAACTTTTATTATCATATTTTGCCTTAAAAATTGTGAAATTTAAAATGTATCACTTATTTTGAAACGGGTGTAACATAAGAGAATGAGAAAGTGAATTTGTTGCAATTATATGGAAATCCCTATTTTTTTTTTTTATGAACTTTGTAAATGGTTTATTTAACTTGTGTCCTAATGTGACTAAGATACTTCTTGAAAACATAAGTATTAATTGATTTTAAATTATATATTTTTACCAGCCTGTATATTTTCTCATATGTAATTAATATACAATTTAGAAAAACTCAATGTAATATAAACTAACATGTATTTTTAGGGTATAAGTTAAAATGACTCATAGTAAATAATATACGTGATGCGCACTAATTTGTTCCCTAATGCGAATATCAAATTAAATACATGGGTGTTTTTGAGAAGGTGCAGGAGGTGCCGTCGTACATGACTCATACTTTAGAGGGACCCATATTTTATATTCATATTATATATAATCTTAAAGTTTTAAGCCAACTTAATAACTTAATAAAAAAACTTAAAAAATTGAACTTTTTATATATAACTTATATATTTAGGGGCGCTTCTTTCATCTATTTATACAGGATCTTCATAATTTCGTCCCTGATCAAATATAGTAGGGATTCTCACCACTCGTAAATGATGGACAAAAAAACCACACCATGTGTTGAGGCTTATAAGAATTGACACAGCTATAGAGATATTGATTATATCAACAAATTTAACGGCTAATACAGTAATGTACATTACTTAAATTACATCATTTTTGTCCATGATAAAAATTAAACCCACAAGTTTATAAAACATCTAAATACTGGAGTATATATCAATCGGCTTATAGCCCTTTTGTGACATCTACAAAAGTTCAAACATCACACTTTACAATAATCAAGTAATCAACAGTATCATTCATATTGATGTTGACAAATAATAAAATACGTGTTTTGCCCTTTAAAAAATAAAAATAAAATACGTGTTTATAAATATAAAAACTAATGGAACCCATCAGAAGACTCTATCAAACATACCCATTCTAGCGATGTTAATTATATAATTTAAGATTTTTCATTAGAAAAAGTTAAAGTATATTTCATAAAAATCAAACATCTTCATAATTATTAAATTACATATGCCTCTTTACAACATTTACTTACAAAAATATATATTAATTCAACAAATATTTTAAAATGATAATAACGGGTTAATAACCGTGAAATCACTAAACTATAAACTTGTCGTGTTTTCATCTCAAAGACTTTTTATTCTTCGTAATTGTATACGTTAACTTCTTTTGGGTTAATTTCTGCAGTTATTTTTTTGTTCCACTACTAAAAAAAGTTTAGGTAATACAACACTACAAAAAATATAAACATAAAGCTACTTAATCAATAAAATGATGAGAGCTTGTTAGTCAAAGTAATGAAAATTTAAAGGTTAAACAATATTAAACTGTTAAATAAACGAAAACTTCGAATCAATATCTGACTTTTGGCATGCAAAGTCCATTGTACCCACTTTTTGCAAAGCACTTAAACCGGTGCAAATGTGCACGTCGGTATTCCTTTGATTCCGTCGGTTTCATCCAATAGTTGGCACTATATATGCCTTCGTTTGGAGATAGAAGGTAAATTCTTTCTGTTATCTGAAGTGAAGAGACGAGGGTGAAGTGACATCCAATGCTTATTTTAACAGGGTATTAGTATCTTATGCATATATATTTTATAAGTTGTGGGCCCAAAAAACTGAAGAGAATGTTCATTGTTGGCATAAGTATGTGAGTTGACGTGTCAGCTGGCGTGACGCTGATGTGAAAAAAATTAAAGGTATTAGTTGATTTCAGAGTTGTCACCGGTCTTAGCCATTATTATATCTAAGCTTATGTTTGACCAAGACATACCAAAGTGATGCACAAAGTAAAGCGGCACAAAGCGTATAAAGTATAAACAGTTCAACAACGACTTCCTATTTACATAAATAACTAATTTCATGTGACTTGATTAAGAAATGAAAACAAATAAGAAAACGAAAATCTTGAAAAAAACCGGAGTTACAAAATTTTATTTTATTTATTGTCATTATAATTTCAACGACAAAGTAGTTATGGGAGTTTATAGACCTTGACAATCCCTTGTCCTTGTGGGCCTGATTCACACAGGCCATTTGCAATAATGCCCGACCCACCAAGATCTTTTCTTGTGTTTTGTAACTCATCGTGGTTTGAAAAGTAGGTGACCAAATCTCGTATCTTTTCTACACGTTTCCCATTGATCCATGTTTGTATCGACTATGTTTCTCAGCAATTTCCCAAAATGTACATGCATGTATGGGTAAACTATACATGGCCACATGGGGCTGAAGTTTGTATACCAATATACCATCGTTACATTATCATTATGATTAAAGGTGTGATGTGCTGTAAACATGCAGGCCTTAAAAGTTAAACCTTAGGAGTCATGATTAGACATTATCTTTTTCTAAAATGTGATCTAAGACGATCATTTATTATACTTCCTCCGATTTAAAATAAGTGATACACTTTCCTTTTTTGGGTGATTCAAAATAAGTGATACACTTTGAAAAATTTCCTTATTTGGCAAATAAAATGGGACCCACACCCACTAATTATCTACTTTAACAAAGTGAAATGACCCTTTTACCCTTACTTTTTACTTTTAAACATCATTAACCTTACTTTATTCAAAAGGTGTGGGACCCATTCCCCACTAACCATCCAATTAATCTAATTTAACCATCATTATAATCTTTTGCCTCAAAAACCGTGAAACCCCAAGTGTATCACTTATTTTGAATCGGAGGAAGTATAATTTATATATGTATTATATCAAGTTTACAAAAACTTATGGATCTAATAATTTATATGATAATTCATATGTGAAGCTCATAAAAATATTACATCTAAATTTATAATTATTTATGTCATCATTTTAAATTTTATAACGCGCCACAAAAAAACTCGCGATAAGACGCGTCTTATGCTACATTTAAGTGTTTTATCTCATGTCACACCTAATACCACTGTCATGGGATATATCATAACGGCGGAGTCGTATCTCGCTCCTTGGCGCCCCAATGACACGTTTTTTAGAAGTAAATTTTTTTTAAATGGTGCACGTATAATACCATTTATGCACCTTAACATATGTGTATGGAGCACATATTAGAAAAAAAATCATAATAATAACACCAATTAACTTCTTTGTTACTCATAAGATCTGATTTTTAACCAGTTGTGTAGATCAACTGGCCACCAAGGAAATCGTTGGGGGTTTTTTCTTTACAAAGTCTCAGGTTCGAGTCTTGTTGAAGGATTTTCCTCAGGTGAATAAGGTGGTGGGGTTTATTCTCCTTATGTGGAGGATTCAAGGGAACACATAATGCCCTTTTGAATATCATTATCCAACTCGAACCACTAACTAATTGCCATTAAATAACAAAATAAGATCTGATTTGACCAAGGCTTGCCAAAAATTGCAAGTTGACTTGTTGTACGTTGATACATTCAAACACTTACAAGAATCATAGCTGAATGAATGAATCTGAATATTTGATAACAACAAATTTCATTTTATGAATAATTATATTCGCATATGATCTTGTTCAAAAAAGAAGTTGAGTAACGTATATGGACTTCAAGCGTTTTAATTAAAATAATGCAATTTTATTCTGATTTAGTGATTTACAAGCAAGCATAGATATAAAACAATCATATAATCAAGCTTAGATATAAAACAATTATATAATCGCGAACGCGTTACGAATGGTTATTGTTATATTCTTGTTAACATGTCATGTGCATGTTAAATGACTATTATGACCTTATGACTGAACCTTAACATACTTATATAAATATTTGTACGATATTGATAGAATTTTTTTTTTTTTCCATCTAATCTAATATAATACGATATATGTTTATTATTTATTGCATACGATAAATTTTATTAAGATTTGTATTCAATTATAAGAGGTTATGTGAGGCTGATGTGTCAAAATTGAAGAAGCAAGGAAAATATAATGTTGTCATGGTTGTGTCACTTTTATTATCACTACGGAAAAGTGATGTGTCAGTGATGTACCGAAATTGAATAGGTAGGGAAGAGAGGGCAGTTGGAAATATCTTACTCTAAGGCTATTAGGTATGGGTATCATACCCCACATCATTTTTTCCTATCACATCATCTGACATCTCAGCAACCACATCAACCCCACACGCCACACCACATCATCTCTAGGAAATACCCACCACACTACACCACACCATTTTAATTTTCATCTCATCATTTCATTTCCATTTACTTTTTAAAACTTATACGAACATTTTGTTGAACCACTAGCCAATTATTTTTCGTTCAGCTAGCCCAAAAAAGAATTTTGCTTTCTTAAAACACAATCCGGTAACTCTTTGCTAGTAGGCTAGCCCAAAAAAGAAAAAGCCCATATTTGCTTTTTAAATGGCCCAAAACATAACCCTAGGTTTTATAACAAAACGCAGTAAACGTAAGATAAGAAGCAGTCATGGTTTTTCCGGCGTTGACCATCCTAAGCATTATGGTTATGTCCATTTTCCAAACTTTTTAGAACGAAAATTAGTTGCTTAATCACGACTTACTATAGTTGTTACTAATTTATAATGATATTGATTATTGAGCTAAGATATCTTTATACACCATTTTACTGTATAAGTGAAACGGCCGAAGCCTAATTTATAATCTTAAACATGAGCTAGGCCGAAGTGGCAGAGCCACTCAAAGGCCAACAATTGATATTCGATTCAAGACTAGTTTAGTTAGCCCAAACTTCACCATTTTCCGACAAATAATAAAGCAATATTAAAGTATACTGAACCATGAAAAGAATAGAAAATATATATTGAAGCAAAGTTGGCTCGACAACTTTTTGTTGGTTATATCTCATCTCACATTATGTTAGAGAATATAAAATGTATAAATTAATAATAATACAAATTAAAAATGCCAAACATAATGTAAAAGATAACAATAATTTTAAAAAAGAAAATATATAGCAAGCTAAAAAGTAAAAGAAAGACAAAAATGTTTATGCTATATTAAATTTAAAACTAAAATAATACCCCTTCCATCCCAATAATCAATATCATTATATCCTTAGTGAATAAAAATATTGATGAATATGTTTTAAATTTAAAATTAATTAAGTATTTTTCAATTTTTTGGTATAATTGTATATATATAATTAAAATTTATACGAAGTATATAAAATTGTCGGATTAAATCACGCCTTAAAAAACGTCATAACTCATATGTCTTGAGACTTGATGGTACCGCGGCGTCTTACGTTTTTCTATAAACTTGGTATTAATCTAATCGATGTAAGAGCTCCACTTTATTTGACTCGATTATATGTACAGGAAATATGTGAGTATACATTTACACAAATAGTATAATTGTATATGACACAAGCTTAAAAACACTATTTTAATAGTAGTTGACTTTGACTCAAAAGTTTACTGGAGCGGTTTAATCTTGAATGGCTTAAACAAGGATTGTAACGGAGTAATCTCTACTATATTATAAAGTATTTACCCATTCCATATTTAGCAAGGCTGAAAATTCAGCCAACACACTTGCTAATTACGGAAACTATTACTTTAAGTAAAAAAACATACTCAAGACAGGTTTCGAACGTGGGACCTTCAAGATGTAATCAAATGCCCAAACCAACTGATCTGTGTTTTTAATCTGTTTATCTAGGATGCCTTTACTTATTAAAGATGAAAGAAGTGGGTGACCGCTTGTATCCTTACCTGCCTCGATTCCTTCAACTCCTCTCCCCTGTTATCAAGCCTCCTCCTCGATTCTGAAAACGACTCCTCGGTCTCTTCAACCATGCGTGTTCAAAACCCTCCTCGGTTCCTTAAAGCTTGCACATAATTTCACCCTATAAATTCACCGCATTGGACGAACAGCTTTATCTCAAAGCCATGATCTTCTTCACTCTCTGCTTTCAAAGGCACGTTGTTAAATTCTTGTTAATTATATGATTTTGAGAAATTAATTGGGTATGAACACCTTATGGATCCAATTAATATGTTTCATGTAGTTATCTTTTATTCTACCCGTTTGAAATCTTTTTACATGAACCAATTCTTAATATGACATTTACCTTTGACATAATTTAGTGATTTTTATATTTGTTTTATTTTATTTTATTGTAGGTAACAATTGAACATCCTTGTTGGCAGTTGGTTCTCACCCCATCTCAAGTTGATTTAACGAAGATTCAAGGGGCTGTGATTTTATGTTTTATGTTCCAAGTATATAGACTTTTTTATAATTTTTAGTTACGTATTTATCTTTCTTAATTTTCCTAATTAAGCTGCATTATAGATTTCATTTTCACATGTATTTGGTGCTATGTTGGTTACACATTTCTGCATAATTAGGGTTTTTCTTAACATTCTCCATCCAAATTATGTAAAAGTTTAAGTTTTAGCATCTGATACTTTTAAGTTGGATTGAAGTTCAGCAATTCAAATGATCTATAATTTGTGTTATCATCATCTATATTGTTTAAGTTTGTACGTTTGATAGCTGCTCTGTTGTTGAGATATGATATGTGGTTATAATTGAGCTTTGGCGTTAAATTGTAGATTTAAGGTTTTAGTTGTTATCTAATTGACAAATTAAACATATAATATGCTTCTACAGTTAAGATATCCATCAATGCTTATTCGTTTAAGCTTTCATGATTTTGCATTAGATTGGGTAGCAATTTGGCAGGCATGTGATGTCGATCCATTGTATTATGCATTTTGTCATTTTAGCTGACAAAACATGCAATTCCCGTGGGCAGTGGTTGGTATTTCTTGAGTTATGTTTCCTTAGCTCGTTTTAGTTGTTTGTTTATGAACTTATTGAAATGAGTTTATTGGCTTGAATGATACGTAAGGTCAAATTGATTAGCCCAAAATGAACCATGCCTGGTTAGAAATTAGTTAAAAGAAAGGATCTTTGATAGGTAATTTACTGGTTAGCTTATTTCCACCTTAGATTGACCACATAACCAACTTCACCTTTTAGTTAATCTCAAAATGAGTGACCAAAGGTGCATTTGCAGGCTTCGTTTTATAGCACCGAAGCATGTACGTAGTAAGTTAGGAATGAAAGTTCTAAGTTTTGAAATTAGAACTGAATATGCCTTTTTGGACATTAATGAGTCGGTAAAGGGTTGTGATGTTATCTTTTTTCTTTTGCTTGCTTTATTAATAATAATCAGTTATATTACTTTATACAGGCACTTGATGTGGTTTGCGATTTTGAGCCCAAAATTCTCTGCTTTGTACATTGAGTGTCAAGATTGATATACTTGTGTAATCAAACCAACTATAATTATGTATGACATAAAACTGTAATACTTGTTTGCATAAAGTTGATGTATACTTAACTATTAAAGAGTTTCTACAATGGTTGCCTTGATGCATGTTGATATTGTCTTCAACTTTTGTAGGATACATTCCTTTAGCTACTACAATCTCACATTTTTTAATGGGAATTTCATTGCGTACTACAATCTTGCATCCAACAATTAGAGTAGAGCTATGAGAATTTTTACTTGGTTGTTTGGATACGTGTTATATATGTCCTTACATTTACTCGTAATAATAATTGATACTCTGAACATTTACACGACTTTGTATGCATATTATCTGATGAATGAAATATTTATGGGTAAGATAAAAATTTGACTTATTTTTTTGTCGGTTAACCATTTGATGAAACTAACGTATGGAAAGATATTCAATACTGTTGAGGAAATTGATGATGGTGATCGATCAATCGAGTTGTGTTTCTTTCATAAATCTAATAATTATGCTATCAATTTCGAAGATAAAATTTTAGTTTGTTTGACCTTGAAAGTCAAACTGTAGTAACAAGGTAACCGGAAGTTATCAACCAGGTTTCATATTTGAAGTACATGAAGAAGGCAAATTTATTTCTAAGTTCTATAGCCAAAATCCACTTACCCCCAATCAAATGTTGTTCGGGTACCTCTTTTAAAATGTCTTTTGATGCAAGCTGTAAAGTAACATTATTTTTTCCCCATGTAACCGAACGATATTTGCTCGCCGCAAAACATAGTTTCAGGGTACCCGCCGCCGCATTGCGCGGGTACCTGCTAGTTTTATAATAAAATTTTACATTGTAATGATAAAAGTAGTTTACATTGTAATGATTAAAGTAGTTTACGTCGACAATAGGCTAATATAAAATTAAAAATTTTCATTAAATATTTAAAATTTTAATTGAAAAAATGTTTCAAATGTAGTTGGAACTATTTTTCGCTATGAACTCTTATTCTTCGTTTCTTCTAGTGACAAATTATTTTTGAGAAAAAAATAATGACGTTAAAACTATAAGTTGTAAAATATTATGGTTAAAAACATGATTGCTGAAAAATAAATTCATATTTTGTAAAAATTGTATGTTTTTTTGTCGCAATTTAGAGTTCAGGGTTTGTTTTATAATTTTTGAAAACTTCAACTCAAACCCATAAAATAAAAAAATTGAAGAAAATATATAGCAAGCTACTATACCTGGCTATCTTTTAAGAAAAAAGTTGTATTGTTTTCTCTTTCCTAACAACCACCGCTAAGGAATACATTTCTGTTTTTATCTTAAGTTCTATCACATAACTTCAGCGCATGTTAGCAGATAAAACTACTGTTCATATTGCCATATAGCACTATAATAAATGTACATATGAAGAATAAATACACAATTAATTTTGAAGAAAAAAATATCAATAGGATCCCAATTCCCAAGTAGCTATAAAATTGAGTCAACTGAATATTACACTACCTCTAATCATGTTTGAGCGTATAATCTTTGATCGACGGGACACATTTGGTACTGCTGACAAAATTTATAAATGAGATAAATCATTACACACATAAAATTTAACTCTAAACAAAATACTCATTTTACGTACTTACAAATTACACTTGAAGTGGTCAAGAATAGGGCCCCTTCCCTTTCTTACTACTCCAAAACAAATTAAATAAAAAAAAACTAGTAAAAAAGTAAAAATCAACATGCAAGAAATCCTACACCTAACTCCCTACAAAGAGACAAACACATGAATCACCTTTTCACCTTTTCCCCTTAAAAGGTTGAGATGAAATTGCACCTAACCCACAAGAAAAAAATGGGGGGCTTTCTAACATTTTTTTTCTTTTTTCATAACAGAATGATTAAATTCAGAATAATAATGCTTTATAACATATACATAAAGGTTGTGTATTATTCTGAATTTTTCTGCTTTAGTTTTTAAAAATAGGTTACTTTGAAAACAAAATAATGAAAATGGAAAAATCAAACATAGAAAAGAACAAAAGTATGGTATTTACTGCTTTAGCCTTCCCAATATGACCATTTCGTTCCAATGGATGGACACTTAACTTCTTTAAGCCAAGACCCCATTTTCACCTATAAAATGTGCCAAAGATGAAAAACAAAATTGGACTTACAAAAACGTATGATATTTACTCCGGAATCGAGAATTTTCATCTTTCACCAATTGACTCGTTAGAGGCAATATACATGTATTAGATGAAAATTTTAATACCCGTTTGTTTAAAATAACTATAAAAAAAAATGATATATTGTTTTACCATAAAGAGAGTCTTGTAGACGATCATTCTAGAGTTCCATCGGTGAAATTCTTTGCTCGAAGATCCACGTTTCTAAGATCACGTAAATGTTGCAAGATTTCTTGAAGAAGTTCCATTCCTTTGTCGCCTTTTTTTTAACGATCCAATGCAATGTTTGAGAAACTCTCTATCGGCTTCTAGGGCTTGTAACCTCACATAAAGTTGATCAACTTCTTCTTCAATGTCTATTCTCTTCTTTTGTAACTCAAATAATGTGACGGCCATGTTTTCCATCTTGTCGGGATGAAAACCGTTTCCATGCCCGTTTGAACAATGTATCTCGTGTGCTTCCTTCGGGAACCCGTTTATGATGTCGTTGACTTCTTGACCATCATAATTGTAATTCCCATTTAGATGTTTCCCATTCTCTTCAAAGTAATCTTCTACATGCCTTAAATCGCCAAGGTGTCGATCTTCTTCGTCACTCAAAGTGAAAAGTTTCTCCTCTAACACCTTAAGTTGTTCAAGAATCGACAACCTCTCATCCTCAAAGTCCACAAACGACGAATCAAGATCCAACATCGAGTCAACGGGCGTATTACGATGTTGACTTTCTTGACTCAAATCGACCGAAATCCCATCGCCATCCTCGGAATTACTACATGAAGCCGAACACGTGCCACTTTTCACACTACTTGCCAAAAACCTCATTCGCTCCTTCGTCTCATATTCCAACACTTTCTTTCTATACAATTCCAATTCTTTTTCCTTCTTTATCATAAGATCATTCAAAAGTTGTAAAGCTTCTTGATCATATTCGGATTGTTCTTCCATCATTCGTTGATAATGCAATGCTTCCATTTGCATGGCGGCTTTTTCTTCTTGAAGACGGTTTATCATCGCCATTGTCTCACTAGCCGCCACCGCAGAAGCACTTCTCTCTTCTTCTAATTCAATACACAACGCTTGTAACGACTTCCTTTCGGCTCTTAAAGCCGATTTAAGTTTCTCGGTTGTGTTGATTGGATCTCCACCGTCCATTTCACTTCCATCAAAAGATTCATCCACCATTGATTCGTTTCTTTCAATCATTATCATTGTGTTGTCTATTTGATTCGAGTTTGTTATTTCCCCTGTTTTTTCATCTTCGCGGGCTTCTTCTAAACCTAGTACAAACAAAAAGACAACAATATGGTATCAGATTCTTGAAATTTGAACACTTACACACATACACACACTAAAATAGCATTTATATATTACCACATTCAAGAGTGAAATCCAAATCATGAGAACTTATTGAAGGTTCTTCATGTGTTGAAGAATACAAGGTGAAATTATCTTGAGCTTTAATCTCATCACATGAATCCAAGACTGGAATCTCTGTTCCAATTGAAACCTCTGCTTCTTCATTGTCTGTATAAATACAATTCATTTAACAAAATTGAGCTTAAAATATGATATTAATACATTAAAAAAGTTAAGGTTCAAATACAAATACAAATGAAATTCTTGCCTGATTCATTCTGCTCTGTTTCTTGATGTTCATCGGTATCCAATGGAGTTTGAGTTGGTTCAGACATTTCAGGATTTTCATCAGAAAAAGTACTTAAATTTGCATGAAAAACAAGAGAATTCTCAGTCTCTTCAAATTCCATTGAATCAAGTTCTGCAAATTTGGACGATTCCTCTGTTTTTTCAATTTCAGAAATCAATTCCCCTGCATTTTGAAGAACAGAAACTGATTCTCCTGTCTCGTTTATCAACTCTTCAATTACTGTTTCAGTTTTAGATTCTGACATAACTTGAGCTTTCTGGAAATCCCCAAATTCTTGATCTTCATCAACCACTGAATTTTTTATAGTTTCTTCTGTAATCGGGTCGATTGATTCGATTGGGACCAATCGATTACCATTATAATCCAAGAAGAATTCAAGATCTTGAGGTGGTTTTTCTGAATTTAATTTTAAATTTGGATTTAGTTCTTCCATTTTTTCAAATTGAATCAAATCCTCCTTAACTGAATGAACCTCTGTTTCATCCATTTCTTTCCCTTGAACTTTTTCTCCAAAATTTTCATTTTCAAAATCGGATCCGATTAAATCAATAATCGAATTTGCATTTTTCGAAAACCCCAAAAAATCCCATGAAGGATTAATCACAAAATAAGAAGAATCATCAAAACTTTTCCTTTCAAAATCAACACCACAACAAGAACACTTCAAACAAACATCATCTTCCACAAAATCAATCTCTTTCACCTTCGAAAACACAAAATTCTTTGACTTTTCACTAAACCCAGAAGAACAATCGTCACACATATCATGGGATTCTGCTAACTTTTGATGTTTTGAACAAAACCCCAATTGTGAAATCTCTTTAGAATGAAGCTCACATAAGAGATCTCTATGTGAATACTTGGCATGGGGTTCGAAGAAGTGATCGAGACGAACACACCACAAACAGGGGGGTTTTAGCCCAAAGAATCGAGCGAATTTGATGATGAAATACGAGAAAATTGAGTTTAAAAGGAGGAGAATTATGAGTGTCCATTCAAGAATTGCATAAATAAGAACAAGAGTGATCTTGTTTGTGTTGTTATTCACCATTGTTGCAAATTTGTTTGCAGCCATGGTGTTTAATGCTCTGTTTTTGGTGTGTGCATTTACACACACAAAGATCACAAAGAAAAAGAGAGAGGAGGATGTTTTTGACCGAGGGTTTTCAGCAAAGTTTTTGGTAAAGAATTTATTAAATTACATAATTAGGTTAAAAGATTAACGGGAAGTGCTGGAGTGTTCTTTAATTTTTCAAGTTAATTGCTGTTTTCTGTGGAAAAGCTTTGTATTTAATAAAAACAAATAAAAAGAACTGTGCATTTTCTAATTGTTTGGTTAGTACGTAGTAGTATTTTTGAATAAAAACAAAACTAATTTCTCGACACATTTTGTTTTTAATGGAAAATAAATTGCATTATTTAATAAAGACAAATTGGAATTCGGTACTAAATTATATCATTAACAAAATGAAATTTAAATAAATACCACTATTTGTAATGATGCGATCGATTAGTGATTAGTTGCTAAATAAATAAAGGGTTTTGTTAATGACAGCCCTTACTGTCATTAAGAGATGGTTACGTGCATAAATCGTTTGTACTTTAAGTATTGGAGGTTGATTCCTAAAATGCAGGGGGTGGTTATTGATTATTGTACAAGTTTTTGATGTATGTCTTGACGTCTTAGTGACATCCCTTAGGGCTGTCATTAGCATTTTCCATAAATAAATAGAAAATTGCTAGATTTTCTTCAAGTTGTTGTTACTTGTTAGTTTGTCGACCAATTTATTAGCACAATCGTTATCTATTACTTCCTTTGCCATACACCATTGACAAAACAAAACAAAAGAATTATGAATTGAGCTGTAATTTAGTTGGGTTTTGATAATGACAGCCCTTAAGGCTGTCAGACATGCATTAAATACTTGTATTTTAATCTTCAACCGACTCCTGAATTTCAGGAACTACTCCATTGTACAACATTTTATGCACTTAGTGACAGCCCTTAGGGCTGTCATTATCAAAACCCAATTTAGTTAGTTAATATTAACCATATTCAAAATTACTATAGATTGTCTTTTGTATTCAAACTTTATTAATTATACATTGACATTTTTTTGTCATTAAAAACTTTAATTCCTTATATATATCATCTAATTATGTTTTTTACAATAATAATGACTTGAAAATGGTAAAATAGTTAAAATTCTATTATTAACATTACTTATTGAGTATGTAAAACAAATTAGAGCATTAATTTATCCAAATAGATATTTAACCAGACAACTTAATGATTAAAATTACAAGCAATTTGTATCTTCGGTTGGATTTTTGAGGTAGGAATATAGTTAAACCCTAACTAAGGTGTTGTTTGTTTTTTGACAAAAGGTCTTCCTGAAGTCTTTTGTCTTCGCGGCGCAGACCACGCGCAGAAAAAAGTTTGCGCAGATGTTTGTTTTTTGGAAGCCCGCAGACCTTATATTGTCTGCCTAAGGTCTTCCCCAGGAAGACTTGGGCATTAGCTTCTTGGGTCTTCCAAACTTAAAAAATAAAAACATCTCCAAACTTAATTAATATAATTGTTATATTAATATATATATTATTATTATGTTAATATATAATATTATTATATTAATTAGTATATTTATTATTATATTAATTAATATTATTATTATATATTAATTGATTTTATTATTATATTAATATATATTATTATTATGTTAATATATAATATTATTATATTAATTAATATTATTATTATATTAATTAATATTATTATTATATATTAATTAATATTATTATTATATTAATATATAATATTATTATATTATTAGATAATAAGATATATTATTAAATTTAAATTATAAATATTATTATATTTAAATTATATATTATTTAAATTAAATTATAAATATTATTATATTTAAATATATTTAAATTATATATTATTATATTTAAATTTCAGTTTATTTAAGCAGTCTGCAGATGTTAAAAAATAAACAACACTTTTCTTGCAGACTGCAGACGTTTGGTCCATCTCAGAAGCTGCAGCAGCTGGCAGATGTGGTCCGCAGACAGCAGATCTTTTTGCTCTGAAAAAACAAACAGCACCTAAACCTTGCAATTTGAGATGATTCCTTGGTAATTTTGTTGATGGGCATCAAATGGAGGGACCAAGAAGGAACACAAAATAAGTATAGGTGGACCACATACAAAGTAAGGTTAGGTTCCACCATGGATGGCATATGTTGGACCTAATCATGGTTGTCCATCTTTTCCTTTTCTATTTTTGGTCAATAATCACCATGGTGTGCCAATACTCTTTCTTCATTTTCATTCTAAAATTACCTTCATACCCTTTTAATTCATTATTTCTACTTATTCTTTAGGAAGAAAAATTATTATTGTTTCTCTATTCTTTAATCTTGCAATTAATAGGAGATTTAGAATACTATAACATAATACAAGCTAATTAGAATTAGAATTGAATCCATTTTGTAAAGTGAATGATAGATTGACTAGAAATGGTTGGTCTTTTAATTGAAGAATACCTATAAGAGGAGTAGAAGAATCTCAATTGCAAAATCTAATGACCATTCTTAGAGACACTCACTCGCAAGATGAGAATGATAAAGTTATTTGGTCCATCGGGGATACGTTTGAGTTCATGATTGCGAAAACGAGATGTCATATAAATAATTTTCTTTCCCCCGGTATTTCTTATGATTCAAAATGGTGTAATTCTATTCCGATCAAGGTAAATATTTTCATTTGGAGGCTAAGTTTGGATAGGCTTCCCACTAGACTAAACCTTTCTAAAAGAGGTTTAGAGATAAACTCCATCTTGTGCCCAATTTGTAGCTCGGGTGTAGAATCGGTAAACCATTGTGTCTTCTCGTGTCCTATCGTAAAGGAAGTTTGGAAAAAAGTTACTAAATGGTGTGAAAATCATACAATCTTGTTTAATTCTTTTGATGATTGGTGGGCATATAGTCAATCTATTACAAATCGAAACTCTCGCCGTCTAAAATTCTAAGTTATTGGCTTTACTGCCTGTTGGACGCTTTGGAAATTTAGGAACTCCTTGATTTTTGACAAAGGGAAGATGCGTAAAAGAGATTTAGTTGATAACATTGTTTTATTTTCTTTTTCTTGGTTGAGCAATCGAAATCTAAAATGTAAGATTTCATGGACGGATTGGGTACAATTTCCTTCGTAATTTCTTTTTGTGTTTGTTAGTCTAGCTCTTTGCTAGACCCTAGTTATAAAAATATCACCGTTCAAAAAAAAAAAACCACAATATACAAATGTTAGAGGGCTGGGTGTGGAGCGCCATAGCTCCGCCAAACACCCCTTATAACGAAATTAAACACAAAAACCCACACCCCCTTCATCGTTATACCCTCATTAAACTGTTTTCGTCGTGGCCATGGCGACCCGCCAAAAGGGCGGGGGCGGGGGAGGGGGGTTCCAACCAATCAAAATACAACAAATAACAAATGTGGGACCCCTTGAACTATAACACCATGGAACTGCTTTTCCCTCCCCAGGTTATAGTCAAGTTATAAGCCTAAAAACTATATAACATGACTATAACATTCATCCCACACCTTGTGCTCTTATAGTAAACTGTACAACACATGTTCAAGTAATGTATATGATATTATTTATTGTTAGATAACCATTTAATTTCCTTCTTTAGTTGGTGTTTTTATACTTTGTCCAACTAATTTATTGAGGTAGAAGTGAAAAGCATTTGCACATCATTATGATATCTAAATGCAAAGTTTTTAACATGTTCTTGTGACATGATTATGGTTTACAGTGAGTTGTTATTATCTAATACATTCACACATGAATACGAATTTTTGTAATCTTACTAAAAAAGAAATATTACATTGAAAGCTATCAACACAAAAGAAATTTACAAGTGGATTAACAACTCATTGTAGTTGTGTTTCCTTTTTCCTTCATCAATATATCATCATGTGTTCAAAAATTATATTTATTCAAATTGTTTTAATGGTGTCAAACTATCAATTTCTCTCCTTTTTTCCATTAGATTGTAATTTTTAAGCCTTTCTTAAATCTACTTATTTTTTATTTTAAAAAGTAATCGGATAAGACAAACCGACCAAAAATACAATTGTGTGTATGTTTTTATCATGGTCGGTTTGATAGTGAGATGAGTGTAAATTTCAAAGTTTGTAGACATGTTGTAAAACAATATGTATAAAATGAATATTGTTCTCTCTTTTTTTTTTAATGGCAATTCGAACTTCTTTGTTTTGACATGTTTTATAGACAATGATCATTTATAGTTTTTTAAAAAAAATAAAATATATAATCAGTTGTGGTCAATGTGATTTTTTACTTTAGTTAATAAGGACACATTAAATATTTGGTTAATCATATATATAAATATAATAAACCCCAACAATAACATATCTTAAGTTTTTACACAAAGACATCATTTTTGGGTCATTTGACTCATTTTAAATATGTGATTGATTATTTATTGAAATATTTATATTAAAATTAAGAAAGTATGAAGCAAAAAGGATGGTGAGATCCAAGAGCCTCTTAAAACTATTCAAAAAGTACCATTAGATCCCCTTTATTTTTGCTTTTCTTTTATTTTCTGTTTATAGTTGAACGTTAATTTATTTCAAGGATCACAAAGGAAGGAATGCAAGATATATTGGTCCAAAAAATATACTTGTAATTAAACTTATACAAGTAGGCGCATCTATTTCACACCAAAACATTATGATATGTCAATTTCTTTAAATTGATATAAGAAACAATATAGTTTCTTCTTATTCTTTTTCGATCTTTAATAAGAAACGATGATAACATTTAGACTATAAACAATAGTTCTGTTTGTCAACAGAAATTTACATGTATTAGTTTCTCAAATGTAAGAATGAATATATACGTATAGAAAAAAGATGTTTATATTACAGAAGACATGTAGTTATATGAGATAAATAGTCGATGACGAATTATTGATGACCACAAGGCGAATTAAAAAAAAAAACGCATTATTTTAGAAAACTGATAAATCATGCATTAGTAAGAAAAAATAATTTGTTTTATGCATCTTCTGTTTTACATTCTTGACAATATTGAAAGTATAAATGCTTCCATTTTATGTGTATGCATTTCCAACCCCACGTCTAGCTTCTTACTAGGGGTGAGCTCGGTTCAAAAACCGAATTGAACCGAACCGATAGAACCAAAACTGAAAATGATGAATTTTCAAAACCGAACCGATAACATGTTATCGGTTTTGGTTCGGTCCGGTTCGGTTTTTTTAGGCCAAATGTTCATCATTTTCCGAAGACCGAACCGAACCGAAACCGGTAGAACCGAAAACGATGAATTTTCAAAACTTAATGATAACATATTATTGGTTTTGGTTCGGTTTCGGTCGGTTTTCAGTTCGGTTCGATTTTTTCGATCCAAAACCCCTAATATTCTTAATAATAGACAATTTTAACAATGACACCTTACCACCCACTAAATTTAAAATTAATATTCTAAAATGGATATCATCATTGAATGGTCTTATAACAATCATATACTCAGTGATATAGAAAGTGTTTTCAGAAAATTTCTGACAAAAGTATGAGTGATGATATATATGTATATGAGTTGTGTGTGCATATCTATAAAAAACATACCCAAGTTAATACACACGGGTTTGAGTATGTGTACGAAAACGTATGCATGCGGCGTGTTTGCGATAGTGTGATGAGTGAGTATAAATGGGCTTACATGATTAGTGTGTGCGGGGGTGTTATGCAACTATCCAAGTATGCAAATCATCCCCTATATATGCAGGTACATTCGATTTTGTTTTGACAAGTCAGCACTTTGCAGCTCTGTGATTCGTCCTTTAATCCACGTGTAATTCCATGAGTGGTCAACTACTTTACTCACAAATCTTCACAATGCGTGAAGCTCGAATAGGCAGTTATAGGGATTCATGTTTTCACGTGTAATCAATCTTTGAAGTTTGACTATACAGCCTGTAATAAGTAACATAATTTCGAAATTAATTCTTAACATTAAACACAATTAAATCCGTCAAAATCGGAATTTCCAAGCCAATATCCTATTCTAATTATGGTATTTTTTAAATTCCGAATCAACTAATCTTTTTCAAATATTTAAGAGATTTGGTTTACACATAAATCACAATTAAAATTCGAAAATTTTTAATAGCATTACCTAATCTATTCCATTTTTTTCAGGAGTACAATAACCATCCACCCCTTTATAAACCGGAATACAACCATACTAACGACTTACAAATTTCATCCCCTGCATCACGAATCTCTGCCCAACGCTGAAGGTTACTGTTCAATTTTTCGACTATTCATTTTTTATGAATATGATACTATTCATTCTATTTTCTTCATTCTGTTTGCTTCATACCTCATACATATAACTGCATTTTAATTGGGTAAAAAATTTTAGTTATTCCATAAAATAAAGATTTCTGCTTCAAACCTCATATGAGTTGATTCAAAAACTGAAACTGTTTTAGTTATTCCATAAAATAAATCACAATCACGAATCTAGAACTGCTTTTCAAAAACTGGCTCCATTGTATTGAACTTTTTAATTAATTTTTTTGAAATTGATAAGTTTGAAAACTGCATGCTGTTTAATTAAATTTATTGTATCTAAAAGAAATAAAGTTCAACGGTTAAAATCAATTTACGACTTTTAATAATTGATTTTAAATTCTGAATTATTGAATGTGGCTTATGCTTATATGCTTATTTTGAGTGAAATTAGCAGTTTCTGATAAGCAGATTGGGATTGCTCAATTCAAATTGATCGTTTTGGTAGATTCATACAAGTTTACCCCTAAGCTCTTTTTATATAAGCTGGTCGTATGCTTTTGTTGTTATCCCAAACACCCCCTAAGTTTATCAATTTAGGGTTTAATTGTTTGTCATTAGCATTTATGCCCTAATTGTAAAATTCTCCCACATTGTACATTGTATAACCTAAACAAACTAATTGAATAACTGTACACATAAACCCTAATCTATTCACTTATAATAAACCAAAAGGAATGATTTTTTTAAACTTATTACACTAACCGTCATCCATTTGGCCGTGTGGGTGGTGGCGATTTCGCTGTTAACGACGCCGCTAAATGGTCTGAACGACGTTGAAGAAGATGAGGTTTTTAGGGCTTTCAGGAAATTGGAAGCCATGGAATACCCTCGATTTGCTCCGATCATCGCAATTGCAATGAATTGAGATGAAGGGTTAGTTTGATCGAGGTTTTTAGGGCTTCTTTCTCTAGCATCCGATCTGATTGAAATGAAGTATGAAATGTTTTGTGATTTGTACTTTTCTCCCCCCTTAAGTTTTTAATTGTTTTAGTTTAGTCCTTTTAAATTTTAACTTTACAAATACCATAATAATATTACTTTTTACATGGACAAATATTGCCACATCATCATCAATTTTAAGGTTAAAAACATTAACCGATTGCAAAACTACCAAATATGAACACTTTCTACAACTACCTAATGAGTGCAACTTTTACTGATCATTTTGCAATTTTGGCTTCAGATTTTATTAACGAGCGGTCCGCCATTTTCAAGAGCCATTTTCGATAGAGATTGGTTAAAAAGCTCTGCCAATATATGGGAATTAGTGAAGAACTCATCAACCATTTCTGATCATCTGAGGTTGAAAGAAAAGAAATAAAGGAATTCTAATTTAAATTTTATGTAACATTTGTTCATGTATCGAATTTTGTACAAAATCATCATTACAGCTATCGATTATTATGTCATTTTTATTAATCTTTGTTGGTATTTTTCTATAATTTAAATCTCGAAACATGCCCGCCCAGTCGGGCGGGCTATGAAGCTAGTAACATATATAGGCTAGGAGTATCAATCAATCAATCAATCAAGAAATAAATATATAAATATCAAAACACAAAAATAATATTAAAAATGAATGTATGATTAAAGAAAACATTCTTTTTTGTTAAAAATAAGGGAATTAGTTTTCAGACCATAATTTTTGATGCATCTACCACAGTATACTAATATTCCTGCAAATTGTAAAAGCATATAAAGCAATCATTGTGGTACAAGAAGTAAAAAATGTGGTGTAAAAATCACCCCCTAAAAATAAAGCTCAAAATAAAAATTCTAAGGTCATGAGACAAAAATAACACAAGAAAAAGGTTTTAAATCTTTAATTATTTTTTATATACTACATATGAATCCAAGCTACATGTAGTACGTTGTAGAATACATTATAGTATTAAAATGAGTCTGTCATTGTGATCTTTTTTGTATTAGCGTGGGTACAAAGACACCATCCACTAAGGCTATTAATATTGGTAGAATTATACGTTATATCCCTTTTAATAACTTTCCTAAATACACAATGATAAAAATACGGATACTAATAATTGTAATTATTATACGAGATTTCTTTTTTATATATAACTTGACAAACATGCATGATCAAATGATTCTACAAGAAAATACTGTATTTGACGTGTGCAATGGTACAAAATCAAACCATGCTCATTATAAAAATTTGAGAAAATACAAAATCAGACCATATCTATATGACTATATCCCACTGCAAACTGAATCGAAAACCAGTCAAAACCACTGAACATAGTGATACTAGTCCGATTCTTAGTTTGAATTTTATACAGAATCAGTTCTTGTTTTGTTTCGGTCCAACACCGAAAAAGTCAAAAGAAACTTGAGCAGTTTTTCGTTAGATTTAATTCCAACCAGTTCTCGGTTCAGTTCGTAGACAATGGATAAAACTATATAACAGTGTCAGAAACTTGAGAAAATTATATACAGGACCGATGTCAAACTAGTTTAGTCCCAAATTGTACCGTGTAACAAAGGCGATCTTTGGGTTATCTGTTTTAGACCTATTTTCACGCTAACAACGTCGTTTAACCTAATTTAGAAGAAAAAGAATGTTCTTAAACAAAAATTGTTATTGTATTTTCTACACAATAATAACTACTAAATCATGATTAACACAAATATAAATGAACTAAAACATGTTTACAAGCAAATCACATGACCATATTATCAACCAAAAGTCATTGACTACAATTTCTTATGAACTAACAATAATATTTTATCCATTTCTTCATCCAATTCAAAACCACAACAAATAATACCTCATCATCATCACAATCTTCTTCTTCAAATATATACTACAAACTTGTATCGTTTTATCATAATAACGTTGTTCCAAAAGGATTGCTGGTATGTGGATGACCACCATTGTTGACCGGGAACGCACCAAACCCAGAGTCAACAAACGGGTTTGGTGGGCCCATCATAAGATTCGGTTGCGGTTGCGGTTGTGGTTGTGGAGGCCCGTATGAAACAGGGGTAGGTTGGTACGGGCCAAAGGGGTTAGCTTGATATGATGATGTCATCATTATTTGATTTTGAGGTGATGGGCCCGACATACCAAATGGGTCGGCTGCCTCAAACGGGTTGGGTGCAGGCGACCCATAAACGGGCTGCTGGGAGGCTCTATATGCTCCTTCATCATACAAACTGTTAAGTGTGAGTGAGTCCAGTCCACCACCCTACCAACACAAATTTATAAAATATTATAAAAAAAAATGCATTCGTAAAAAGAATTAAAAAAAATAAAAATATTATAAAATGTGTACCAGTTGTCTGTCTTGGACTGAAGAGATATTGGTGCTGGGAGTGCTGACCAAAGCAAGTTCCCAACCCGTTGGATCAAATTCTTTTGTTGGAAAACCAGATGACGAACTCGTATCTTCACACAGAAAATATAAATCCAAAATTATTAATTTAAAACATTAAAAAACATTTTTTTTATAAAAACTAATTCTTACCAGTTGGAACAATAGCAAGAGCCAGTGCATTGCTGTCCTCAATAGCTGATCCAGTAGGTGCATCAAAATTTAACCCCTAAAAAACAGATATTTCAATGAACCAAAATATTTAAGAAATAACTCAATAAGTGTATTTATTATTTATTATTGA
Source organism: Calendula officinalis (assembly GCA_963853835.1). NCBI lineage: Eukaryota > Viridiplantae > Streptophyta > Magnoliopsida > Asterales > Asteraceae > Calendula > Calendula officinalis. The sequence continues at coordinate 36,041,487 of OY970827.1, read as the reverse complement.
ATTTTTAAAAAAAAATACCAATAAATCATCAGGGTCCCTGCTGTTAAAAGTTGGTGGGGGGACTGATTGTGTGGGCTCAGGCACATCATTAGATACTGTGAAGTCATCTGTAAGTTGTGGTTTAATTTCTTCAACGGGTGAATCTGTTTCTTCTCCATGAGGTGAGTTATTCTCTTCTTCCGGTTTATATGTTAACATAAGCCTTTCAGGAAATTCCTGAATAAAATAAAATAAACAAAAATTTATAATAATCATGAACCACATTTTAACATTTTATTTGTTTTTTTAAGGTTTAATTATGAGTAAAAAAATAAACACTCACTAATGGCTGTGTGGGCCCAGCAACCAACCGTGGAGCCTCTCTTATGTACTCTTCCATTGTTGCAAGAAATGATTGTGGAGGCTGGAACAAGTTTTAAAATATATATATATTTATTTTAAGAAAATGTGATAACAAAAAAAGCAGCTTTAGAAATTACCATAATACCCCCGTTGAAACTGGAGTTAGGGTAAGGATCATACCTCTCTGAGAACAGGAAACTGGAAATTTCTAGCGAGCTCCAGTCCTTTGCAAACTTCATAAAAGTCAGAAAGGCTTCCAGCCTGCATAAGATTCAGTTAATAATTCAATTATGCAATATGGGCCAAAATGGGTACTTTTGTACGGGTCGGGTTGTTTTGACCAGAAACACTTTCTGTGCAAAATTTTAAAAAATATCTATCTACAACTCATATACATTTATTTACAAGGATTTATGCATTAAAAAGACACTCCATTTGACCAAATATGTTTTTATGTATGTTTCAGTTACCTGTTGACCAGCTCTTTTGTATATATCCAGGGCTTTGATAGCTTCATGTCTTGGCATTTCAAAAAACTAAATACAGAAAATGGTTATTTAAATTATTTATACATAAAAATATAAAATATAATTTTTTTCAATAAATAGCAACAATTTACCTTATCGATAAGATTGATAATTCCATCATTAACAGCACAATAGATTTTAAAACTCTCTTTAAGTACTAAAGCTAGTGCGTATTGTATCAAATAATTCCCAACAGCTGCACCCTCAGGCTGCAGAAGACAGAAAAAGATAATTTTAACTAATTTATTATAATTAAATTAAAAAAGTAAATATTGTGATTAAATTAAATATAAAATATAAGTTACCCTGCATCCCATAAGACGATAGAGTAGCTGCTGTAAAGAAGGCAGTTGTTCCAATAGTTCTTCACTTTCTAGATCCCTTGTTTTGCTATAACCCTGCATTTATAACCAATATTTTGACATAAAAAAAATTTTATGCACAAAATACATGATTAATTAGTTAATTACCTTATTATCTTGACCTTGAGCAGGTCTGGGGATTCGTTCAGCTTCAATATCATACTTCAAAACCCTAAAACACTCGAGTCGTTCCTCTAAGAAAAGTCCATATGTACGCACCCAAGCAGAACAATCCCAAGCTAATAAAATTAAAGAAATTGTGTAAGTTATCCTACGATTTAAAAGTTATAGTTATTATTATAAGTTGAAGAAGAAATTAATAACCAATGGGGCTTGAATCATCTTTGAAATTAGCTAGTTGAAGAACACGGCCTCTTTGTTGAAAATTTAAAAGTTCTTCACGGAAAGTTGGATCACCTTCCCTTAGTGTTCTATGAATAACAATCAGTGTTTTTAATGCCACCTGTTGAAAAATTAAAAACTTAGAAAATTCATAACAAAAATTTATGTAATCATCTGCAGGAGAAAATTACAGCAACTTGAAACGACACTTCAATTGAAATCTATACACATAATTCAGATTGAAATACTAAAATCTATTATCAAAATTTAATGAGATTTCAATACCGTCCAATTGCGAGTCTTGGCCAATCTCCTTGCTAAAGCATGTAAACAGTATTGTACATCTGCTCGAGGACGAACAGCAGATGTATACGCCAAAATTTCTGCGAAAGAAACCACATGTTCAAACATTTTCCCCCAAATGAAACCATCAATTAATCGAAATTGAAAAGTAAAAATGTGAAATTACTCACTTCTGATGTGTCGCTCTTTAGGCGGGCACTCAACATGATTAGTCGCTTTAACAATCGCAACATCGACATCCTAAATCACGAACAAAATCAAAACCCTAATTATCAAATTAGAGGAAATAAACATGAAATTTCGTTACATGGAGAGTGAATTAACGAAGGAAAAACCTTGAAATCGCTATTGATTTGTGCTAATCCGACAGTTGTTTGATCTTTAAGAGCGCCGTAAGCTTTCCGCCATGTTTGCATAGTCCCCATATCTCTCTGTGGTGTTGACTGATTGAATCAAACAGTGTTACTGATAGATCGGCAATTATTTCTCGATCGATCGATCGATTGTGTGCAGTTTTGGACAGATTTAGAGAGGTTTCTTCTCTCTTGTCACAAGGAATCCAAAGAAGACAACTGCGACAGCAAAATTAGGCTGTTACTTTTGGGGATTTCATCATTTGATGGCTTTTTTATTTTCTTGATTTTATTTTATTTTATTTATATTTGTAGAGATTAGAGAATATGGTCAACTTGGTGGCTATGGTGGCCACCGTCATTACGTTATCAACCATTCTCTTTTTTTATATTTATGGTGATGGTGATTAGATTACTTGTATTGTAGCATCTCATTTTGACATTTATTATTCAATTAAATATTTCAAAGGTTCAAGATTGTTTATTGTTATTATCATCCATATGTGGGTTTTTTATTGACTATCATGGTGTATAAAAATAAAGAAAATGGTAATGATGATAAAAATATTAAATATTGTCGTTAATATGTTATATTAATTTATAACTAACTAATATAATTTATAATTATCTTTCATTAATGGAAATAAGTTGATCTTATATAGATCATTTTCATAACAAATTATAATCATTAGAGTATTTAAGTAGAAAAAGAGATGAACAGGCATGGTTAGGAAAGTTGGACCGGACATCAAATTGGACGTTCTACTAGCTCATTGGTTCAACAAGTTCAACTGTCAGATTAGTCTGAAAAACTGACTTGTTTTCTATTTCTATGAAAAACTAATAGGTTGAATAATGGTCAAAATATAAGTACTAAATATGTATAACAAAAATATATAGCTGGCAAAAAAAAGTTGTTTTGGGTTAAGTTGATTGGTTTGATCTGAGCCCTGTATTTTATTCTAAACCTTTTTATTTGCTTAAAAAACCCCACCATGACATACACATGTCTATAAATATGACACACAATATAAAATAAGTTCAACATATTAGTATACTACTAGCGTAATAAAATAGGGAATATATTATTTCAAAGAAATGGTAATTTACTAATTTGGAATTTATTGAGAACATAAATATGACCACGACTAACAAAAGTGTTTGCTTTGAGATTGCAAAGTTATATAACAGGTTAGACCGGTCTTAATGGAGAGTCGCAGGTCCGTTCAGTCATTGTTGACGACATGTTCCCATGCTATGAGCTTTGTTGGGTTTTCTATGCATCTAGCCACAATTTACTCAAAGCGGAATTCAAGAGTAACTCGATTAGAACATTGACCTGATAAAAACTTTTGGACCGTTAGGTTTACAATTCTAACGCAACAAGAATTATTTAATAAACTAATTAAATAATAAATTCAAATACTTACATTGTTATGGTTTGGCGAGGATGACAAACCTTGTGATCTCGTTCTTGCCAGATTTACACTATGCCTAGGATTCAAGAAAGAATCCCTTTATCGTATCACACCCAAGGGTTATCACGAACAGTACGATATACCACAACGTAGTATAAAGCACCTTGAGAAAATAAGCACCAAAACCCGAAACCGAAAAACCCTTTTGGTTCGATCGGCGGTGGCGGAGCACGAAGGCGGTACGGCGGTGGTGTGGCGACGGCGGTGGTGTTCGGTCGAAGGGGTTCGGCCGAATGGGTACAAGGCAACAAGCAAGTGTTTAGGTTAAACCCTTAACCCTCTATTTATAAGGTACAAATCCTAATTAGAGTCAAACTCTAATTAGGCCAAAGCCCGTCACCACCAAGCCCGCTCCGACCCAATGCCAAGCCCGAAACCATTTAATTAATTAATGCCCATTAACTAATTAAATACGTCAAGCCCAATAGTCTATTTAATTAAACAATTAATTAAACACTACGTTTTTCTCGTGTTTGTTGATTCCTCGAGGGCAACCCGAATAGGACTCTAAAATACCCGAACCGGAATACCGGTTTATTTGATGTGTTGGACACCAATTCCAACAGTCTCCCACTTGGACATCTCATCAACTATAAACGGTATGCGTAAGTGTATCCTTTAGAGTGTGCATAGCATGTGCAGCTGCCGAACTCTGAACTATCAGAAACGGTCCTATGATAAGTGATCATATGTCCTTCGTTACACGATATCACATAACTAGTGACATGGACTTGTCAATCACTCTAGTTACGATTATGTTTCCTGATTCGAGATTTATGATGACGTTTTGACTACATAATTGAACTTTCAATTTAGTCATGACCTGCGCAGGTACTTCAGTGTCACATCAAATCAACAGGGGGCCCATAGAAATCTCCTCTCTCACTTTGATCAGAGGGAACGAATAAACTTTAACTACACCATCTTCCTTCATGGTCATCACATGACGCATGGAACTAATCTGTATAGCTACCAGTTACGAATAGCGTTGGAGTTAGACCAATGCATCACGAAATCGTACTTAGGAAATGATGCATCTCGGTTTGAAGACTCATACGATATTTTCGCCTCACAATTACCCATGATTAAGTCCATGGGGTAATTCTCTGAGCGTGGGTTTGTCCAACATTTAAATACACCTTTTAAATGCTCATGAGAGTAGCAGCAATCTCCATGCAATGTTCATCCTTTTGAACAATCCACTAACTCTCCCATGACATCTTAATTCAGTTCTCATTCCCATGATAACGACTGACTGTGGACGTTTAAGTAATCTCTTAGATTACTTTGGAATAGGTTCTAAACATGCAAAAGAGTTGAAATGGAATAATTAAATACTATATGAATGATAGAACACTTGCACATTATTTAATCTCCATAAATAAATCATCAACTCATACAATTTAATTTTCACTACAAATTCCAAATGAATAACACTTTAAGATAAGTCACTATGAAATCTAATTCCTAGCGTCCTCGCATGAGCATCATGCTTGGCACGACTCAGTGCTTTATTGAAAGGATCAGCCGGGTTGTTATCCGACGATACTCTAGTCACTATGATGTCACCTTCCTCAACACGCTTTCTCATATAGTGATACTTTCTGAGTATATGCCTGGTTCGACTATGATCTTTGGATTCTTTAGTCAAAGCGACTGCACCTTCATTGTCACAAAAGATTTTCAATGGGTCCTTGATGCTTGTTACGAAACCAAGATCACCAATGAAATTCTTTAACCATGTGGCCTCTTTTGCTGCCTCACTAGCAGTAATATACTCAGATTCACATGTAGAGTCAGCGACTGCCTTCTGCTTGGAACTCTTCCAAGTGACAGCTCCTCCATTTAATAAGAACACCCACCCTGATTGTGAGCACGAGTCATCTCTATCCGTTTGGAAACTCGCGTCACAATAACCTTCCACAACAAGTTCGTCTTTCCCACCATACACTAAGAACATATCCTTTGTTCTCCTTAGGTACTTGAGAATCGTTTTCACCGCAGTCCAATGATCGTTGCCAGGGTTCTCCTGGACTCGACTCACCATGCTCAAAGCATACGAGACATCCGGACGAGTACATATTATGGCATACATGATCGATCCAATCGCCGAGGCGTAAGGGACTCGACTCATTTTCTCCACTTCTTGCTTAGTACTGGGACATTGACTCTTAGACAATGTTATGCCATGATTCATGGGTATATACCCTTTCTTGGAATCAACCATACTAAAACGCTTTAGTATTTTATCCAAGTATGTACTCTGGCTCAATCCTATTAGACGTCTTTCTCTATCTCTGTATATCTTAATACCGAGTATGTACGCTGCATCTCCTAGATCCTTCATTGCGAAACATTTTCCCAACCAAGATTTCACATCTTGCAGTGTAGGAACATGATTTCCAATAAGGAGTATGTCATCCACATACAGTACTAGAAAGACTACAACGCTCCCACTAGCTTTTATGTAAACGCAGGACTCATCTTCACTTCTAGAGAAACCAAACTCCTTGACTTTCTCATGGAAGCAAAGATTCCAGCTTCGAGAGGCTTGTTTCAATCCATAGATTGATTTCTCAAGCTTGCACACTCTATCAGGATATTTCTTATTGATAAAACCTTCTGCTGTGCCATATAGACATCCTCAGTAAGTCTTCCGTTAAGGAAGACGGTTTTAACATCCATCTGCCAAATTTCATAGTCATGAAATGCAGCTATGGCAAGTAATATTCTGATAGACTTTATCTTGGCTACTGGTGAAAAGGTTTCATCATAATCAATCCCATGAGTTTGAGTATAACCTTTTGCAACCAACCTAGCCTTATAGGTGTGCACATTCCCATCCATGTCAATCTTCTTCTTGAAGATCCACTTACACCCAACGGTTTTAATGCCAGGAGAAGTCTCAATAAAGTTCCATACTTGATTGTCATACATGGACTGAATCTCATTCTCCATAGCCACTTTCCACTTTTCAGCCTCATGGCCTTCCATAGCTTCCTTATAACTCGATGGCTCATCGTCATCAACCGGTAAACTATTACTGGTAGATGCATCGCCTTCAGCAATATTGTAATCATAATAATCACCAAAATGCTCAGGAGGGCGAACAGTTCTAGAGGATCTACATGGAACGGTAGGAGTTACATTATTTTCTTCAACAGGAATCTCATCCTCTGGTTGAGTGCTAGTGTCAACTATAGGTTCCACTACGTCTTCATTGGTTGACTCTTGACACTCTTCAAGATCAATTTTGCTCCCACTGTCTTCTTTGGATAATAGTTCTCTCTCAAGGAAGAATCCTCTTCGAGATACGAACACTTTGTTCTCTTTCGGATTATAAAACCGATATCCAAAAGACTGTCGTGGGTAGCCAATGAAGTAGCACTTCTCTTATTTGTTATCTAACTTGTCGTGAGATTCATGTCTTACATAAACTTCACAACCCCAGATTTTCAAATGTTTGAGGGAGGGAGGATTCCATGTCCACATTTCAGAGGGAGTTTTGGCAACCTTCTTAGTTGGTACAAGGTTCACGATATGTACTGCAGTCTCTAAGGCATATCCCCAGAAACTCACTGGAAGGGTTGATCGACTCATCATTGATCGCACCATGTCTAACAAGGTTCGATTTCTCCTTTCCGACACTCCATTGAGTTGTGGAGTTCGTGGAGGAGAGAGTTGAGATAATATTCCACAACTCTTTAGATAGTCGATAAACTTTTGACTAAGATACTCTCCACCCTGTCATAGCGGAGCATCTTAATCTTCTTGTCCAGTTGATTCTCTACTTCTTTCTGATATTCTTTGAACGTTTCAAAAGTATCAGACTTATGTTTAATCAAATAAACATAACCATATCTACTGAAATCATCAGTAAATGTGACGAAGTATCGTTCACCATGTCTAGTGTTAGATTTGAACGGTCCACACACATCAGTATGTATGAGGTCCAACAAATCTTTGCCTCTTTCACATGACCCTGTGAATGGTGCCTTTGTCATCTTGCCAAGTAAACAAGACTCACACACATCATCTGATTTTAAGTCAAATGATTCTAACACTCCATCCTTTTGGAGTTTAGCTATGCGTTTCTTGTTTATATGTCCTAAGCGACAGTGCCATAGACATGACTTATCCAATACACCTTTGGATGAATCAACATTTAATATTAGATTTCTATTGTTTACGCAACCAACATTTTCATATATACCAGCACAAGGAATAGTTTTAAAATAAAACACATCATTTTTATAAACCAAAATAGACCCATTGTCATTATCAAAAATGAAACTAAAACCATCCTTAAACAATGCGTAAAATGAAATAATGTTGCGTGCCATTCATGGCGAAAAACAAACATCTAATAAAATGATTGAACGACCAGTGCTAAGCATGAGCTCATAATCCCCAATCATGGTAACAGCAGTCGAGACTTTGTTTCCCATGATTAGATTCAGCTCACCATGCTTCAGCTTCCTGATTATTCTTTAGTCCTTGCATATCAGTGCAAATGTGAGTACCACACCCCGTATCAAGGACCCAAGAATTTAGACGTAGAAGCACTGTGAAGTTCAATGTAATTGTACCTAAGATGCCATACTCTTGGACCATGTGATTCTTCACATCATCTAGGTACTTTGGGCAGTTTCATTTCCAGTGAACCATTTCATTGCAATGAGAACACATTAAATCCTTTTGTGTTATTAGTGAACTTCTCGTTCTCTTAAGCTTTCTATGGGTATGTCCCACCTCAGCTTCCCATTTTCCACTGGGGTGAGAAGGTTCACTTGTCGTAGCACCATTTGATTCAATGTTTAAGATAGGAGTATCAGAATTAGGGTTATGAATGCCTAACATCTTTGCTTCAGCAATTATTAGCTCATTGCATAACTCTATGAGTGTAATGTCTTTATTATTCTTATCGTAGTCTGATACGAATGAAGAATATGCCGGAGTAAGCGAGTTCAACATTATGTCAACTGCTAATTCCTTAGACACATTTACATCCTAATCTTTCTGATATGTAGCCTCTCACAATTTTGATGAGGCTACATATAAACTCTCCTTTTCTCACTTTGCAATTCGGAATGAGTCTTAGGTTTTCAACACCAGCTCGTGAATTATTCAGATAATCCACATAATTAAATTTCGTAATACCGTTACGAGATGAAACTTTTGAGATAGAAAATCGAGGACGATTTTACGGTGAAAGTGGAAGTGGTGGTGGAGGAAGTGGGACATTGTTCATGTTATTGTTGTTGGAAGACATTTATAAAAAAACAATTTCTTTGTTAGTGTATTCATTAATTAATCCTTATAATAATTTTCCCAATCTTTATTCATAAGGCTAGGATACAACCACTAGTTATTTGATGTGAAGAGGGATGCCGTATTTCACACCGAATAATTTCGTGTTGTAGGCAAACTATTGTCGATTTCAATCTTATGAAATCCCTACTTCTTTGAGATTCATTCTCGAAGGAGAATGACATATTAATCTCAATGCTCTTTCTAATCTATATGACAGGGATGCCGTGGATCATATATTAGAAGGTGAAACAACCATAAGACACCCACGTAGATTCCCGGCTCAAGTTCGCTCTGGTATCGCGAGAATCGTTCCACTCACAAAATAATCTCACAATTAACGTACCGGTTAACCACACGAGTTCCGTTAATCAGATTATAATGTGGGCGCGTGTCGTCTTATGGAGAGCACACAATGTTCACATTTATATTAAACGGGAAGGATTTGTTTAATTTTATGATTATACATTTAATCTTTGACATCATCCTATTATGCCCGTTCGGTAGCTCCATTATAAGACAAGGGAAGCGGCGGGGAAGGTCAGCGCAAGGCGTGTTAAAAACACGACCCCGTTCGAGATCATATCTCTCCTTTTCATCCTTTATATGCCTTAGACTATGTGTGAGCCTACTAATGACATAAGTGATAATTTAGTTATAATATATATAAACTATTATATAATTATATTCTATGATAAGTAAAACCTTTTAATTTCATTTACTAAAGTTTATATAGTATATAATTAATTTTATAAACGTGCGAGGACGCGACGTTTTAATTACTATTATAACTATATATTATATAATACTTAATAAACTTTTATTACATAATATTATATTATATATATATATATATATATATATATATATATATATATATATATATATATATATATATATATAAGGGAGGAATATCAAATCATATTTGATATATATAGGAATTTTGGAATTAATATATATATATATATATATATATATATATATATATATATATATATATTCTAAATTAAACTTTTAATTAATATATAATGTATGATTAATTACTTTTAATATTTATGCCATTATTTCTATTATAAACAATTATAAGTAAATAAGATAAATAATAAAATATTCGAAAATCCAATCCCTTTTTAAAAGTTTTAAAATTCCCGAAAATAATTTATATTTATATATATATATATATATATACCGAAAATAAATTTTCGGATATACATATATCCATATTTAAAATATCTTTAATTTTAAAATCATATCCTTTTAAATCTTATTAAAAATTTCGGATATATGTAATATATCCCTAATTCAAACCTTTTGAATTTTATCCATATTTAAACCCTTTTGAATAATTTTCTAGATTTGCTAAATCATCTATTTACGGCAAATATATATTCCGAAAAATACATACCCATAAATATGATTTATTTTATTTAAATATTAATTTAAATATATTTATATAATCTTTTATATATTCCGAAAATATATAAATTTATATAAAATATTTAATTAAATCCCTTTTAAATAATATCTAGATTTGATAAAATCCTTTTGTTTAAATTCTATATAATTCCCAACTTTTGTAATTATCTTAATTAATTATTTAATAAAAAACGAATTTAAATATTAAATAAATAATATCCGAATTTTCGTAAATAATTAAAAACAATTTTAATATTACCGAAATTAATTAAAAACAATTTTAATGTATTTTCAAATTTTCGAAATACCCTAAAAACAATTTTCGGTATTACCGAAAATCATAAAAACAATTTTATGGATTTCGAATTTAACGGCTAGCACAATTAGACTTGTAAACCAATGGCGCTCTGATACCACTGTTGGGTTTTCTATGCATCTAGCCACAATTTACTCAAGGCGGAATTCAAGAGTAACTCGATTAGAACATTGACCCGATAAAAACTTTTGGACCGTTAGGTTTACAATTCTAACGCAACTAGAATTATTTAATAAACTAATTAAATAATAAATTCAAATACTTACATTGTTATGGTTTGGCGAGGATGACAAACCTTGTGATCTCATTCTTGCCAGATTCACACTATGCCTAGGATTCAAGAAAGAATCCCTCTATCGTATCACACCCAAAGGTTATCACGAACAGGACGATATACCACAACGTAGTATAAAGCACCTTGAGAAAATAAGCACCAAAACCCGAAACCGAAAAACCCTTTCGGTTCGATCGGCGGTAGCGGAGCACGGCGGCGGTACGGCGGTGGTGTGGCAACGGCGGTGGTGTTCGGTCGAAGGGGTTCGGCCGAATGGGTACAAGGCAACAAGCAAGTGTTTAGGTTAAACCCTTAACCCTCTATTTATAAGGTACCAATCCTAATTAGAGTTAAACTCTAATTAGGCCAAAGCCCGTCACCACCAAGCCCGGTCCGACCCAATGCCAAGCCCGAAACCATTTAATTAATTAATGCCCATTAACTAATTAAATACGTCAAGCCCAATAGTCTATTTAATTAAACACTACGTTTTTCTCGTGTTCGTTGATTCCTCGAGGGCAACCCGAATATGACTCTAAAATACCCGAACCGGAATACCGGTTTATTTGATGTGTTGGACACCAATTCCAACAAGCTTCACAGTGAACGTGCCTCCTCTTTATTGGCTTGGTTTGAACGTCAGACTGGCCGAATTGTTGTGAGAGAGCCGAATGGAAGAAGAAGAAGGCAGATACGTTCTTTGTTTTCCTTTTTCTTTTCTTTTTTTCTATAAAAAACTATTTTACATTTTCAGTCTATAACACTGTGCGTAGTGGACGATCACGAAGCGACCGCAACCGAAAGTCACAATTAAACCTCACACTACGACGACAAAAGCGGTAAAAGTCCCCAAGTGATTTTTCTGAGAGTTTGGTCGCTGGCAAGCGATAGTGGTTGTTGAAAGTATGCATTGGCCACATGTACCTTATGCATAGTAAGTGATACATGTATTAATAAAATTAATTTTAAGGTTTGATTCATTGATTGTATGTTTGTTTACCACTACGAGGATTTCTCCAGGATTTGTTATGTTCTGAGTTTGGTGAGAAAAAGCTGATGTGACGTGAGGTTTCCACTACGCATAGTCTAAATTGATCATGAGTTTGGTTATCATTATGGACGTTTGGTTATGTGCTTGATCTAAGAGATAAAACTAAGGTGACAGCTCATGTGTTATGGTTGCCCAAACTTAGTACTAGCCTTGTGTTTCATCTGAGTTGCAAATTTCATACTTTTACAAAACCGATGTACTTATACAGTTATACCAATACAGTATGAATAAATTTACATAACAACTGTACGTATACTGATGCAGTATGTACAACTTTTAGAAATTCACATGATCAAATCATCAAGAAATGGAGAGACAAATGGTAGCTTTATGGCCCCTGAAGCAACAAGAAACGATAGGATCCATATCGGAAGAATCCATATGAAAATGATGTATGATTACTGTTCTTCAATAATGAAAAATCACACAGGCTTTTTAAAATTATCACAAAAAATGCTGAGTTACCAGTAGAACGAGACGGTCCTTCAGTTTGATCAATGATCCATTCACCAGTTTCTCGAAGCTTCTTTTCAACATTTCCTTCCGTTCTCCCAATCGAATTCGACAAAATTGAATCGAACAAAGTTTTTTCCTGATCAGATTCTCTGCTAATTGGATTTCACAACATTAGGTACCAATTCAAAAGCCCTAAATTCATAATGTACAGTACGAGCTAAAAACACTGATAAAATCATTTAAATTAAACCGTATAATCTAGTCCATTTCGAATCTCAAACGAGATCACATCCCTAAATTAAGTACGGTAATTACTACAGACTACACGTTAATTGCAAATCCAGTAAGCTAAAAGATTTCACGATTCATAATCCATAAACAATAAATAAACTAATTGCTATTTCTTACACGATTCGACGAAGAAACTTGCCTGTTGATATCACGGTCTTTGAAGATACCAGCACCAATAGCTCGTTCTATTTCTGCAACTGACGGTTTCTTCTCTGTTTGTTGTTTTCCGGCCGGCACTGACGGCGGTTGTAGTGGAGTAGCGGTGTTGATCCGGCGAGTTTGGGGTTTACTATCAGGATTACTTTTATCCGAAAGAGAGAAGAGAATTGGAGGTCTGTTAATGGAGATGCAAGTTAACCCTAACATCTCTGTTTCTCTTTAGCTCTGTCTCCAACAAGACGCATAACGGTAATGGAATAGAGAAGAAAGATATTAATCATGTTATCTTGGAATATTTACGTGAAAGTCCAATTCTTTAAACTAATGACCAATCAATCCTTGTACTTTGTTTTCTAAGCATAAGAATTAGAGGTGTGTGGCGATTAGGGGCGGTTCTTAATTAAAAAAAGACCTACATTTGAAAGTTTTGGTTTATAAAATAATGTGTTTTGATAATGACAGTCTTTATGGCTGTCATAAGACATGCATAAAATACTTGCACATGCATCCGTAACCGAAGCCTGAATTTTATGAACTACTTCCCTATAGATTAATGTACAACTTTTTATGCACTTAATGACAGCCGGACTGTCATTATCAAAACCCTAAAATTAAATATCATTCCGGTAAATTTTGGTTTATAAAAAGGGTTTTTCTAACATGTGCCCCATAGGCACATGTTAACGTATATTAATTATCAAAAAGTTTCCTTAATCGATGTAAAATGGCATTAATAAGTCATTAATGTTTTTGTGGTAAACCTATTATACCCTTACTATATTTAAAATTGGAGAGTTTTTATAAATTAAATGCAGGGGCATGAAAGGTATTTAACGTTTGTTGTCATGTGCCCATAGGGCAAAGGTTAGAAAAACCCTTATAAAAATTAAAGGGAAATGCTAAACAATGCCATTAGGGCAATGTTTAAGAACAAATTTTGTGTTTTAAAAAATTGTATAACAACTATTAAAAACCACCCCCATAAATTTTATTAACCACTCATGCTTGTTTTATTGTACATTAACCATTTAAACTTCCCTTAACCATTGAGTTAAGGGCAATGGTTAGCAAAACCCAAAATTAAAAACTGTTCTTTTTTTTTTCCTAATAAATCATTTCGATTCAAATTTATTTTTTTACTATAAATTTACCAATTTAGTAACTTTAAATTTATGATTCAAACTTTCAAATTTTAAAATTTTTTATAAATAAAATATAAAATAGTCAATATTTCTACAATTATACAGAACCAAGATATAAGAGTAAAACTTGTGAGAACATCCAAATGATGCATCAAATTCTAAAGATCAAAACCACTCACATTAGCTTTTCAATTACAAATAGTTCAATTTTTTCAGTTAGACTTTTTTAGTTTTAATTCGATTTTTATACTCACCCCAATAAGGAATATACTTAAATTTCTAATCTCAAATTTAGTTACATAAAATATAAGTACTTGATAAGATTACACTACAAAAATGGTAACAACATCAATAATACAACATCACCCCTTTCTTATAACTACCAACCATAAAAACACTATAAACTCTCTCACTCAAATTCAAGTAGGCAATGTCCTAAGCAACCGGAGAGCCCGCACCCAGTGCGGTCTCTCCGCCATCACAATCCTCCTCAGTGTCGGCACTGCCCCTGCCGCCACAATCGCCGGATGATTCTCACCATCCATACTCAAATTATAAAGTATAGCCAAACCGGCTTCAACCACCCTATCATTACCTTCTTCAATCAATTTCACTAACGAAAAAATCCCGCCTTTATTAGCAACCACCCGAGTAGAACCTTCCACCCCTTCGGAAACAAGGCGGTTAAGTTCCAAAACCGCATTTTCACGGGCTTCAAAAGAGTAAGAATCCTTGATTTGTTCCACGAGCCTCGGGATTGTCTCGTGGAGTATGACTTCGGTGTTTATCGGGCTTTTGGGCCCGAGATTAGTGGGCCCGGATAGAGAGTTGAGTTTGATGAGACTTGCGGCCACCCAATCTTTGTTTTGTAACGGGATTTTGGAAGTGAGGATTTTGCGGAGGGAGTTGGTTAGTCGAGATGAGTTTGTTACAAGTTGTTGGAAATGTTGGGAATCGAGTAATCGGGTGAGTAGGCGAGATGTTGCGGATACGGTGAGCCCGAGCTCTTCGATTTCTAGGGTTTGTAATTCTAATTCTTGAAATTCGGTTTCGGTTTCGGTCTCGGTGTCTTCGTTTCCTGAAATAGTTTGAAAATTTGGTATGAAAAGCAGACTAATTTGTTTGTTAAATTACATAAAGACGTACCGTTGAATAACTTGTGAGAGAAAACACAATCTAAAGCGGATTCAATATCAACTGAGATCATTTTCTCTCTGCAAGTCTCGAATATTGTCAAGAATTCAAGTATCGAAGCTGCTTTTGTTTGCAAAACCGGAGAACTTGTTTTCAAAATTTCAATTAGGCGAGAAATAAACTCGGGATCCGAAACATCACCTTCTTGAACCGTTTGCGAGCTGTAATATTTAATAATTATTATAATAATTATAACAATAAAAGTTATATTTATTTCATTCCAAAAAAGATATTTTGACTTTTGTGGTCAAACAAATGAACCTGAAAGTCGAATTTCTTGCTTCGTCCCATCCTTGTTTAGATCCGTTGACTGGTCCATCGTAAAACTGGTCAAAATTGAAAATTCAAACCCAATGATCAATTTAAGTTCAAGAAAAAAATAAAAATGAGGAAATTTTACATTTTTATAATTTTAATGATGGAAGATACTGACCTTTGATTTCATTTCTTTGCTAGGATCTAAAATCCGAGCAAGAATGTTCAAAATCTGCATTATCTTATGAAAATCATCCCACCAGTATTATAAAGAACACATATATATACAGGTGACATATAATAGTTTCTATACCATATCGGTTGACTTTTCAAAGTCAACTGGATTTTTCAGTGATTCTATCAAAGGATTCAAAGCTCCCTCTGCTTCAATTCTCTGGCAAACATCATTGCTGCATTCATGCAAATTAAAAATAAAAAACTACAATTTTTTTAAATTGTCTAATTTTAAGATACGGTTTTGATTTCTGAGGTCAAACTGAAAGGTAAATACTTCAAAATATTTACTCCCTCCGTCCCTAAATAAAGTTCTCATTTGTGTTGGGCACAACATTTTAGGAGATAGTTAGTGGTAGGGTATTTGATATTACTTTTGATTAAAATATAAGGTTTGATTGGAGAGAGAAAGTGTTTTAAGAGATAGTTAGTGGTGAAAGTATTGGTAATAATATTATTATATTAAGTGGGCCCCTTATGTTTGAGAAATGAGAACTTTATTTAAGGACAAAACTTAAAGGAGAAATGGGAACTTTATTTAGGGACGGAGGGAGTATTATTTAAAATTATAATAAAATATTTTGTCGGTAGAATTTGTACAAATTTAAAGGAGGCATTTGTACCGTGCACATTCCTATATCCCAACCCTTAATAATAAAAAGATTCTTAACAGCACAAACATACATTAAAAACTAATTTTTCAAACCTGACTGAAAGCCTCTCTAAAGCACGAATAGCATTTAATTTAACCAACTGATTTTGATGATCAATAAGTCTAACAAGATTCTTAACAGCACCAGCTTCTTTAAAAGAAGTCCTCATAAACTCACTAACAGAAGCATTAGCGACACCTTCAGCAGCTTTAGCGACAGCCAATTCATCTTCTAATTCAAGAATCAATACCAAACGAGCAACACCATCAACCCAGGGCAAAATCGTAAATTTCCCATTCCCCATTTTATTATTATTATTATTTTCACCATCTTCATTTTCTATAGCTCCAACTCGGGCAAGAAACTGTTGTGTTGTTCTACCAATTATAGCATTCTGTTTTGCTTCTTCTAATTTTGCATTTTTTTCATCGTCTGACACGTGTAACCCTAAAAGTAATTCTGACTCACCAAATCTCGATGGAATTTTTGAATTTTGTTTTAAATTTAATTGTGAACCGTCTGGTAACGATGGCCATGAATATAACGGTGGTTTGAATGATTTATAAGCAGTTGGGCCCACTAATGGAACTACAACTAATCCTTCTTCTATCAACAGAATTTTGTAATAATCATCTTTTGCGAGCTCTAATAATGTACTTTTTGCTTCTTTTTTAATAATATTAGATGCTTCCGAATCGGTTGTCAGAAATTTTGCCTGTAAAATAATAAAAGTTAATTATATATTCATATATTGCAAAGTAATGTATCTAATTTATCTGGTATTGTTGTTGAAAGCAAGAAAAAGACAAGACGATCTCACCAACGGTGGAATAACACCTGCTTCAACCATAATCTTATGATTAACAACACTTAATGCTAAATTAGCCAAAACACCACCAGCAGCTTCCTTAACTTTCATTTCTTCATCATCCAAAAACTTAATAATTAAATGCAAAATATCCGAATTTGCAATTTGTACTCTTATCTTTTCATCAACACACAAATTTGACAACACGCATAGACTTTGCTCCTTTACCTAAACAATCACTCAAGTTAAAGTAACCGTAGTTAAGACTTAAGTCAATGTCAAGTTAAAGTAATCTATTTCATTGTTTATAGTTGGGAAAACTGCACAAAAAGGTACTGAACTTTCTGAAATTTCATACCTCAGAAGTTAATGATGATTTAGTGAGTAGACTAGTGATTTCCTGAACCGCTCCACTTTCTGCAACCAAATTTCTATAAATATTTACTGCTGATATTTGTCTCAAAAGGCCTGCAGCTGCTTCACATGCAATATTTGATTCTGAATTTAGAAGATTTGTTGTAAGAAAAATTGAACCACGAAATTTCATGATTTCATCGATACATTTTTTTCCACCCAAAGAATATTTCCATAATGCATCGATTGCTTGTTCTCTATCTAAAGGATCATTGTCTAACCCTAACATTCTGATAAATAAGCCTACATACCCATCACCAGATATCGATGAGCTGTTAAAATCCTGAAAATTGAAAACACATACCGGTTAGTAGTAAAAAATATGGCATTTTTTAATTTTGAATATATGTTTCCGAAAACCGAATTTTATAGTTTTCGACTAGAAGAACAAATTTTGAACCGATATCTAGAAGCTCAAATCAGAAATTTAAAGAATAAATAGAGAGGGGTAAGATGTTAATATGATCATTGATTGCAAATAGGTGTTCATTTGACTGTTATTCCATGTATAGATTCTAGAAAGAACGACTGTGACATTTTCACAAACACCTTGTGTGCAATCTTCTTCACCCATAAAGGAACAAAATTTCTTTCAGCCTGTATTTTACTAGTATTCTGGAGTAGTTACATACAAGATAGACCTAAATTAACCTGATACATATTTGAAAAACTTACGGAAATTTCATCAGATACTTTTTGTGAGGTAACGTCATCAAATGTGTGACCACCCTCGCTACTGCTACTACTAGCCTTTGTGACAATTGAACGTGCAGATCGTAGTTTGAGTTTTAACGAATTGAACGAACAAAAACTAAGTGGAATTTGAATTCTTCGTGTTGTTGTTGAGGTTCTAAAGATCGTCGATGAAGATGCTTCAACGTGTGATTGAATTGAATATGATTGAGATAAAGTGTGTTGAGAGATTGAAAAGCTGAATTTGAAATGAGGATGAGAAGTTATGAACATCTTGATAAACACTCTCCCAGTGAAGTTTCAGACAAGATTACAATCAAAGGGTTTTGAGTTTTAAGAATTTGTGTTTTGGGATTTCGTGGTGTTTGCAGTTGAAGTTTATGGATAATGCATAACTTGCCCCTTCAAGATTGATGTAGTTAACATTTAACTCCAAAGTATTTATGTTGTTTTGTCAAATCGAAATGTTTGCAGGAAACCATATTTATTTATTTTAAAAGGATAATCCTGTTTATTATAAGCTCTCCATGATAACTGACTTTGCTCGTGATATACATCCGAGTTTTACTCGTAATACGCAACTTAACTGTTTTCGTGACCATTTCCGAATCTTCTCATTACCATCTAGTTTCGAGGGTAAAATTCGTTGTCATTCTGAATATTCATCACTTGGATGATGTGTTAATACATGTATAACTATACAAAATACTCGTAAATGAGTGTTGATGTAATCGAGGTAATTTATTTACCTACTTGAAGAAAGTTATGTTATTTGTCTATATGTTTATTTTGTTCGTTGCCTCTATGCCCCTATTGTAGGTGGATGTGAGATAGTCTAACTCGTGACTTAAACAGGGGTAATTATAGTTACTAGAGGTGAACAAAAATTTAGATTGAAGCTTATTAGATCGATTCAAATCCGTATATGTCGGATTGGGATTGGTTCGAGTATTCATGGAGGAAATCGGTTTGAAAACCGGATTCACTATTCAATGAGGTATTTATAAAGTGATTTGGGTGACAAATGTACAAAAAAACGGATAGAAAACGATATCGATCCGATCCAATCTGGTTTCGATCTGATTCAATCCAATTCATTCTGGTATCTAAGTTTTCGATTCGAATTTGGTTCTAATACGATCCATTTTTTACCAATCTAGTTTTGATCGAATCTGATCCGATTTTAAATCCAGTTTGGATTTTTTTTTAATCTGATTTGGACACCTGTGATAGTTATTGAGAAGACTAGTGAAGTTCTATATTATTTGGGCCTTGGGCCTGTTTTAAGCAGAATTGACTACGTTTTGATTGGCAAGGAGATGGGACCACCATCGTAACAAGCAAAATTGAGTGGCCTACGTTTTGAGCGTTGTCACTTGCCAATATATTTGTTTTCTTCTAGTAATTTCATTTTATTTTCTTTAATTTTATGAAATATAATTTATTAAATTTGCATATCAGGGTATTTAATATATTACATTTACGTTAGTGAAAATATAATTTAATAATCTTTTACTAAAATATGCCGTTATTTTTTACTTCCATCTTCCTTTTCTTAGTAGATGCCACAGGTCCTGATTCTATTACTCTGTGTATTTCGAATGCAATCAGTCACCACATGCATAAAATGTCACATACAGAAATTTGATATTCTTTTTTTTTTTCCCAATAAATTATTAGCTACTACATCCTATTATTATTATTATTAAGAATAAATAGTATTAATATCTCAAATTATTTATTGTATCTAAATCATATCTACTTTAAAAAGGTATAACATTTTGTTTTAGATAACATAATCTAGATAAAAGTATACAATATTATTATGCTATTAGAAATGACTTTAAACGAAATATTTTTTAATCTATATTTTTTTAATGTAGAATGGTATTTTCTTTTTTTTACAAATATCGGTAAACATTCTTTTGTGTATCATATGATAATCCCCGCGGCATCGTGCGGGTATAAACATGCTAGTTTACTACAACGAAGTATCGTCAATATTGACTAAAACAAGGAGATGAATTTTGGCTTGGAATTAGGATGTTTATTATTCATGGGTTACGCGGGGATCATAAAGCATACGTTCTAGAATAGATAAAATTTCCAACATCTTCATACTTTCTAATCTGAATTTTTTAACGTATACCTCCGGTTTTTCAGGTGTGTTTTGTAAATTTAATTTAACATGACTCGTTGAACAAAGTGTACGGTTCATATAATGGTATTCCTATAAGAAAAAAAAAACTAAGAAAATGAAAATTTAAGGAGTTGTTCACAAATATTTCGAATAAAAAACAACATTAATTTATTTATTCTTTTAGTATAGGAGCTTGGTGTTTAATTACATATAATTAAATATTCCTATGATGTTGTACCCAAAAGAAAATATGGCACAGCAATAGGTCAACAAATATTTTCGATTTGCTTCTTTCACCATAACATTTGGCGAGAACGAGGGCCAAATGAAAGCGACGGTGACATCTTGATGTGTATTACTCGATTGTCGTGTTAATTGTGTATGTCTAATTACTGTTTTTTTAACAGCTAAATTATTATAAATAACTATCAACGAGCTAGTTTAAACAAAAACAATTACAAAATATAAAAGAAGCAGGGTTTTGCAATCATAGTGACCACTTTCTATAACAAAAGTTACTCTTACACGAACACTACTCAAAAGAATTTAACACAATAACATGAAATATAAAAAGCTCATTCAATACACACAAAAATTATATTCATGTACTTCCACATCGCCCACAACGCTGTTAAGATAATAGTTTCCACCACCTTTTTACGATTAAGAGTACATCGCAATGAGCCAATTCAATACACAATATCACTAATAGAATCAAAATTCGGTCATGACATAAAAAGTTACATGTCATGACACCCATAGTATTACACTGTACATTATTGTCATCGATCAGTAACCTACAATTTAGAGCACTTGGTGTCGTTGTAATGTTAAAAACATGTTAAGAGCATTGAATATGATGCCTCAAGCCAAAGAGTCATATCAACATTCTCATTTTCATATTCCCATATCAAATATTTATTCATTCAAAACTCAAGTTATTACACTCATAACTCATATAAGATGGTCAGGTGTAGTAGCGCCCACCTTGGGTGATCCTCCGCGTTACTCCCCTTTGGCGTTCTCATCATCACGCCACAATACCGCCACCCCTGCGTTAAACCCGACACGAGTTTCCTGGTGTGAGCTAAATCGGAATTTTGATGTGTGGTGTGACTGGTAGTATTTTGATGGATCTTAAAAATATGTAATGACTTGAGTTATAGGTAAATTAATATTTTAGTATGTGAATTTAGAGAGAGTGGTCGATGTTGATTTTACTTGTTAAAAAAACATTTTCGATCATTGATTAGTGTGTTAAATTCAGAATGATACTGTGAGTTATTAATGAGAGTATTTTAAAATCGATCTTGACTTGTACATTTTTAGGTCCCGATTCTTTATTGAGGATAAAATTTTCGCGATTTAAGAAAAAAGATAACATATTAAAATTAGGCTCGTAAAGCTGAATCATATATTTATAATATCTTATCATATCAATTATTAACGCGTGTGAATTGATAAGATTAAACACAATATGTAGTTTTCAAAACATGGTGACAACGGAGAAATAAATAAAATTACGAACTTTATATTGATTTAAATGTGTAATTGTGTAATATCTTCTACTTACAAATTTTGAAATCATGATTAAAAAAACACAACTTTATAAAAATGCTAAAACAATTGAAAAAAACTTATATTTCCATCGATTCAAAATAAGTGATACACTTTGGGTTTCACGATTTTTGAGGCAAAAGATTATAATGATGATTAATGTAGATTAATTAGATGGTTAGTAGGAAATGGGTCCCACACCTTTTGAATATAGTGAGGTTAATGATGTTTAAAAGTTAAAATCAAGGGTAAAGATGTTATTTCACTTTATTAAAGTAGATAGTTAGTGGGTGTGAGTCCACTATTCTTTGCCAAATAAGGTAATTTTTCAAAGTGTATCACTTATTTTTTGAATCATCTCAAAAAGAAATGCGTATCACTTATTTTGAATCGGAGGAAGTATTTATTTGGATGTTTATGCATGTTAATATGTTAATATTTGAGTTTTGATCTGTGTTAATATGTTAATATTTGTGTTTTACAAATGTTCTTATAAGTGTTCTATTCGTGTTTTTATATTTGTATGCGTGTTTTTGTTAGTCTCATGAGTTTAGATTTGGGTCATTATCTTTATTTACATTTATGTATACCATAGTATTTATAACTTTTAATAATATATCTATATTTCAATGTTTCTACTACGAGTTTCAACCAATCTTTTTTGTTTATTGAACTCAATGTGTTATGTTTTGATGGGTGAGGATCCATAGAAAAGCATTATTAAATAAGGAATATAGAGAATGATTTATAACCTTTAGATTAGAAATTTAAGGGATCAGATGATAGGATATGAAAATAGGCGAAGACATTAAAAATTTGGGGTGGGGCGGGGATCAGAATGAAAAAAATTGGCTAGAAGGATAGTATTGTAAAAATGCATGTCTCTCACCAAACGACAATTATGATGTCGCATAAGGCATTTTAGGGTTTCAAATGAAGATTGTAACTCTCTCATAAACAAAAACGGAGATTCTCTCTCTCAAACGAAGGCGATTCAGTACAGGGTTTCAATCGGGGGGTTTAATTGGGTAGTTTCTTGAAAGCTTCTTCACACACGAGTGATTTCAGGCGATTTCAACCCAAAATAGTTGAAGGGATTTCAATAAACAGCTGACGAACGAACATGAAATCAACGAGTGAGTACCTTTACAATAATATGTAAGAAACGTTTTTTGATTTGTTCGAATTTTAATCTATTCGTATTTGGTAGTACTGCTTCTTTTATTTTCGAAAAATTGGAGCAATTTTTATGACTTCGATGTCAAATCTCGCACTCTAGGGATATAATTTGATGTGGATTTCGAAATGTTTGAGAAGTTCTGGTCAGCTACCTCAAATGTCCAATGTATTTGATGAAATAATGTTCACATTCAATTCCTTAGGAATCCAAAAAAGTGCATATTTTATATTTGTTTGAGATTAGAAACAAGTTACGAGAGTACTTAATAGCTATAACTTAATTTTATTTTCTTGGTACGTGTTTGGCAACCAGTACGTAGCTCACATTTGTAGACTTGGTTCGTGAGCAATCAATGAAGCTAGGTGCGATAGTTTGTATAGTTAGAACTTAACCAGATGTTGCTTGAGAACGTATCATCGTATGGGTAGATTCTATGTAGGGATGTGCAAATAGACTGAAAACTCGAACCGGTTAGACCTGATTTTTGGTTTTTGGTTCGGTTATTGGGTCCCATATTTTGCCAATTTTGTTTTTTTGGTTTTCACGATTCCGAGTATTTCGGGGTTGGAACTGAAAATTCAGTAACCACTCTTTAATTATGTATTAAACTTTGGTATTACTACTATAACAACAATAGCCACTCTTTAGTTATGTCTAAACCATTTTTTAATTATGCCCATAATTAGAATATCAATTAGCCTTCTTTAGAATTCTAATTAGAATTTCAAGAGCAGTATCATGCACATAATTAACTACAATTTCAATAGTTTAGAATTTCAAGAACATAATTAAAAAGGCTAAAATTTTGGTAGCAATAGCAGTATCAGACCCATTATTCGAATTTACGTAGCATTTATTAGACCAGATCTTCTTACGGTTTAAAAGTTGCTGTCAACTTTGATTCCAATTCAACAATTTGGACGATGCACTTACTTTTTATTTGTCTTCAATATATTGTTAAAATATCATAGATGATTGTAAGTTTTCAGATACCAATAGAAACTGAAGATATTATATGAAACCGAAAATTAAATGTTGTTGTCAAATTGTAAATTTTCACCAGTTCTAAACCCAAGAATTATTTGAACCGATCCGAACCCAAACTGGTGCCGGTAATTCGGTCTTCTTGGCTCTTGATTTTCTAGATTTTCACTTTTCGGGTTGGTTTATGTATTTAGAATACTGCTGCTGTCATGTAAATTTTGGCACTTGCTTTGATTGGATTGTTTTAGATTTTTTGTGTGATTGAAGTATGATTGGATTGTTTATAGATTGTTTATACATTTACATTTTGCAGGGGATAAAGAGCAAAAACTTGTATTCCACAAGATGGACTATGGTGTGATCAGTGGTTCATAAGGATGGTAAAAGAAGAACGAGTACAAGCATAGGTGATGGTTGGTTTTTAGGCAGTTGTTTGTTTTTTAAGTGGTTGGTTGGTTGTAGAACTAATCTAGATTGTTATTGTTTCCGGTTTTTTCTTATTGATTATAAATAAGATTACAAGTGTTCATGATACATGAAAAGGAATTACTTATAATTGGTTGTTTTTATGGTTGTTACTATTTTGATTTTTCTTTGTATTGGTTATAAATTTTAATTGTGGAATGAGATAATGTATATACATTCTTTATGAAGTGTTGATGATACATGAAAAGGAAAACAGACACTCAGAATAATGAAATAAAATGAAAATGCAAATGCAAGTATGTTAAACATAACTAGAATGTAAAATTTCACGAAATATGATTTATAAAATGAAAATGCAATTGCGAGTATGAAAATGCAATTGCAGTTGTAAGTATGAAAATGCACATGCAAATGAAAATGCCAATTTTCAGTACAGTTGGTTAAAAATTCTAGGTAAAATTAGATTTAATTAAAATGTATAAACAGGTGCAAAAATCCAAATATTAACTCAAAAACCAGTATTTGGAATAAAAATAGTCTTTATAAGTTATGGGAATAACTACATGAAACACAAAATGCAACTACAAGTATGAGAAATGCAAATGCAAGTATGAAAATGCAAATGCAACTGACAGAATATAAAACAGAATTGGAATTTAAAATTTCAGTGAATAACTAAATAAAATGAAAATGAAACTACAAATATGAAAATGCAAATGACATTTTGCAAAACAGTTTGTTAAAAACTCAGGGAATAACTAGATTTAATGAAAAAGCATAAACAGATGCAAAAATAAAAATGCAAATGCAAAAACCAATATTTGAAATAGAGCAAGTATTTATAAGTTCAAGCAATAACTACATAACATGAAAATGCAAAATACAACTGCAAATATTAAAATGCAACTGCAAATTATGAAAATACAAATCCAACTAACAATATTTAAAATAGAACAAGCATGTTAGATTTCAGGAAATGACTACATAAAATGAAAATGCAACGACAAGTATGAAGATGCAATTGCGAATGTCAGTATTTGAAGCACAATTAGTATTTAAATTTTTAGAAAATAACTTGATATAATGAAAATACAAATGTTAAAGTAACTAAATTTGGTAAGATTGTAGAACAGAAGCAACAAAAAAACTAATGTGCCAGTCAAGAAAATCGTGCATCATCATCTGCTCGTTGCGTATATTTTCTGTGCATCCTCAACTTTTTCTTTCAGGACAAGTGCGAATACTTTTTTCTTTCACGGGAACTAGTAATCCTGTTCTTTAACATACTTCCTTTATTGCGAATACCTTGAAGGGCATGAATAACAACTATCTCTGGCTGCTCAAAACCTAACATATCACTAATAAACTCATTATTTCCGATATGATCAGAAGCATCAAACTCTAATATAAAATATAAAATATAAACAAGGTGAAACTAAACAAAATAATTATATAATATGAAAATGCAAATGCCAGTATTTCAAATAATTGTTTAAAATTTTAGGGAATAACTACGTATAATGAAGATGCAAATGCACATGCAAGTTTGAAAATGCAAATGCAAATTCAAAACCAATATTTAAAACAATTAGTTAGAATTTAAAAAAAAAACTACATAAAACGAAAATGCAAATGCAAATGTAACTGCAAGTATGAAAATGAAAATGCACCGCAACTGCAAGTATTAAAATGCAAATGCGGGTATTTTAAACAACCATTTAAAGTTGCAGGGAAGTACTAGGTATAATCAAAGTGCAACTGCAAGTATGAAAATGAAGAATTATGTATCATAATGTTGTAAAATTCTAAAAATTAAATGATTCAAAATAGAAACTAAGAAAACATTGAAACAACAAAACTAAGAAATTCATAAGAACAGTGATTAATCATCTTCACGGGTTACAAAACACATACGAATAATCCATACCAATATAATAGACAAAATTATGAAAATGCAACTGAACATTGATTCAACATCTTCTCTAATATCAAAATCGTCAAAACAAATACAAATAATCAAAAATATAAACGAACATTGATTTCAACATCTTCCCAAACTTAAAAATCAGTAAAAAAAACATTATTCAGTTAAACCAAAACAGTGTATCATACACAAACGCATCATATGAAACATTCAACTAAACATTATTGAACTAAATAAAAGTAATGGAATCAACAAATGACCATCATCACTATGCAGTTCTGGGTCCAATAGGGATATCAGATGTGGTAGCCATTTAAGCAGAATTTAGAGATATACGAAGTATAACTAATACATTGAAGAAGTAGTAGCAAACGAAAGAAATTAAAGCATGTATCGATCTGGTTCAGATCTGCTACCTACATGAAGCTGAATCGACCGATTCAGATCTGATTCTAGTAACATGGGGCATGGAGGTATGTTCTGATACCGGAAGAAATTGAATGAAATAATTGAAACAAGAAGAAATTGAAAGAATGAATTGAAGCAGGTGTCGAATTGAAGCAAGTATAAGTGACTTGAGCATATTTATCGTTCAGATCTGATAGAAATATGGTTCAAATATGGTTCGTAATGGTTGAAATTGGAAGGAATTAATTATGGTTCATACCTGGAGTTGAATAGGACATTATATGTGGTTTGATTTGGTTCTAATTGAGGGCCTGTGTAGGAAGCCATTGATGGAGTTGTGGAAGAGAAGTGGAGAAGATGAGAGCTTGAGACACAGGATATTGAAAAACACAAATAAGAATGAGGGAAACTGGAAGATACGATACATATTGTTGAAGGGGGGAAATGACAATCTTGCCCTTGAGTGCCCTTGAATGTTTTAATTGAATCAATGCTCCTAATTGCTTCTTTAACTTCTCTAAATAACCTAACTTCTTTCTTGATCCATATTCATGTTTTGATAACCATAGTATTTTGAGTACAAACAGGAAGAGAAAAACCTAAACATCATGAGACCGCTTAAACGTAATCGATGCACGTAATTCGACTTCGTATGGAAGTTAATCAATCTGTTAACTCTAATTTTAGCTCGAATTCTAGAAATCATAAGGTGTGTTTTGAAAGTAGGTACTTTAGCCTAAGGTGTGTTTTGAAAGTAGGTACTTTAGCCAAATGTAATTATGAGGTGTTTGATTAAATGTTTAAGAGAAATTTACATAATTTATGATAGAGTAATTCCTGAAATTTACAAGTGGGGCTAGTTCACTTGGCTAACATGGAGTGAAACTAACAAAGAGGTCTTGGGTTCAATCCCAAGCATAGGAGGTTTATATGTAATTATTTGCTGTTTCAAAAAAAAAAAAAAAGTAATTCCTGAAATTCAAATATGGGATTATAGGTTGATGTACAAATTTCTGACGCATGTTTAATGACAGCCCTTTGTAGGCGTGAGCACGGTCTAAAAACCGAACCCGATAGAACCGCAACCGAAAATGATGAATTTTCAAAACCGAAACCGAACCGATAGCAGGTTTTCGATTTTGGTTCGGTTATGTACGGTTCGGTTTCGGTTCTTTTTTTAGGTCAAATGCTCATCCTTATCCCAAGACCGAGCTGAACCGAATCGAAACCGATAGAACCGAAACAAAAAAAGATGAATTTTCAAAACCGAACCGTTAACATGTTATCAGTTTCGGTTCGGTTTGGATCGGTTTTCAGTTCGGTTTTTTCGGCCCAAATGCTCACCCATGTAAAAACAATTTTATTATATATATATTTCAACAAAAACATTAAGGAAAATCTTATACTTATACATTTTTTTTAGCACCTATCCTGAAACCAAAATGACCTACCATAATGTTAATATAAGAAAGTTTTTCTCGTATATTTTAGGAGTGCACGATAATATGAATTAATAAAAAAAATTATTTAAATGAAAAAACGTATTTTAATATAATTTTTAAAATGATAAAAATTATCGTTTCATTAATGCAAGTTATCCTATAGAGTACGTTAACCGAAATATGACACGTGAATGAAACTGAAACTGTGAGCATTAAATGATTAAATATATATCCCACTTCGGATCATCTTAACTATAAAAGGGTAATTAGATACGTATAATTCTCACACCTCTTTCTAAAAAGAAAAAGAAAAAGAAAAAGAAAAACTAGAGTAGTAATTTCGTTAAGAGATGTGTGTAGCGGCAAAGCTTGTTGAACAAGTTGAGATCAATTCACATGGTGACGTGTTCCATAATTTCTACAGGCACAAACCACATGATATATCTTCCATTTGTGAGTGTGTGCATGGTGTTGATCTTGTTAGTGGTGAGCAAGGTACTGTCGGATCCGTCATTCGCTGGCACTATACCCATAGTAAGTCATCCAACTCCTTTCATCTCGCATATACCACAACGTACGATATCTAATCATATTAACAATTAAAGATATAGTACACGAGAAATGAGATATATGACTATACATCTACTTCCAAGAAGTAGAGAAACTATTTTTGAAAGATCTTCAAATTCCTTTTGCATCTATTTTTATCTAAGTTTTTACAATATAAAGTATAATTTATTTGGGACTTTCTAGAATTAACAAAGATTAATTTTCAAAAGAAAAAAAAAAATAAACTTGCTATTTTGGGAATTAATTGCGTTTTGAAATAATTGATAGCCCAAGATTCGAACCTACTACAATAATTTTATTAGCAAGAGACTATAAGACCAGTTCCAACAGTGGTGGAAATTGACGCCGTCCGTTGTTGCCAAATTAGCATTACGTCAGCTCACCCTCCAACCGACAATAAACTGACGTACTCATGCCAACAATACCTCTTTCCTTCAATTTTTTGGGACCCGCAATTACAAAATACACACATACAAAATACCCCTTTGGGCCCCACTCACCAACCGATGCCTCCCCTCCTACCCGTCTCCAAACCAGCGGCAACCAAAGCGACACCATCAATAAGTGGTGAGCCAACGGTGAGGCAAAGAAAAATTGAAACCGACGGGGGTCGGTTGACCCCCGTTGGCACCCGTGTAACCAATTGAGCTAGCTGTTGATTACTTCATTGCAAAACTATTGTGTCTTATTATTTTTATTAATTATTAAACTTATATTATTCTATTGTCCATCACCATCACTATTCACCACCACCACCCACCACCATCAGTCCATCATACACCACCACAATCACTGCTTCCCCCCACCCACTATCATTATGCACCACAACCTAACACCATCACTACTGCCACCACCCACAATAACTACGCAACACCACCGACCACCATCACTATTGCCACCACCAGGATCACTGTCACAACCGCAAAATGTAGTTACATGGTACCATTCACTGTATTGTGCGCATTAACATGAACCTTGTTTATCTACTTCTTTTCTTAAATTAACTTTTTTTTTCTTCTATCGTGATGGAATAAAGATGGGAAAAAGGAAACTATGAAGCAGGTAATCGAAGAAATCGATGAGACAAACCACAAAATAGTGTTCAAGGTACTTGAAAGTGATGTACTCGAGACATACAAGAGTTTTAAGGTTATATTTCATGTTGAACCTAAGGGTGATAAACAATTGGTCGTTTGGACCATTGAGTTTGAGAAGCCGGATGCAAGTGTACCCGATCCAACTTCTTTTATGGACATTCTTGTCGGTGAAATCAAAGACTTAGATGCCCATCACGCAAGCACTAAATAGATCGCTAGTTATAAGTTCTAAATAAGGCGATTGATCGATAAAGGTTGTGTTGATTTGGATGTGCGGTTTAAGCATAAAAAGTATGAAGTATATGTTTAAGAAATAAACTATATATTGTGTTTGTGACTTGAATCTTTTCTTATTATGTATGAATATCGTTGGATATGGACTGATATACATATATTCGTAATAATTTGGCTTTCTTTCTCTTGTTTGTAATATTCATCTTTAATTATTATTTATTTTTTGATTTTTTTTAACAGCAAACACATATTTATGTAGTATAAAAAATAACAAAAAGCTTTTAGCAATCTCCCACCTATCTCCCACCTATATATGGAGCAAGGGCATGATTTTATTTTGATGACATGTCTTAGCCAGCCAATCACAACACTACAAAATGATGAGTCACATGCTGACTCAAAGGGTAAGCTGGTAATTTTACAATTCAACATCCACATCTATTGACTCTTTCATTTTAGGGTTTTTTTTCTTCACATTCTCACACACTTTCTCCCCTACCAGACGCATCCTCAATCCAAATACGCCCCAAAAACTCTTCGTCTCATGCTGCCATTATTCGACTCATACTATACTGCCTGTCTTCGAATCAATCCAAAAACCCACAAATATTCGGCGAAACAGTGACGCAGGTCGACTTTGAACGGTGACGGAATCAAGGCGGCGGCTCCACCGGAAAACCAGCGAGCACGGCAAATGCTTAATTCAGATCTCCGAATTCCGTACAGTTCCATATTCCGATCACCAGAGGTATACGGAGTAATATTAATTTCTAATACTTCCTCTTACAGTTTATTTTTCTGCAATTTATTAGAACCCTAAATCTGGAATCACGAACTGAAAATGTAGAAGTTCTGATATTGATCATCACGAAGCAGTTGGATTTCAGCTTTTACGTTTTCACAAATAAAAACTTGATTTATAAACTCCAATTGAATAAATTCATACTTTTTAAATCGATACGTCACTGATTCAGAATTTGTTAATTTCTACATGAATCTGAATTACTTAATTCGATACAACTTTGGTTCATATTTAATTTCAGATTCATGTAGAAATTTATTCATCTTAAGAATTTGTGACGGAGATATAACTGATGTTTATTTTCACCAGTTTCTCCAGATTATTGATGGCATTCAAGTCTCCATCAGGAATGTTCATGTTGTATATGGAGATATGTCAAATGACAAGGTTTTTTCTCTTCTATTACATGATACAAATTTCATTTTATTAACAGAGTAGAAATGACACAATATGCTTAATCAAAATATATTTTACAACTTTTTGGATTTTTAATATTTGTTTTATATCTTATTCAATCCATACTACAAGAATTCGTTTACTGCAAATTTTATAAAATCATTTATTGAGGAATGATGTATATTAGACAGTCCTATCATCACATTCTATGTGTAAAAAATTATTTTTCATACACTTGCAGATAATGGCACTGATTTTGACTTGGATTCACTAGGTAAGATACGAATTCGCTGATTTTGACTTGGATTCACTAGGTAAGATGTCTATCCTCTAATTTCTTCCATAAAACTTTTCTGTTTTCTGTTATTATATTCAGTTACTCCTTTTGTAGTGGAGTACTGAAGATGTTGAAAAAACAGAATTTGCTGGAAAAAAGGCCAAACTTGCTACAGCTGAGCTGGCAAAGTTATCACAACGTGTATGTGGTGAGCTACTTTATTCTGTCATGTTTTAGTTGCTGTTTAGTTATATTAACTACTAATTTATCTACTTCTGTTCTGTGTCAAACAAGTTATATTTGCTACAGTTTGATAAAATGATTTGGTTATAAATCAAATATCTATATTTGGATTCTAAGGTTGTTAGTGGTAATATATTCTTCTTTTGTGCAGATAATCAAACTGGAAAATCATTTATTTCATATATGACAGTAAAGGTAGTGAAATTTTTTTGTTGCTTCAATTTTTTGTGTTTCATTTGCTTGCTAGGGTTACATTATAAAAATCAGTAATCTTATTTGGAAATACAATAATCTGGGACTGGCAGTAGTATAACTGATGTTTATTTTCACAATTTTCTCCAGATTATTGATGGCATTCAAGTCTCCATCAGGAATGTTCATGTTGTATATGGAGAGATGTCAAATGACAAGGTTTTTTCTCTTCTATTACATGATACAAATTTCATTTTAATAACAGAGTAGAAATGACACAATATGCTTAATCAAAATATATTTTACAACTTTTTGGATTTTTAATATTTGTTTTATATTTTATATAACCGGTTAATTTAATATATTTATTGTATATCTTTTACCATAAATTAATTATTTTGTACAAAAAATTGAATATTTTTATCAGAATGGTAACTCTTAAATGAGTATTAAATATTTTTTTATTAGAATGGTAACTCTTAAATGAGTATGAAATATTAGTTTAATAATTGAAAAAATTATAACCTAAAAACGGAAATTGATTTATGGTATTTATGGAAAAAATATATTAATTCTCAAACAGACAATCAATACTGATTTTTGCCCATATATGGTATTATGCCATATGCCATATTTATATAACCGGTTAATTTATATATTTATTGTATATCTTTTACCAAAAATAAATTTTTGTGTACAAAAAATGGAATATTTATGTCTAAATGGTAACTCTTAAATGAGTATGGAATATTTTTTTAAAAATCGGAAAAATTCTAACATAAAAACCGAAATTGAATTATGGTATTTATGGTAAATATATTAATTTTCAAACACACTATCAATACTGATTTTTGCACATATATGGTATATGCCATACGCCATATTTATATAACCGGTTAATTAATATATTTATTGTATATCTTTTACCAAAAATAAATTTTTGTGTACAAAAAATGGAATATTTATGTCTAAATGGTAACTCTTAAATGAGTATAATATATTTTTTTAAAAATCATAAAATTTATAACCTAAAAACTGAAAACTATTTATGGTAAAATAAATTTGGAAACTATAAATTTACGGAAATCAATATTTTTAAAATTAATAATTACATTCAATTATTTATGGTAAATTTTATTTAAGGAAATCATTCAATTATTTTTATTAACAATTAAAACAATTCCGAATTGGTGAAAATATTTTTGATACACTTGCTACAAATAACAAAATGCGTTTTGTATATATAGTTATCTTACGTTTTATTCACATTCTACCTTTCTTCCTTATACCGACCAGCTTCCTTCTCTCATTGAGTTGCATTCGTCCTCGATTCAAGGTATGTGTCATTCAATCATTCATAATATAAGCATCAACCATGACATGTTTCAATGCTATTCATAGATACTTAATGCTCTTATGATTGTTGTAACGACCCGAAATTTGTAATAAATAAATTTATAAAAAATATGATAAATAAGGATAAATCGTTTAAAGAACGTAGGAATTGGTTTCGTGTCATTTGGACACCGTATGAGAAAGTTATGGACGAAACCGGGTCGAGACAACAACCGAAAAATGCAGCCCTGCTGCATAGGGGAGTTCGCGACGCGAACTATGGTTCCCGATCGGGGAACCGTCTTCAGAGATTTTGGCCTTCGGGCGTGAATGTAACACCTCAAATTTTAATACCAAAAATTCGGCCAGAACAAAACATTTTATAAATAGAAGAACATCCTCAATTCGGATTTACAAAAACCTTGTTATGAAATCAGAGTATAAAAGTAGGTGTTACAAAATATATCATAACCAAGCTAAGACTAAATCCAATCTAGAGTTCTTCTATACTAGGTCCCGCATCTCTATCCATGCGCACCTAAACCTTCGATCCCGAACCTGAGTACATAGCAAAACAAACAAGGAGTACGTGAGACAAAAACGTCTCGTGAGCTACATGGGTTTAGACCCCAAAGTTAATAATAATAATAATAACCGAACGACAAACAACAAACACGTAAGCAATCACCCATCTATCTAGTCACCCTGTTGTGACTCTAATACCTTGCTTTCCTAGCAATCATACCTAGTTGTCGGGACATCCCCAACCAACTAGAACCACATTAACTTATTAACCGGGGATCCCCCGCATTAACAAGCTTCAAGGTAAAGGCAAGAGGGAATCGCCCAATCTACCAATACCTGCCTTACTCGCCGGACTACTTCCAGTTAGCAAGACTACTATCATGGAATGGGCCGATGGGGATCCGCCCAAATGCTCCCCATTCCATACCTCATGACCGGGGATCCCCCGAATCATCACATCATCTCACCATATCATAACTCGATGGTTATGTCAATCTAGCTCTCGGCTATCACGTCTATCATCAAACAAGTTAGTTCAATACAACTATTGGTATAACTAACTATAATCTACTAGTCTACACAAGTAAGCAAATAGACCACAACACAAGTAATAAAATGTATTTCATAGGCTATGTACTCAGTAAAGTCCACACGTACTCACCTTAGCAATAAAGATGCTCCACCCGTGTTCTTGACACCAAAACTCTTGTTTCTCAATCCAATCAACTTTCCAAGGCTTCACCAAAAGCCTAATACAATTATCACAATATGATCAACATCAATTACTACTACCAATGTGTTCATCTACCCCTAGATAACACCCATCAATCCATTTTCCCCAAATATGGTGATTACCAAACCCTAGGTTTAACCAACCCTTAAGATTCTTACAAATCATAATCATACAC
Source organism: Calendula officinalis (assembly GCA_963853835.1). Taxonomy (NCBI): domain Eukaryota; kingdom Viridiplantae; phylum Streptophyta; class Magnoliopsida; order Asterales; family Asteraceae; genus Calendula; species Calendula officinalis. The sequence goes on along the minus strand of OY970827.1, from coordinate 36,006,474 downwards.
TTGTTTTCCTTGTTAATATACCATCTATTAAGTGTATACACCATTTATATCACCATAATCCATAACCCAAGAACTAGGGTTTCAACCCCAAGCTTCTAAACCCATAGATCTAAAGCTACAACTACAAAGGATTGAAGATATACCTTAAATCTTCAACTAGGAGTGAAGAATCACAAGATTTGATGAAGAAATCGACTCCAAATGATGCTTGACACCCAAAATCGTTTACAAGTTCGAAGAGAGAAAAACTAGGGTTTCACTTGGCAATAAATGAGCCAAATCCCGTCTTTAATGCTGCCAGACACAAGTTCACGGCGCGACCATAGTTCGCGTCGCGAACTCTCCTTCTACACGCATACTTAGCGATCGTTATCTAGTCGCGAACTACTTAGCGACACATGGCCAAACTCCCTGGAGCAAGTTCCCGATCGGGAACTTATAGTTCGCGTCGCGAACTCTCGATGGCAGCAAGGCTGCACTTTTTCCAACTTGTCTCGACCCGGTTTCGCCCGTAACTTTCTCGTACGGTGCCCAAACGACACGAAACCAATTCCCACGTATTTTATATGATTTATCCATAATTATCATATTTTTATACAATTTATTTATTTACAAATTCGGGTCGTTACAACTATCTACCCCTTAAGAGGATTCCGTCCTCGGAATCTCATCATAGTTCACGAAATCCGGGTACCTCTTCCGAATCTCGTCTTTGACTTCCCAAGTCAAATTCGGCCCAAGTGAATGCTTCCACTTGACCAATACCAACTCGATCTCCTTATTCCGAAGCTTCTTTGTCTTCGTTTCTAGTATAGCCTCGGGCTCCTCAATCAACCGGTTCGGGCCGTCAACCCGCAACTCTTGCAATGGAATAATATTTTCAACTTCCCCGATAAACTTCTTCAAATAACTCACGTGAAAGGTGTCATGCACACCTTGAAGTTCGGGTGGAAGTTCCAACTTAAAAGCTTGAAGCCCGACCCGTTTCAATATTTTAAACGGTCCAACATACCTTGGACTTAACTTTCCCTTTTTACCAAACCGCATCACACCTTTCCAAGGTGACACTTTCAACATCACCATATCACCGACATCCAAGTCGTATGGTCTCTTCTTCAAACCCGAATAACTTCGTTGTCTATCTTGGGCCACTTTCATGTTGTTTTGAATAATACCGATCTTTTCATTTGTCACCCTCACGATCTCGGGACCCGTGAGTTTCGTCTCTCCCGCTTCCAACCAACAAGATGGAGTTCTACATTTCCTCCCATACAACGCCTCATAAGGCGGCATCTTAATAGTCGAGTGATAACTATTATTATACGAGAACTCGACTAACGGTAAATGTTCATCCCATTTACCACCGAAGTCTAACACACACGATCTCAACATATCTTCAACCGTTTGAATTGTTCTTTCACTTTGACCGTCGGTTTGCGGGTGATAAGCCGTGCTCAACCGCAACTTTGTACCCAATTCTTCTTGTAAAGATCGCCAAAATCTCGAGGTAAACCTCGCGTCTCTATCGGATACAATCGATAACGGAACCCCGTGGAGTCGAACCACCTCATCAACATACAACTTAGCCAATTTCTCAAGTGGCAACGTTTCCCGAATTGCTAAAAATAACGCACTTTTGGTCAACCGGTCAACTATGACCCAAATGGCATCGTGACCTTTGCTCGTCTTCGGTAAACCTACTATGAAATCCATAGTTATATCTTCCCACTTCCCGGCCGGTACAACTAATGATTGAGCTACCCCATACGGTACTTGATGCTCGGCTTTCACTTGTGCACACGTGGCACACTTAGAGATATACTTGGCCACTCTCGTCTTCATTCCGGGCCACCAATAAACCCGTTTCATATCTTGATACGTCTTTGTACTTCCCGGGTGAATCGAATACTTCGACTTGTGCACATCATACAACAACTCTTTTCGGATACCACCGAACTTAGGAACCCAAATACGACCGCCTACGGTCTTCAACCCTTGTGCATTTTCGAGAAAATGTTGGTTTTTACCTAACCGTTCTTGTCTTAACTCGTCTTTTCCCATAACTTCCCGTTGGGCATTCTTGATTCTTTCGATGATGCTCGAGACGACTTCTATACGTGATAAAATTCCTCGGTTCGGGTTTTCATATACCTTTCGGCTCAAGGCATCGGCCACCACATTCGCCTTACCCGCGTGATACACAATTTCACAATCATAATCGGCAATCAACTCGATCCACCTTCTTTGTCGCATATTAAGGTCTTTTTGTGTAAACACATATTGCAAACTCTTATGATCCGTGTACAACGTACACCGAGTACCATACAAATAATGTCTCCACAACTTCAAGGCAAATATAATCGCCGCCAATTCCAAGTCGTGTGTCGTGTACCTTAATTCCGCATTCTTCAATTGTCGCGAGGCATACGCGATCACCTTTCCTCTTTGCATCAACACACAACCGAGCCCTTGATTTGAAGCATCACTATAAACCACAAAATCTTCCATACCATCCGGTAACGTAAGGATCGGCGCGTTACATAACTTTTCTTTTAACAACTTAAACGCCTCTTCTTGCTTCTTCTCCCACACAAACTTCTCACTTTTTCTCGTTAACTTCGTGAGTGGAATCGCGATTCTCGAGAAATCTTGTATAAATCTCCGGTAATAACCGGCTAACCCAAGAAAACTTCTAACCTCGGTAGGAGTTCTCGGAGGCTCCCAATTTGACACCGCTTCAATCTTGGACGGATCAACTTTAATACCATCACACGTCACCACGTGACCTAAGAATTGCACCTCCCGGAACCAAAATTCACACTTTGAAAATTTTGCATACAACTTCTCCCGTTTTAACACATCCAACACAAGTCTCAAATGACCTTCGTGTTCTTCTTCGGTTTTCGAATAGATCAAAATATCGTCAATGAACACGATCAAAAACTTATCAAGGAACGGTTTACAAACCCGATTCATCTGATCCATAAAAATGGCCGGCGCGTTTGTAAGACCAAACGGCATCACTAGAAACTCATAATGACCATAACGTGTACGAAAAGCCGTCTTCTCGGTGTCGCCTTCTTTCACCCGAACTTGGTGATAACCCGACCTCAAATCGATCTTTGAGAAATAACTAGCACCTTGCAATTGGTCGAATAAGTCATCAATTCTCGGCAACGGGTAACGGTTCTTAATAGTTACCTTATTCAACTCTCGGTAGTCAATACACATTCTCATCGAACCGTCTTTCTTTTTAACAAATAACACCGGTGCACCCCACGGTGACGAACTCGGACGAATAAAACCTTTATCTAACAATTCTTGCAATTGGGTCATCAATTCCCGCATTTCGGTGGGAGCTAAACGATATGGAGCACGAGCAATCGGCGTCGCCCCCGGAACTAGATCAATCTTAAACTCGACTTGTCTCTCCGGTGGCAAACCGGGCAAGTCATCGGGAAATACTTCGGGAAAATCCCGAATAATCTTGACATCATCCATTGACTTCTTTTCCTTTCGGCCATCTAATACATATGCAATAAACGATGTACAACCTTTCGATATACTTTTTCTCGCCTTAATGGCGGTAATCACATTAGGCATGTGATGTCGTTTCTCCCCATACACATACACTTTCTCGTTCTCGGGTGTCCTAATCGACACAATTTTCTTTCCACACAAAATCTTGGCTTGGTGCATACCCAACCAATCCATACCGATAACCACATCGAACGCCCTAATTCCCATGGGCAACAAATCCACCTTAAACTTTCTACCGTCTATTTCTATTTCACAATTTCTATAAATACAATCAACCATAGACGTTTTCCCGTCGGCTACTTCTATCTCATACATTTCATCTAACTTTTCGGACGGTACATTCAATTTACAACCGAACTCATAAGACACAAACGAATAATTGGAACCCGAATCAAATAAAATATGAGTTGGCAAGGAGTTAATGAATAGAATACCTGACACCACATCGTGTGCCTCCTTCGCCTCCTCCCGAGTAAGTTGGAAGGACCGCCCCTTCACCTTCGCCGGTTCCACTTTCTTTTGAGCCGTGGACACCATCGACTCCATCCCCTTCTTTGGGCACACATTGCTATAGTGCCCCTTCTCGTGGCACGAGAAACACTCGATCTCGGCCAATGATTTTGACTTGCATTCACGGGCCATATGCCCCGGCTTTCCACAATTATAACAAGTTTTCGACTCCCCTCGGCACACGCCGGCATGAGTCTTCCCGCACTTCTTGCACGAGCCAACACTTCCTTGTTTAGAGAAGCTCGAAGTGAACTTCCCCTTCTTATAAGTACCCGAGCCACTCTCGGCTTTTCTCTTCTCGCCCACATGGGCCCTTTCGGCAACACGTGCCTCATTTACCTCCTCTACACACCGGGCGGCACTAATAGCCTCATCTAGTGAGACCGCCCTTTTCACTTCCAATTGATAATCCCACGGTAGCCCGCTAGCATACCGAACCACTCTCAACCTCTCATCCGAGTAGGTTTTAGCAACAAACGGGAGCAATCCCGTGAACTCCCTCGAATATTCCTCCACCGACATATCACCCTTCTTAAGGGTCACAAACTTTTCATGCATCTTTTCCAAATCCCTTTCGGGACAAAATTTCTTTTTCAACCTCGTGGTGAACTCATCCCACGACATCTTTTCCACCACCTCCTTCCCGAGGGTCTCATACACAATATCCCACCACACTATGGCATCTTCTTTCAACAATTGTGACGCATACGTCACCATATCAACATCCTTACACTTACTACTTCCGATAACCCTCTCGGTTTCTCGGATCCACCTCATCGTTACTTTCGGGTCCGAACTACCCGTATACACATTTGGCTTACAAGCCATGAAGGATTTAAACGAACAACCTTCTTTCACAACGGGCCTAGCCCTAGCATCACTTTGGCCGCCCGTGGAGGACTTCCCCTCCCCGGTGCCACTACCTCCGGTTTTCTCATCCGACTTAGCCTCGGATTCCCGGTCTCCACCCGACCTCTCACGGTCTCCAATAATACGGTGCACTTCTTCGGCCACCGTTCCCTTGATTTGGTCGATAATGGTTTGGAGATCCGCCATGGTCACCGGAGTTCTATTAGCTCCGACCTCCGATTCATCAACCCGATGCATTGATGGTTGACTTTCTTGCTCATCCACCCTTTCAACAGGAGGTACTTCCTCCTCACGGCCCTCCGGGGCTTTACCACTTCTACGTGTGGTCACCATTTCTTTCAATCAAGACTAAACGAAAGACATTAAACATTTAGTACCTTGTGTACAACCCAATAGTCGCATAAGACTCAATATCCAAAATCATATCAAATTCATCGGTCCCCTAGGTTCAACCCTAAACTTAGTATAAAGTCTCAAGGTCAACCTATGATCTCAAGGAATCTTATATTCCTAATGCTACAGTCTAAGACTAGGATGGTCATCCAACCTAATTCGCTTAAACTATAGCTCTGATACCAAGTTGTAACACCTCAAATTTTAATACCAAAAATTCGGCCAGAACAAAACATTTTATAAATAGAAGAACATCCTCAATTCGGATTTACAAAAACCTTGGTATGAAATCAGAGTATAAAAGTAGGTGTTACAAAATATATCATAACCAAGCTAAGACTAAATCCAATCTAGAGTTCTTCTATACTAGGTCCCGCATCTCTATCCATGCGCACCTAAACCTTCGATCCCGAACCTGAGTACATAGCAAAACAAACAAGGAGTACGTGAGACAAAAACGTCTCGTGAGCTACATGGGTTTAGACCCCAAAGTTAATAATAATAATAATAACCGAACGACAAACAACAAACACGTAAGCAATCACCCATCTATCTAGTCACCCTGTTGTGACTCTAATACCTTGCTTTCCTAGCAATCATACCTAGTTGTCGGGACATCCCCAACCAACTAGAACCACATTAACTTATTAACCGGCGATCCCCCGCATTAACAAGCTTCAAGGTAAAGGCAAGAGGGAATCGCCCAATCTACCAATACCTGCCTTACTCGCCGGACTACTTCCAGTTAGCAAGACTACTATCATGGAATGGGCCGATGGGGATCCGCCCAAATGCTCCCCATTCCATACCTCATGACCGGGGATCCCCCGAATCATCACATCATCTCACCATATCATAACTCGATGGTTATGTCAATCTAGCTCTCGGCTATCACGTCTATCATCAAACAAGTTAGTTCAATACAACTATTGGTATAACTAACTATAATCTACTAGTCTACACAAGTAAGCAAATAGACCACAACACAAGTAATAAAATGTATTTCATAGGCTATGTACTCAGTAAAGTCCACACGTACTCACCTTAGCAATAAAGATGCTCCACCCGTGTTCTTGACACCAAAACTCTTGTTTCTCAATCCAATCAACTTTCCAAGGCTTCACCAAAAGCCTAATACAATTATCACAATATGATCAACATCAATTACTACTACCAATGTGTTCATCTACCCCTAGATAACACCCATCAATCCATTTTCCCCAAATATGGTGATTACCAAACCCTAGGTTTAACCAACCCTTAAGATTCTTACAAATCATAATCATACACTTGTTTTCCTTGTTAATATACCATCTATTAAGTGTATACACCATTTATATCACCATAATCCATAACCCAAGAACTAGGGTTTCAACCCCAAGCTTCTAAACCCATAGATCTAAAGCTACAACTACAAAGGATTGAAGATATACCTTAAATCTTCAACTAGGAGTGAAGAATCACAAGATTTGATGAAGAAATCGACTCCAAATGATGCTTGACACCCAAAATCGTTTACAAGTTCGAAGAGAGAAAAACTAGGGTTTCACTTGGCAATAAATGAGCCAAATCCCGTCTTTAATGCTGCCAGACACAAGTTCACGGCGCGACCATAGTTCGCGTCGCGAACTCTCCTTCTACACGCATACTTAGCGATCGTTATCTAGTCGCGAACTACTTAGCGACACATGGCCAAACTCCCTGGAGCAAGTTCCCGATCGGGAACTTATAGTTCGCGTCGCGAACTCTCGATGGCAGCAAGGCTGCACTTTTTCCAACTTGTCTCGACCCGGTTTCGCCCGTAACTTTCTCGTACGGTGCCCAAACGACACGAAACCAATTCCCACGTATTTTATATGATTTATCCATAATTATCATATTTTTATACAATTTATTTATTTACAAATTCGGGTCGTTACAGTGAAGTAGTTCACGACCAGTTAACGATCGCTAAGTATGCGTGTAGAGGAAGAGTTCGCGACGCGAACTTAGTTCGCGCCGTGAACTATGGTCGAGCAGCATTAAAATCGGGGTTTCAGCCATTTGTGCTATCTTAAAACCCTAGATACCTCTTTGGCGATTTTTGGAGCTCTAGTGCAGTTCTTGAGTGATTCCTTCACGAATCTTGATAGATTTCACTCCTAGTTGAAGATTAAAGGTATATCTTCACTCCTTGATCTTTGTAGCTTTAGATCCATGTATTTTGATGTATGGGTTTGAAACCCTAGCTCTTGGGGTTATGGTTCATGGTGATATAAGTGATGTATACACCTAATAGATGGTATATTAACAAAGGAAACAAGTGTATAATTATGATTTGCAAGAGTCTTAAGGGTTGGTTAAACCTAGGGTTTGGTAAATCAACATAATTGGGGGAAATGTGTTAGTAAGTGTTATCTAGAGATAGATGGACACATTGGTAGTAGAATGTGATGTTGATAATCTTGTGATTATTGTATTAGGCATTTGGTGAGGTCTTGGAAGGTTGACCGAATTGTGAAGCAAGGAAACTGACGTAAAGAATACGGTTGGAGCACTTATTTGCTAAGGTGAGTACATGAGACTTTTAAACTGGGTACATAGCAAATAGTTTTGAAAGTACATATGATATGGTATCAGTATTTATTAACAAATACTTTGATAAAGATAGTAATTGAAAATGTATGAAAGTATGTAGAATGTGATACTAGAATGTGTCTAGTATGATTGATGAGTTTGAAATAAATTATGATAGATTCAAGTAATTATGGAATCTATGTTAATGAACAATAATAATGAAGTAATTGATTAAAAGAATGTATACGGAGCCTTTATTAATAAATATGTATTAGTAAAGCAATTGGGAATGATTTTATAGTAATGAGTACCTATTGGTAAGATATACTAATAAAAGTAAAGAACGAATATGTGTGAGAAAGAATATGATGTGACTAGTAATAATTGTCTATTATAGTCAAGGAAGAGATAAAAGTATTCTGTTATCGATAAATAAGAAATGTATCTTATGTATGAAGTAAGTATGGACCTGATAGGGTTCATAGATGTAGAAGTAACTGTGGTTGCTTATGATCGGGTCCATGGGACCATACTGGTACGTTCACACTGTGATGAACTAATTATATGTCGTTAGTATTAGATGACTAACTTGTTTGATGTTGGATGTGATAGCCGAAGGCTTTGACTGTCATAACTGTTAGGTTATGGTAAGAGATAGATGGTGGTGACGCGGGGGACCCCCGGTCACTGGGCGGTGGTATATATGTTTATACACCGAGTGTATATATGTTTATACACTAAGCACACGGGTGCTTCTAGTACGCATATGTTTGGTACTAGGTATGTTAGGTTCTAATACATATATGTTTATGTATTAGACATGTTGGTGCTTCTGGTACATATATGTTTATGTACTAGATATGATTGGGCTTCTGGTGCATATATGTTTATGTACTAGATATGATTGTGCTTCTGGTACCTATATGTTTAGGAACTAGATATGGTTGCTAGAGAAGCAAGATCGATAGGGTCGCAATATGGTGACTAGACGGTATTGACGTAGTATATATATATGTTTATATGCTTATGAAATTGTTATTATTATTATCGGGTCTAAACCCATGTATCTCACGAGACTATTTTGTCTCACGTACTACGTTTGTTTTGTGGCTATGTACTCAGGTACAGGTTTGAAGTGATAGAAGGTTGCACTAGAAGTGGCCTAGAGATGTTTAGCTCGGGAACTAGTAGGTAGATCCCGTTGCCTATGGTTTTGATATACTTGGTGACACCGTATTTTTGTAAACTCTGATATAAGTTTTAAAGTTTTTGTTAAACTGTATTTTGGACAATATGTCAGATATTGTGAAAATGTATTTTAAATGATTTAAACGATGTTTTAAAAATACGGGTGTTACAATTGTTTTTAATACTTTTTTACATGGTTTTATTAATTATATAGATGAGTCACCGGTTCAAATTGGCCAAAATTACCAAGCGCGATTGCAATCATACACCCACCCCTCAAGGTGGCAAATTTCGACAATTTGGATCTTCAGGAAGTTCCCTAGGAAAACAAAAAATTGACGGATCTGGTTCTTCTGGTGGTGACGGAGGTATGCATTTTTTCTACAATATATTCATTTAAATGGATATTTGTTTTTGATAAATATTGAAATTACCTTATTACTTTCATAATAATTAGTCAATTACTGTCAAAATATATCAAGCTAAACATGGTGTTTACATTTTAGGAAACAACAACAACCCGAAGATTACACCAATTTCTCATGTGGACCCTCTATTGAAAAACATGTCGGTTCAAGGTCGCTGTATCTCTATATGGCATTCGCACAGGCTGAATGATGTGCATGATCCGTATAGTTTGGACTTGGTGTTGCAAGAAATTCAGGTATTTTTTCTGAAAAAATTAAAAATAGCATTACACTTATAAAAATAAGGGAAAATTAGTTATATGTCCTTGCAAATATTATAAATTATTTTTATATCCTTTTAAAATTTATAAATTATCTTTATATCCTTATAAACATTTTAATTACCTTTATATCCTTCCGAACATTTAAAACTTTCTTTTATATCCAAAAACATATTTTAGAATTTGTATATCATTAAATATCAATAATCTTTATTATAAAATGTGTTTATTTACAGATTTACTATATTACTAAAATAAGGGTCATATAGTAATCTGTAAATCTGTAAATAAATACATCTAATGATAATGATTTTTGATATTTAATGATATAATAAATTATAAAATAAATTTTTGGACATAAAACAGAATTTTAAAGGTTTAGAAGGATATAAAGATAATTAAAATATTTATAAGGATATAAAGATAATTTATAAATTTTAAAAGGATATAAAAATAATTTATAATATTTGCAACGACATATAACTAATTTTCCCTTATTTTTATAAGTGTAATGCTATTTTTAATTTTTTTCAGAAAAGTACCTGAATATCTTGCAACACCAAGTCCAAACTATACGTATCATGCACATCATTCAGCCTGTGCGAATGCCATATGGAGATACAACGACCTTGAACCGACATGTTTTTCAATAGAGGGTCCACATGAGAAATTGGTGTAACCTTGGGTTGTTGTTGTTGTTTCCTAAAATGTAAACACCATGTTTAGCTTGATATATTTTGACAGTAATTGACTAATTATTATGAAAGTAATAAGGTAATTTCAATATTTATCAAAAACAAATATCCATTTGAATGAATATATTGTAGAAAAAATGCATACCACCGTCACCACCAGAAGAACCAGATCCGTCAATTTTTTGTTTTCCTAAGGAACTTCTTGAAGATCCAAATTGTCGAAATTTGCCACCTTAAGGGGTGGGTGTATGATTGCAATCGCGCTTGGTAATTTTGGCCAATTTGAACTGGTGACTCATCTATATAATTAATAAAACCATGTAAAAAAATATTAAAAACAATCATAAGAGCATTAAGTATCTATGAATAGCATTGAAACATGTCATGGTTGATGCTTATATTATGAATGATTGAATGACACATACCTTGAATCGAGGACGAATGCAACTCAATGAGAGAAGGAAGCTGGTCGGTATAAGGAAGAAAGGTAGAATGTGAATAAAACGTAAGATAACTATATATACAAAACGCATTTTGTTATTTGTAGCAAGTGTATCAAAAATATTTTCACCAATTCGGAATTGTTTTAATTGTTAATAAAAATAATTGAATGATTTCCTTAAATAAAATTTACCATAAATAATTGAATGTAATTATTAATTTTAAAAATATTGATTTCCTTAAATTTATAGTTTCCAAATTTATATTACCATAAATAGTTTTTCGGTTTTAGGTTATAAATTTTCTGATTTTTAAAAAAATATATTATACTCATTTAAGAGTTACCATTTAGACATAAATATTCCATTTTTTGTACACAAAAAATTATTTTTGGTAAAAGATATACAATAAATATATTAATTAACCGGTTATATAAATATGGCGTATGGCATATACCATATATGGGAAAAAATCAGTATTGATTGTGTGTTTGAGAATTAATATATTTACCATAAATACCGTAATTCAATTTCGGTTTTTATGTTAGAATTTTTCCGATTTTTAAAAAAATATTTCATACTCATTTAAGAGTTACCATTTAGACATAAATATTCCATTTTTTGTACACAAAAATTTATTTTTGGTAAAAGATATACAATAAATATATTAATTAACCGGTTATATAAATATGACATATGGCATAATACCATATATGGGCAAAAATCAGTATTGATTGTCTGTTTGAGGATTAATATATTTTTTCCATAAATACAATAAATCAATTTCCGTCTTTAGGTTATTATTTTTTCAATTTTTAAATTAATATTTCATACTCATTTAAGAGTTACCATTCTGATAAAAAAAAATATTTAATACTCATTTAAGAGTTACCATTCTGATAAAAATATTCCATTTTTTGTACAAAATAATTAATTTATGGTAAAAGATATACAATAAATATATTAAATTAACCGTTTATATAAAATATAAAACAAATATTAAAAATCCAAAAAGTTGTAAAATATATTTTGATTAAGCATATTGTGTCATTTCTACTCTGTTAATAAAATGAAATTTGTATCATGTAATAGAAGAGTAAAAACCTTGTCATTTGACATCTCTCCATATACAACATGAACATTCCTGATGGAGACTTGAATGCCATCAATAATATGGAGAAAATGGTGAAAATAAACATCAGTTATACTACTGCCAGTCCCAGATTATTGTATTTCCAAATAAGATTACTGATTTTTATAATGTAACCCTAGCAAGCAAATGAAACACAAAAAATTGAAGCAACAAAAAATCTCATTACCTTTACTGTCATATATGAAATAAATGATTTTCCAGTTTGATTATCTGCACAAAAGAAGAATAAATTACCACTAACAACCTTAGAATCCAAATATAGATATTTGATTTATAACCAAATCATTTTATCAAACTGTAGCAAATATAACTTGTTTGACACAGAACAGAAGTAGATAAATTAGTAGTGAATATAACTAAACAGCAACTAAAACATGACAGAAAAAAGTAGCTCACCACATACAAGTTGTGATAACTTTTCCAGCTCAGCTGTAGCAAGTTTGGCCTTTTTTCCAGCAAATTCTCTTTTTTCAACATCTTCAGTACTCCACTACAAAAGGAATAAATGAATATAATAACAGAAAACATAAAAGTTTTATGGGAGAAATTAGAGGATAGACATCTTACCTAGTGAATCCAAGTCAAAATCAGTGAATTCGTATCTTACCTAGTGAATCCAAGTCAAAATCAGTGCCATTATCTGCAAGTGTATGAAAAATAATTTTTTACACATAGAATGTGATGATAGGACTGTCTAATATACATCATTCCTCAATAATTGATTTTATAAAAATTGCAGTAAACGAATTCTTGTAGTATGGATTGAATAAGATATAAAACAAATATTAAAAATCCAAAAAGTTGTAAAATATATTTTGATTAATCATATTGTGTCAATTGTACCCTGTTAATATAATGAAATTTGTATCATGTAATAGAAGAGAAAAAACCTTGTCATTTGACATATCTCCGTATACAACATGAACATTCCTGATGGAGACTTGAATGCCATCAATAATCTGGAGAAAATGGTGAAAATAAACATCAGTTATATCTCCGTCACAAATTCTTAAGATGAATAAATTTCTACATGAATCTGAAATTAAATATGAACCAAAGTTGTATCGAATTAAATAATTCAGATTAAGTAATTCAGATTCATGTAGAAATTAACAAATTCTGAATCAGTGACGTATCGATTTAAAAAGTATGAATTTATTCAATTGGAGTTTATAAATCAAGTTTTTATTTGTGAAAACGTAAAAGCTGAAATCCAACTGCTTCGTGATGATCAATATCAGAACTTCTACATTTTCAGTTCGTGATTCCAGATTTAGGGTTCTAATAAATTGAAGAAAAATAAACTGTAAGAGGAAGTATTAGAAATTAATATTACTCCGTATACCTCTGGTGATCGGAATATGGAACTGTACGGAATTCGGAGATCTGAATTAAGCATTTATAATTCGTATCCTTCAATGTGTAAAAAATTTATTATATTATGGTCTACTTGACGTACACATACTTCTTTAAACTACTTATATGTTATGTTATCTTTCTGTTCAAGTATTAAGGAAGAACCTTACTTCAAGATTCCTTGAAAACACGCCTATAAAGTTTAAATTAGGTGAAATTTGCAAATATTCGACTAATTAAATTTCGGTTTCACAAGCTTTTTCATCTCAGTTGATGATGTTACTTGTCTTACGTTTTTTTAACTTTATATTCAAATGTGTAACAGGAGAAACTTCTTCTATAAAGGATAAGCATATTGATAAAAAAGAAAACATTGTTCGGAGGAAATCATCACGTCGTATAGATTTTACGACGCCACAACAACAAACTAATGCTGAGATACACACACATTCATTTTTCGGAATTTCAAACGGTAATCAATTACATTCAATTTTGAACTGTTTTTTTTGTATACTAATTACATCATAAAACTCTAAACTGCAATTACTCAGAATACGTTGATCATGGAAATCCAGAATTTGAATGCGCGTCCTGTGGTGCAATGCTATGGTTTGTCGAGAAGAATCGAGGAGCATCAAATATAAAGTCTGACTCATACTCCCTATGTTGTATGAGGAGTAAGGTGAAGCTGGCCGTTGACATTATCGAGCCACCAAAGTTATTAAAAGACCTTGTTACCAAGCAACACCCGAAGAGCGCCTCATTTTTGAACAACATACGCCGCTATACCTCAATGTTTGCGTTCACTTCTATGGGTGGGACACAAGATATGTCTGTTAATGATGGACGTGGTCCGTATTGCTACAGGCTACATGGAGAAAATCGACATAGAATTGGAGATTTATTACCTGAACCGGGCAAGCCTCCCAAATTTCGCCAACTGTATATATATGATACAGAAAACGAGATTCAAAACAGGGTTCAATCTGTCAGGTATATTCCTAACTCATTATCATTTTTTCAAATTCTATATTTATAGCACAACTACAATATATCAGGTAGACAAACTAATAATTAAATTTAATGTTTTCCAGTAATGTAGATACAACATCAACTTCTCGTATAGACTACCAGCTTACAACTGAGTTACGAGACTTGCTTGATTCCATCAATCCATTGGTTGCTAAGTTTTTCATGGCCGGTGAAACTACAAGGTCGTCAAACGAACATAATGTTAAGCTTAGGCTTATTTCGAGCAGAACCCAAGATGGGAGAAACCATAATCTGCCATCCGCATCTGAGGTGGCTGCTCTAATTGTTGGAGATTTTGACTCAATGGCTAATAGCAGAGATATTATACTCCATAAACAAAGCGGAAAACTAAAGAGAATTAGTGAATTGCATGTATTATACCTATCATTGCAGTACCCATTATTCTTCCCCTATGCCGAAGAAGGCTATTGTACGGATGTTTACCATCAAGGTGTTACTGATTATAATGAAAAAAACAAAGGCACACGAGTAACAATGAGAGAGTGGTTCGCTTATCGTATTCAAGATAGGAGAAATGTATTCTCCATGATACTCAATGGAGGGCGGTTGCTTCAACAAATTTTAGTAGACGCACAGTCAATGGTGGAGGCGGAGAGGATGTTATACATAGTTACACAACAAAAAGATTTAAGGAGTGAAACATACTCGAAATTGGCTAACTTGGCACAACAAGAAGATAGTGGTGTTACATTACGTGGTAAAAAGTATGTGCTCCCGTCATCATTTACTGGTAGTCCAAGGTATATGATGCAGAACTATTTAGACGCCATGACGCTTTGCAAGTTTTTTGGTTATCCCGACTTATTCATAACTTTTAAATGTAACCTAAATTGGCCTGAAATTGCGCGTGAGATGGCCAAGAAGGATATAAAATCTGAAGACCGTCCAGATATCGTCACCAGAGTGTTTAAAATTAAACTCGACAGTCTCATCAAAGAATTCAAAGAAAAACACACTTTTGGTCGTGTTCAAGGAGGTAACTACGCTACACATCTTTTTATATTTACTTATATTTTATAATTAATTTTTTGTTATTATTTATAAATAGTTATAAATATATTTGTTTTTTACTCCTCCAAATACAGTTGTGTACACTATTGAGTTTCAAATGCGAGGACTTCCACATTGCCACATATTACTATGGCTAGAGGTACCTGATAAGATAACCACCCAATCAAAGATAGATAAATTTATATCAGCAGAGATACCTGATAAAGATGAGGATCCAGAATTGTACCAGATTGTTAAAGATCACATGATGCATGGCCCATGCGGTCTTGAAACTCCTAGATGCCCATGCACAGTTAACTACAAATGTACTAAAAAGTTTCCCAAACAGTTTAATGAAAGTACATTTATAGACAAAAGTGGTTATGCAATGTATAGAAGGAGAAATGACGGTAACACTGTAAACAAGGGTGGAACTAATTTGCACAACGGATATGTCGTACCATACAATCCAGGTTTGCTTAGGCGATACCAATCTCACATCAACGTTGAATGGTGCAGCCAAATTGGTTCCATAAAATATCTGTTTAAATATGTAAACAAAGGACCAGATAGGGTTACGGTTGTTGTAGAAGGCGAATAGGTCAACGAAGTTCAAGACTATTACGATTGTAGGTATCTTTCAGCATGTGAAGCGACTTGGCGTATATTCCAATTTGACATTCATCACAGGACACCATCAGTCGAAAGGTTTCCATTTCATTTGGAGAATGAACAGCCGGCAATATTTGACGCCAGACAAAGCGTTGATTACGCGTTAGATAAGTCATCTGTAAACGAAACAAAATTTATTGCATGGACGGAACTAAACGAGAGAGATGAAGAAGCGCATGATCTCCTTTATGTTAAGATTCCCAGGTTTTATGTGTGGAACCAGAAACAACGTATTTGGCAGCACAGGCAACGAAGTTTAAGTGTTGGACGTATACATCACGTTCCGCCTTCACGGGGAGAGCTGTTTTATTTACGTATTCTACTAAACAAGGTCAAAGGTCCTACAAATTGGGATACTCTCAAGAAAGTAGATGGTGTTATTCATCCAACATATAGAGATGCTTGCTATGCACGCGAACTTCTGGAAGACGACAAGGAATACCTTGATGGATTACTATAAGCAAGTTTGTGGGGAATGGGTGATTATCTGCGTTCTTTCTTTGTAATGCTCCTCATCACTGATAGTATGTCTCGTCCGGAAGTTGTTTGGGAAAAAACTTGGCATGATTTGGCTGAAGATGTGTTGAACGTTGAGCGAATGAAGCGTAACGATCCAGGTATTTTTTTAGTTGTTCTTTTTTAAATAATAACCCCATAGTACTATGATATGGACCACAACTTACTTATATTTTTCTTATTAATACTCCTTTAATACTGCAGTATCGGAACTGTCAGACACTCAAAGGATGAATATATGTCTCACTTATATTGAACACATGCTGCTTTGTAATAACAAGACTTTGAAATCCTTTTCAAATATGCCATATCCAAATCATGAATACACGATGGAAGGCTACAACAGATTAGTATACGATGAGCAATCGTACAACAGGGATGAACTATGCGAGCAACATCGAATACTTTATGGCAGTCTGACATCAGAACAGAAACGTATTTATGCAAAAGTTATGGACGCTAATCGACACATGCAATAAAATTAAATGATAAAAGGATGCATAAATAAGGCGTATACTTGTGAATCAAATTTAAGCTCAGAGAAATCTGAGGTGCTCAATACAATACGGAAGAAATAATGTGTTGTCTATATATACTATAAGAATTTGTTAGAGAAGAAATTAAATTGTTAAAAATAAGAACAATATTAACGAAAACTTCAGTGGAATAATATATTATAGATTGGTGATTGAATGTTTGTTAGGAAAGTAATGCTATCAATCCAAAAATAAATTCAAATTCGAATTTTTGTAGTTATAAAGTCGATATACTTGTAAAACTTATTGTGGAGATAAATAAG
Organism: Calendula officinalis; assembly: GCA_963853835.1. NCBI lineage: Eukaryota > Viridiplantae > Streptophyta > Magnoliopsida > Asterales > Asteraceae > Calendula > Calendula officinalis. The sequence goes on along the minus strand of OY970827.1, from coordinate 35,989,055 downwards.
GAGGTTTAAAAAGGAATTTATATGAATTAAAAAGGAATTAAATTGGTATAAAGGATGTGTTTAACGGAGCAAATTAGTAACTGATTATCTTAGAAAACCAAACGGATTTGTTCATGAGATGCGTGGGCCAATCGGAGAATTACACGTGGCAAAACCGGCCAATGAGAGAGGTCGGAATTGTCTAGTTGTCAAACCCAAGCCAAATTAGGCCTCATATATAGGAGAAGATATATATATATATATATATATATATATATATATATATATATATATATATATATATATATATATATATATATATATATATATATATATATATATATATATATATCTCCCACCTATATATAGGGCAAGATATTTAGCAACCATTTGATGACATGTCATTTTATTGCATTTTGATTGGTCCAAAATGGTGACTCAAAGGGCATTATAGGAAAAAAAAATTATGACATTTATTGTTGGAGGTTTTCAACAATTAATTTATGACCATTTTACAACGGTTTTATGATAAAAAATAATTTTTTGGTAAGTCATTAATGCACTAAATAACGTCTTTTTTGGTAAGTCATTTATCACTTGTCAGCCATTCATTCTCTAATACCTAATTTTCTATTCCTTCGTATTGTTATATTGTAGAATTCGTATCCTGCCCACAGTTTGTGTTTTTTCAACATTTATACTAATTTAGAATGTTGTTGCTAAATTTTTTGTTTGTGCAATGGACACCTTAAGTTGCTTACATATTTGTCATGCTTACGCATTCATGCTATGTAATTATATATGTCCATTGTTATATTTAGTTACTTCATGAAATTTGTCATTTGTTGTTGGTTTATAAGATGGTTACAGTTTAATGGCATGGTATTGTTGGATTTATACGATTGTTATTGTTGAATTTATGTTCGTTTCACTTTTATTTTACATTTTGTTTTTGATGTTGAAACAAGTCAACTTATCCACAGTTCCACACACACTATTTAGTCCATTTTGTTTAGAAAAAGTATAATATATCGTAATTGTTATTTTTTACTACAAAAATATTTTTCTTGCAGTAGTAATAATTAGTGTGTGGATAAAACAAATTTATGACATTGTATGTATTTCTTAATTGATTTTGGTCTATTAACTACTATTTCATTTGACCCGCCTCATATTAGCTTTAAAAAAAATTATTTGACGCGTATAACATAAACCATTTGTAAATAAATGGGCTGAAATTCACAATACTTGAAAATATGGTGAAACAGTGCCAAGCAATCACTGAGTCTATATTAATAAGATCAAATCAATTACAACTAACACAAAAAATAACATTTTTATTCTATTTGTTAGATAAAGAATCATATGTTATATCCATAAATATGATCCGAATATGGGTTTTTTTTGAAATCATATCAGGTCAATGTTGGTTTAATTATATAAGAAACATTCATTGTTGTTTCAAAACATATGGAACCCGTGTCTCTTTCAATACTGAGTCATTCTCGCATCTACACACAAAATAGTTGACATTATCAATGAACAGATACTTTCTTTAATTCCGGGAGACGAGAAGATGCACGAGTCTTCGGACTCTGTTTATACTTACCAATTTCTTGAACAAGAACGGCTTGAAGGTTATTTGTTGTGACCACGATGACAACTACACCAACTCAACGACAAACATCGTATATTAAGAAGTTTTATTTTCTCTTTAAGTTTTTTTTATCTGATTATTCATGTATAACAAAATATTTATTTATCATTTCAACAATAATTGACTATATGCTTTCTTACGTTATTTTCATTGTTATGGATTTTATATCTCGAAACATGCCCGCCCAATCGGGCGGGCTTTGAAACTAGTATATATATATAGGCAAAGGTTCATGCGAGAAGTGATTTTTTTGCGAGAAGTGCGAGAAGTGATTTGTTAGTGCTTCACAGATTTTGTATATTTTCTTATGAAAGTAAGTTGATTTTCGTGTTTGTTTATTAAAGTGTGTTTATGATCATCTATTTTTTTATTACTTTAATATTGAATGAACGTGAAATTAAATGTTGCATATTGTTTTTTGTTCACTACTATGTTTGTTCACTGATTCTTAAAATGTGATGAACTATATATATAAGGGTTTTTTGTTTATATGTTCATTGATAATCAGATGAAAATTTCGGGCATTTTACTGTTCATTGATGATTAGATAAAGTGTTTGGAGTACGGTTCCGTGGAACTCGAGTTGAAGATCCCCTGATTAAAAAACACGAGGACAAAATAAAAGTTAAATGGAGGAAACAGTTTGATGGAAAGCTTGTGTCAACCAATATGTTGGATCAAATTAACATGTATTTATCTTAATTCATGTAAATAACTGGTTCATGTATAATACTAATATAGAGATTAACGATTTCACCAATGAACGAATAATACCGTGCTTAGTGGTTATCGGATTCATTAATGAATGAACAATATTAAACTAAAACATATAATTTGTAACCTGCAATTTCACCAATGAACGAATAATAACATGATTAGTTTAACAACTTCAACAATGAACGAGTTGTTCACTGATGCGAAAAGTCTGATGAACTATATATGCAAGGGTTTTTTTTGTTTAGATGTTCATTAATGGTAATTAAAAAAGAAATAAAGAACACAACGCGTGAAGAAAGGAATTATAACACGTTTTTTAGGAAGACCCAAAAAATTAGGAATAGAAGTTAAATTTGGTAATTTCCAGATTTAATGGTAATTTTCGGTTTTTATATAAAGACAATCCTACCCTTTTGGTTTTAAATCTTAATGAAATTAGATTAGAGGCTAAGATCATTTCTCGCACTTCTCGCAAAAAAATCACTTCTCGCATGAACCCTCCCCTAAGGCTATATATATATATATGGTTGAATTAGTTTCATAATCAATTAAGGCTACAGAACAAGCAGAACTCAATTTAAACCATTGATTTATGAAATGAAATAATCATGAAAGACACATTATTGTATTTGATGAAGGACCCTCAAATATTGTTTTGCATGGATGTCATTCATGCATGTATACATATATGTATATGTTTTCATGTATGTATACATAAGTGTTATCTATACATATATGTATACATGCATGAATGACATCAATGCAAACTAATATTTGGGGGTCCCTCATCAAATACATTAATGTGTCTTTCATGATCATTTCATTTCAAAAATCAATGGTTTAGATTGAGTTCTGCTGGTTCTGTAGTCTTAATTGGTTCTGATTCTAATTCTACACTATATATATATATATATATATATATATATATAGGAGGGTTCATGCGAGAACCATTATTATTGCGAGAACTACGAGAACAATTTTCTGGCCATTGGATTAAGTTGATTAAAATTTGAACCTTTAAGGGCAATTAAGTCTTTATGTAATTGATATAATTATATTATTTTATCTAATTATGGTAACTTAATAACTACAATTTGGTTACCATGATTACTAAAATTTGATGAGAAAAATCCTGTAATACATTAATGATCATTAATTAATAAATTCATATACTACTATAACATTATAAATTGAGAAATTCATTAATGAACAAAATCGCATAATATATTAATGAATAAAGTCGCAGAATATATTAATGAACAAAATCGCAGTATAACTATTGAACAAGCAACTGAAAACTAGTGAACAAAACATAATATGAAATCTACACAATCACTATTAATAACTATTGAACTAACAAATGAAAATTAGTGAACAAGCTACTAAAAAAATTATACGGTCATTACTGAACAATAACTAATGAACTCTGGCGCACGTTGATCACTAATGAACATATCCTTCTTCCTTCACGTATTGCAGACCATTCCCATTCATGATTATTGTAAGATCTGAACCCGTAAACTGGACGTCGGTTAATAATGAACACATAAAATCATACCATTGAACGCACACACAGATCTGGAAGAAAAAACCAAACACTAATTAATTATTCATTAGCATTCAATCATATAACAAACAAAAAGATGAAATGAATAAAAAAAATATAAATCATTCACCATTATTACCTTCTCGATTTTATAACACAGAATGCCACAATCTGAAATACTATACAATCTAAATTAAAAAACAAAATTCTAGAATGAACTAAAATTGTAGCCGCTTAATATGATAATGAATAATTCCTCCATTTCTATTGGCCACGTATTATGATCCCAAAATCGAATTTAAGATACACTTCAATTCAAGTAAGTTTCAGATTTAATTATCGACATAAAAACATAATTGATCGGCATGAAAACCCGTAATAAAGTGTTCATTACATCACAATCAATAAGGTAATACACACATGTTTTTTTTTTCAATAACGAACTGTTGTGACAATAATCGAGTTTATTTCAATCACCCACAATATAAGACCCATTCGTGTCACCAACATTCACTTAAACCAATTAAATATCTTACTAAAAACGAGATTGAAGAAAACCCTACAAAAATGTTCTCTGTACAGATAAATCTCTTTTGTTTTAAGATGTAGTAGAAATAATTCCCTTTTCTGAAGAACCCTAGTGCATACTTCGGTATAAAAAAGGGCGAATTTAAGAAAATTTCATCGACCATATGAACCAGATACTAAAAACGTCGTGCAATAAACTGAAATTCGTAACTGGACATACCTTTATTCTTCGTTTTGGTTTCTCTGGCGGCAACTAATTTCAACATTGCTCTGAACTTCGATCTGCCTCTAGTGGTTTAGGGTTTTGGAAGAAATTGTTTTATAAGAGAGAAGAAAGTGGTGTGCTCGTTTGAGTGAGAGAGAATTGGGAAGTAGTGGCTACTTTTAAGGGATTCTATTATTGATCCCCAAATTTACACGCTTAATTTTTAAAATACCATAATTATTTTTAATGTTCAATACCCGATTTGCCCTTGAGAACACGTTTTTTCAACTCAAGTTGTTCATATTATTACAATAATACCACCTTTAATCTAAACCACATATCTAAATATCAAATGGCTATAAACATGTTCTCGCAGTTCTCGCAATTTTAATGGTTCTCGCATGAACCCTTGTCTATATATATATAGAAGTGGATCGAGTGAGGACTCTGTTTTTAGTGAGTAATGCGAGGACAAATCTAAGCCTTTAATCCAATAAAATTAATGGCTAGGATTCAATGTGAAAAAAAATAAACAATGGTTGAACTTTGAGGGGGTTTTGTGTAAATTTACCAAAATAATGGGGGGAAAAAGAAAATTCAGAGGGTTAAAATGGTCATTTGCAAACACTTTCTCTCTCCTAGTGCCACATGTCAAGCCTTGATTTGATGGGTTTTTTTTTACCCCCACCTTTATTTTTCGGCCATAACTTTTTTTTTCTTTGTAAAAAAAAAAACTAAAAATGGCAAAGTTCTTAAAATTAAATTCTCTACAAAATGAGTATAGCCATGAAAATTAAAAAAAAAAACCCGGATAAAATATTAGATCATTTTGTTAAATTTGGATAATTATCAAAGTTTTGAATCATTTTGTTAATTTTGTATCATTGTCATAATTTTGGATCATTTTGTTATTTTTGGATCATTGTTAATCTTGCATAAAACATAAGTTTGCATAAATAATTAGTCAAATAATATATCATATATAATTGTGGAACATTTTGTTCATTTAGGATCATTTTATTTACTTTGTACGCTTGTAAATTTTTGAATCATTTTGTTATTTATGGATCATTGTCAATTTTAGATCATTTTTTTTTCAAATTTTCATGACTATACTCATTTTGTAGAAAATTTAATTTTAAAATTTTTGGCATTTTTAGATTTTTTATTTTACAAATAAAAAAAAGTTATGGGCGTAAAACGAAGAGCGGGGGAAAAAACACACTTCCAATTATAGGAGGACAAGTGGCAAAAGGAGGAAATGGGGGTTTCGAAAATGACCTTTATGCCATTTTTAAGATGAGTGGACGAAAATTGTCATCGCGGTCCTCATCGGGTGTTAAGTCCTCACCAGATCCGGATATGGGTTTAAAATGTAAAATTGTTAAATATAGGGACTAAAAGAATCAAATCCAAAAAATTGAAATTATTGAAATTAAATATAGGGACTAAAATTATTGAAATTGTTTAAAATGTAAAATTGAAAGATGTTCAAGTGGTTGAGGAAGAATAAGTGGTTGGAGTGACCTCTTAAAAAAGTCATCTAATCCAATGGTAAAAAAGTCATTTTAGAGGTTATTCAAATAGTATCAACATATTCTTCAACCTCTCATTGGAGATGCTCTGAGAGGAAGTACGTTTTTACAACTTTATGAAATATAAGATTTATACTTCCTCCGATCCAAAATATGTAATACACTTTGGATTTCACGGTTTATAAGGCAAAAGTTTATAATGATAGTTAAATTAGATTAATTGGATGGTTAATGGGGGAATGGGTCCCACACATTTTGAATAAAGTGTGGTTAATGATTTTTAAAAGTAAAAAGTAAGGGTAAAGAGGTCATTTCACTTTGTTAAAGTAGATAGTTAATTAGTGGATGTGGGTCCCACTAATTTTTGCCAAATAAGATAATTTTTTCAAAATGTATAACTTATTTTGAATCATCTAAAAAAGAAAAGTGTATCACTTATTTTGAATCGGATGAAATATTTAATTATTGCAAGAATAATCCATGTGTATTACTAATCCGATTAATTAAATGAGTTGGGTTATGGTTGAACTTTTTGACACAATTTATGAAAAGGTTAGGAAACCAATTGGTGTAGATCAATTGACCACCAAGGATAGCCTCGGGGTTTTCCTTTAAGAGGTCTTGAGTTCAAGCCTTGTTGGAGGTAAAACTTGGAGATTAAAAGATGTTGGGGTTTATTCCCCATATGTGGAGGGTTCGAGGGTAGTTGACAACATAAATTGTCAACCCTAATAATACATTTCTTCTAATAGACATTTGAACGTATAATCTTTTGTGTAATGAGTCAATTATTTTTTTAACGACAAGTTAGTAAATTAGTGGTTCAAGCCTAAAAAGTGACATCCACAAGAGTTAGAATCTTTTACGGGTTTTATATTAAATAAATATAGGTGCAAATTATCAATGTAATTTTTTAAAATAAAAATCAAACACGAAATTTGGGTAAACCTCATAAATAATCCATTTAACTTACTCTCAAAATAGTATAATATTGAATGTACACATTTAGAGAATTTTTTATACTTACAAGAATGTAAAAAAAAAATACGTTTAGCATTCTATAATAATATTGGAGATGGTCTATTAAACTTAAATTCTACGATATTAATGAGCAAGTGACATCCAAGAAATAAGGATAACAAGAGAGTATATATTGACAAAAACATACACACAAATGGTCACAAACAAAATGAGCTCCTCTTTGAGCTTCAACATCCCAAAGGCTTTGCCTTCTCTTCCTAGATGCAATTTTCACCCTCTCTCTACTCCATTCAATAAAAAACAACCACATATCTTCAATTCAAACAAGTTTTCCGTAAGTTTATTTTTCGTTTTAACCAACAAATACGTTATTTATCACATTTGTTAACTATTTCTTTCGGCTTTCATTACAGAAACTCATAATTGTTAATTCGAAGAACGATGAAAGATTCACTCTGAGCAAACCTAGCTTGGCAATACAAGTGGGAGCACTCCTGAGTACTGTAAGTTGTAATAATCAGATAATCAGTTGTTTATTTATGGTTGATTAAGTTGAGATAGTATAATAGGTTGTTAGTGAACCGGCTTTCGCGTTGACAGGAGTAAACAATGAAGAGGATTTTGGGTGGGTGTTGATACAATTAGCCATATGTGCCTTCTTCTATTTCCTAGTGGCACCAGTGAGTGAGAAAAAAAAAAACAAAATTTTTATTAATCATTTTTATGTTTTTGGGATAAAATATTTTGAATGGTTAGTGTAAATTTGTAGCCATTTATCATGAACTGGTTGAGGATAAGATGGTACAAGAGAAACCTTTTGGAGATGTATGTGCAATTTATGTTTGTCTTCTTGTTCTTCCCGGGGTTAGTTCAGTTTATCTCTTAAATTTCAAGTTAATTAGGAGTAGATTAGGATTTATCGTTCAACAAAAAAAAATAAAAAAAATCAAGTTAATCATTAATTAACTTAGTCCTTGGTTATGAAGGTGGATTAATTTATACATGGTTTAATTAGAAATTTGATTATAATGTGCAGTGTATTGCTTTGGGCTCCATTTTTAAACTTCAGGAAGTTTCCAAGAGATCCGGACATGAAATACCCATGGTCTGTCCCTGAAGATCCTTCCAAAATTCGAAACTCTTACAGGAAATTCCCTTGGGCTACCATTGATGATTATGAAGTTTAAAAACTTTTAATACAGTATCTATCTTTTCATATGTATCATAAATCATACGTAAATTTACTCCACCTTATTTTCTGTAGACGTTTCATGTTACTAAAGCATATCAATTCACACAACCATGACTTATTGTTTCTTTTCTTTTTTTTAATTAACTTCTTAAATATTAACACACCATCCTGAGATAAAACGTAACACAAACAGGAACAGTCGAAATTACCACATCTGCTGTGGATTAAACAACATAAAAATTGAATTTAGCAAATTATATATAGCTAAACACTGGAAACTTGAAAGAAAAACCTTAAAGTTAACACCATCTCAACCGAAAGAAAATAAAAATTAACAACATATCCGAAAACAAAACCAAGATATAAAATCACTTAAAAATCAATTTCATCTGCAACTACTTTTAGTGGAAACATATATATATGTTTCTACCTCTTAGTCTCTGACTCATTCTCTTTCTTATAACTTTGACTTTAGTCAACTTTGAGCATTTGAGTTAATTTGGTCAAATCAAGAAAGAAAACAATTTTAGCTGCTGGATTTATGAAATCTTGAACCGGATCGGACCATACCGATAACAGGAGTTTTCAATTTTCTTTCAAGTTTTTCTGTTTTGAATCAGACCGAGAACCAATTTTGTATGACAATTAAAACGAAGAACCAAACTGGTATAACTCAGTTCAGCGGTTTCGGATGGTTCTCGGTCCAGTTTGTACATACCTACACCATGTAGGTTAGTTCTAATAGCATGTCACTAAAACTACAAAATACATTATTATAGTCCACATCTCTTTACCCACATTTTTTACTTTTTTTTTTAAAAAAAATTTAATTTTTTTTTCTCACACATCATCAAAATAGGGAAGAAATTCAACAACATGAAATCTCAAAAGCTCAAATTAAACAAGCATACACTTGAATATGGTTACAACTAGTCCCTCAACTAAGAATGTGTTTGGATTTGGACTCATCCAACAAAAAAAGTTTTGGGCAATATAAAGATGATTGTAAGAATATGAAGTTTAGCAGATGTAAGTGACAAATGAAAATTAATGTTTGTTATTTCTATCGAACCAACTGTCTAATCTTAAAGAAGGTTGTCGTTTTTAACTATACTTTTGAAATAAACATTGAATTTAAAATGAAGGGTCGGAAAGCATTCTAAACGAAATACATGTTATTACACAATAATGCAAGTTCAATGACCGACCCGTTGGATAGAAGATCCACTCTTAGACCTGCTGACATTTTAGTTTTTGGATGAGTTCGGGGGAAACACGCATGTATGGATCTAACCGGAGTTTCTCCTCTCGTGGGTTTGAGTAGTCGGGGTGTTACTGTGGGACAAGCTACTTTGAAAGCCGCCTCGTGTAAAGTGACAAAGCACGAGAAAGCATGCATTGAAAATCAACACGTGTTCATTCCTTTTGCATTTGATACTTTCGGTTTCCTTGCGCCTGAGGCGGTGGAGCTTCTTAACAGAGTCCAACGTGTTATGCATAGCAATGTTATGACACCCAGATCCACAAATGTTATTTTTAAAAGAATTAGTTTTGCAATTTAAAAATGCATAGCGGCGCAGCTTGTTGCCCGTTTGCCTTCTTTATCCATGTAAAAAATTTGATATTTTGAAATGAAATGAAGAAAATAAAAAATTATAGGAAAAAAAAATGATATTATCGTAACAACATTAATAAATTTACTGAAAAACAAAGCTTCAATTTGATTTTTTGTGTGAGAAAATGATGAGCCTTTTCACTTGTTAAGATTTTTTGTGTGAGAAAATTAACTTCTTATGAGTTAATTTTGTTCGGCTAACTTTTTTGTTCATTTTAAGCTTATAAGCTAGAAAATAAGTCCAAAAAATCAAGTTTCTGAATAAACACCTTCAGGTCTTTTGTCAAAATCAAAACTCACTGGGTGTTTGTCTAAAGTCTAATAAATCAGATTAGTGAGTGTTTGGTCAGTGGGTATCAATCTATCAACACTGAGAATTCAGGAATCCTCCATTCCCGGTGATTCATCGAAATCCCTATTTTCGCCATTCTTCGGTTGTCAGTTTGTCACTCTCGTCGTCGCTGCTGCTGCTGCTGCTTATTAAACAAATTAACAAGGTAATTTGGTTCTATTAAAGCCCTAATTTTATGCCTAAATTAGCTTCCTTCTTCTCGTCCAGCTTTTCTAATCATAAGGTTTATATGGTTTTCACGTGATTTCAATTGAGCTTTTTTTTCACAGAAATTGAATTATGTTGTTGATGAGTTTGAAAACCTAGATAGAAATTGTTATCCCTTCTAATTCAAATCCTAACAAATTATTTATCATAACATTTACAGAAACAATTCCTCAGTCGCCGGTCGCCCTCACACTGCTCTAATCCTCTTCCCGGAGGGCCGTTTCCCCCCAGGTTTTGCTCGATTTTATGAAGTTTGCTGTATTTATAATTATGTTAATATGCACTTTGTCTGATTTCTTTGTCAATCATGCATAAATATTCATGAAAAAGACAGAATAACAGCGTGAGTTCAGACTTCTATTGTTATGGTTTGAGATACTAAATCAGTTTTTTGTGTATAAGAAGTGTACTTTTAGGGCTTACTACATTGCTATCTGATTTGTGGAATCTCTAGCTGTTAAATGTGGCTTTAATTGGTTAGTCAGTCTCAGCTATACATATAAATAGTGAGGGCTTGACATTTTGTACAGGTAATTTTCATTTTGCATCTAATAAGATTTCTCAAGTATTCCTTTATTTCCTAACAAATTGGTATCAGAGCGTGGTTCTGAAATACACGCTTCTGTGGTTCTCGTATTCGATTCTTCTCTAGCGATTGATGAAGGCGATCTGATCTGTTTTCTTTTTTTGATTCTTACGATTGCAATCTGGGCAATCAATTTCGTTTTTCTTGAAGACGCCTTTAGACGACGAATTCAAGGCGAGCGTATTAGAAGTTTCCTGGTCGATCAATTGAATCGATTAGGGTTCGATTGAAGGTGGAGCGATTCTTTGTTGGATTCGTGATCGATCAATTGAACTGATTAGGGTTCGATTATAGGTGGATCGATTTTTTCTTTTGGCGATTCAAGATCCTTTTTTGGAGACTCAATTTCTGGTAATCGATTTCTGGTATATTCAAGAAATTAAGGATGCCTTCACAGATGCTAAAGATCGATAAGTTTACTGGGAAGAACAATTTTAGTCTATGGCGTATAAAGATGAGAGCTCTCCTAAAACAACAAGGAATTTGGATTCCTTTGTCTGGTGAACGACCCGAAGATATGACTGATGTTGATTTTAATCAACAGGATGAGAAGGCTCACAGTACTATCTTGTTGTCCTTGGCGGATGAGGTGATTTACGAGGTCGCGGATGAGGAGACCGCTGCATCTTTATGGTTAAAACTTGAAAGTCTCTACATGACAAAGTCTTTAACAAACAAATTGTTGTTAAAGTAAAGGTTGTTTTCACTTAGAATGAAGGAGGGGATGCCATTGAAGGAACATCTTGACGAGTTAAACTCCATTCTTATGGATTTGAAGAATGTTGAGGTCAAGGTTGATGATGAGGATGCTGCCCTCATTTTGTTGGTTTCACTGCCACCATCTTTTGAAAACTTTGTCAATTCATTTGTAGTTGGAAGGGACACAATCACTTTGGAAGAAGTTCGTTCAAGTTTGCATTCACGAGAATTACGCCATAAAGCTTCCGGGAATGGATCAGAAAGTCAATCTTCTGGATTATCTGTGGTAGATGAAGGTAGAGAAAGAGGCCGAGAAAAAGGCAAAGGCAACTGGAAAGGAAGAAGCAGATCCAAATCCAAGGTTCAGGGATCAAAATCTGGCTCGAAAGATGCATGTCACAAGTGTGGTGATCTTGGACATTGGAAGAATGAATGCCCAAAACGATATGAGAGGGCATCTGCTGCTGTTGGTAAAGATAATTCGGGTTCAGAGAGTGATCTCGTTCTTGCGGTTACTGAATTTAAAAGTCAGCAAGATGTTTGGATTCTTGACTCCGGGTGTTCGTTTCATATGACACCAAACAGGGCATGGTTTGATACTTATGAAAATATAACAACGGGAAGTGTTTTAATGGGAAATGATGATCTATGTAAAGTTGTTGGAATAGGTTCAATAAGTATAAAAATGCACGATGGTGTGGTGAGAACATTAACTGATGTGCGTCATGTACCAACGTTGAAAAAGAATCTGATTTCGTTGGGAACTTTAGATTCAAAGGGTTTCAAATATAGTGGTGAACATGGTATAATTCGGGTCACTAAAGGTGCATTGGTGGTGATGAAAGGAGTCATGAAAGGTAGTTTATATGTGCTTGAAGGCAGTACGGTTGTTGGATCAGCTTCACCAGCCTCTAATTCAGCTCCATCAGCCCATAAATCTGACAAAAACGAGTCAGATTTGACCCGTTTGTGGCATATGAGGTTGGGGCATGTTAGTGAGAAAGGAATGATCATGTTAAGCAAGCAAGGGCTTCTTGGAGATCATAAGGTTGCTGAATTAGGATTTTGTGAACATTGTATCTTTGGAAAACAAAGGCGAGTTAGTTTTTCAAAGGCTGTTCACAATACTAAGTCCACTTTGGATTACTTACATGCTGATTGTTGGGGTCCTTCACAAGCCCCTTCACTTGGTGGTGGTCGTTATTTTCTCTCAATTGATGACGATTACTCAAGGATGACTTGGGTGTTTATCATGAAACACAAGAGTGAATCGTTTGAGAAGTTTAAAGATTGGAAAGTTCTCATTGAAAATCAAGTTGGGAGGAAAATAAAGAGGTTGCGAACAGATAACGGTTTGGAGTTTTGTTCAAATGAATTTGACCGGTTTTGCAAAGATGAGGGGATTGCAAGGCATCATACAGTTAGACACACTCCACAGCAGAATGGAGTGGCCGAAAGGATGAATAGAACGCTGTTAGAAAGGGTTAGATGTGTGTTGTCTAATGCAGGTCTTTCTAAAGGTTTTTGGGCTGAAGCTTTGAACACGGTTTGCTATTTGGTGAATAGATCACCAGCTACAGCCATTGATTGTAAAACCCCAATCGAAATGTGGTCCGGAAAGCCGGCGGATTACTCAAACTTGAGAGTGTTTGGTTGCACTTCATACTACCATGTGAGTGAAGGAAAGTTGGAACCAAGATCTAAAAAGGGCTTGTTTATGGGATATGGGGCTGGTGTAAAAGGATATAGAATTTGGTCTATTGATGAAAGAAAGGTAATTCTCAGCCGTGATGTAGTGTTTGATGAGGAAAAGATGTTACAAAATATACGGCGTTCATCTAGTTCAAAAGACCATGAAGAGGGGGGCTCGGAACAGGTGGAGTATGAGTTAAATGACTCTGATGAGGATGAAAATGTTGCTGGACAGCCTAGTAACATGGTTCAAACAGATCATATTGAGCCCGAATTTCAGTCACAGCCTATGGAATTACGATCCATAGCGTTAGACAAGCCTAAAAGACAAGTTGGTAGGCTAAATCGGTACGGTTTTGAAGATATGGTGGCCTATGCGCTGCAAGTTGCTGAAGAATTGGAATTCTTTGAGCCATCTACTTATAGAGAAGCAATAACAAATAAAGAGGCTGATGTGTGGATTGGAGCCATGAGTGAAGAGATGGAGTCTCTACACAAGAATAGGACTTGGGAGTTGGTAAAATTACCCCAAGGCAGAAAAGTTGTGACTTGTAAGTGGATTTTTAAGCATAAAGAGGGGCTGCCCGGGGCTGAAAACTTGAGGTATAAGGCTCGTTTGGTGGCTAGGGGTTATAGCCAAGAACAAGGGGTTGATTACAACGAAATCTTCTCTCCGGTGGTGCGTCATACATCCATTAGAGTGCTGTTAGCACTAGTAGCACAACAGAATTTGGAGCTGGAACAACTATTTGTTAAAACAACGTTTTTACATGGCGATCTTGAAGAAGAAATTTATATGAATCAACCGGAGGGGTTCGTGGTTAAAGGGAAAGAAGATTATGTGTGTGAGCTCAAGAAATCGCTTTACGGATTGAAGCAATCTCCTAGGCAGTGGTATAAGCGATTTGATAGTTGTATGGTGAGCCACGGGTTTAATCGAAGTCCCTATGATTGCTGCATATATCATAATAAAGTAACTAATGGTTCGCGTGTGTATTTGCTACTTTATGTGGATGATATGTTGGTGGCAGCTCAAGATATGTCTGAAATTAAGAAGTTAAAACAACTACTTAATTCTGAGTTTGATATGAAAGATTTGGGGGCTGCTCAAAAGATACTTGGGATGGAAATAGTTCGGGACAGATCTAAGGGTAAACTTTTCTTGTCACAGAAAAGTTATATTATGAAGATTCTTTCTCGATTTGTTATGAGTTCAGCGAAGCCGTTGAGTACTCCATCTTCAGCAAATTTCAGGTTGTCGGTGGCTTTAGCACCTCAAACAGAGGCTGAAATAGAGTTTATGAGCAGAATTCCATATTCAAACGCAGTAGGAAGTCTTATGTATGTTATGGTATGTGATAGGAAAGTGACAAGTATTAATTTAGAAGGGTCAAAGTTGTAAAATAGGTTAATAAATAGAGGATAGGAGGTCGTGTGCTAGGGTATCGTTGATTGAATCGTTAATTCGGCTCTTAGCATTCGGCTAGAGATTTGGCTCATTGGTTTCACCTTTGAGAGAGGGATCATCCCTGGACCCAATTCTTCCAATTTGTGGTTGATTAGGGTTTATCTTTTGTTTAATTTCATTGTTCTATCTTACAATTGCTATCTTGATTTCTCGATTCCTATCATTGGTCCGACCTGCCCTTAGACCTGCCGATTTCTGATTCAAACGATCTGTTCAATTCGAGTGTAAATCTGAAATTGCAATCCTACAATCACTTTCCATAGTTGTTTCAGTTGCATCTCTATGGAAACACGTTCTATACAATCTCGATTGGAGCACCAAGAGTTTTTGAAGAGATGGGAAGCAGATCGAATCGAAGAACGTGAGTTTCGTAAACTTATGATAGCATGGATGAAAAAACAGGATCCACAATTCTTCTTCAAATCAGAGGAGAAATTACCTGAATTCTGTGGTATCGATCCACAAGGATGGCTGCAAAAGGCGATTCTCTATTTCGAAATTAATGCAACTCCGGCAGATTTACGCATTCGATTAGCTCAGATGAGCATGACCGGCGTCGCAAAAATTTGGTTTTCAATCGTGAAGGAATTTTACGATCCTTTGTCGTGGGATCAATTTCAATCTGAGTTATTGTAACGATTCAGCGGTCTCGATGTGCAAAATCCTTCAGCACAACTAGCTACTATGAAACAAGATCCAATTTCGGATGGCGTGAATTTACCTCAATTGCATAAACTACCATTAGATTTATTAAGTCCTCATAAACCAGATTCAAATTCCAGTCAACTTATGCTGGAAAAATCAGAAACTGAAAGACTTAAATGTAGCAGTATACTTGATGAAAAAGCATCTCAAATATTTGATGACAACTTTTCTGATGAAGAAGCATCTCAAATATTTGATGACAATTTATTTGTTCAACAAAAGCTCAAAGTGTTGAACAAAACTGCAACGGTGGAAAATGACAGGACTGCAGAATTTGATATGCAATTCGACAGAATTTGATATGCAATTCGAGTCTGGTATGGGTCAACCCGACTTGGAACAAGTTACCCAATCCGAATCTACCAATTTGGGTGCATTTGTTGCTGGTGCATCGGGATCTGAGGTTAGAAGTAAAAACTCATCATTAATTAAAAAGGCTCAAGACACTGAAGCTGATACAACAGAATTCACTAAAATAGAATTCACTGCTATCAACATGGAAAAAATGTTGAGTGAGGATGAAAATCCAGATTTTGATTATCATGGGGTGAAGGTGAAACCTAAACTATCGATTGAATTGGAAAAGTCTACTGCACCAACTATGGTGTGTAAACAAGAGTCCCAACTCAATGTTTTCATTGATAAAGAGTCGGATTTTGGAGTGCTGTTTGATGAAAGTCTTAGGCTGAAATTGTCTATTTCAGCCTGAGCAAACTGAATTTTTTGGGGTTTTACATGTTGTATGGGGTCTTAAACATCACAAACCACCAGATTATATGAATTTATTGTTATTGGCAATCACTCGATCCATCACTGTTATGCTTCAACCTTTACACCCAACGATCGATTTAACCATAAATTATTCAGCAAGTCAAGTTTTGGGCTGTGCACACCAGGTGCTCGACGAAAGTCTCGAACCAAATTTGGTTAGGCAATTGGTTATGATGATTTCCTATGTTGTATGGGGTCGTAAGCCACTCAAACCCCCAGATTGTGTATACTTCTTCACATATCTCCGTGTATTAATGCTAACCGATTTGCACATAAAACGACATGAAGAAGTTTTACACGAGTTCCTTGAGAAATTTGCAACAATGAACGAAGATGGACATATTGTTGGTGCTATTTGGACAGATTTTAGTCATAGATGGTTCTCATTATGGTATTCTACAAGGTCTTTTATCTTTGGATATTATCAAAATGTTGTAGATGATGCTGCATCTGCACTTGAAGCGGTTAGTGATATAAACGAGGCTTCAAGGATTATAGAGGACATGAGTTGGTCAACCGTCGACAGACCGTTGTTTGACCGGTACAAGAAATTAGGATGCTCGATTTCACCATTGGAGGACGAATCAGATGATTATAAGACATATGTTAACAAAACTTATGAACTTGTTAAAGTGTCGGGAATGAGGAAAGCATATGAAAAAGAGCTTTTTGCTTGGAAAGATGATATTAAAGTTCTTGGTGATAGCTTAATTCCTTCTGAACATAAAGGCAGCCCTCTAGAACGTAATGAATATGCTGTTTATGATCCCAAACAGGTTAAGTTAGCATGGAAGAATGGTGTTCTTGATTCACTTTTTGTTGTAAATTACGAGAGAGCTGTAAAAGAAGCTATTGAACAGCCTTTTGTTGAGGGAATTGAAGATCACCTTATAGAGTTTTTTGAGGCCATGAGAACTGTTAGTAAGGCTTTAAGACGAGCAGAGGGGAAAACTTCTGAGTGGAACAAAATATTGAGTATGAAGAACGTCCTACATGGTCAATGCCTCGTTCAATAAGATGGTTTGGTTACTCGTTTGAAAAAAAAAAAAAAACAAAAACAAAAACAAAAACAAAAAAAAAACAAAAACAAAAAAAAAAAAAAACAAAAAACAAAATTCCCATTGGATGTAGCAGCTGCATTAGATGGAAAGGAACAACTTATTATGCTCGAAATGATGTTGATGTTGAAGCAAGTCTTGAGGACAAAGACTTTTTCGAAGGCGAGAGTAGTGATAGGAAAGTGACAAGTATTAATTTAGAAGGGTCAAAGTTGTAAAATAGGTTAATAAATAGAGGATAGGAGGTCGTGTGCTAGGGTATCGTTGATTGAATCGTTAATTTGGCTCTTAGCATTCGGCTAGAGATTTGGCTCATTGGTTTCACCTTTGAGAGAGGGATCATCCCTGGACCTAATTCTTCCAATTTGTGGTTGATTAGGGTTTATCTTTTGTTTAATTTCATTGTTCTATCTTACAATTGCTATCTTGATTTCTCGATTCCTATCAGTATGCACTAGGCCTGACATAGCACATGCCATCAGTGTTGTTTCTCGATATATGGCGTGTCCAGGAAAGGAACATTGGGTTGCAGTGAAACGCATATTTCGGTATTTGAAAGGATCAGCTGACGTGGGTCTCATTTATGGAGCAAAAGGAAACTGTTTTGTTACTGGATATTCTGATTCTGATTATGCAGCTGATCTTGATACTAGAAGGTCATTGACGGGATATGTATTCACTGTTGGATATGATGTAGTAAGTTGGAAAGCAACGTTACAGCCATCAGTTGCTTTATCCACAACAGAGGCAGAGTATATGGCACTCACGGAGGCTGCCAAGGAAGGAATATGGCTGAAAGGTTTGCTTGGTGATCTTGGTTTTCATCAAGATCAGGCTGTGATTTTTTGTGACAGTTTAAGTGCAATTTGTCTTGCAAAGGATCAGGTGCATCATGAAAGAACGAAACATATAGATGTTCGTTATCACTTTATTCGGTCAGAAAGAAGAATTAAAGTGAAGAAGGTGAAAACTGAAGATAACCCAGCTGATGCACTTACAAAATCAGTTACTTTGAACAAATTCAGGCACTGTTTAGATCTTCTAAACATTGACAGTTGGAAGTAGAGTTTTATGCTTGTACTTTAGTAGAATTAAAGTCAAGGTGGAGATTTGTTAAATGTGGCTTTAATTGGTTAGTCAGTCTCAGCTATACATATAAATAGTGAGGGCTTGACATTTTGTACAGGTAATTTTCATTTTGCATCTAATAAGATTTCTCACGTATTCCTTTATTTCCTAACACTACCAAAATCCATGTGTATATGTTAGGAATCTGTTAGCAATTTGGACATTCATTATATTAAGCTATTGATGTATCATGTATGAATACAAATGTAAATATTCATGATATCCACATCACATGCATATATTTTAGACATATTTCCAACTTTTATGAAATCACTACACTTTTTTTACGAGTTATTGATGTGATTATATTATAAATATCTGTATTTAATATGCATCTAGTTCAGCATTACCATAATATATGTGAAATTAGGTTTTCTTGTACAATCATAATGCCAAGAAAGCCAACAAAAAGAAGTCATTTACAGAAGCCCCAACTTGCTTTCTCTCGTTTGGCCCGTTCTATGGCTTTAGTTACCTCTGCTCGCAAGGGAAAGAATGAATATTCTACCTTACACAAAAAAGAGTCCCCCAATCCTACAGGCATGATGTCCAATTTAGTAATTTTTAAATTGTAATTTTCATTTGTAATAATCTGATTTTTTTGCATAAAAGATAAACACAAAGAAGCAAAGAATGAAGAATCATATCCTTCTTCTGAAGATGAAAATGAAGATGAAGATTCTTCGTCAGAAGATGATTTTGAGGTAATTATTTACAAATTATAACAAGTTTAAATGGTTTATCTATAAGTTTTTATATAGATTATATTTATTAAAATTTAATTTGAGTTTTGAAGGGAGTTGTTCAAGCAGATTTTGCTTTTTTTGACCCGAAGCCCGATGATTTCCATGGAGTTAAGGTTCTGATGCAGACCTATCTCGATACTAAAGAATGGAATTTGAGCAGTTTTGTAGACTTAATATTGGAACAAACAACCGTAGGAACAGTTATTAAAACAGAAGATGATGAAGATAATAGTGTTTATGGCTTTTTTTCTGCTCTTAATTTACAAAGATATAAGGTCAACATTCAACTTTTGGCTGTTACTATAAATAAAATTTAAAATTTAAAAACACTTTCTTGTTAAAATTTAATTATTATAGCATACTTTTAGAGTGTATAAATCTTTTAAATTGCATATATAATATAGGTGATGTTATTTTGTTTTATTATTCAGGATTGTCAATGTATGATGGAAGTTAAAGAATTTCTGTTAACAATGTGTCAAGATAAAGAAATAAAAAATAAATTAAAATCATATTTAGAAGAAAAAGCGGCGGATGTTGGTCTTCTAATTTCGCAACGTGTCGTAAACACGCCACCTCAGCTTTTACCACATTTGTATGATGGCCTCTTTGATGAAATTTTATGGGCTACAGAAGATGAGGTTAGTTAGATCAAAATATTATAACTTGATTTAACTGTCTTTAGGAAACTTATTAATTATTATTGTTTTTTGTTTTTGAAAGCCGACAAAGGAGCTTAGGAAGTCATTTTGCTTCAAATATTATCTATTGGTCAGTAAAATCTACAAGGTAATGTAACCTCACTTTCAGCCCGTTTGACCCGTTCATCTTTTAGCTAAACAAATATCTGATGTATACAGCTCAAATTAGCCCGTTCATAAGTAAGTGGGTCGAAATCGCCACCTGTATCATAACAAACCATTAATTTTGTTTAAATTTTTTGACATTTAGCTTAAAAGTGGAGAGCGGAAAAAGAAGGGTAGTAGTAGTAGCTCAAGTGAAGAAGCTATTATTTACTTGAAGCCGGAAGATGAAAATTTTCATAACGTACCCCTCTACTTCTGTTTTCTTAAAACTATGCACAATTCTTTAATATTTTATTTAATTATTTATTTTGCTGATTGTTTGTAAAATGTATCAGCTCAGTGCATGGTCCTTCTGCTTTCCTCTGCAGTCACAGCAAGTCACCACTAATGAGGCAAGTCTAATTATTGTTCATCATATTATCTATTAAATTTTTATTTAAATCATTAGTTTATTATTTTAGTAGCTTATTATTATTTTTTATTTCAGCTAAAAGAATATCGACCAATGGGTTTAGTCATGGCTATTGAAGCAACCATCATCCCTAATTTCCGAAAACAGTTGCATTCATTATTAGATGAATCATAATACGCTCTTAGAAGCTAAATTTCAACCTTGTTATTTTACCTCAAAGTTTCTAGCATTTATATTATTTTTTCAGTTTTCACAGAAATCTGTTAACCATTATTGCTAATTTTGATTTTGCAAGTTAAATTATTAGAGTATATTCGTAAAGGCGGCATCTTTATATTGATTTGTGACTGTTAGTTAAAAACACCTTTTTACCTAATTTTATTATTTTAATCACTCGACCTTTTGGAGATAAAAATATAACATGAGATTTAATGGGGATGACATCCGTGCTATTAACATCACTTAATTTAGGTGCAACAAAGGAAAAAGTATAGACGAAAATTTACATTACCAGCCCTCTAAGTTTCCTATATAAACACAATCAGGCCTTCATTAATCCTTTGTTGCACATTAATGATCAAACGAACTTATTGGAATTGAAAATCGAGAAAATGGTTTTGTACGGACTGAGGATTAAACCGGTGACGTCTTGGACTGAGAATCGGGAAAATGGTTTTCCAATTTTTCCGACTTTTATTAGCCTTTTCAGATTTTAGACCTGACTTAGAACCGTTTTTGCATGAAAATTGACCGGAAAACCTTGATTCGGTCAAGTTTTAGCTGGTTATCGGTCGAGTTTGCACAGGTTTAGTTGCACACAACGTTTTTCCCCAAACTTAGTTTGATCACTTTGTTTTGTGGTCCATTGAGTTTGGTTTATATCGTCTTGGTCAACCCTAGTTGATCATTTGCAAGAAGAAAAAAAATTGAATTTGTAGCAGATGATTGTGGTCAGAAAAGTGTTATGTTTGAAGTTGATACATCAAATGTGGTGCGGTTATATGGTCCATTGAGGTTGGTTTGAGTGTGAGTGGGTTGGGGACCATATTATTTTTGTTGTCAGCTCTCGTGTATTTTTAATATTTCCCTATTAAATTATTAAATGGGCTTAAATTCTATAAGATTATATATATATACATAAATAAATTAGGTTTTCTCTATAGCGTAGATTATGTGCGGCCGCATCTTCTGCACCTGTTCAAAAACACATTTGATTGTCAGATTCGGGCTCTGCTACTATATATGCATATAATCTTGCTTTAATCATTGAAGAAAGAAAGAAATAAAGCTTCATTTGAATGCAATTACAGTTGGGGAACATAAAGCAAAAACCAACTAATAATGAGATTTATTGTCCATATATTAACTCAATAATTACCTTAATGGTATTTGAAGTAGTCCTCTCCACAGTCTAAAAATCGAACTGGACGGGTTAGAACCGAACTGGATTGAGGACTGGGAAAAATGTTTCGGTCTGATCGAGGACCATATTATCTTAGACCTGAATAAGAACCGGTTATTTCAGGTTTTTTCCTGGACTTTTCAAGTTTGGAGCAGACCTAACCAGATCGAGAACTATTTTACATGAAAATCTAGAACAAGGACCTAATCAGTATAGGCTGGTCTGGTCCCGCTAAGTGGGAATTGGAGTTGATGTGTGTAAAAGTTTGTTTCAATCATTTTTTTTTCTTCCCATTATTGCATTTTTTCATTTATAGTGAAAGGGAGTAGTAAGGGACTATAGTGGGTTGTCCAATCAAAAAGTGAGTAATATCTTCGATTCAATTATTTTTAGTGAAGTATTTTGATATTATTAAGTTTAAAGTTGCATGTTCTATGGTTATTAAGTAGTTGTATTTGAAAATTTATTGATAAATATATTATGACAATTTAATATAGTATCTTCATTTGAATCATTTCTATATTTTATAAATGAGACCTACTGAATTTAACTATTTATATAATTTTGTCTGTCGACGACGTTAACCTAATATACGGATAGTGTTAAAATTTTCAAAAGAGGGCCATTTTTCTAACTCACTAAAAATAAGTGATAAATTTTACTAAATATGGGCAAGTTAAACCAAACTAGAAAAATAGCACGTGAAACAGGACGAGCTGTTCAAAAGTCCTTATAACTATGTTGAAGTGTTTTTAACTAATTCTATGATGATAAGCTAACGATAAAAGTGCCTTTTAATGATATTAACTATTTACGATATTGCAACAAATTGAATTAAATAACTAAATTCTTGGCAACTTAACTTAATCTAACACAAGTTGTATTGACCAAATTCAATAATCTAAGCGATATAAATTTACTATGGGTTTATCTAATCCATTCCCTAAGGACATGAGATTAGCAACATTTATTGAAGTTATTATTATCATCTATATTGAAAATTTTATTTAATAATTGTAAATATTTGACTTCATTGAATGAATTTTTCACTATATTTGGAAACAATTTGTTCAATTAATAAAACTTACCTCATGCATTTAGGGCATGAGTTAGCCAAACTCATTTACTATTACAAAATTTAACATTGATAATTTGTTATAGGTTTTGTAACGTATTTCTTAGGCATACATTAAGGTGCATTTAATAAAACGATTATTTCCTAAATATCTATGTTTTGCTAATGCGTGTCCAATGAGCATATGATAACGAAGATTTAATAAACCAGAATTTCTTTAATTAGTGTAAAATGATATTTATGAGTCATTAATATTTTTGTATTATACCGATTTTACCTTACCATAATTGAAAATGGAGGTTCTTGATAATTAAATGTAATGTAGGGGCATAAAAGATATTTAACAATACTATAATATGCCCATGTGGCACATACTAGAAAGTCACAATATCTATTGAATAACATTAATAAACTTTAATTTTACCAATTAAGAAGACGTATTAAATACGATATATGTTTAAATGGAAATTTTATGTTCATTAATTGTATGTCATTATTTCCTCATGATACATACATTAAAAAAATACTAGCAGGGTACTCACGCAATGCGGCGGTGGGTACCGTGAAACGTATGTTTTGCGGCGAGCAAATATTGTTAGGTTAGATGAAAAACATTAGTGTTACTTTACTACTTGCATCAAAAGACATTTTAAAGATCATTGTTATTGTTATGTTAAACAAATGATGGGCTGGTAAACAAATGATGGGCTTTTTTAGCAGTCGTGATTGAAGAAGGAACTATGGCTAAAAGCCTAAAACAACGGAGTAAAATTGAGGTTTTTTTGGAACTACATTTGGGCCGGTTAAAAAAAGTAAAGATGATGGTGTGTTGTAACAAACATATAGATTATATCAATGAGGGGCTGCAATAAAGCAAAGTAAGCAAGTAGCTGAAGTGGTTAACACGCACGCCTAACTCCCAAATGGTCACAGTTTCGATTCCCGTATGCTGCGTTTTAATATTTTGGGTGTCTTAAGTGTTTAAGACATATCTCAAAGTAAAAAGAGGAAATTAAGACCTTCCATTAGTGGTAGGCCTAAATTCTTTATTATTAGTAAATATTACGAAAAATATTATGAAATTAGTAAACATAATTATTATAACCAAGCTAATGAATTTACAACGCATTGTATCCTATCATTTTCAATAATGTTACTCCAAACTTTTGTTGACAATAACATGACGACCATTTTTATCACCTATGCATATGTGAAAGCTAATGTGCGAGTGGCGAACAAGACCATCGTTTATATTGTCAACATGTACTACTCATTTATGATAAGATATTAACAAACCTACATACTTTATAGATGGGCTAAAAAATCTTAAGGGTTGGGATATTTGAATCCCTAAATCGATGCAAAAAGACTCCTGTAGTTTTATGATTTTTTTTGTTTTTTTTTTTTAATTTACTTTGTTTTAAATTATTATTTTTTATTGTACTTTCTAAATTTGTCTCCCTATATATTTACACTTTTATTTATTTATATTTTATAAGTGTCAGTTTGTGGGGTTCCATCATAAAACCAATTGGTTGTAAGAGGAGTAGCCCAGGACCTTTATAAGCGCATTACTGGTTCATCTTTTGTCCAATGTGGGACAAGGATACTTTATTTTAAATTTATGGTATCTCTTTAATCACTTTTGTTACTTTTCATATTTTTTTTCTTTGATTAATATTTTATAGCTCAACACCGTTTTATGAAATATAAATAAGTTTTTACTTTTTTAGTTTTGGAAAAATCATAAAAATACTAACTAATAATTATAAATAAATACTTTATAAAACATAAGTAAATTATATAGAATACAAAACAAAAGAAATATGAATATAAAAGAGTCTATTAAAAATAATAGTTTTAATTTGATTTAATAATTTAAATGACTTAAAAGTTATAATAAAACAAAAATAGAAGGAAATTGTTTTCATAAAAAATGAAATGCGAATCAATATCCAAAACTTAAAAGAAAAAGCAGACACAAATATATTTGCAAAACTACTCCCTCGTTATTCTTTAGTATTTTAATTTATTTTTTCAACTCAAAAACGGATAATACTAGATGTTAGAGTTCCGAAATAACACGAGATGCGACATGATTTTATGGAAATAAACAAGTTAATGTTGAATTTAAATATATTGGGGTCGTAAATAGATTGATACGATTAACTTATTTAATAAAAGTAGGGTATCCGTATAATGTAGCAGGGTACTTTATACAACTATATTTTACAACGAGCAAAAGTTGTTTCGTTAAACACTTTTTCTATTAATAGTAGGGTATTCACATTATGAATCGGTAATGAGATGAAGAAGATGGTGGTAGCGAGAGACAGCAAGATGTGGTAAGTATGACTTAATGGAGTTTAAAATAATTAATTGTTCAAGTTTAACATTTAATTTTGAGTAAACAAAAAAAACATTATGATTATTCTTTTGATATTCAGAACACTTATTTGCATTTAGCCAAAAAGTAAATATAATAATTGAGAAGATTAACTCATTTGGTTACAATATAATTAAACTTATAACAAAATAGCTCTTTTATTAAAATTGACTTTATGGTTGGATTATATATCTTTTTTTGTTGAAAAACTTGTGTTAAAAATGAATTTTCACCAATTTTCAATTCATGTAATTATATGTATATTTGTGATAATTAATTGTTGATAACTTTGCATTCACCTTTATAAGAGCTACACAACGAGTTAAAAAATATCCAAAATGGAGTTGTGATAAATGAGATATCAACTTTCAAAGTGTGGTGTTTAGAATAAAAAATCAAACAAATTAAATGAGTGAGAAATAGTCTTACATTGATAAATGAACAAACTCAAGTGGAGTGTATAACCAATAATATGAGGAAAAAAAAAAAGTCAAGTTCCTTCCTTGGGTTTTCCTCTGTGGTGTAAATTGTTGGACCAAAGACTTGTCAAAGCTCGAATTTATGCATGCTTGACTCCCGAGCTCGTTTGTAATCCATTTTTGGCCACTAATTCTTGAGCAACTGATCGGTGTGCTGAAAATTTATTCTACTTATTTGGGCAAGTCGTTGTGCTACAAATTAAGACTTATTATTTGAGAAAATATTAAATATTAAATGTATTATATATTAGAGAAAATAAAGAGAGTTGCCCATTTAGGGTTCTCGATCGTTGCCATTTAAAAATGTGAGTGAAAAAAATAAATATCTTAGATTATAATATGAATTTCATTTTATGTCTACTATTTATCAATCTACTTTTAATGTGTAGTATGATTTTCTTTGATGTACAATGTATTTTTTTTTTTTTTTTTTTGAACGGCAAGTTAGTAAGTTAGTGGTTCGAGCCTAGACAGTGACATCCACAAGGGGCAGTATGCCTTCCCTCGAACCCTCCACATATGGGGAATAAACCCCACCATTTGTCCACGACAGGACTTGAACCCATGACCTTGGCCATGGGCAACACCTTAACTTTTCCACCAATACCACTAGGCTAGAAGCCTTGGATACCATGTATTAATGTTATATATACTCAAAATTTTATATTTCCCACATTTTAATATTTTTTTACTTCAATTTATTCTCGTGGATTGTCTATCACAAACCCGATTAATTGGGTCATGATTAAACTTTTTGACACGCGATTAATGAAAACGTCAATAATTATGAAACTGCCAACACACTATCCTGAACATGATTATAACTTAAACACAACACAAATTACCAAACCCTAATAATACATTTCTTCTAATAGACACTTGAAAATATAATCGTTTGTGTAATGACTCAATTATGATACCACCAACTCACCAACGCAAAAACACGTTGATTGATGTATCTTACTGTTGAAGGCTGCAAAATAAGACCGAAGTAAATCAATGACCTTTATTAGTCACAAGACTAGTTAGTTATGTACAAACTGAACCGAGAACTATATATAGAACAGAACCTGATCGGACCGAACCGCGCTATGTCAGTATGGTTCTGGTTCTCGGTTCCGATCGGTTCAGTTCGACCCAAAACCGAGAAAATTCGGGAAAAGTTGAAGAAACTTTCTCAGTTATCGGTTTGGATCGGTTCTCGGTCCGGTTCGGTTCCGATCGTCATCGATCCGACCGTATCATTTTCTGGGTTCTTGGTTCAATTTGGTACCGCACGGTTCGATTTGGTTGATCTTAAACCGTTCACATGCTACACAAGAACACCCTTTTTCTTGTTAAAACTTGATTTATATTACATAATTTTCCGTAAGTTAAAATAATATTAGAATCTATCATAGCCGATTGGTCGGAATTACATTGATTGGAAAAATCTTTCTATATAATAAAAGAAGCTTTTTACCACCTAGACAATGCCACATCATAATGACACATAAGCCAAGATGCCACGTCTGCTTACCACGTCACGCCATCCCCTTCCTTTCATGAATTTCGGTTTAGGGTTAATTTGATGCATCTTATGGATTTCTTAGCTTATGAAACACATGTTTATTGATTATACTAAATCAGGAAGATTTCTCGTGGATTTTCAAACACCCTTTGCACAACTGTAGGACAAATAAGGACCTAAGGTTCAATACTCTCATAAAATAAAAGTTGAAGATTAAATATTCTGATCAGATTAACGTTCGGTTTTGTGAGGATGGTAGTAAATTTGTTAATTGTTATCTTGATTGTCATTTGGAAAGCAACGACATCAAGTTTGTTTTTTTAGGCATATAAACTAATTTTAAGCTTTTATGTAAGTGAGTTATGTTTTTGTATTTGTTGTTTTGCACGAGAAGTTTAGTATCGCTGCCTGCAATTTAAAGACTAGACTCTTCAATGCAAATTTTAACAAAAAGAAACGTTTTGCTAAATATCTCTAAGACGGGTGCCAACACAAGCCGTGAGTTTGGTCTTGAGTTTGGTCTTCCCCCAACTGGCGGAATCTCAACCATTGGCACGGCTCCGTCAGTTTGGTCGTCAGTTAGATGTCGTGAGTTTGAAGACGGGAGGAGAGGTGCGTGAGTTTGGGTAGGTAGGGCCCAAATATGTATTTTGTGTGTGTATTCTGTAATGGTGGGTCCTAATAGAAATTGAAGGAAAAAGGTATTGTTGGCATG
Organism: Calendula officinalis; assembly: GCA_963853835.1. Taxonomy (NCBI): domain Eukaryota; kingdom Viridiplantae; phylum Streptophyta; class Magnoliopsida; order Asterales; family Asteraceae; genus Calendula; species Calendula officinalis. The sequence goes on along the minus strand of OY970827.1, from coordinate 35,960,903 downwards.
GGTATGGGTACGTCAGTTTAATGTCGGTTGGAGGGTGAACTGACGTGGCGATTATTTGGCAACAATTGATGGCGTCAGTTTCCACCACTGTTGGGACCGGTCTAAGGTTGACTTTTTTGTTGTTTTGTTGATGCGTATGATCTTTTGTTGTTTTGTTAACCCGTTTATTATTTAATTGAACCGTTTTATGTTTTGTTTTTTCATTGACCCGTTTGCAGTTGCTTTGAAGCATCCAACAACTCTAACAAATCTTTCATTGAATTTACTATATGCAGAAATTTGATGATATGAGTAAAGAAATACAACCCATGAGGATAACCAATGAGGTTAAATTTAGTTTTCTAGGTTAATTAATTTTTCTAAAATTTCTATATTCCATGTCATTTTTTCAAAAATTCGGGTTATTTTAAACAGATTAATCCGCCTGTTAACGATTTGCCCTAAATCGTTCTTTGAGCAATTTGAGAAAGACGAGGTCCCTTCAATATTATAGTCATCGTTATTGCAACACATGTTTTTTACATCGTTTTTACTTTGGTTTGTTTGAGAAAATTTCTATAAGCCGCCCGTGATTTATCACGGGTTATAGGCTAGTAATTTTATAAATTTAATGAATTTCAGTTAATAATTAAGAAGCAATACTGTCATGCTCATGATCGGCATAATTATTCTTCAGGTCCATAAATTATATATATTTATTATAACCCTTGCGATGTGATGTATTTGTCAATAATTAATCCACTAATTTAATAGTTTATTTTCTTTTATATACAAGTGGCATGTTATATATGTCAATCTTAGGATACTAATTAAGCCGGCGTTTATTCTTAAACAAATATTTAATTATCCATCCATTCAATTACCGTAGGACTTAGATCTATAGTGCATCTACGTATTCCATAATGTTGTTATAATCGAATGTATATATATAATATATTAAAAGAATACTTGTTTCAAGTGAAGATGCATGTGATGAATATTAAAAGTACTCTTTTTTACGGTCATTCGTATTATTTTGAATGAGTTTGCTTATAGGCCGACTCATGTTATTTTTTATCTACGAATACGTGTCTATGAATGTAAATGTATATGTGTACTTATATAAGGTATCTAGACACATGTTTTTTGTCCGATAGTCACTATTCATTATTTAAACTTGCTTTACAACTTGTACTAGATAAATAACCAGAACTTTTCTAGAAGAAGAACTCGTATTTGTTGCATGTTTGGCAGGACGAGGTTGTTGACCGGCAAAACCGAGTACATAGTTGTCATTGTTAGAGGGTTGTACGCCGTGGTGGTGAAAAGGCGCCATTTCCACGTGGACGCCATTTGGTGCTACCATTTAGGCATTAACATACCCCTCTCACGACGTCATTTCACAAGCTGTTTGTGTGGCATGGTGTAACTTCATGATTTTGGTGTATAATGCGAGTGATGTGGTATATTGGTGGGTCATAAAATAAATGTAATGACTTGATATGTAATATTTTCAATATAATCTTATATTATACATAATCTTGTATTATGTTTATTGAATATGGAAAGTAAATGCTAAGGTAATTGTGATGTGGCACAACTTAGAGTTATGATAATATACCAATGCTCTTAAGTTGATTCTCAATTCTTTAGGTGTAAATACAATTTTTCGAATAAAACCATAAAACGATATATCACATGTAGTTTAGTTGTGAAGAAATCTACAAACATATACAAGACACTAACTAACAATATCTAGCATCGTCTACTTGTCTATTTTCATTTGTAAATACATTTATCATTGATCGACTCATAATATTCATATTTAAATTTATGTATTTTATTTAACAAATAAACTTACATAATGATGTTTTGCGATGTAAAAGAATTTAAAATTACGTTATAAAGGACTAATATGAAGTTTTATACTTCCTACGTTCTAAACTACGTTTTAAAATAAGTGATGTATTTTTTTTAAAAATGTGTTAAAATAAGTGACATACTTTGGAAATTTTCCTTATTTAGTAAAAAAGAGTATGATCCACATCCACTAATTTTCTTATTAATAAAGTGAAATAATCAATTTATCTTTACTTTTACTTTTGAATATCATTATACTTCCTCCGATTCAAAATAAGTTATACACTTTGGGTTTCACGGTTTTTGAGGCAAAAGTTTATAATGATGGTTAAATTTGATTAATTAGATGGTTAGCGGGGATTGAGTCCCACACTTTTTGAATAAAGTGAGGTTAATGGTGTTTAAAAGTAAAAGTAAGGGTAAAGTAGTCATTTTACTTTGTTAAAGTAGATAGTTAGTGGGTGTGGGTCCTACTATTTTTTTGTCAAATAAGGTAAATTTTCAAAGTATATCTCTTATTTTGAATCACCAAAAAATAAAAAATATATCACTTATTTTAAATCGAAAAAAGTATTAATTTAATTAAAATATATGAGACTCATAAAATGTATCACTTATTCCGAAACGGAGAAACCACAATATTAGATGCCCTTTCATGACAAGAAATTGATGGAAAAAGAAATTATAAGTGGGTCCTATTATGACACGTGTTTAAATTACATGCGTCAGATCAGTTGGGGCCGTTCTTTATTTCAATCTTAGAGCATCTCCAATGGTAGCTTTTTTAAAAGCTTATTACTATTTCAATAAGTCTTTATATGACTTATTACCATTGCAATGACTAGCTTTTCTAAAAGCTTATTGTAAAGACTTTTTTTCTACTAACCTTTTAACCTACTTTTAATGTTTGTCTTTTTTGATCCCTCATATTTAATAACTTTTTATTTTAAACCTTAAATATATTTATATATAAATTCTTTATTATATTTTTGTTAGTTAATAAATAAATTATATAATATTAATGTCAATTATTATAATATTTTTGTATGAGACATTTTATAAAAATATTATATTTAGTAATATGTTAAAAATTTGTCAAATTATATATAGGGGGTATTTATAAAACATTTGAAATAGATAAAGGTAAATTAGAAAAATTGTAAAAGAAAAAGTTTTTGCAAAGGTTAACCATTGGAGATGCTATTTATAAAAAGCTTTTTGGTTATTGAAATGTTAATGTGGTAAAAACAATAAGCTTTTGTGAGGTTAACCATTGGGAATGCTCTTACGATGGACCTGCAATCGTGACATGCAGCTTATCTCTTTAACTACTGTAGCATAACGTACAACTCATACATACATGGTTGTTATAGAACTAGTACTCATTTCGTTTCTCAGTAAGATTCTTTTATTTTCTTTCACACTATTTTATACGGGTGGATATATGTACGTACTACTTTTTGCCATTCATTATTATCTGAGTTAATTATAAGAATGATTCAGGTGGTTTAATCAGATTACATATTTATTTTTGTGTTTTATTAAGTGTAGGTGTAGTATCCACAGTATGCATTTTTATGCATCATAATCCCTCCCCTAACGCTGTTAAATATGTCCGTTAATTAGGGGACACTTTAATCATTTCACCAATTTAGTCCCACCGTCCTTATCCCATCTCTTTTCCTCTCTCTCTCCACGCACACTAAATACAAGCTAAATCTTAAAACTAAAATCAAAGATACACATCTCCATCTCCGGCCGCGGCCACCATCTCTAGGCGACCACCTTCATCTCCGCCGATCTACAAAACCTTAAGATATGTTTAATTTTTTTTTTGATTTTCTACTCTAATTTCTTTTTTTGAAACCCTACCCCACCCCCGGTCCCTCTTCTTAACACCGCCGCCATGAAACCTGCAATCAACCCCACCCCTTTTAACAAAAACCTAATTAAAGGTTTTTTTTCCTTAAATTGTACAAATCCGGTGGGAAAGAAGATGTACGGATCCAATTTAGATTATACATCTACTTTCTATGATTAAGATATTTTTTACATAGACAAAGAAGACAAACGGACAACAAATTGAGCAACTATCCCTTTTTGAATTGCAATACTAATTCTTTTAAAAACAACGGGTCTAGTCATCTAGGTGTTATAACATTGTTATGCATAATACGTTGAACTCTGTTGACAAACTCCACCGCCTAAGGTACAAAAAAGCCGAAAGTATCAAATGCAAAAGGAATAAACACGTGTTGATTTTCAATGCATGATTTCTCGTGCTTGGTCACTTTACACGAGGCAACTTTCAAAACAGTTTGTCCCACAGTGACACCCCGACTACTCAAACCCACGAGAGGAGAAACTCCGGTTATATCCACACACGCGTGTTTCCGCCAACCATCCAAACTCCGGTTAGATCCAATTTAAGGTTTTTTTTTTCTTAAATTGTTTCTAGATCTGAAATTGTCGCCGGAAAACACCATGACAGCCACCATCGATGACGTACACGAACCCTTTTTCTTCATCTGGGTTTCTTCACCGAAAACATTTGGTGATTTCGTCGGAGTCTGTCGTCGTGGTTGTTTATGTTTTAGGGGATGGTGATGGTTGTTTGAAGTTTATTGCCAATTTGTTGAATGTTTGCAGATTAAAAAAGAACTAAAAAATATAAAAGAATAAATTAATTATTATATGTTTGAGTGGACCCAAAATGACTATGTGTTTCAGGTGGAGAAGATTTCTCCGGCGATGGCGGTTCGGTGAGGAGATGGTGGCCGGTTTTGCATCGATTGGGGATTTGGGGAGTGAAGACGGAGATGGGTTTGGTGGGGAGTTGTTTTGAGGTTTGTTGAAGAAAACGTAGAATGACAATAATACCCTTAACTTAATGAGTAATTTGAGCAAATTACCCCAACTAAAGGAGTTGACTTAACGTTGTTAGGGGGAGGGACCACGAGTGCACAAAAATGCATACCATAGGTATCGCGCCTGCACTTAATGAAACACGGGGACCAAATATATAAATGGTGGAGAGAATTTAAAATATATAAATTAAACCACAATTTATATAAGTATATATTGTAAGAATTAATGTATATATATGTATATATATATTAGTTGGTATGGTACTATCATGATATTTAAATATTTGTTCCATTAGCGTACCATGAATACTCGATAGGTATGGTACTACCAACCAAACACGTTGGCTACCAAAATATTGGCTACCAACTTTAATTGGTTCGGTTGGTAGCATGTTGGTTGGTTTTGTTCGGTACAAATTTGACACCCCTACATAATAATGACGCAAAACTATCTCTCGAATAATTTTCTGAATTTTTCGAGTTCGACCTTTTACTGAATAAGCACTTACATATGATCAAGGAAAGTTTCAGAAACAACTACTTACAAGCAAAATTCGACCGTCCAAAAGAACACTTATAATAAGAATACCTTATAAATAATATTATAACAGTGCATGATAAAAAAGAATGATGTACATACCACTACTCTTTTAATATAAATACTGATATGAACATTTTAATAGGTAGTACTATTATTTATTCAAACAAAAACAACAACTAATAGTCTACTAGAGTGTTGGCGAGGTAGTGCGTGTTAAGAATTTGAATTAAGAAAATTTGTACTATTTCTTACCGAATATTCATATTTTATCCTTTACTATAACTTAAATTATGCATAAAATATATATATATTTTTTAAGTTATATCTAACATTTTTAGGTAGAAATCATTTACAATATACTTAGAATTGTTCATATACATTTGATTTTATAATCGAGATGATGATGAAAAACAATGGAAAAATGGACTTTTCACTTATATTTGGACTAAAAAGACGAAACATGACGCGTAGAAGAACGAGACATGCCAATAAAACGAGACGTTGTTTAAAACATTATGTTAATAACACATGTCGTTTAAGAGATTAATTATAGTCTGGTAGTTCAGTTGGTTAAAACATTTTGTTTATAACACACAAGTTGTGTGTCCGGCTAAATCATGCAATAACAACTTATGTTGGCTGAAACTTAAGTCTTGATAATTTGAGAAGATCCCAAACGTATTATATATAGTAAAGATGAGTATACGTCTATGTATGTCTATGTATGTTTATGTTAAATGCATATATTAGTAAGTAAGTTATTTATGATTTTGATATAAATTTGGCAAATTTTTATCTAATTACATATTTAGCTTAAAATGTTTTAGTTATTTATCTAGTATGCTTTAAATCTTAGATATTGCATGTTATTAGGTTAAATTGGATTGTGAACTTATTGTTAGACTCGTATGATAATGAAATATAATAGTATCTTCAACTGTACATTGTTGTTAAGTATATGTATTAACAAAACAGTTCAACATATACCTATGGACTAAGGGGCTGTTTGTTTTTTGGAAAAAGATCTGCGGGAGATCTTTTGTCTTCCCGGTACAGATCATGGGCAGAAATACCATCACACAGATGTTTGTTTTTTTGAAGCTTGAAGACATAAAAATGTCCTCCCCACATCTTCCTGGCGCAGACTTGGAACTAAGCTTCTTAGGTCTGCACAAAAAAAACTTCCCCCAAAAACTCCCACCCCAAAGCTCGTTTATCTACAGCCTTTAATCTCACCTCCGCCGGTCCATCTCCGACCACCTTCACCTCACCTCCGACGGTCCATCTCCGGCCTCCTTCATCTCCTTCACCGACGTTCTTCTTGTAACACCACAATCTTAGAGCCATTTTTTTTAAATATGCATACGGAAGCGAATTAAGAAATACCATAAATCCTACTTATTACACAACATAAAACCATTTAAAAGTTAACCAAATATATATAAAACATTTAAGGTGTTACTGAAAACTGGCTCGACTTGGTTTACAAAATCAGAGTACGGTCAGACTTCCAAAACCCGACTTTAGTCAAGCTAAATCCACAACCTGAAAAGAGTCAACAAATGAGGGATTAGCACAAAGCTAAGTGAATAGAAATAACAATCAATTTGCATAACCACAACAAATTAGAGACAAGAGAAATCAATCTGGAAACCCGTCCAAACTTCCACAAGCAATTGGACGTTATGAGAGTATCGGCGGACTTGCGCAGTACCTACAACTGTTGTTGGCTGAACAACAGTTTACCGATGGCTACTTTACTATTAGCACGGTAGTCCCCCCTGACAGAACACATCCGTAGGAGTCCGAGCACCCCATCCAATAGTAACGAAGCCTAGCCAAACCCACTCATAGCTAACCTCTAGAAAACATGTGCACATACTACCATTAACAATCCCACAATTAATGGTACCACCGGAAAAACAAGAAAAAATGAATTTTCCCAAAATCAGCCAAGATAGCGCCGCTATCATAGATAGCGTCGCTATCTTTCATGGAGATAGCGCCGCTATCTGAAGATAGCGCCGCTATCCTCCAAAAGATAGCGTCCGCTATCTAAATACCAAACGCTATTTCGGGCCGCTGTTCAATTTTCCAAAAACGAAGCAGAGATAGCGCCGCTATCTTAGAGATAGCGCCGCTATCTCCCCCAGACCAGCCAAAATGCTGCATTTTTCTCCTACAACTTTACCAAACCAAAACCTTTGTACATCACACAAGAAGAAGGTTAAATCCACTCACCTTAGCTTCCTTTTAGTACCGAGCTCAGTAATCTTATATTACTGAGGCTCCTTCCCTTTTCCTGTACAAAACGAATACTGAATTAGTCACCCGAAATCACCAAATTTTATAACAAGTAATATAGGTTAAGACCACATCTTTATGCAACAATTTGCAACCAATTGCTTGTACTTCCACACATAACAATTACTAAGGTCTAAAACTTCATCAAGTCAATTCATTATGCCAATTGGCCAAATTGCACCTTAGGCCCAAACGGGTCAAAACAAGAATAATGAGTCGGGCATACACACAACATTATCCAATGAGTTAGACTACACGATCAACATCAAAATTACATAACCAACATACTACTTGCATCCTATTGCAAGTATTATCAATTTTGACTTTACTTAAGTCAATTTGCACCATTTAATAACCAAACGGGTCAAGACCCGAAACCAACACAATCAAGCTTACAATTCATTCAACTAACACATTGCAAACATGAAATTGGTAATTAAAGTTTGCAAGCCATACAAGACTAAAAGTCAACTCCCAGGTTTGACCAAAGTCAACAATCTACAAATTAGCTAGTTAAGACTAAATTTCAATCTAGCCAAACACTACCACTAAATTAACAATTTACCAACAAGATAACTAGCAAGTTCAACATTATCAATTATCATTCTATCATGCATACTTGACCTAACCAAAATACACAATTCATCAAATTAGGGAAGAACCATCTTCTTCCCATAACCACCATTGATGGAGCTTTATGAAAGCTTCACCAAATGAGCTATAACTAACAACAATTCATACAATATTTGCAAGAACTCATTTAGACACCAAATCATGCATCAATTTCGGATTTCCAACAAGATTCAACAAGAACTTCATGAAACCCCACTAGCACAAGAACCCTAGTTCATTCCTATATCAAGAACATGAAACCCTAGCTAAAGAAGAAAGGAACTTACCTAATCTAGCTTCTAGATTCCGAAAATCACCAAGAGGAGGCAAGAATTACAAAGATTGATCTTCAATTTAGGGAGAAAAGCTTCAAAAGTGAGTGTGGTGTGTGTGTGTGTCGTGTACTGGCAAGAGGAGGAAGGGAAAAACCAAATTTGACACCTGCCTAATACAAGGCCACGCACCCCCCTCCCCCACAACAGGTATTTTATCATTTAAACACAGTACATGATATTAGGTTCGCAGATAATTAATTTAGACCTAACTAACTCCAATTTTAACAACGAAGATATTTTTAGAACCCCGGTTCAGAAGTGAACCCAAATATGTAAAAATCATTTTAATATTTAAATATCTCAGCTTTACTAATTTTTAACCCCATGATTAAAAATACAATTAATTCAAATAAATCCAAAAAAATCATATAAAATAATAAACAATAAGATATTACTTACCAAAAGTAATAAAATATTATAGGTCTGGTCTCGGGATGTTACAAATCTCATACGTCGTATTTCACCTCCGCCGGTCCATTTCCTTCCCGTACTGCCGTCGACTGTTCATCTTCATCTCCGACGACCCCTTTGCTTAGGTTTGTTCATCTTCTCCGGCGAGGGTTTGCTTAGGTTTTCTCATCTTCTCCGAAGAGGGTTTGCTTAGGTTTTCTCATCTTCTCCGAGGGATCATCTTCATTTGAGTTGCAGGTTTTGTTGCCGAGGAGATTGATTCAAGTGTAAGATTTGGATTTGATTTTGTTGTTCGTTTGGTCCCTTAATTATTTGATTCAAGTTTGGTTCTTTAATTATTTGATTCAAGGGTTCATCTTCACTAAGGATTTATTTTCACTTCAAGTGCGTTATCATGAATTGCTTAACCAATTGTTGGTTTTACGCTTGTAAATTACCAATTTGATTCACTGTTTAATAATTGATCATTAAGTAGAGTTACGTTTCAACTGTGATGTTTAGAAATCTAATTATGCAGAACTTAGAGTATGTTCAGCATCTTGCAGATGATAAAAAAATAAACAATAGTTTTCTTGCAGACTGCAGACCTTTGGTCCACCTCAGAAGCTGCAGCAGTTGGCAGATGTGGTCCGCACACTGCAGACTTTTTTGCTCAGAAAAAACAAACAGCACCTAACTTGGGGTGTTGAGTTGATACACGTACTTCTGACATAAGTACATGGACAAACTTGAGGTATTGGACCAAATGACCGTCACTACGAGGTTATTATTTTTGTATCGTTTATTACACAATCGTACCGGTAATATGAGAGCGGTGTTTTTATGTTGAGTAGGAGAAACTATATACATGTCTAATGGGCGTATAACTATCCTATATATGCATTCTATATGCAATAATTAGAATAATTCTTTAATAGTTAGTATAACTTTGTTTGAGTGGATAATTATGAGGATAATAACTTAGAGAAACGTTCAAGGATGTTCATCTTTTTTACGAATTCCCGAGGAATAAATTTCAACCATTGATCTATAAGATCTAATGGTCAAGATAAATAAATAGATTATACATGAAGGGGTATTTTGGTCAGTTGGCACTTAAATTTTTTTCTTTTTTTGATTTTTTGATTTTTGATTTTAATTTTTTTGTATTTTTGATTTTTTTTATTTTTTGTTAAAAAATAATATTTATTTAATAATTAATTGTAGTACTTAATCACATGTGATTTTAGTTTAAAATAACATGTGATTGTGTATTTAATCACATTTGATGTTTTAGTTCAATCACATATGATTCAGTACACAATCACATGTGATTCAGTATGAAATCACATGTGATTCAGTATGCAATCACATTATGTGTTATTAATGAAAAAATCATAATTTGTAAAAATAAAAAAATAATAAAAAAATTCTAAAATAAAAAATAAAAAAATAATAATAAAAAATATTAGTTTTTAAAATGACCAAAATACCCCTTAGTGTATACAATATGTGATTAATCTTGACCACTAGATCTTATTGATCAATGGTTGAGATTTGTTACTCGAGACTTCGTAAAAATGATAGACCTCCTTAAACGCAACTCTAATAACTTAATAATATAGTTATTTAGTCTATTTTAATAAAACCTTATGATTAGTATTATCTTGGCTAACCTATATTATAAACAAGGAATTCTACACCCGCGCGTTGCAGCGGGATTTTAAAATCATCCTTTTAACAAAAAATTTTACGTGAAGAGTCAATTACTATTTCAATCGGTTTTTATTTCTATGTTAAGATGTAGTTTGTTGTGACTTTAAATAAAAATTTATTTCAATTTAAAAGTGATTTTAAAAGAAATTTATTTGTAAGAAGTACTGTAATATTGGGCTCATTCTAACCGTATTTCAGTAAACTTTTTAATGTTGGGTTTTTAAAAAAATAAATATTTAATCTGGTTTAAATATATATTAAATTTAAATAACAATTATCATGTTTTTGTCATTAATTAATAATTTAAGGGTAAAATACTAAAAATTTTAATTACTGAACTCTATTCTAATAGATATTTTATACTCCCTCCGTCCCACAAAAAAAACTTTCCATTTCACTCTATATTTTTGTCACACAAAAAACTTCTCATTTCTCATATTTGATGGGCTCCACACAATAAAAAACTATTATTACTAAAGACTCCACCACTAATATCCACTAACTATCTTTCTCTCTCCAATCCAACCTTATATTTTAATTAAAAGTATTATCAATGACCTCACCACTGACTATCACCTAAAAATATGTGCAAAAGTCAAACGGGAAGTTTTTTTTGGGACGGAGGGAGTAACTTTTTGTAAATCTTTACCTACATGCCATTTAATTTTCATTTCTCTCGTAACCACCTTTCCGTTCTGCTGGCAAATGAAGTATTATTAGAGAAACTTATGAATAGTAATAAAATAATATAATATTTACCATAAATGTATTATATATACAATTTAGATATTGTTTAAAAAAATTATTTGCATTAGTAAATAGCTCGGGAAGTAAAAACTTAAAAGGTTAGTAAATTTAGATATTGTTTAAAAGGTTAGTAAAAACTTAAAAGGTTACTAAAAAATATTTTTTAGTAAAAAGAATTAGTTATGGAAATACAAATGTACTCCCTCCGTCCCACAAAAAACTTATAATTTCACTCTAAATTTTTGTTCCACAAAAACTTCTCATTTCTCATATTTGATGGGCTCCACACAATAAAAAAGTATTATTACTAAAGACCCCACCACTAATATTCACTAATTATCTTTCCCTCTTCAATCCAACCATATATTTTAATCAAAAGTATTATCAATGACCCACCACTAACTATCACCTACAAACTTGTGCAAAAGCCAAATAAAAAGTTTTTTTTTGGACGAAGGGAGTATAATTTATACTACCTCCGTATCAAAATAAGTGATACACTTTCCTAAAAGGGGCGGAACAAAATAAGTGATACACTTCAAAATCTTTCCTTATTTGGCAAAAAAGTGGGACCCCTTCTCCACTAACTATCTACTTTAATAAAGTAAAATTACTCTTTTACCCTTACTTTTACTTTTAAACATCATTAATTTCACTACATCCAAAAAAAGTGGGTCCCATTATCCACTAACTATCCACTTTATACTATTTTAAATCACTTTCCAATCTTTTGCCTCAAAAACCGCAATTTCCCAAATGTATCACTTATTTTGATACGGAGGTAGTATATACTTATATATAATTAATATAAACTTATAATGTTTCCATTATCGAAATAGTGATGAAGTAGTCATGTGGACATGTGGCCTGCTTGCCAGTGTTAACACTCTGCCACCTAGATATCCCTTTTCTATTATTTAAATGGAATGGGGAAAACGGAATGGAGAATCTGAACGGAACGGAATTTTGCTTTGTTAATGAACACTGAATCAAGAATGTATATAAAGAGTAATGAAGTAGAATTAGGTTAACGCTTTCCTAGGGTTCGATGTTACTTTCGGTCTTACCATTAGTCTATACTATCGCGTGGATTAAATGCTCTTGTGTGTTTATATGCTAATTGATATTATCATTAAAACTCTCGTGTGTGAGCGACCTAACAACTCGTCTCTTAAATTGCAATAAATTTAACCACACCATCCTATGCCCGTAAAAATGGTCAGTGACTCAGTGTTGACCATACGAGGTTTTGTGCACCTTCGAAATCAATATTCCCTTTATTCCCAGCAACTTGAAAATTAATATTATTTGTAATTAGTATGTAGTTGTAATAGTGGTTTTGGTATGTTTCTGTTGAAGTCAAGTGAAATTTATAGAACTAGGACTAGATATTTAATTCCGACAAGATAATAACATCACAAGGTGGCCACCAAAATAGAAGATGTAGTTAATGGTATAAATTGAACTTTCAATGTTGGGGGGCCTACTTGTTGTTTGCAAAAGTTGAGGGCAAATGTAGTATATATCCAAAAATTGACGAGACGATCAACCAGTCACAAATATGGTTAAGTAAAAGCTTGAAAAGGGCGAATTAAAATTCGGAATGACCGCTTGTTATTGTTGATTCTATGTTGATCAAATTTATAGGAACAATGGTACTTCCATTCAATATGTTTGACCAAAAACAGAAGCCCACGCGACTAAACCATGTGTACTCAGTTTTATATTACATAATTACACATGTGACCCAACCACCAATATTTAATGAATTGAAATCCTTTGTTACAATTGTATGCATCTTACATTCCTCTTACCTCTTTTTTGAAATAATTAGATATCATTGTCGGTGTCATCGTTGAAATCGTTGTTATCTAAGGTTGGTAAATGGAGAACTTATTTTAGATTGTTATTGTTTTCGTAAGATCCAATGCCGTAGTTTTTTTCCACATGTATTAGAATTCATATGAAATACTAAATGTATGATCAGTTCATTAAACATTCAAAGTTTAAACATGATAGGTATAGTGTGTTAGGATCAAATATGTTGTATCAAATAGTATAGGGACTAGTTCTGTAACATTGTCTAAATGATAAACTAGTCTTAGGCTTAGTTAGTGCTTAATTAAGCATGTTTAGAAGGGAGGTATAAATACCTTTCATGTTGACTTAATTTGTAAGCTTTCCCACACTTTGAATGAATTAACATTTGAAAGCATTCCTTCCCTCCATCTTTCCCTCTCAACTACACACACTAAAACACCAAGAACACACACACTTGATTCATCAATTCTTCTCAAATCATCATGAATTAGCTTGAATTCAATCTCATTAGATCTCTCAATTTGTATCAGAGCATAAACTCTCTAAGAGTAGATCCAAATGCGTGATGATTTGATCCAGATCTGAGATTTTTTTGAAGAAAAGTTGTGTTCGTCACTTGAAATTTAATGTTGTAAATTTTTGTTTCGAATTGAAGATTTGATTGAAGATTCATGTTTCTCCATCGATTCTAATAACAATAGAATCAAATTTCAGTCCAATCCATCAACAATTGCTCTCAATTTGAAGATTTTAGTGAAAAAGTTGAAAAGTTCAAAAAGTCTCTGTAAATCGAAGAATTCGAGCTGTGTTGTTATGGATTGAAGGATATTATCGGATCAAAGTGTTAGGAAATCATTTTCGAGCATTTAGGGATTGGAATCATTGAAATTGGTCAAGTATTGAGCGAGATTGGATCAAAATGGTGAGTTTTTGAAGCTGCGAACACGAACAGCTCAAGAACAAGTTCGGCCTGAACACAACACTGTTCTCGGCCCAACTGTTCGGCCCATATATAACTTCGGCCCGAACTTGACTGATCTTCGGCCCGAACTTAACAGAACTTCGACCCGAACTTAACAGAACTTCGGCCCGAACTCATCAGTTCTCGGCTTATCAAAGAGTTCGGCCCAACTGTTCGACCCAAATATAACTTCGGCCCGAACTTGACAGAACTTCAGCCCGAACTTAACAGATCTTCGGCCCAATATAGAAGTTCGGCCCGAACATAATAGAAGTTCGGCCCAAACATAATTGAAGTTCGGCCCGAACTGTTGCAATCTTCGGCTCAAAAACGCGTAACAAAAGGGGTTATACTAAAACGATCATAACTTTCAGCTCGGTTTACCCGACTTCTCGGTCCAAAAACCCTTGTTTTAAACACTTTATTTGCGTTTTTGTGATTCTTCGGTAAAATTCCAAACTTCGTCTAGCCCTAGTTTTTGATCCGTTTATCGGTTTAGACCAATTTGAAAATCTAGGCCACATTTACACGACATTTTAGCATCTGGAAAAATCAGTTGATCATTTTGAAGATTTTGAATTTTCTCTAACAAAATTGCAACTTAAAATCGCTTCAAAATGACGTCTAAAGATGCTATTTCAATCGGAACCGATCTCAAACCTCCGGTTTTATACCGAAGTGAATATGCTCAGTGGAAAATACGATTTCTCCACTTCATTAAACATCATGAATTGGCAACTGAAATTCAGGATTCTCTTGAGAATGGGGTGGCTGTGTTTTATGAAGATGTTCTTGCTATTCCAAATGGAAATCCTCCAGTTATTGGTGGTCGGACTCCACTTCCTCCTGCTCGATATAATGCTCAACAAAAACAACGAGCAAAAGCCGATCTACATTCTTTTTCATTCATGCTTCAAAGTTTACCAAATGAGATCTACAACAGCTTAGATAGTTTGACAACCGGTAAAGAACTTTGGGATGAAATTCGGAAACAAATGGAGGGTACTGTTTTAGGAAATAAAGCGAAAATGGTTGCCACTTTAAATTCCTATCAAACATTTAAAGCTAAACCCGGGGAAGATTTGGAAAGCACATATCATCGATATTGTAATTTGTTGAATGACCTCCGTCGAAATAATCTGAAAAAGGAAAATCTTGAGATCAACATCAAGTTCATTAACAGTCTACTTCCCGAATGGGCCACGTTTGGTAATAGTGCAATGCAACATAAGGATCTTCACTTGATCGATGTTCATGAACTTTATGAGTATTTACTACAAAGTGCCCCCATGGTACAAGAGATAGTCAAAACGAGACAAGATGCAGCAAACACTCAGGATACACTTGCATTACTTACAAAACAACACAAATTTAATGCATCGGGTAAAATGAAAGAAAAATCTGACGAACTTGCATCAGATTCAGATGATGATATGGAAAAGGAACTACAACAAGTATTGCAAGTTATGTCTCTTATATCAAACTATCAGGAAAAATGGTATCCAAAACCCACAAATAACAATCTGAGGTCTTCATCAAACTTCAAGTCTGCTCCATCTGCTGCAATTTCTAATGATAAACCAACGATCACACCTTTGGATCCTAAAAAGAAATGCTATAATTGTGGAATTGCTGGTCATTTCTCCCGTGATTGCAAGAAACCTAAAGTTCGTGATTCTGAATATTTTAAACGGAAGATGTTGATGGCAAAGCAAATCGAAACAGGAAAGGTGTTAATAGCTGAAGATCTCCAGTGGATGGAAGATTCAGATCCTGAGGATGAAGAGCATTCAACAAATTTATGTTTTATGGCAAGAGAAAATGCTGAGATTTCTGATAGATTTAATGAGGAAGCCAACAAGGAAATCGAGGTAATCAGTTCTCTCTTGTCAAATTCTGATAATCTCGTTGGTCCTGATACTTGTGTTGTTAAAACCCATATATCTGAAATTGATTCTTTAAAACAAAACCTTTTAGATGAAAAAGATAAAAATAATCAATTTCAAGAACGTTTAAATGATTTGCAAAATGAAAATGAACAACTTGTTCAACATATTAAACAAATTAAAAATTTCTACCTCGAGAATCTGGATTTACAAATTCAAGTATCAGAATTGAAAGCTAAATATGAGATTGATATTAAAAAAATTTCACATTCAATTTCTGAAAAAGACATTGAAATACAGAATCTTAAAAATTCAAATGATTCAATATCAAATGAACGAAATGATAAATATTACAAATTGTATATTGAAGCGTTTCATGAATATCAAATCACTAAAAACTGGTTAGAACGTAAACAAAAAGAATTTGATGAAAATGAAACACAGTTTATATCATTAAACGATCAAATTAAAGAACTATCTGAAACCTTACATGAAAATGACATCAACACATCACGAGAATTAAACAACAAACAACATGTCATAAATCAACTTCAACATGATAAAACTCAATTGTCTTCCCACATCAAAAACCTTGAAGAAATTATCACCAAACGCGGACAAACTGATCAAACTATTCACTTGAACAAGCCTAAAGATTTCAAATATTTCAATTCAAGAGAAGGACTGGGAGCCAACAATCCAGAATATCTTAAGAAAGCTTGCAATGTGCTTCCAACGTTGTATGATTCTATATACCTTCATGTAGATGTTTGGCAGAGTTTCCTTCGGATGGCAGATGAGGAAGAAGAAGTTGAGGTTTTCAACAGAGCTAAAAAGGAGAATGTGCAAATTAGTTTCAATTACACTGAATTAAATAACACATATGAAACTAAAAAGACTCAATTTGAAAATGATGATTATTTTCCTATTATAAAACCAGAAGAATTTGAAATAAAAGGAAATGCTGTTATTCAACAAAAGGTTACACCAAAGATTTATGTTCCAAATCTAATTCTTGAAAAGAAAATTTGTCAATTGGAAACTGTAATAGATGAAACACATAAGGCGTTTGACAAAGAAAAATCAGTTTTACAAACAAAAATTCATGAATTAGAAAATAAAATTGATGAATCACATAAATCTTTTGATGAAGAGAAACTAAAGTTGCACATCCAAATTCAAAAGTTAGAATCTAACCCATCTCATCTTCAAAAGCATAAGAAGCCTAGTGCATCTATTAACTTAGATTCTCCTTTAACTGCAAAGAACAAATGTAATAAGTCCAGAATGTTTTCTCCTGTCATGGCATATCGTGATTTATATACAATCAAGCAATCTGAGATTAATAGAGGAAATTCAAAACCTAAACCGAATTTACAAGTAAGTTCATCTACCAAACCTAAGCCTAGGAGATCCACGGTCCCACCACACTCTGATAAGAACCTGAATGCTCTCAAACAAGTTATTAGAGGAAATTCCGCACCTAAAACTCCAAATAAATTAGGTTCATCTTCTAAACTTAAGCATTCTCAGATGGATAAGAACAAACCATCAACCGTGTTGAAACATTCTACTACTTCAGATATTAAATCTTTAAGATACTCAAGAAAAGATTTACTTTCATTGGCACCAATATCAACTTTTCATCAAGTGCCAAAAATAACTCCTAAAACACCAACGATCTAAAATGCAAAATGGGTTCCTACAACTCCAACATCTCAAATAATTCCTCGAAAATTATTTGAAAGTGAAACACCATGTTTCAGTTTTTCTTGGAATTCCAAATCTGTAAATCAAATTGATACAACTTATAGATGGTTTCACGCCAACACTAACACCATCGGACCCAAAACAAAATGGGTACCAAAAGTTGTTTGATGTGTTTTGCAGGAGTATGACTTATACACAATTCGGTGTATAACTCGCTTTTCAACGTATAATGGCTTATGCACACGTCAGTGTATAACCCGCGCTTAATAAAATGGCTTTCAAGTACACCAGCTTGAAACCCGTTCTTAAATGCCTTAATTGGTTGAGGGAGAGAATTTCTCTATTCACTTGTCAAGGGGGAGAAAATAGACATTCTTATGTCAAGGGGGAGCATAAATGCTTTATGATTTTTGAAAACCAACTGTCGAGGGGGAGCATCCTTTATAAATCGCTAAATACTGTTTCAATGCTCATTTCAAATTTTTTTTTATAATTATCAATATGGGGTATCAATTTTTGTAATATCCGTAAACGATCTCATTACAAATTTCAATTGGTACTGATTGCATCTGTTTATTACAAATTTTCTTATTCTATCTTGATAATATTTTTTTTACCTCAAACAGTTTTTCAACCTCTTACATATTTACAATCCCACAAGGTTATCAATGTTGAGTATTAGCTTTTTCAATATTCGTAAACGATCTCTTTACCAGTCTAGGTTGGTACTGATTGCATCTGTTTATTGCAAATTCTCTTATTTCTCATTGCTACCTTTGTGTTCCTTCATTGTCAAAATCTTTCAATTGTAAATCAAATTTTTATCCTCTTACATACAATTTTCATTTTTCACATCAATACTCAATTACAAATATTTTTTAAATCATATTGAGTTGTTGACATCACAATCTCATAAATTCTTTATTAATCTGTGATGTTCAACATTCCAAAAATTTTTAACTCACTTTGTGCTCACAATGCTGTGTTCACAACGTAGGATACAAATTTTTGTCATATTCGTAAACGATCTCTTTACTAGTCTCGATTAGTAAAGATTGCATCTGTTTATGACAAATTTTTCGTCTCTTGCGTTGTGGCTCAATTTTTCAAAACCCTGATTTTGCACATAATGTTTTCCATTTTTTAATGACTTGTTTGCAACCCTCAACACAATTTGCTGTTAAATTCATCGATCTCTTTACTGATTTCAATCAGTACCGATTGCATCTGTTTTTAACACCATCTTGGGTTGATTGTTCTTACTATTTTTCAACCGATTTTCATTCTTAAAAGATCAATGGAGAAATCATTTTTCATCTTATCTAAAATGCTCAGATTCAACTCTGACTTTCTCCAGTTCTCACACACTCAAAATCGTTTTAAATACACATAGTTAGATCATTGATCTTTGTATATCCGTCGATCTCTTCTCTGCACACGTTCAGAGAAGATTGCATCTTTGTAAGTGGTATACTTCACTGATCTTTGTTATAACCAAACAAATTGATCTCTTTTAAATTTCAAATATTTGATTAACAATGTCTCTAATCATCGTGTTTGTCATATCCGTAAACGATCTCTTTACTGAAGTTCTTCAGTAAAGATTGCATCTGTTTATGACTTTACGTGATTATTGACACTGCTATTCTTCATTTTCAAATATTTTTCTTGGATTAAATCAATTTGTCCCTGGTTCCTTCATGAGTACTACATGTTTCTGGTTCTCATTCCGATATTGGCTCTCGATTTACACCGACACACCATTCCTCTCTCCGTTTCCAAAACGCAACTATTCAGCTTTATCATGAGGACCCTGGTCATGATCCTCATGAGGGGGAGAAAAAGAGCAAGAAATAGTTCAAATATCGGATCTATAACTGAACAACATAAAAAAGAACCACAAATATCCCATCAAAGAAGAAAATTCATGACTCATGTACTCAAATCAACTGTAAAATCAGAAACATTTGAGATCAAGTGATTAAGAAAAAGAGCAAATGATAATCAGTGTACTAAATGGAAAAACAAGTGAAGAACAAGAAAACCGATTGATCTATACAAATTTATCTCCAAAACCTCAACCACTTCAATTCAAATCAACTGTAAAATCAGAAACATTTGAGATCAAGTGATTAAGAAAAAGAGCAAATGATAATCAGTGTACTAAATGGAAAAACAAGTGAAGAACAAGAAAACCGATTGATCTATACAAATTTATCTCCAAAACCTCAACCACTTCAATTCAAAACTTAATCGTACAACTTATTCTTACCAAACCAAACACACACATCTAAAAGCTTAACCGTTCAAATCATTCTTTCTAAAACTCAAAATCTCAACCACGTCTATCACAAGCTTAACCGTTCAAATCATTCTCAACCACGTATATCACAAGCTTAACCGTATAAATATTTCTTTCTAAATTCCACAAACAACCATATCCATACAAAAACTTCACT
This sequence comes from Calendula officinalis, assembly GCA_963853835.1. Lineage (NCBI taxonomy): Eukaryota > Viridiplantae > Streptophyta > Magnoliopsida > Asterales > Asteraceae > Calendula > Calendula officinalis. Next base: position 35,940,715 of record OY970827.1, on the reverse strand, counting down.
GTTCAAATCTTTTGTTCCATATAAGATACAAATTATCCACATTCATCCAAATCTTAAATGTACATATCATTCTTTCCTACATACAAACCATACACATGTCAATTCAAAATTTAACCGATACAAATCATTATTACATTTTACACACACATCCAAAATCTTTAACTTTCAAATCATTATTTACATAATTCAAAACATTATCATCCTATCCAAACAAAAACCTCTACCTCAACATCTCAAAATCTCAGTCAACTCCTTATCAAACTGATGTTCCATTTCCAGAATTTTCAAATCTTTAATATATTTCTTTGAAGGAAGACAGGGATATAGTTCTAATGCTCAAAAAGAGGGAGATTGGATAATGATAAAGACATATTAAGTCAACAATTCATGAAATCTTCTGAGATACTTTATATTGGTTGAAAAATCAATAAAAAGTATTATTATTTTTCACTGTTCAATCAAAAGCTGAAGCTGATACGATATCAAAACTATTCAACGGATAATTCAGTCTCAGACTTTGCTAGAGAAGAAGATTTCAAGAACAGGCTAATTCAAACTATTGATACAAAGGGGGAGATTGTTAGGATCAAATATGTTGTATCAAATAGTATAGGGACTAGTTCTGTAACATTGTCTAAATGATAAACTAGTCTTAGGCTTAGTTAGTGCTTAATTAAGCATGTTTAGAAGGGAGGTATAAATACCTTTCATGTTGACTTAATTTGTAAGCTTTCCCACACTTTGAATGAATTAACATTTGAAAGCATTCCTTCCCTCCATCTTTCTCTCTCAACTACACACACTAAAATACCAAGAACACACACACTTGATTCATCAATTCTTCTCAAATCATCATGAATTAGCTTGAATTCAATCTCATTAGATCTCTCATAGTGCCGTACAACTTATACGTGTTTTGGACTTTTGGTTACTAGATTAGGTCATTAAACGTTTAAAATATTCAGGTGTAATTAAAGTGGTTAACTTTTAGGTGTGTGTTAACACAAAGCTAAAGAAATAAAAATGCCTTTAACATGGTTTTAACTTGAAACTGTAGCTAGAGCTCTTATAAGTCGTTTAGTTGATCATTTCATTAATTTATTTATCAAAGCTAGCTTTTATGTGGTTTAGCTAAGCATGATTGGTTCGAATCAAGATCTTATGATTCTATGGTCAAGATTTTAAGTTTTACTGAACAAAACTATGCAATCGGAATAACTTAAGATAAAAATCGAGAGTTCAACAACTATATAGTCTGTATAGCTAAAACTTTCATCATGTTCATTTGTGACTCACAATATCTTTTGAACGGTGTCTAAAATTGAAGGACCAGTGACACGTAATTTAGCATTTCATCATGTTCAGTGGCTCACAATATCTTTTGAAGGAGATCTAAAATTTGAGGACCAGTGACACATAATTTAGCATGTTCTTGCCTATCATGACACATAACCTAAAATTTTAATTTTGGTAGTTGATTATACTGTAGTTAGAACCGACCTTTAAATTGATCAAGAGAAAACCACATTAAAACAATATGTGATTATTGCTTGACACTGAATTTAGCATGTTTTGGCCTAGTGGTAAAAGATCCTGAATGACATTTTATAGGTCACGAGTTCGATCACTCCTGGGGTAAAATTCGAAAATCACCACTGTCACAATTAAATCGTAAAATACTTGAAATAATGAAAATTATCACACTAAATGTAGAAAATTATCACATTAAATCGTAAAATACTTGAAGTACAATATTTACTTTCTCAGCAAATAACATGGCATGCCATGTTATCTAAACGACTTAAAAGTGCAATTATTGATCAAGCTTGTTTTCTACCATATGTCACATGATCAAAATTCAAGTCATAATATCCATCATTTAATTGAACACTCCACCATTATTTGTGGTAAAAATGATGTATAAATGAAGACTTATGGTTGAACGTTTTAATGATAATGTAGGAATACAATGTTAAGACGTACCACTTTACTTTGTGATACCATGGAATATGTTTAGAGAGCGAGAAAGAAAAAAAAAACCATGTTTAGGAATTGGGATACTCTATGAAGAGTAGTAACTTTTCATTTCTATAACTTGGTTTAAGGGAACACTAATTTCCGATAATTTCTAACATGACCTGAAACCTAATCTGTGATCGAGACGAAAATATATAAATTTGACTGAGGCAAACAAAATTTCGAATCAATTTTGGGTCAACTTAATTGATTCATTTATTAAAGGTTTAGGTTGAGGTTTATGATAATTTGAATGAGTCGACTTGTCAACCCGATTAATTATAAAAACATGTTTAAAAAAAATATATTTATACTTTATCAGTTTATAGATATATATTTAAAACATATATATAGTAGTAGATTCTGCATACACATTTTTAAAAATTCGACATGTTTGACTCATTTCACACATTCAAACTGCTAACATGTTTAGCGTGTTTAATTAAACAGTTTATATGGATCGTCTTCCTGGAAGTAAACATGTTATGGTTGAAATATCTGACATGTTTAAAAAACTTGTTGGGTTCTGGTTAGGTGTTCTAACTGTCATTCCGGTCCGAAAACCTTAGGACCGTTGTTTGTTGAATTGTCTGGTTAGCACAAATCTTTGGAATAAAGTTTTAAGCTAGTGGGAGATCGATCCTTTCGTCGAACCTTAAAATTGATTTTATTAATAACTCTACTAATTATCATTCATAATGTACAAACGACCATCGCATAGCACACATTGTTGGAGCAAAACACAGATCAACTTATTACTGATGCTGCAGTTAGTACTGACAATAATTAGTACTGATGGGGCAGAACATGTTACTACTGATGAAGTTGATACTGGTGATACTATAACTTAGTTACTACTGATCATGCACAGATTGAAGATACTACTGATCTTAGTAGTTACTACTAACGATGGTTTCTGGACTTACTACTGATCACCAGACTTACTACTGATGTTACATATTTACTACTGGTGATGAGTTTTACTACTGATACGCGTTTTTGAAGAATATCAAGTCCGAGATCTTCGTAGAGATAGTTATAGAATGTAAATCAATGTATATTTTTATTATTCGATGTAAATCAAAGTCCTAGAATAACTAGGGTAAATAGTTTAGCTTCAAGGACTATTATAAATAGTTCCTTACGAATTGTAAACGTACGTGTGTATTGTTAACTCAATAATATACATTGAAGCTTTTTGTGAAACTGTGTTCTTAATCCTTTCGCATATTATTTACAGTTCATTGTTCTTAATTACATTGATATAGTGTTGATCCGCTGCAACTTCTATATTCAATTAGATCTAAAGTGTTTATTAACTTTTCTATAGTTAATCGATCCCGACAAGTGGTATCAGAGCGTATTGGTTCTAGATCTACTATTTGTTAAGAACAACAAAAAAAAGTTTAATCTTAAAAACACACATTATTAATCATGACTGATAATAATGAAAGCACTCAGGCCAACAAGATCCCTATACTCACTCCCAATAACTTTGGGATGTGGAAGAATCGTATTAAGCAATACATGCTTATTACAGATTATTCCATGTGGGAAGTTGTTCTTGAAGGAAACAAAACTGGTCCTGGTCAAGCAAGCAGCTCTGCAACTGAGGCAGATAAACTTAAGTGTGAGAAGGAAAAGAAGGACAAAGGAATCGAACTTAAAACTCTAAGCACTCTCCTACTGGCCATTCCTAACGACTATCAACATCTCTTCGTTGAGTATGATGATGCAAAGATACTTTGGGAAGCACTGGAGAAGAGATTCGTTGGGACTAAGAGCACCAAGAGGAACATGAAGTCTGTTCTCAAACAAGACTTTGAAAACTTCAAAGGAAAACCCAATGAAACACTCACTCAAGTGTTTGACAGATTCAACAAGTTAATTGGTGAACTTAACCAGGTTGGGGTTAAGATGGATCAAGAAGATGTCAACATGAAGTTCCTACGATCTCTTAGTGAAGAATGGGCCATGTATACAGTGGTGTATAGACAAAGAGATGCACTAGACGAAAAAGAGTTGGATGAACTCTACAATGATCTCAGAGTATTTGAAACTGAGGTAAATCAAAAGAACCCTTCTATTTCTTCTAATAATGCTGCATTTGTCTCTAGTACAGGTCAAGGTCAGGAAACCTTCACAGGAAAGGCTGCAGATTCTGAGGATGCTGCCAGAGAATCCTTCTTCACTAGTCATGTGCATACTGCATTGATTAGTGATGACTTGGAACAATTGAATCCAGATGATCTTGAGGAGATGGATCTTAAATGGCAGATGGCTATGCTAAGTCTAAGGACAAAAAGATTCTTAAAGAGAACTGGAAGGACAAGCCTTAACTTCAACAAAGGTGACAAAGCAGGATTTGACAAGACTAAAGTCAAATGTTACAACTGTAACAACCTTGGTCACTTTGCAAAAGAATGTCCTCAGCCAGACAAAAGATCAAAATCAACTGCTCTTGTCTCACAACAAGGACAAGGCTATGACTGGAGCTTCCAAGCAGAAGAGCATGCTCAAAATCAAGCTCTCATGGCCTTTACTGACAACAAAACTGAGGTAAAATCTAAACCTTGTACTTCTGAATGTGCTAAAATTGTTAAAAACTTAGAAAAAGAAAACACTAAATTAAATGAAGATTTAGCAAAAGCAGTGAGAAGAAATCATGAGTTTGATAGTGTGATTGCTGATCAAGAACATCAAATAAAGGTGTACCAGATGATTGATCAAAGGATAAAGGAAGAATTGCTTCAGGCTGTGGATGAGAAAGAGTTTTATGAAACAAAAAATAGAGAACTAACAAGTAAATTAGAAGAATGTCAGCTTGAAATTGAACAAAATAAACTAACAATTAAAAAGTTTAAAAGAAGCACTAAAATTCTTGATGAATTAACTAATAATCAAACTACAGAAAAAGTTGTTCATGGGGTGGGATATCATGCTGTACCACCTCCATATAAAATCATTCCACCACTTAAAAACAGCTCAGAAAGAATCATTAATGAATTAAAAACTGAAAAACAAACTGAATCACATAATGAAACATCTGAATCAAATGATTCTTCTGATGATGATCAATCAATTGAATTTACAATCTCTCAAACTGAATCACCAAAATCAATTGATACCAGCTTTCACACAGCACAAAGTCCAAATGAATCTCCCAAATATGATGCAGAAAATATACCTAAAATTCTAAAAAGGGGAAATCAAAGAAACAGAAATCAACTCTTAGAACAAAGAAAAATCATAAAGGCTCAAGATAATAAATTAAAATGTGTTATTTGCAACAAAGTAAACCATTTAGCAAAGGATTGTCACTTCAATCCAATAAACTGCAAAGAAGTAAAAGAATTTAAAATTTTTAAAGAAAAAGCAAAAACTCAAAAGTTAAAAGATACTACTGGTCCTTCAGTAGTAAATAAAATCAAAACTCCAATTGCTGAAATTCCAAAATTTGGAAGAAGTGCACCAAGATTTGTGCAAAACAGAAGAGTTGGAAGCCCAAAGAACAGCAATTACTTCAAGAACAATGGAAAATCCACTCAAAATAAACACTATTTTAAATTTTCCAACACCAGTAGAAACTTTAACAACTTTACTACTGGTGTTAACCCTCATTATAATGCTGTATGGTACCAGTACAAGAATACTACTGGTAAAAACCCTAATTTCAAAAATACTGCTGCTCTCAAAACAACTTTCAAAAATACTACTGGTGTTAACCCTAAAAACACTACTGGTCATTCTAAACATGGTAAGTACCCAAATACTACTGGTCCATCAGTAGTAAAGTATTCAAAAGCAAAAAATCACGGGTATAAACAAAGATCAGTAGGAAATTCTCACACTAGTACTAATTTCAAAAGGGCAGTAGTAAAACAAAACACCAGTACTAAACAAGTATGGGTACCAAAAGTGTTTAAAATTAAAACTCCCAAAGCTTATTTCTCAATGGATGAACCCAAGACATATAAAGCTTGGGTTCCCAAACTTAACTAATCCTTTACTCACTTGTGCAGAGCATTCAGATCCCAGAAGAAGGAAGAACATGGCATATTGATAGTGGATGCTCAAGGCACATGACTGGAAATCTGCAAATTCTTAAAGATTTCAAGTCATTTGATGGAGGATATGTGGCTTTTGGTGAGAATCCCCAAGGAGGTAAGATTACAGGTAAAGGTATTGTTACTAATGGCAAAATTACCTTTGATGATGTATTTTATGTAGCTGAACTAAAATACAATCTTGTCAGTGTGTCTCAAGTTTGTGATAAAAAGAACAATATTCTTTTTACAGACATTGAGTGCATCATTCTTTCTCCTGATTTTATTTTAGATGAAAAATATGTTGTTTTAAGAACTCCAAGGAGAAACAATGTGTATTGCCTAGATATAGGGGGAGAACTCATTTCTACAAATGAGGTCAACTGTTTTATATCCAAGGCAAACACTACTGAATCAGAACTATGGCATAGAAGGATGTGTCACACAAATTTCAAAAATATGAACAATTTAGTAAAAAGAAATCTGGTCATTGGATTACCTCAAAAACAATTCATGTGTGATCATCATTGTGTTGCATGCCTAAAAGGTAAACAACACAAGACTTCTCATAAGTCCAAAACTGTAAACTCTATTTCTGTTCCTTTACAGCTCTTACATATGGACCTTTTTGGACCTACAAATGTAATGAGTATTGGAAAGAAACAATATTGTCTTGTTATTACTGATGACTTTTCCAGATATACATGGGTTTTCTTTCTCAGGACAAAGGATGAAACAAGTGAACTCATAAAGAACTTAATTGTCAAACTGGAGAACACAACTGATCAAAAAGTTAAAGCCATAAGATGTGATAATGGCACAGAATTTAAAAATGCTAACTTAATTAACTTTTGTGATCTTAAAGGTATTGACAGGCAATACATCTCACCTAGAACTCCACAACAAAATGGTGTAGCTGAAAGAAGAAATAGAACCATCATTGAAGCAGCAAGATCAATGCTTGCAGACTCAAAATTACCAATTACTTTTTGGGCAGAAGCTGTTAATACTGCTTGTTATGTTCAAAACAGAGTATTAATAGTGAAGCCACATTTTAAAACACCATATGAACTTTTTAATAAAAGAAAACCTTCCATAAGCTTTCTAAAATCATTTGGCTGTCCTTGCACTATTTTGATTACAAGAGAACAAATTGGTAAGTTTGACTGCAAATCTGATGATGGAATCTTTGTGGGATATTCTACTCAAAGCAAATCATATAGAGTGTTCAACAAAAGGCTAAGGATAATTGAAGAAAGCATCAATGTATCCTTTAATGAAAATGTATCTAATGAACAAGGAAATGGTCCAGATTGGCTATTTAACATAGACAATCTAACCAAATCCTTTAATTCTAATATGAATTTCAATGCAGGAAATTCAAATTGTCACAATCAAAAGGAAGGAACATCATCAATTATTACTGGTCAAGAGGAAATGAGATACATTGTAGTTAATACTGCTCCAAAAGTTAATACTGATGTCAGTAATAACTCAAGTTCTGGAACCAGTAGTAACTCTGAGAATGAGGACAGTAGTAATTCAAATACTACTGATACCAGTAATAGTACTTAAAATACTACTTGTCCCAAAATTAACCTAGATTCTCAAGATACTACTGATACCAGTAACAACAACAACACTACTGATCTCAATGAAGATAACAGCAGTAGTAACTCTAACCAAGAAGATGATGAACCAAATATCAATGACAATGAAGGATCTCTAGAAGAACAACTACCTGAGACAAATGAGTCCAATCTTGAAAATCAACTAGTGGTTGATAAAGCTACATCTACAAGGACTCAAAAGAACCATCCATTAGACCTTGTTCTAAGTGATGTCAACTCACCACTACAAACAAGAAGCAAATTAAACAAAAGCTTAACTGCAAATATGTGTAATATAAGTTTAATTGCTAATGAATGTATGTTTGAATGCTTTCTATCTCAGGATGAACCAAAGAAGATCCAACAAGCAATGAAGGACTCAAACTGGATTGAGGCAATGCAAGAGGAACTCCTTCAATTTAAATTATAAGCTGTTTGGACACTTGTACCTCTACCCAAAGGAAAAAGAGCCATTGGAACAAGATGGATCTTCATAAACAAGAAAGATGAAAGAGGTATAGTGATCAAAAACAAAGCCAGACTTGTAGCCCAAGGATACACTCAAGAAGAAGGAATAGACTATGATGAAGTATATGCTCCTGTTGCTAGAATTGAAGCCATAAGAATATTTCTAGCATATGCTTCATTCAAGAAATTCAAAGTCTATCAAATGGATGTTAAGAGTGCATTCTTATATGGGAAGATTGAAGAAGAGGTCTATGTATGCCAACCTCCAGGTTTTGAAGATCCAAAACATGGTGATTATGTGTTCAAATTAGATAAAGCTCTATATGGCCTACATCAGGCACCAAGAGCATGGTATGACACATTATCATCATACCTATTGAAGAACAACTTTAAAAGAGGAGCCATTGACAAAACTTTGTTTACAAAGAAAGTCAAAGATGATATACTACTGGTACAAATTTATGTAGATGATATCATCTTTGGCTCAACCAATGATTTATTATGCAAAGAATTTGAAGAACTGATGCAAATTAAATTCAAGATGAGCTCCATGGGTCCAATGAACTTCTTCCTTGGACTCCAAGTCAATCAAAGAACTGATGGTATTTTGATAAATCAATCAAAATATGTCAAAGACATCTTGGAAAAGTTTGATTTGAAAGACAGTAAAAGTGCTAGTACACCAATGGAAACACACAAACACCTACATCCTGATGTTGAGGGGGAGGATGTAGATGAACACTTATATAGATCAATGATAGGCTCTTTGATGTACTTAACTGCATCAAGACCTGACATTATGTATAGTGTTTGTGTGTGTGCAAGATATCAAGCAAGACCCAAAGAACTACACTTGCAGGCTGTTAAAACAATATTCAGATACTTGAAAGGCAAAACCATCACTAGGTCTATGGTATCCACATGATTCACCATTTGAACTCATAGCCTACACAGATAGTGACTATGGATGTGAATGTCAAGACAGAAAGTCCACTACTGGTGGATGTCAATTCTTTGGATCAAGACTGGTGTCATGGCAATGTAAGAAGCAAACAAATGTATCAACATCAACTGCTGAAGCAGAATATGTAGCTGCATCTGCTTGCTGTGCTCAAGTACTATGGATTCAAAATCAGCTTCTAGACTTTGGTATCTCTATCCTTAAAACTCCTATTTTTATTGATAATCAAAGTGCTATTAGTATTGTGAATAATCCAGTAAAACACTCAAAAACTAAACACATTGAAATAAGATTTCACTTTATAAGAGATTGTAATGAAAAGAAATTAATCAAAGTAGTTAAAATCCATACTGATGATCAATTAGCAGATCTTTTTACAAAAGCATTTGATGTAGGAAGATTCAACTTCTTGGTTAGCAGTATTGGAATGATTTTAATAACTTAAAATCTCACTTAAAATCATGTGTAAAGTTAGTGTTGTAAAATATTATTTATTTACTTAAGTGTTTTACTACTGGTATATCTGTACTACTGGTGTGTAGGCATGTGCACAAAATACTACTGGTAGTTAAATACTACTAGTGTGTATTAGGTTTACACAAATACTACTGGTAAGTCAGTACTACTGGTGTTCACATATACTACTGGTCTTGTGTGTTAATGGTTACTACTGATGTCTATAGTTACTACTGATGTCAAAATCCTTAGTCACTACTGATGTTAGTAGATACTACTGACGTTTTACTACTGATATCTTATTTACTACTGGTCTTTCAGAAACACAATTACCAAACTAACCCCCATGAAATAACCGTTATGTTATGATTCGAAGGACATTTTAGTAGTTTTGCAGGATAAATCGAAAGATATAAAAGGCGGCAGTCGATTAGTTTAGCATTATCTTCACTTCGATTTGCTAAAATCTCTCGATAAACCCTAGTTTACGATCAAAAACCCTTCGTCAGTAACAAAATTCATTTATCTTTTTCTCAAAATCAACATCAAATGGCAACTCTACAATCACTGGATGTGCAAAGCGATCTTAAATACTCAGAATTTCACAACATGTGTGCCTTCCTAAAGAATCCCGACGGCACAAAAGATTTTCGACCGATCGTAAAATTCTTGAGAAATTCCTATATACAGTTTGCATTAACGGTAAAACCAAAATCATATCAACAGCACTTGGTGGATTTCTGGACCAATGCTGAGCAAACGGAAGGAACAACTGTATCAATGATCAAATCACAAGTAGATGGAAAGCATATCACAGTAACAGAACAATCAATCAGACACCATCTACAACTTCACGATGATTCAGGTATGTCTACTCTTCCTAAGGAATACATTGCTGAAACTTTACAAAAAATGGGCTATGAGGGAAGACTCAATATAGTAACCTTTCAAAAGGGTCTTCTCTCCCCACAATGGAAATTCTTAATTCATACTATTCAGCATTGTATTTCTCCAAAAAGAAGTACTTGGAATGAGTTTAATAAGGCAATAGCATCTGCTGTTGTCTGCTTATGCACAGACCAAGTCTTTAATTTTTCTCAAATGATTTTTGAAGGTATGTTGGGAAATCTAAGTTCTACTAAATTTTTAATGTATCCCAGATTTCTACAACATATCATAAATTGTGAATTACAAAACTTGTCAACTCCTAAAAACATTTTCATACTACCAGAGTTGAACAAGAAAGTTTTCTCAAATATGAGAAAACAATTTAAATTTTCGGGTAAGGAAACCCCTCTGTTTCCTAATATGATCAAAGATCATCCCCATACTGGAGAAGGTTCAACCATTGTTACAACCCAAGTTGAACCTCAACCCACTCCATCACCCCCAAATACAGCCCAAACACCACCCCAACTAGCCACTCAATCACCAGCCCAAACAGAAGTCCTGAAAGTGTCCCAGGAACTTGATTTAAATCTGTAGAGTGCTACTCTTCACTCTGTGGAAGACCTACCAGATAAAACCAAAAATATTTCCACACTTTACAAAAGAAAGAAATCTTTAAAGGACACCAGGGGACACATTGAGTCAAACCCCAGGCTCCAAGAGTTGTCCTCCAAGGAGGAGAGAGGACATGAGGCGAGGGCTTTCACTACTGATGCCCCAAAGGTGGGTGCACAGGACAGTGAAAACATCTTTAGGACCCAGACCTCGGCAACTTTGAGTGATGACTCATTTGAGGAGTTACTCAAAGGACCCCGGTGCCAAGAAACCACAAGGGGGGGCGTCTCTGCTTCTTCTAGGAAGAAGAGGATGTCTAAAAGACTCATTTCATCACCAAGAAGTGATGAGGGCAGATCTATTGATTTAACAGATAGGATGGAAAACCTTCAAACCAATGTACCTGTTAGTGAGCCCGATCGTAAATAAAATAAAATAAAATCAATAAATAAAAATATGATAATTATGGATAAATCATATTAAAACCATAGGAATTGGTTTCGTGTCGTTTGGAGTCCGTATGAGAAAGTTATGGGCGAAACCGGGTTGAAACCTAGACCGAAAAGTGCAGCCCTGCTGCAAAGGCAGGCTCGCGGCGCGAGGCTGGCGCGAGCGAAACGCGAGGTTGAGCAGAGGGATCAGAGCTGAAACGCGAGAAAGTCGCGTCGACTTCGCGGCGCGAGCCAGGCGCGAGCTGGGCGCGAAGTCTGGTATAAAGCGGCGACTAGCGGGAAGACCCGCGTCCTTTCGCGGCGCGAGCTCGGCGCGAGCGGGGCGCGAGCCCTTCCGACCAGTGCATTAAATTGGGTTTTTCAGCCATAAATGCATTCCCAAAAACCCTAGTTTTCTCTCTTCAAGTGTGTGAACGTTTTTGAGTGAAAAGCATCGTTTGGAGCCGAATTCTTGGTCAAATCTCGTGATTCTTCACTCCTAGTGGAAGATTAAAGGTATATCTTCAATCCTTTGTAGTTGTAGCTTTAGATCTATGGATTTAGAAGCTTGGGGTTGAAACCCTAGTTCTTGGGGTATGAGTTATGGTGATATAAATGGTGTATACACTTAATAGATGGTATATTAACAAGGAAAACAAGTATATGATTTAGATTTGTAAGAATCTTAAGGGTTGGTTAAACCTAGGGTTTGGTAAATCACCATAATTGGGGGAAATGGATTGATGGGTGTTATCTAGAGGTAAATGAACACATTGGTAGTAGTTTGTGTTGATGATCTTGTTGTGATAATTGTTTTAGACATTCGGTGAAGTGTTGAAGTGGACGAATTGTGAACAAGGGACCGGCGGAAAGGATACGGTTAAAGCATCTTTATTGCTAAGGTGAGTACGCGTGGACTTTACTGAGTACATAGCCTATGAAATACATTTTTATTACTCGTGTTATGGTCTATTTGCTTAATTGTGTAGACTAGTAGTTGATAGTTAGTTATACCGATGATAGTATTGAACTAACTTGTTTGATGATAGACGTGATAGCCGAGAGCTAGATTGACATAACCATCGAGTTATGATATGGTGAGATGACGTGATGATTCGGGGGATCCCCGGTCATGAGGTATGGAATGGGGAGCATTTGGGCGGATCCCCATCGGCCCATTCCATGATAGTAGTCTTGCTAACTGGAAGTAGTCCGGCGAGTAAGGCATGTATTGGTAGATTGGGCGATTCCCTCTTGCCTTTACCTTGAAGCTTGTTAATGCGGGGGATCCCCGGTTAATAAGTTAATGTGGTTCTAGTTGGTTGGGGATGTCTCGACAACTAGGTATGGTTGCTAGGAAAGCAAGGTATTAGAGTCACAATAGGGTGACTAGATAGATGGGTGATTGCTTACGTGTTTGTTGTTTGTCGTTCGGTTATTATTATTAACTTTGGGGTCTAAACCCATGTAGCTCACGAGACGTTTTTGTCTCACGTACTCCTTGTTTGTTTTGCTATGTACTCAGGTTCGGGATCGAAGGTTTAGGTACGCATGGATAGAGATGCGGGACCTAGAATAGAAGAACACTAGATTGGATTTAGTCTTAGCTTGGTGATGATCTATTTTGTAACACCTACTTTTATACTCTGATTTCATACCAAGGTTTTTGTAAATCTAAATTGGGGATGTTCTTCTATTTATAAAAATGTTTTATTTTGGCCAGTATTTGGCATTAAATTTGAGGTGTTACAACTTGGTATCAGAGCTATAGTTTAAGTGAATTAGGTTGGATGACCATCCTAGTCTTAGACTGTAGCATTAGGAATGTAAGATTCCTTAAGATCATAGGTTGACCTTGAGACTTTATGATAAGTTTAGGGTTGAACCTAGGGGACCGATGAAATTTGTTATGATTATGGATATTGAGTCTTATGAGACTAACGGGTTGTACACAAGGTACTAAATGTTTAATGTCTTTCGTATAGTCTTGATCGAAAGAAATGGTGAACACTCGTAGAAGTGGGAAAGCCCCGGAGAACCGGGAGGAGGAAGTACCTCCTGTTGAGAGGGTGGTTGAGCAAGAAAGTCAACCGTCGATGCATCGAGTTGATGAATCGGAGGTCGGAGCTAATAGAACTCCGGTGACAATGGCGGATCTCCAAACTATTATCGACCAAATCAAGGGAACGGTGGCCGAGGAAGTGCACCGAATTATTGGAGACCGTGAAAGGTCGGGTGGAGACCGTGAAACCGAAGCTAAATCGGAGGAGAGAACCGGGGGTAGTGACACCGGGGAGGGAAAGTCCTCCACGGGTGGCCAAAGTGATGCTAGGGCTAGGCCCGTTGTGAAAGAAGGTTGCTCGTTTAAATCCTTCATGGCTTGTAAGCCAAATGTGTACTCGGGTAGTTCGGACCCGAAGATAACGATGAGGTGGATCCGGGAAACCGAGAGAGTTATCGGTAGTAGCAAGTGTAGGGATGCCGATATGGTGACGTATGTGTCACAATTGCTAAAAGAAGATGCCATGGTTTGGTGGGATATTGTTTATGAGACCCTCGGGAAGGAGGTGGTTGAAAAGATGTCGTGGGATGAGTTCACCACGAGGTTGAAAAAGAAGTTTTGTCCCGAGAGGGATTTGGAGAAAATGCACGAGAAGTTCGTGACCATCAAAAAGGGTGATATGTCAATTGAAGAATACTCGAGAGAGTTCACGGGATTGCTCCCGTTTGTTGCTAAAACCTACTCAGATGAGAGGTTGAGGGTGGTCCGGTATGCTAGTGGGCTACCGTGGGACTACCAATTGGAGGTGAAGAGGGCGGTTTCACTAGATGAAGCTATTAGTGCCGCCCGGAGTGTGGAGGAAGTAAATGAGGCACGTGTTGCCGAAAGGGCCCATGTGGGCGAAAAGAGAAAAGCCGAGAGTGGCTCGGGTACTTATAAGAAGGGGAAGTTCACATCGAGCTTCTCTAAGCAAGGTAGTGTTGGTTCATGCAAGAAGTGCGGGAAGACTCATGCCGGCGTGTGCCGAGGGGAGTCGAAAACTTGTTACAATTGTGGAAAGCCGGGGCATATGGCCCGAGAATGCAAGTCTAAATCTTTGGCCGAGATCGAGTGTTTCTCGTGCCACGAGAAGGGGCACTATAGCAATGTGTGCCCAAAGAAGGGAATCGAGTCGATGGTGTCCACGGCTCAAAAGAAAGTGGAGCCGGCGAAGGTGAAGGGGCGGTCCTTCCAACTTACTCGGGAGGAGGCGAAGGAGGCACACGATGTGGTGTCAGGTATTCTATTCATTAACTCCTTGCCAACTCATATTTTATTTGATTCGGGTTCCAATTATTCGTTTGTATCTTATGAATTTGGTTGTAAATTGAATGTACCGTCCGAGATGTTAGATGAGGTTTATGAGATAGAAGTAGCCGATGGGAAAACGTCTATGGTTGAATGTATTTATAGAAATTGTGAAATAGAAATAGACGGTAGAAAGTTTAAAGTGGATTTGTTGCCCATGGGAATTAGGGCGTTTGATGTGGTTATCGGTATGGATTGGTTGGGTATGCACCAAGCCAAGATTTTGCGTGGAAAGAAAATAGTGTCGATTAGGACACCCGAGAATGAGAAGGTGTATGTGTATGGGGAGAAACGACATCACATGCCTAATGTGATTACCGCCATTAAGGCGAGGAAAAGTATATCGAAAGGTTGTGCATCGTTTATTGCATATGTGTTAGATGGCCGAAAGGAAAAGAAGTCAATGGATAATGTCAAGATTATTCGGGATTTCCCCGAGGTATTTCCCGATGACTTGCCCGGTTTGCCACCGGAGAGACAAGTCGAGTTTAAAATTGATTTAGTGCCGGGGGCGACGCCGATTGCTCGTGCTCCGTATCGTTTAGCTCCCACCGAGATGCGGGAATTGATGACTCAATTGCAAGATTTGTTAGATAAGGGTTTTATTCGTCCGAGTTCGTCACCGTGGGGCGCACCGGTGTTATTTGTCAAAAAGAAAGACGGTTCGATGAGAATGTGTATCGACTACCGAGAGTTGAATAAGGTAACTATTAAGAACCGTTACCCGTTGCCGAGAATTGTCGACTTATTCGATCAATTGCAAGGTGCTAGTTATTTCTCGAAGATTGATTTGAGGTCGGGTTATCACCAAGTTCGGGTGAAGGAAGGCGACACCGAGAAGACGGCTTTTCGTACACGTTATGGTCATTATGAATTTCTAGTGATGCCGTTTGGTCTTACAAACGCACCGGCTATTTTTATGGATTTGATGAATCGGGTTTGTAAACCGTTCCTTGATAAGTTTTTGATCGTGTTCATTGACGACATTTTGATTTACTCGAAAACCGAAGAAGAACACGAATGTCATTTGAGACTTGTTCTAGACGTGTTGAAACGGGAGAAGTTGTATGCAAAATTCTCGAAGTGTGAATTTTGGTTGCGGGAAGTGCAATTCTTAGGTCACGTGGTGACGCGTGATGGTATTAAGGTCGATCCGTCCAAGATTGAAGCGGTGTCAAATTGGGAGCCTCCGAGGACTCCTACCGAGGTTAGAAGTTTTCTTGGGCTAGCCGGTTATTACCGAAGATTTATACAAGACTTCTCGAGAATCGCGATTCCACTCACGAAGTTAACGAGAAAGAGTGAAAAGTTTGTGTGGGAAAAGAAGCAAGAAGAGGCGTTTAAGTTGTTAAAAGAAAAGTTATGTAACGCGCCGATCCTTACGTTACCGGATGGTATGGAGGATTTTGTGGTTTATAGTGATGCGTCGAATCAAGGGCTCGGTTGTGTGTTGATGCAAAGAGGTAAAGTGATCGCGTATGCTTCGCGGCAATTGAAGAATGCGGAATTAAGGTAAACAACACACGACTTGGAATTGGCGGCGATTATTTTTGCCTTGAAATTGTGGAGGCATTATTTGTATGGTACACGGTGTACGTTGTACACGGATCATAAAAGTTTACAATACGTGTTTACTCAAAAAGATCTTAATATGCGACAAAGAAGGTGGATCGAGTTGATTGCCGATTATGATTGTGAGATTGTGTATCACGCGGGAAAGGCTAATGTAGTGGCCGACGCCTTGAGCCGAAAAGTTTATGAAAAACCGAACCGAGGAATTTTATCACGTATAGAAGTCGTCTCGAGTATTATCGAAAGGATCAAGAATGCCCAACGAGAAGTTATGGGAAGAGACGAGTTAAGACAAGAACGGTTAGGTAAGGACCAACATTTTCTTGAAAATGCACAAGGGTTGAAGACCGTAGGCGGTCGTATTTGGGTTCCTAAGTTCGGTGGTATCCGAAAAGAGTTGTTGTATGATGTGCACAAATCGAAGTATTCGATTCACCCCCGAAGTACAAAGACGTACCAAGATATGAAACGGGTTTATTGGTGGCCCGGAATGAAGACGAGAGTGGCCAAGTACATCTCTAAGTGTGCCACGTGTGCACAAGTGAAAGCCGAGCATCAAGTACTGTATGGGGTAGCTCAATCATTGGTTGTGCCGGCCGGGAAGTGGGAAGATATAACTATGGATTTCATAGTGGGTTTACCGAAGACGAGTAGAGGTCACGATGCCATTTGGGTCATAGTTGACCGGTTGACCAAGAGTGCGTTATTTCTAGCAATTCGGGAAACATTGCCACTTGAGAAATTGGCTAAGTTGTATGTTGACGAGGTGGTTCGACTCCACGGGGTTCCGTTATCGATTGTGTCCGATAGAGACGCGAGGTTCACCTCGAGATTTTGGCGGTCATTACAAGAAGAGTTGGGTACAAAGTTGCGGTTGAGCACGGCTTATCACCCGCAAACCGACGGTCAAAGTGAAAGAACAATTCAAACGGTTGAAGATATGTTGAGATCATGTGTGTTAGATTTCGGTGGTAAATGGGATGAACATTTACCGTTAGTCGAATTCTCGTATAATAATAGTTATCACTCGACTATCAAGATGCCGCCATATGAGGCGTTGTATGGAAGAAAATGTAGAACTCCATCTTGTTGGTTGGAAGCGGGAGAGACGAAACTCACGGGTCCCGAGATCGTGAGAGTGACAAATGAAAAGATCGGTATTATTCAAACCAACATGAAAGTCGCCCAAGATAGACAACGAAGTTATTCGGGTTTGAAGAAAAGACCATACGACATGGATGTCGGCGATATGGTCATGTTGAAAGTGTCACCTTGGAAAGGTGTAATGCGGTTTGGTAAGAAAGGAAAGTTAAGCCCAAGGTACGTTGTACCGTTTAAAATATTGAAACGGGTCGGGCTTCAAGCTTTTAAGTTGGAACTTCCACCCGAGCTTCAAGGTGTGCATGACACCTTTCACGTGAGTTATTTGAAGAAGTTTATCGGGGAAGTTGAGAATATTATTCCATTGCAAGAGTTGCGGGTTGACGGCCCGAATCGGTTGATTGAAGAGCCCGAAGCTATATTAGAGACGAAAACAAAGAAGCTTCGGAATAAGGAGATCGAGTTGGTATTGGTCAAGTGGAAGCATTCACTTGGGCCGAATTTGACTTGGGAAGTCAAGGACGAGATTCGGAAGAGGTACCCGGATTTCGTGAACTATGATGAGATTCCGAGGACGGAATCTTCTTAAGGGGTAGATAGTTGTAACGACCCGAAATTTGTAAATAAATAAAATAAATAAAAATATGATAATTATGGATAAATCATATTAAAACCGTAGGAATTGGTTTCGTGTCGTTTGGAGTCCGTATGAGAAAGTTATGGGCGAAACCGGGTTGAAACCTAGACCGAAAAGTGCAGCCCTGCTGCAAAGGCAGGCTCGCGGCGCGAGCCTGGCGCGAGCGAAACGCGAGGTTGAGCAGAGGGATCAGAGCTGAAACGCGAGAAAGTCGCGTCGACTTCGCGTCGACTTCGCGGCGCGAGCCAGGCGCGAGCTGGGCGCGAAGTCTGGTATAAAGCGGCGACTAGCGGGAAGACCCGCGTCCTTTCGCGGCGCGAGCTCGGCGCGAGCGGGGCGCGAGCCCTTCCGACCAGTGCATTAAATTGGGTTTTTCAGCCATAAATGCATTCCCAAAAACCCTAGTTTTCTCTCTTCAAGTGTGTGAACGTTTTTGAGTGAAAAGCATCGTTTGGAGCCGAATTCTTGGTCAAATCTCGTGATTCTTCACTCCTAGTGGAAGATTAAAGGTATATCTTCAATCCTTTGTAGTTGTAGCTTTAGATCTATGGATTTAGAAGCTTGGGGTTGAAACCCTAGTTCTTGGGGTATGAGTTATGGTGATATAAATGGTGTATACACTTAATAGATGGTATATTAACAAGGAAAACAAGTATATGATTTCGATTTGTAAGAATCTTAAGGGTTGGTTAAACCTAGGGTTTGGTAAATCACCATAATTGGGGGAAATGGATTGATGGGTGTTATCTAGAGGTAAATGAACACATTGGTAGTAGTTTGTGTTGATGATCTTGTTGTGATAATTGTTTTAGACATTCGGTGAAGTGTTGAAGTGGACGAATTGTGAACAAGGGACCGGCGGAAAGGATACGGTTAAAGCATTTTTATTGCTAAGGTGAGTACGCGTGAACTTTACTGAGTACATAGCCTATGAAATACATTTTTATTACTCGTGTTATGGTCTATTTGCTTAATTGTGTAGACTAGTAGTTGATAGTTAGTTATACCGATGATAGTATTGAACTAACTTGTTTGATGATAGACGTGATAGCCGAGAGCTAGATTGACATAACCATCGAGTTATGATATGGTGAGATGACGTGATGATTCGGGGGATCCCCGGTCATGAGGTATGGAATGGGGAGCATTTGGGCGGATCCCCATCGGCCCATTCCATGATAGTAGTCTTGCTAACTGGAAGTAGTCCGGCGAGTAAGGCATGTATTGGTAGATTGGGCGATTCCCTCTTGCCTTTACCTTGAAGCTTGTTAATGCGGGGGATCCCCGGTTAATAAGTTAATGTGGTTCTAGTTGGTTGGGGATGTCTCGACAACTAGGTATGGTTGCTAGGAAAGCAAGGTATTAGAGTCACAATAGGGTGACTAGATAGATGGGTGATTGCTTACGTGTTTGTTGTTTGTCGTTCGGTTATTATTATTAACTTTGGGGTCTAAACCCATGTAGCTCACGAGACGTTTTTGTCTCACGTACTCCTTGTTTGTTTTGCTATGTACTCAGGTTCGGGATCGAAGGTTTAGGTACGCATGGATAGAGATGCGGGACCTAGAATAGAAGAACACTAGATTGGATTTAGTCTTAGCTTGGTGATGATCTATTTTGTAACACCTACTTTTATACTCTGATTTCATACCAAGGTTTTTGTAAATCTAAATTGGGGATGTTCTTCTATTTATAAAAATGTTTTATTTTGGCCAGTATTTGGCATTAAATTTGAGGTGTTACAACCCAGACCTCGGCAACTTTGAGTGATGACTCATTTGAGGAGTTACTCAAAGGACCCCGGTGCCAAGAAACCACAAGGGGGGGGCGTCTCTGCTTCTTCTAGGAAGAAGAGGATGTCTAAAAGACCCATTTCATCACCAAGAAGTGATGAGGGCAGATCTATTGATTTGACGGATAGGATGGAAAACCTTCAAACCAATGTACCTGTTAGTGAGCCCGATGATCTTGCTAGATGGAGTGAGGGCAGTATTAAAATCACCAAATTGACGGAAAAAGTGGATTCTCTTGAATCCACTGTACAAAATTGCCTTACATATCTTACAAACCAAGGAAAAACCATGGCTGCTATGAAAAGACATGTCAATACCATCAACAAAAGAATGAGATTATATGAGCACAGGCTTCATCAACAAACCAAAATCATCAGAAAATTGAAGAAAAAGATTGATGATAGTGAGGCTCCACCAGTTGAGCTCACTAAGGGGGAGAAGGACAACATACAAACTATGATTGATGAATCAATTGCAGCAGCAGCATCTTCTCTCCTAAATTTAAAAGAAACAGAAGTTGATGAAGGCCCAGAGATGATGGTTACAGAAGATGAGCAAATTACTACTGCTACAATGGAAGAACAAGTTGAAAAGGAAATACCAGTAGTAACCTCTACTACTGATATTATAGCAGTAGTAAATGAAGAAGAAAAATTGAAAGCATCAAATACTACTGATGCCCTATCAGTAGTAACTCCTGAAGTCACACCAGTAGTAACTACTCTGGTTACTACTGAAGAGGAAGAACTACAATTTCCGGAGCTGATTGAAAGAGAAAGACATGTCATCATCTCCAAACCACCAACACCTGATCAACCACTTATCATACCTGACATTGATGATAATGTGAATTGGTTTGAGGTAGATGAATGCACACTTCCTCCACACCCTAAAATCTTACCAGAAGGTCAACTACATCTATTTTATCCTAAACTTCTGATGATGGGTATACCAGATATGAAATACATTCCACCTCCACCATCTACTCATATTGGAAAAGGAAAAGAAATATATGATGATGATTATCCAAACAGAGCTTTAGGACATCACATGGTAAACAAGATTAATCATGTAAGAGCAGAAAAGCAATCCAGATGGAGAATTAAACACAGAAAATTTTTGGAGAAAGTGGAAATGTATCAAGCTTTAGTAGAAAAGAAAAAGAAAGTTCAAAGTGCAACTACTGTTCAAATACTTGCTCAAATCAAAGATGTTCAGATAGAAGCCCAAGAAGCAGAATTCAAAAGGCTCAGAAAAGTAGAAGAAGAACATCTAAAGTGTCTTGAAGATCTGGTGGCTGAATGTAAAAGAACAAAAGGTGATCTACCAGATGATATCTTTGAACAAAAGACACTTATGATAGACTTTCTCAAAACAAAAGGGCACAGTGCAAAATCTTTTGGAAGAATGAAGATGATAACTATTATTGAAAAATACTGCACTGCAAAGAAGAAAGACTTGGCTGAACAAGAAGCTGAAGAATCAAAGAAAGCCAAAACTTTAATCCAAATCAGTCCAAATTTGCTCAAAGCTGGTAGTGTTCCAACTATTGGTGAAACTTCAACTCCCCAATCAAAGAAAAGAAAAACTGTTGATCAAGAACAAATCTCAAAGAAGAAATCAAAACAAATTGTACCTGTTCTTGAAATGTCTATTGCTCCATTGCAAAACAATCCAATTATTAACTGGAGAGTGATACAAAACAATGTTATAGAAGTCATAAGGGAAGACAAAGTTGTACAGAGATTCATTGGATGGTTACCTTTAATCAGATCATGTTCTAGAAGTGATGTAATCAAGCTTCTGATTATTGGAAAACCTAGAATGACAAAGAAATCATGGAAAGAGTCTGGTGCTGGATACTTAACAAAAATGATAGATGCTGCATTTTATCCAGATAATTATCCAGAACAATTTACAGATCCAGGTAATGTGTATGCTTGGAATGTCATTCCTACTGCTAATATGTACTTCTTTGAGAAATCAGGCAAAGTGTGTGAATTGTACTTATATGAAAAAGAATATCCACATTCTGAGAAGACTATGTATCAGATATTCATAAACACTTTGATGAAACCCTATGATGCTGTTATGTTCCAAAACAAACTGAATTACTTTACAAAGAGGAACAGCAGATATATTATTGAACAAAGGCTTCAACAGAATCAAAGAACTCTTGAGAAAAGAAGAAGAGAACAAGAAGAGCAAAAGAAACTTGATTGATTAAAAGGTAATCAATAAGTTTAGGGGGAGATTGTTGGAGCAAAACACAGATCAACTTATTACTGATGCTGCAGTTAGTACTGACAATAATTAGTACTGATGGGGCAGAACATGTTACTACTGATGAAGTTGATACTGGTGATACTATAACTTAGTTACTACTGATCATGCACAGATTGAAGATACTACTGATCTTAGTAGTTACTACTGACGATGGTTTCTGGACTTACTACTGATCACCAGACTTACTACTGATGTTACATATTTACTACTGGTGATGAGTTTTACTACTGATACGCGTTTTTGAAGAATATCAAGTCCGAGATCTTCGTAGAGATAGTTATAGAATGTAAATCAATGTATATTTTTATTATTCGATGTAAATCAAAGTCCTAGAATAACTAGGGTAAATAGTTTAGCTTCAAGGACTATTATAAATAGTTCCTTACGAATTGTAAACGTACGTGTGTATTGTTAACTCAATAATATACATTGAAGCTTTTTGTGAAACTGTGTTCTTAATCCTTTCGCATATTATTTACAGTTCATTGTTCTTAATTACATTGATATAGTGTTGATCCGCTGCAACTTCTATATTCAATTAGATCTAAAGTGTTTATTAACTTTTCTATAGTTAATCGATCCTGACACACATGACCACCATCGATCGGTCGCCTCCACAACCAAATGGAAGGTAAAAAGGAGGATTTGGTCGCAAGGTTCAGTAGCCGTGGGGTGGGGGTACGCGTCACCGATCGATTGGAGTCCTGGTCACCATATGTCATCTCGGTCTAAACGATTAGTCTACCACCACTTGGATAAACCCAAGGGATCCATGCATTCTAGATGCTTGAATAAACCAATCAAAGTCCTTTTCTAAATGACTTCACTTAACCCTAATTGCAATAATAACATCTCCAAAGTTAGTAAGAAATTGACTAAGTTAATCTAAGTGCCTAGGCTAGACCAACCCAAAATGTTATTCTGGTTTTGGGTTTGTTTTTAATTATTATAATAATAATAATAATAAAATAATTAAAAAAACAAAAAAGCAATTAATTTATCTATACATATATACCCATAGTACCTTATTACACTACACAAATATTGTTGATTACACACGAAAATACCTACAAATATTCATTCATATATGGGTATTTACCCACAAATTATACCCACGATTAAAATTCTAAAAAGTTGCTCTCGAACTTCTGAACTTACCCACATAATTCTATTTCGTGTCGATTCATGGGTAAATTAATCCCGCTAAAAATGATTTTCCATGAATTACCCACATATTGAGTTATCACGGGTAATGATATAGGTTATTTCGCGGGTAAATTATTGTTATCCATCTATTACTTGCATATTTTGTTTTGTGGGTAATTTTCTAATTTCTATGGATAGTTTTTGGGTAAACCTATATCCGCAACTTTGAATCTGAAAATCTATGAATAAATTAGAGTTAAGAGGTTTTTCGGATCTTTTTCACATTGGTAGTTATATCCAGTTAATTCAAGATCAGAACCATTTAATACTTTTGTAATGTATATCTGTTTTAAAATTTGTTGAATTTTGTTTCGTTTCAATATATTTGGCATTTCTTTTTGTCAAAAAAGTAATCCTAAATCAATGCTATAAACATCGATTGTGATGGTTGTCTAATATTGAAATCTCCAAAGTAATTATAGTACCCTCTCATGCACAATAAATGCAATACTATAACTTGACAAAGAACTTAATAAACAAATTTAGATAATTGATTAACGTTTACATTCCTACAAAAATTTAAAAAGATTATCAATATTATAAAGATACTATTTATTTGCGCAATGCGGCAACGAATACCCAATATTTATATTTAGGGGCGATCAACTGGCGATAGTGATGGTGGGTGGTGGCCTTGGATGGTGGTGGGTGGTGAGGACGGTAGTGGTGGTGTGTGGTAGTTGCAGACGGTGGTTGTAATTTCAACTTTTTAAAGTTTTAAAAAGATTAATAAATATAATTCTAGATAGATAATTAGCATATAATTTGTTGGCATTCTGTTAATAACATAGATAACACACATGTTCAAGTCTTACAATGTGCATATACATATGATAAATATAAATTTATCCTGAAATAATAAGTACGTTGGCTGAAAATTAAAAATACTGATTTGGAAATATCCTAAATACATTATATATAGAGTAAAAATTGTTATCATAAAGATACAAAGTTAACTTACAGAAAATATTGTACGTCTACACTACCAAAGAAAACTATGATCCTTTATGACAAAGTGAGTATTATATGTAGAAACAAGAAATTAAGTTAGAAAAATACCTTCTTTATCAAAAAAATTATCAAATTTTCAGTTTAGATTTATCACATAGATGATGGTACATTTCCATATTCCAGTATAAAGTTCTTATGTTTACTCAACCTAGAGCTGAAAACGAGCCTAACTTTTATCAAATAACTAAAGCTCAGAGTTTCCAATTAACGAACTATAAAATTATAATGAACTTAACTTAGAGCTTTTTCTGACGCAACTTAAGTTTTTACATGACCTTTCAGGTGTTATATATATGGGCATGTTTTTGGAAAGCCTATATAATTACGTTTCGCTAAAGGCTCGCCAAATATCTTTAGCGAGCGATATACAATACTGGCCACCTTGCCATTGCATCGCTAAATTTAAATTGCATCGCCAATGGCTTGAAGAAGAAGATGCTTGGGAGCCACCTTGGCGAGAAGAAGAAGCTCACTTTGGTGAGCCCTTTGGCTATAACACCATGGAGTAACATTTTAACATGAGTGTTAAACTCATGTTCAAAGGTCAAAAAGTCTATAACATATGTTTAACACATCTACCATACATTATGCTCTAAGGGTTTATAAACTTAATACCTTATATAAGCTTAATTAAACTTACAAATAAAAGTTTAATTAATTTACATAAACTTATAAACCATATGTAAAATTTCCCAAACATGTGTTATGACGGTATCAAATCGAGCTTGAGTTTTTTTATTTATTTATCAAGCCTTATGTATGTGTATGTACGTGTTTGAGCTTTTCAAGCCTAATTTGAATCAAAGTTGAGGCAAGTTTTAGCTAAACACGAGTCTAGACTAAGTTAGTCAAGACGATCTCTTACTTCAGTGTTGAGTCCATTCTACTCGACCCTTTTGTAGTGTACCGCAACCTTTCTTGACTCATAGTTATTTTAATATTTAAGTCTTTTCTAAATGTTTATTTATGTGATTAAAAGATGGTATTGATTTTTATTAAAATTTTATATTTATTTTATTACTTATTTGATTTATATAATAATTATCTAAATATAAAGATGACATTATGAAATCAATTTATATGTGAAATTATTTTATAAGAGCATCCCCAATGGTTAACCTCATAAAGACTTATTACTTTTGTTACATCAACATTCCACTAACCAAATTTTTTTTCATAAATAGCATCTCAAATGGTTACCTTTACACAAGTTTTTTCTTTTATAATATTTCTAATTTACCTTTATTTATATCAAATGTTTATAAATACCCCATATATATAATTTGACAATTTTATGGAGATCTTACTAAATATAATATTTTTTAAAATATCCTGTATAAAATATTATAATAATTGGCATTAAATATCATATAATTTATTTATTAACTAATAAAAATATAATAAATAATTTATATATAACATATCTAAGGTTTAAAATAAAATATTATTAAACATAGGGAACTAAAAAAGATAAATAATAGAATAAGAAAAATAATATTTAATCTTACCATTTGTTCCATTTGATATTCATATAATCCATTAATTTAAAATCAGAATTCGTTGTTGGGTTTATATTTGAGTATAGAGTTTTTTCTACATTTTTTAATATAAATATTCTGATGAGGATAGAGAGGTTGTGTTGTGTTGTCCGCCTGTTGGTTCATCGGGTGTCGCGCCCACCTTCACGAGCATTCTTTCACCACACCACTTGCATTTCCTGCACCATTTTTATACTTCATCTCTCTCTCATCTTTCTCTCTCTAACAATCACTCCCACTTCCCCCAATCACCATTGCTCAGATTCTTTCACCCATTCACACAATTTCGCAACCCCCTTTTCTCGATCCCCAATCGGTGGGTTTTATTTTAAGATCTACAAACAGGCTGATTTCATTTCAATTGATTCGGAAAAAAAAAAATGAAACGAGATTACCCACAGCATCAAGATTACACCTACTTTAATGGCAGTTCCACTTCCGCCGGCGCCGGCGGAAGTGGTGGTGCTGGGTTTTCTGATTTGACCGGAAAATCAAAGATGTGGGACGAGGTTGACGAACAAGACGCCGGCGTTGATGAGCTGTTGGCGGTTCTTGGGTATAAAGTTAAGTCGTCTGATATGGCTGATGTCGCGCAAAAGATCGAACACTTGGAGGGCGTTTTTGGGAACGATGATGGGTTGTCGCAAATTGCGTCGGATTCCGTTCATTATAACCCTTCTGATCTATCGTCATGGCTTGAATCAATGATTTGCGAGCTTAATCCCACTGTGCAAAATCCTATTATCGATGATTCTTTCACAGGTAACTCCGGCATAACCTCATCGGCTGTCGACGATCTACAAGCGATCCCGGGAAACGCGATTTACCCTCCGACGAAAAAGCAAAAACCCTCGTCTCCGTCACCGTCACCGTCAACTGCAGCTTCCTCATCGTACAACCCGAACCCGATTGTTCTCGTTGATTCACAGGAAAACGGGATTCGTCTCGTTCATACTCTAATGGCTTGCGCTGAAGCCGTACAGCAAAACGACTTAAAACTAGCTGAAACTTTAGTGAAACAGGCTGGAATTTTAGCTGTGTCTCAAGCTGGCGCGATGAGGAAAGTCGCCACGTATTTCGCCGAAGCCCTAGCTCGGAGAATTTACCGGCTGTATCCCAAATCGCCACAAGATTCACCGGCGTTTCAGGATCTCCTTCAGATGCATTTCTACGAAACGTGCCCTTACCTCAAATTCGCCCATTTCACAGCCAATCAAGCCATATTAGAAGCTTTTGCAGGTAAAAAGAAGGTTCATGTGATTGATTTTAGCATGAAACAGGGTATGCAATGGCCGGCTTTGATGCAAGCTTTAGCACTTAGGCCGGGCGGTCCACCTACGTTTCGGTTAACCGGAATCGGACCGCCGTCAGGTGATGATACAGATCATTTGCAGGAAGTCGGTTGGAAATTGGCTCAATTAGCTGATACAATCCACGTGGAGTTCGAGTACAGGGGTTTTTTAGCTGAAAGTTTAGCTGATCTTGAGCCAGCGATGCTTGATTTGAGAGAAGATGAAGTTGTTGCAGTTAATTCGGTTTTTGAGTTGCATCAGTTGCTAGCTAGACCGGGGGCGGTCGAGAAGGTGTTGACCGCCGTGAAGGAGATGAAACCGGAGATTTTAACGGTGGTGGAGCAAGAAGCCAATCATAACGGACCGGTTTTCTTGGACCGGTTTACCGAGTCTCTACATTATTACTCCACTCTTTTTGACTCGCTTGAGAGCAGTGGCGTCGCCGGCGTGATGGACGGTGGTGTTACGGCGGCGAGTAATCAGGATAAGATTATGTCGGAGGTGTATCTGGGGAAGCAGATCTGTAACGTGGTTGCGTGTGAAGGACCGGACCGGGTTGAACGGCACCAAACGTTGACTCAATGGAAAACCCGATTTGAATCTGGTGGGTTCGAACCGGTTCATCTTGGTTCCAATGCTTATAAGCAAGCTAGTATGTTACTGGCCTTGTTCGCCGGTGGAGATGGGTACAGGGTGGAGGAGAACAACGGTTGTTTAATGTTGGGATGGCACACCCGGCCGTTGATCGCCACGTCGGCGTGGAAGCTCCGGTGAACTCGGCTGAGTCAACTCGGTCAATAATAATTATGAAACCTAACGAGTTGGTCCAACTCAGTGCCAACAAGAAAAAAAAAATGAATATATATTGCAAGTTGCTGAGTTGGAAAACTAAGACTCAATAGATGGGGGGGCTGTATGTTTACCTTTTGGGTTTTTTTGTTTATTTTAATTTACCGAAGTACTGTAATTCTTAAGTTTTCATTTTTCTTTTTTAAAAACTGGGAGTTGGGGGTTAAAACTGGAATTAGATTTAAGTTGAGTGGGTTGAATGAAATCTTGTAATTTCTGAAGGGGTTGAATGAATATAGGGTCAATGTGAATTTTATAATACAGTAGGTTACTGTGTTTCAAAAAAAGTCAAACATGCTAACTTTACTTTGATCTAAAGTTCTTGAACTTTGTAAATAGTTTGTATAACTTTTTTACCACTTCATCCAGACTTGTAACCTAGATAATGTAACTAACTTGGAGCTCATTTTGAGTTATTGTAAAACAAAGTTGTAGGTTAACTAAAAATAACAAGGAAAAACTGTAAATACTTGATAGTGGAGAGATAATACTGTAAATGTAAGATGTGGTTATTGATTAATATACTTCTTCGGTATCTAAATAAGTGAAACACTTTCCTTTTTCGGGTGTATTAAAATAAGTGAATCACTTTAATAATTTACCCTTTTTGGTAAGTTTTTATATTTAAAATTATGAGAATTGATTTTGCTACCACAATTTTTAATTGTTATACCACATAGTACAGATTTACAGCTAAATGTACAAGTATATTAAGCATTGATTGTGGTACATACCTTAAATGTTATGGTAGGAAAATCACCCCCTTTTATTATCCCTTTACCCTTGCTTATACCCTTTTAAACATCATTAAAGGTGTGGGGTCCCATCCATTTTTGTTATCTTCCTATAAAAGCAATAAAATAGTAAAAATTGTGGGTCCCCATCCATTCTAATTAACCAATTTAATTTCACTAATCTCTTATTACCTTATTTTGCCTAAAGAAAATGAACTTCAAATTGATTTACTTATTTTGATACGGAGGAATTATTAGTTTATAAAACATGTTATGATATAACACCTTAATGATAAAGTTGTTATTAACATTTTTCATAAAAATTATTAGATGGTTATTTTTGTACTATAAAAATCACTTTATTAGTGTACTCAAATGGATACATGCATGTTTGTGATGTATATTAACTCCTTATTTTGTTTGATGTATTATAAAAATAAATTTGTTGTTTGATGTATTATACTAGATGATGACATAGTAGTAAATGCATTTGAAATGATCTTCTAGAGTTTACAAGTTCAGTCACTTCTTTAAGTATTTAAGTAATTAATTACTATATGTTAAAGAAAGGTTCGAAAAAGGTGACGATAATTGATGTAAGAGATCGAGAGCATAACTCAAAAGAAGAGTACCAAGAGAAATAGAGTTGCAACAAGCTGGTCACATGTGTTGATTCAATATTTTTATGAGTTTTCATTTACATTTTCCAATTAGATGTTAAATTATACAATATTTTATTGAGAATTTCCATGTATCATGGATTGGAGTATTATTTTGAAAGAGTAAATGATTCCATTCTAATACATTATTTAAGATAATTTTAATCATCTCTTTCTAAATTCTATATGTAGTAAGGAGAGTTTGGTGACTTTTTTTAAAGACTAATAAGAAATAAGGTTAATGTTGTATTTTGACACGTACCTTAGATATAGAAAGATCGAGTAGATATTTATGATATGCAAAAGCATGATCTCTATTGTTCCTTGGCTGAAGTTTTTCGGAAAGAAGTTTTTTTTACTCCCACTTAGAATTATGAATGTCTACATCTCACATTCATCATACCCAATATTTCACACGATCGGATATCGTTATTATTGTATTAAACTGGTTACATTTATAATTGATGTTTCTTTTTAGGAGCTTAAAAACAGTTATAGCTTCATAGACTAGCAAGGGTTATGTCAATATTCTAGATTTCTAGTTACCGGTGATCAAAGGTGATACTCGAGATAACAGAAAGACAAGAAGAATTGTTTGTTTTTATATATTGATTGTGTGTTTTTATCTTACAGACTATGAGACTTATTTATACACTCAAGTAATACAAAAAGAAGGAAAACAATCAATTAGAATCACTGAATTAAAGGCTGCATCGATGGAGGACAGGCTGTGCATGAGGTGTATGATTCTTGTTTCCTTCTTTGACTTATTTCTCTTTTTAACACTCCCCCTCAAGTTGAATAGTGGGATTGCCGAAATTCAACTTGTCTAGAACTTCAAGTAGGGATTTCCTACTAACGGCTTTTGTTAAGATGTCAGCTAGTTGGTCTTCAGACCAAACAAACGGAAGTGTAATAATTTTAGCTTCTAATTTCTCTTTGATGAAATGTCGGTCAACCTCTACATGTTTTGTTCGATCGTGCTGAACTGGGTTTTCTGATATTTGAATGGCGGCTTCATTATCACTAAACACTTCACTGGATTTTTGTGGTGGGTACCCTATTTCAGTGAGTAGTTGCCTTACCCATAATACTTCAGTTATTCCTTTTGCGATCCCTCGGAACTCTGCCTCTGCACTTGATAGAGCAACTACCTTTTGTTTTTTACTACGCCATGTTACAAGGTTTCCCCCAACAAGAGTAAAGTATCCTGCGGTCGATCTTCTGTCATTTTTATCTCCTGCCCAATCTGCATCAGTGTATAGCTGGGTTTCAAGGTGACCATTTGGTTTAAACAAGATTCCATGCCCTACAGTTCCTTTGAGGTATCTTATGATTTTTAATACTGCTTCCATGTGAGGTTTTTGAGGTTTGTGCATGAACTGACTCACCACTCCTACGGCGTATGTTATGTCTGGACGAGTATGTGAGAGATATATTAGTTTTCCTACCATTCGTTGGTATCTTGTTTTGTCTGCTAGATCATAATTTTCTTCATTGAGGAGTTTTTGGTTCATAATCATTGGCGTTTCCGATGGTTTGCAATCAATCATTCCTGTTTCTGCCAATAAATCAAGGACATATTTTTTCTGATGCATGAAGATTCCTTGCTTTGACCTTAGAACTTCAATTCCGAGGAAATATTTGAGATTTCCTAGGTCTTTCATTTCAAATTCAGCGAACAACTTCCTTTTCAACTTTGCTATTTCTTCTTTGTCGTTACCTGTAATTATCATATCATCAACATAAATTATTAGACATGTTATTAACTTTCCTTTACGTTTGAGGAATAAAGTATGGTCTGAGTTGCTTTGTTTGAACCCATAGCTTTTCATGGCTAGGGTGAATCTCCCAAACCAAGCTCTAGGAGATTGTTTTAAACCGTAAAGAGATTTTTTAAGGCGACACACTTCCCTTTCTTTGTAACTGCTTGTGAACCCGTGTGGAGCTTCCATGTACACTTCTTCATGTAGATCCCCGTGTAGGAAAGCATTTTTAACATCAAACTGGTGTAAGGGCCATCCTTGATTTGCGGCAACTGAGCAGAGAATTCTGATGGTATTGATTTTTGCTACTGGAGAGAAGGTTTCTGAGTAATCAATCCCATATGTCTGTGTATAGCCTTTTGCCACTAGTCTTGCTTTGTGTCTGTCAATTGTCCCATCTGGTTTGTACTTGATTGTGTATACCCATCTACACCCGACTGTTTTCTTTCCAGGAGGTAGAGTGCATTTTATCCACGTTTTGTTCTTTTCTAGGGCTTTCATTTCCTCTTCCATTGCATTCTTCCATTCTTTGGAGTTTAGGGCTTGTTTGAGGTTTGTAGGGATTTCTTCGGCACATAGGGTTGTAGTGAAAGCTTTGGCTTGTTCAGATAGGTTTCCTGTGGCTATGTTGGCCATTGGATACCTACTCCTCTTTGTTTGCTTTTCTGGTGAGTATCTGTTAGGCGGAATACCCCGGTTTGTCCTTGGAGGGAGAGTGTATCCTGTGGATTCGTCCTTATGGACTGTAGTGACATGCTCAACCTCTTGGACTATAGGAGTTTGTTCTTCATTATTCTCACTTTCTGATTCTTGCATATCCTGCACATTTGCTTGTACACATGGGTTGTTAGATAAGTTACTTACCTCGGGTATCGGGATAGGGACCGAATCTTGGGGGGCACTGTCTTGGGGGGCACTGTCTTCAAGATGTTCTGAATTGTCTTTTGAGTTTATAGTTGTGTCTAATGTTTCAAGCCAACTCAGTGTGTCATTTGTATTCTCCCCCTGACTGCTGTGGTTGGCAGTGTAGTAGTATTCAGTCTCAAGGAAGTCACAGTTCATGGTGGTAAACATGCGTCGGGTTTTTGGGTTATAGCATCTGTACCCTTTTTGGTTAACCCCATACCCAACAAAAACACATTTCTCCGCACATGGGTCAAGTTTGGACCTAACTGATTTTGGTATGTGAACGAAAACAGTGCAACCAAAGATTCGAGGTTCTAGAGTGAGAGTAGGAGGAATGTCAGTGAATTCAGTGAGGGCTTGCAAAGGAGTTTTTAATTTTAAAATTTGGGTTGGTAGACGGTTAATGAGATAGGTTGCTGTAACGAGAGCCTCGGGCCAGAAGGATTTTGGAACTTTGGATTCTATGAGGAGTGCCCGGGTAATCTCAAGAAGAATACGATTCTTCCTTTCTGCGACGCCATTTTGTTCGGGTGTGTAAGAGCAAGAGGTTTGGTGGATGACACCTTTTTCTTGGAAAAAACGTTTCATCTCGGAGTTAATAAATTCTCCACCGTTGTCGGACCTGAGGACTTGGATGGTTTTTTTAAATTGGGTTTGGACCATAGTGTAAAAGGATTTGAATTTTTCAAAAACTTCGGATTTATTTTTTAATAAATATACCCATGTCATACGAGTACAATCATCAACAAACATGACAAAATAATGGAAGTTTTGGCCCCCGGCGACTGGGGCGGGCCCCCAAACGTCGGAATGGATTAATGAAAAAGGTTGATCAACTCTTGTAAAATTTGGTTTAAAAGTTTTTCGATGACTTTTGGCAAATACGCATGTTTCACAATGTGACTTACAATTTAAAGGAAAAATTTTCGGAAATAACATATGTAAATAATTGATAGATGGGTGACCTAGTCTTCTATGCCATAACCATGCCTCCCTTTCTGTTGTCCCGTGAGATAACATTGCACTTCCATTTTGAGTAACTTCATCCACATAGTATAGCCCGTTCTTTTCAGTGCCACGCCCAATTATCGCTCCCGTCCTGATATCCTGTAAGATACAAAATGTTGGTTGCATAAGCACCGAACAATTTAATTCTTTGGTTACGTGGCTGACAGATAAAAGTTTATGGGATAGCTCTGGAATATATAAACATTTAGAGAGCTTGAGAGTTGGAGAAATCTCAATACTACCTCCCGTTTTTACATTAAGTTTCTCCCCATTTGCCGTTTGTATAAAGGTTTTAGTTGGTTTATTAGTTGTAGTAAAGTCGGATAAGTCGTAGGTCATTGTGTCTGTAGCCCCACAATCAAATATCCATAATGGTTCCGGTTTTTGAACGTTACGAACCATATTTACTAAACCACCTTTTTTGCAATTTTTAGATCTTTTACCATCATTAAATGTTTTATCAAGGTAAAAAATAAGTGTGGTTTGATTTAAACACTTTTTTGGTTTGATTCTGATATTTTTTGTTTTAAAACATTTAAAAAATAAGGGTGGTTTGGATTTAAAAGACGGTTTGGACGAATTTTTGGATATATACAAAAATTTTGGTTTAAAAAAACGTTTTTTAAAAATAACAGTGGGTTTCAAAAGTCCATTTTTAAACTTATTATATTTGTTTGAAGGGATATGAAAAACACGTTTTTTTAAAGCAACAGTAGGTTTCAAAAGTCTATTTTTAAACTTATTTAATCTATTTGAATGGATTTTTAAACATTTAAACTTATTTAACAGTGGTGGAGTTTTAGGACTACTTGAACTGCAAGGGGTTTTATGTAAAAAATAAGAAAAGTTGGGGAGGGGGTTCGAGCCAAATAAGCCCTTACCCCCTGTACCTCCATCGTCCTCAACAGAAAACGAATTCACGTGAGATCCTCCGGCCGTCGCTGCTGCAACACCGCCGAACCCGGAGCCCTTCCGATCGGAGCTATTTCCGTCAGTCGATTTCTTTCCCTTCTCTGGTCCGAGCCCTTTGCTGCTCTTCTTATGGCCATCATTCCACCAATCCGGGTAACCCACAATCTCGAAACATTGCTCTCGGGTGTGTCTGCTCATCCCGCATTTGTCACATAGCAGGTGACTTTTATCTTCTTTGACTGGTTGTGGTCTGCCTCTGTCTCGATTATTCCGATTGGGGTTATAACCTTTCGTTGCCAAACCCGATCCGTTCGAGATTTCAGGCCTGTTTGCGACAAGTCCGGCTGCTACCCCGGTTGGATCGTCACTGGTTCCCATAATTTTCTGATGAGCTTCTTCTTTCCGAACTGTTGCATAAGCTTCTTCTGCGGAAGGAGGTGAGTCTAACCGAAGTATTTCCCGTTTTATCGGGTCATACTTTTTATCTAAAGCATTTAGGAATTGAAATAACTTCTGTTCAGACCTGATTTTGTTGTAGGCTATGATATCATCTGGACATCTCATCGGATTCGGATCAATTCTTTCAATTTCTCCCCAGATGCCTTGAAAATTAATCCACAGATTTTCAAGAGAGGTATCATTCTGTTTTATTTCGTTTGCTTTAACGTGAAGGTTGAATGTTTGAAGTTTATCTTTGCCACTGCTATAGGTAATCACAAGAGCATCCCACAATGTCTTTGCGGTAGGGAATTCGGTTAAATTGCCTGCAATTACCGGTTCGATATTCTGGATGAGCCACGAGAAAACGACTAGGTCGTCTTGCTCCCATTGCTCATAACTCGGGTCGTTCTGATCTGGAGGATTCGAGGTTAAGTGTTTCAGTAACGTTTTTGATTTACCTCCTATGGCAACCCGAATCATTCGGGTCCATAGGGCGTAATTTTGACTGTTGAGTTTAAGATTGATGTGTAGGTTATCGGATAATTTCGGATTTTGGGGTTGAGGATTGAAGCCATTCCGGAGTAGATTGGCTAGTTGGATCGATAAATCTGAACCTGGGTTACCGTCTTCTGACATGGCAGCCCAATTGGTTAGATGATCGATTTGGTGTTGATTAGCGGTTGATCTCAGAATCAAGAACACCGCTCTGATACCATGATCAAAGGTGATACTCGAGATAACAGAAAGACAAGAAGAATTGTTTGTTTTTATATATTGATTGTGTGTTTTTATCTTACAGACTATGGGACTTATTTATACACTCAAGTAATACAAAAAGAAGGAAAACAATCAATTAGAATCACTGAATTAAAGGCTGCATCGATGGAGGACAGGCTGTGCATGAGGTGTATGATTCTTGTTTCCTTCTTTGACTTATTTCTCTTTTTAAAAACCGGATCTAATGGAATCTTAAATTAGTTGCAAGATATATTTTTTTTTTTCAAATGTGCAAATATTCTACTCAATTTATTCACAATGGAATTTAAACTCATGTCCTATAGATATGGGTAATATCTTACACTAATATTACTAGGCTACAAACCTTAAGTAGTTATAAGATACTTGAAAGTTAAAATATTTTAATAATTAAGAAAAGAAAGTAACAAAAATCAATTTCATAGCTATCTAGTGAACCTTAGCTAATATTGTTTGAATTTTGGATATATTAATGCATACATGTAATTAACAACTCATTAATTAATTATTTTTCAAGAGGAAAAAAAAGAGTATTAAAAGCTCAAAACTAGCGAGGCCAAAAGCCCTAAAACGAAAAGGGAAAAGGCACCAAGAAGGCGACTACAACAAAAAGAAAAAGAAAACCAACAACAACAAAATTATTTTTTAAATGGTATTGTTTATATTATGAGTGAACTCGGTATAAAAACCGAAACAAAAAATGATAGATTTTCAAAACTGAACCGATAATATGTTATCGGTTTTGGTTCGGTTCGGTTTCGGTCCATTTCGGTTTCAGCCCGTTTTTTTAGGTAAATGTTCATCCTTTTTCCGAAAATCGAAACGAACCAAAACCGATAGAACCAAATCTGAAAACGATGAAATTTCAAACCCAAAACCGAACCGATAACATTTTTGGTTCGGTTCAATTTCAGTCGGTTTTCGATTCGTTTCGGTTTTTTCGGTTCAGATGTTCACCCCTAGTTTATATTATATAAATAAATACATATTTATCTATTATGTAAATATAAAATAATATTATCAACTCATTACAGTTAATATATTTGGATTATGGTTATATCTAATGCATACATGTATTAGTAAATACATATTTATCTATAATGCAAATACAGAATTACAATTTTGAAAGTTTGATTGAATTGTGGATTGAATGGAAGTTAACATATGTTTAATTGTATTTGTAGGTCCCTCTCCTATGTATTTGATTTTTAATTTGTGAAGTCATTGAGGAATAAAGCTAGCTCCAACCTTCTTTCAATATTCTAAGCTATGATGTGAATTAAATAATATAAAATTAATCAAGTGAAAATGACTCAAATAATACTACATAACTCTCACCAACATAATTATTGATGCGTCTTTTTAAACTTTAATAAGGTCCCTATCGACTTCAACTCTTTCACTTTCTTCTACAGGTACAACTCAAATTTCATTCCTGTAAAACTTTAGTTCACAAGGGATTAGTATAATCATCTAGTCTACTACTAAGAATTCCTGAATGACTTCCTATATGTTAAGAGTTTGACCCCTCTTTGAAAAAACATCACTAGATGACC
The DNA here is from genome assembly GCA_963853835.1 of Calendula officinalis. Taxonomy (NCBI): domain Eukaryota; kingdom Viridiplantae; phylum Streptophyta; class Magnoliopsida; order Asterales; family Asteraceae; genus Calendula; species Calendula officinalis. The sequence continues at coordinate 35,903,852 of OY970827.1, read as the reverse complement.
AGAGTACTATTGAAAATGATAACGATAATGACAACGGTTAGGTTCTACATAAGGAATATTTGTTTGAACCCTAAGGAAGCCCTTACAACAAGAACACTCTTTTGAAAAAATTATATGAAGTAATTAGTATAATCATTATTATGATATATGCCAACAACAATGCCGCTTTAGATTATAATAACTTTTAGTTTAAAATCGCATATCCGTTTTTAAATAATTTGTTTTATTGAAATAACTTTAAGTAAAATCAGTATAAATGTTTCATCCCCCTCTCCAACTGATGTGGGATAAATTGTTAAATCCCCCCCCCCCCCCCCCTTCCTTCGGACACAACGTCCTCGTTGTGCATATCCATCTGGGGACTGGCTCTGATACCATCTGTAAGAACCCATAATCCCGTAGCACAATAATGTCCGCTTTGCCCGGAGGTGCATGGTTTTGTTCTTGGTATCGATCGCTCTACCCAAAAGGCCTCGTATTAAGAGATGTTTCCATACCCTTATAAGGAGTGTTTCGTTCTCTCCAACCGATGTGGAACGAATTGTTAAACTTTTATATTAAAAAAATCAAAATATAATATTTAAAAGATATTTTATTTCAAATCTATTTGTGATGAAATTAAAATATTGCATATTGTTATCTGAGTTATGTTATATAAAACAAAATTTTATACCATTTTTGTGTGCGCATTATTTAGATACTATAAATAATTAATTTGAGCGGTTAATATTATGTATTCACGATAATAAACGATAATATTAAATAAAAATATATATAGGATAGAAATGATTTATAACAAGGTTGTATTTATCACGAATTCATCATGTCTTTTGTGCGGGCAAATTTATCACGGTGTTAAATAAATAAAGGTCAATATATAATTTCCTATATGCAACTTGATCGTACAAAAATTATTTCATTTCAAATATTAAGACTTAGGACATGTTTGAGAAAACTTATTAATAAGGCTTTTGAGCTTATTAGCTTAATAAACTTGAATTTTTAAACTTATTTAAAGTTATTAAGCTAATAAATTTAAAAATCCTTAAATAAAGAAAGAAAAAAGTTACAGCACCAACATTTACACACAATCAACAAAGAACCTCATACTATAATTTCCCAAATATGCCGTTGTTAGTTACATCACCAACATTTACACACAATCAACAAAGAACCTCATATTATAAATAAGTTGACAACTTAAAAAGAAAGAAAGAAAAAAGTTAAAAAAAAAGGCACCTACACTAAAAAATAAAAAACATTAAATTCACCATTCATGTCGGATCATCTAATGCTAAATGTTATTACTATAATAATTTAAATTGTAGTGTTATTTTGTAAAAACTGCTCAAGCTATATATTAAACTAGTTGGTTTTTACCCCGAGCAATATTGTTGTGATTTTCATATGATACTCAAAAGAATGTTTACTGGTATTCGTAGAATCATATAATCGTATTCTCAATAACTTGGATACTATAAATGATTTGAGCTTATAAATAATAAACGCTTGTATAGATAAAAATGTATATATATATAAAATGATTTATCATGTGTTGTATTTATCACGAACTTATCATACCTTTTGTGTGGGCATATTTATCACTGAGTTAAATTAATAAAGGTTAATAAACAACTGAGAAAATGTATTTAAAAAGTTCGTATCTTAAAATAAATATATGAAAGTTAAAAAACTCAGCTACATTAAAAAAAAAAAAATCAAAACACTATTCATGCTATCAAATTATGAGGATAAATATTATTATTAGAATAAGTGTAGAATTCACATGAAAATTGTGACACTTTATCTATTTTTCTTGACACCCTTTTTCTAATTTTTACTAATATAATACCTAATTCTGAAGTTTATATATTAAAAAAACGTTACTTCTATGCTATTAGATTTTCTAAACCGTTTAAAAAACAACCTTTACATTCTAAAAACATAAACTAACATACATTGCCTGCTGTATATGTTGGGTTTTGGACTTTTGGGCCAATTAAACAGACTAAATACGCAGTGGAAAAGTATAAACATTTACTAGTTAATGATAAAACCAATAGGAAACGTTAGATCTACAAACACAAATAAAACTGAAACATTTATAAGGTAAATTTGAAAAGGCTTACATTAGCGGTGCTCGGCAAGAGACCTTGATGTTCATAGTTGTTTTCCGGCGACGGCAGGTAGTAGCAAATGGCGGTCGACTAGGTGTTCTCACAAGGGGTCAACCATCTTAATCAATACCCTAACGTCTCTATATATAGGGGTTAAACCCTAATTCTAATTATAATCAAACTCTAATTAATAGATGTCCGATCCATTAGCCCGTTGAATAATTAAAGTCTTTTCATTATCTTGACTCGTTTAGAATGACCTGTTAATTAAACCCTTTTAACTAACTTCAATATACTCCATTTAGCCCGACTTAATTAATTAGGTTTTTTATTAACTCTAGCTATTCTCGACAAATGTTCTTGCTTGGATCTTCAACTGGTGTAAATTCCTATGATTGCATTTAATTCTGTAAATGATATTATCGAATTTGGGGCTAGCTGGGGTTCATGTGATAAGAAAAGAATGGTTTTAAACACGATAATCCAATGCTCTCTATGGCTCATATGGAAGGCGAGAAATGAGGTGGTGTTTAACAAAGTCCATAAGGCATACACGATAACTGTCGGCGATATCATATCAACGTCCTTTTTGTGGGTAAAACATAGAAGTAAGATAGCGTGTAATTGGGCGGACTGGTGTATTTTTCCTTTTTCCTTTTAATCTTGAGTTGTAATCTTTTGTACTCTGGTTTCCTTCCCTCTTAGTACCTGCTAAGTTGGGTTTTTATAATATTATTTGCCGTTTCCAAAAATTGCGCTTTGAGGGCAATCTAAATAAAATACAACTTACGTTATATATTTGACCGATTTATTTTATAATGTTGGACGTCTATTTTCAACGCTATTAATAAACACACAATACATGCAGATATCTTGTCAATGAGAAAAAAAATAGTCAACGTACACAAACATAATATATTATATTTATTAATCTAGTTTATATCCCGTGAAAATTCACGGATTACTGTAATTTTATTGAAAGTAATATTTATATAATATATATTATATATAATATTTGTATAAGATAATTTATTTTTATTGAATTATTTATAATGCTATCGGCGTGATAATATATGATTACGGAATTGTAATATTTAAAACATATAATTAGAAACATGAAAATTTTAAACACTTAGTGTAACACCCGTATTTTTATAACATCGTTTAAAACATTTAAAATACGATTTTCAACATCTTCCATGTTGCCCAAAATACAGTTTAACAAAAACTTTACAACCTTTATCAGAGTATACAAAAATACGGTGTCACCAAGTATATCAAAACCATAGGCAAGAGATCTACCTACGAGCTCCCGAGCTAAACATCTCAAGGCCACTTCTAGTGCAACCTTCTATCACTTCAAACATGTACCTGAGTACACAGCCACAAAACAAACGTAGTACGTGAGAGAAAATAGTCTCGTGAGATACATGGGTTCTAGACCCCAATAATAATAGTCATTTCATAAGTATGTGTAAGCATATATATATATATATATATATATATATATATATATATATATATATATATATATATATATATATACACACACACACAAAATCAATATCGTCTAGTCACCCTATTGTGACCCAATCGATCTCTGCTTTCCTAGCTAACATATCTAACTATCGGGTTGCCCCCGAACTAGCTAGAAGCATAAACATATCTAGTTATCGGGTTGCCCCCGAACTAACTAGAATCACAAACATATCTAACTATCGGGTTGCCCCCGAACTAGCTAGAATTAAAAACGTACCTAGTTATCGGGTTGCCCCCGAACTAACTAGAAGCACGATAACTTATTAACCGGGGATCCCCCGCATTAATAAGCTTCAACCAAATCTAGTATATAAACATATACATACTAGAACATACCGGGGATCCCCCGAATTGCTCAAGATAACGGCAAGAGGGAATCGCTCAATCTACCGATACATGCCTTACTCGCCGGACCTTCCTCCAGTTAGCAAGACTACTACCGTGGATGAGTCGATGGGAATCCACCCAACTGCCCCTCACTCCACACCTCATGACCGGGGATCCCCCGCGTCATCACATCATCTCATTCTTATTATAACTCATCAGTTATTCTAATCAAAGCCTTCGGCTATCACATCAATCATCAAACAAGTTAGTTATCTAATAATAACTATATGTAACTAGTTCAACATAGAGTGAACATACCTGTATGGTCCCATGGACCCGATCATAAGCAACACACATCTACTTCTACATCTATGAACCATAGGAGGTCCATACTTACTTATTTCTTAAGATACATTTCTTACTTATCGATATCATAATACTTTAACCTCTTCGTTGACTATAATACATAATTATTACTAGCCTCATCATAATCAGCTTCATATATACTCGTTCTTTACTTTTATTAGTAAATCTTACCAACAGGTACACATTACTATAAAATCATTTCCAATTGCTTTACTAATACATATTTATTAATAAAACTCAATATACATTCTTTTAATCAATTACTTTATTATTATGCCTCATTAATAAGGATTCCATAATTACTTTAGTCTATCACATTTACTTCCAAAGTCATTAATCATACTAGAGATATTCTAGTATCACTTACACCAACTTTCTTATCTTTTCAGTCACTATCTTTATCAAAAATATTTATTAATAAAGACCCATAAAATATTGTAGGCATTATCAAAACTCTTTGCTATGTACCCAGTTTAAAAGTCTCATGTACTCACCTTAACAATAGCTAAATCCATGTCGTGTTTTTCAACACGAATCCTTGCTTCCCGCCTTTGGAATGTCTCAAACTTTTAGGTACTTGCAACCTATCAAAATAATCATCACATTTCTAGTTATCATCCATAACTAGACATCATCTAACATCAACACAATCAACCCCAACCACCGAGTTCACCAACTTGGTGGAAATCCATAAACCCTAGTTTATAAAACTACCTTCAAGCTACAAATTAACCATAGATTTATGGTATACATACTTCCTTTGGGTGCTCTACACCCTCAATTCCCATCTTTAACAAGATTTCAACATCTCCCTTTCAAAATTACTATTTTCCCCAAATCTTGTTTACAAAGCTAACTAGGAGATGAAAATACCTTAGATATTTAACAAGGTTTGAAGATCTTCAAGAATGGTGGTGTTCAATGCCCAAGAACACCCAAAATCGCCCTTTAGAGCTCCCAAATCGGCTGCATATCAAAAATGGTAGAAATGGGTGAAAACCCTAGCTTTTCCCGATTTTTATATCATCAGACAGGAGTTCGCGCCGCGAACTATATTGAACACGCGTTTTTCGTGATCGGGAACCCAACGCGAACCAATCGTGAACTCCAAGTATCAAAACCCAAAAGTCGTTGGCAACCCTTCGCGTTCGCGAACTCCAATTCGCGTCGCGAACCCCACAGTGCAGCAAGGCTGCAACTTTTTGATGTTCAATTCGACCCGGTTTCGTCCTTAACCATATCAAATGATGTCCAAATGACACGAAACCAATTCCCACGTGTTTCAAACGATTTGTCATTAATTATCATATTTTTCCATAATTTATTTATTCACAAAATTTCGGGTCGTTACATTCAGCATATGTTCATGAAAAATTGTTAAAAAAATGAAGGTAAGTAAATAACAAATAAGATGACTTAAGATATATTTTTAAAGACTTTTTTAAAAGCAACATTGAATGTTTCATTTGCTTTACCACAATCTTTGTCTTCTACTAATATTTTCGAACATTTTATGTTCTTTATTATAGATAACGCTACATATAACTGTCTGTGTGAAAAACCGGTTTTCTCAAATACAAACCAACCTTTGATAATGGTTATACTTGAATCTTATTAATGGTCATAACAAAATAAAGAGCTGATTTAAATTGTCTTCTTTTAAACTTAAATGGAACTCTGCTGTCAGATTGTGTCAAAGACAATCTTGATATTAAAGTACGGTATCCAACATTATTTCCAAATATAATAAGTACTTCGATAATACGAGTACCCAATGCTTCGATAAAACTACATATTCTCTTTATTAAATGTACTAGCTACAAAACCCGCCCGATGGGCGGGTATGCTGTAAATTTTAGTATGTAGAAAAATATCCAAAAACTTTATATATTTCTAAATGACATAATAATCGATAGATGTGATGATGATTTTGTACAAAAAAACGGTCCGTAATATCTGAAGTCTGGTTCCGTTGCACAATCCAGCTTTTTATGCCGTAATCATAGAATGCCGGTTTTATGGAAATTATATTGAGTCGTGTATCACTTCTGAATAAATATGATTGAGTCGCTGGTTGATCTTTTAAATATTTATTTGTTTCCTTGTATGTAGGATCTTTTAAATAGTTATTTATTTGTTTCCTTGTATGTAGGAAGTCGTATATGGAGCATATGAATGTAGACCGTAAGCCGTACCAGATTCGTTTGCCGTATATGGAGCGTATGAATGTAGACCGTAAGCTGTACCAGATTCGTTTGTATTAGTGCAAATGACGTGGACCAATCAGGAAATTCCAAGTGGCATTATGGACGAATAGGAATGCTTGGAATTGCCATGGTGTCAAACCCTCTTCAAATTTAGGCCTCATATATAGGGTAGGATAGTTCTTAGTGTATTAGGATTTTAAATATTTTTTATAGTATTTTAGTTTTAGGATTATATATTTTAAATAACATTCAGATTTTAAATTCTAATATCATATTAAAATAAAAAGATTTGAATAATAATATGAATTATTAATATTAATGTTACTTCAAATATAACCACGTGAGTGATCTTTTATATTTCGATAAATTAGGATAATACTAAAGATAAAGATTTGAATTCTAGTGAAATGTTCAAGGTAGTCCATTAATTTTATCTAGTCCCAAGGGACATTTATTAGCCCTTGGATCAAGAAAAATTAATGGTCAAGATAAAGATTCAAAACACCACCACTACTACAAGCACATGTGCTTCTCCGGCAGCGGACGGCGGCGATGGGCGGCGGTCGTCGGCGGCCGGCGGCGGAGGACGGCGGCCGGAGGTGGCCGGCGGCGGTGGTGACCGGTGGTGGTGGTCGTGACTGGAAGCACATGTGCTCCGTGACTTGTTTTGATTTTTTTTCTGTGTAGTGAAGCACATGTGTTTCACAACGTCAAGCACATGTGCTTCGTGATTCAAACACAAATGACTTGCTTGTAAGTTACATATGTCCAGGAACAAAAACACATGTGCTTGGCTTTATGAAGCACATGTGCTTGGCTTTATGAAGCACATGTGCTTCATAATGATATGTTCGTCGCTTGTTTTGATTTTTTTCTATGTAGTGAAGCACATGTGTTTCATAACTTCAAGCACATGTGCTTCGTGATTCAAACACAAATGGCTTGCTTGTAAGTCACATGTGTTCAGGAATAAAAACACATGTGCTTGGCTTTATGAAGCACATGTGCTTGGCTTTATGAAGCACATGTGCTTCATAATGATATGTTCGTCACTTGTTTTGATTTTTGTTTCTGTGTAGTGAAGCACATGTATTTCATAACGTCAAGAATATGTGCTTCGTGATTCAAACACAAATGACTTGCTTGTAAGTTACATGTGTTCAGGAACAAAAACACATGTGCTTGGCTTTATGAAGCACATGTGCTTGGCTTTATGAAGCACATGTGCTTCATAATGATATGTTCGTCACTTGTTTTGATTTTTTTTCTGTGTAGTGAAGCACATGTGTTTCATAACGTCAAGCACATGTGCTTCGTGATTCAAACACAAATGACTTGCTTGTAAGTTACATTTGTTCAGGAACAAAAACACATGTGCTTGGCTTTATGAAGCACATGTGCTTGGCTTTAAAAAGCACATATGCTTCATAATGATATGTTCGTCACTTGTTTTGAATTTTTTTCTGTGTAGTGAAGCACATGTGTTTCATAACGTCAAGCACATGTGCTTCGTGATTCAAACACAAATGACTTGCTTGTAAGTTACATTTGTTCAGGAACAAAAACACATGTTCTTGGCTTTATGAAGCACATGTGCTTCATAATGATATGTTCGTCACTTGTTTTGATTTTTTTTCCGTGTAGTGAAGCACATGTTGTAACACCTCAATTTTCAAAACACTTTTTAAAACATATTTTTAAGTAAAAACATTACAATTCCGATATTCCCCAAAATACGGTTTAACAAAAATCATCAAAGTTTATCAGAGTATTAAAGCCGGTGTTACAAAAACAATATCATAGCCATAGGATAAACGAGAACTATCTATGAGCTCCCGAGCTAAACAACACTAGGCCACTTCTAACGCGACCCTCTAATCCATCGATCCTGAACTTGAGTACATAGCAAAACACAAACATAGTACGTGAGACAAAATTGCCTCGTGAGATACATGGGTTTGAACCCGATAAACAACTAGTCACATAATATCATTTAAACTTAAAATAATATTACTAGGTTCATTTGGGTCACTTCATTACTTTCATCATTTGGCCAATGTCAAGATAATCGGAATGCCTCCAATCTATCAAGACCGTCATTTCCACGGTAACCGGAATGCCTCCAATCTACCGGAACTCATAGGTATTGGGTAATCGGAATGCCTCCAATCTACCACTAACCTTAAGGTACCGTAATAACCAGAATGCCTCCAATCTACTACGGCCCTAGGGACATCATCATCATCATCATTACTTATCTTTTATCGTTATGAGCTCATAGCTCCATCATTTCTCAATCAATCAATCATTTCGTTATCAAACAAGCAATTAATCATAAATCACATAAATGACTAAATTACTTAAAGACTCGACAAAATCATTAGATCATAAAAACATTTACTAGCTATGTACCCAGTTTAAAAGTCACATGTACTCACCTTAGCCAAGCTAACTCCAAATCGTGTCTATCATCACAAATCCTTGCTACCCAATTTGTGAAATGTCACCAATCTTTAGGTCTTCTTGACCTATCATCCATATCATCATAAAATCTAGTTATTATCCATAACTAATCACTAATCAATCCATATTCACATTCCTAACCACCAAGTTCATCCAACTTGGTGGAATCTCAAACCCTAGTTCAAGATTCCCATCAATAAACCCAAATCCAACTTGTACACATCGATTACAAGCTTACAATGAGTGTTCTACACCCAAGATTAGTCATCTTCCCCAAAGATGACATGGATGGTTTCCCCAAACCACCATTTCTACCCATACAAAGTTCACAAACTAACTACCAACTATCAAGGATCAAGAATTCTTACCTTTGATGTTTAGATCCTTCAAGATGGTGAAGATCTGAGCTCAAGAACACCAAAATCGCCTCTTTCTCTCTCTAGGATCGGCTGCACCACAATTGGGGGTGAAAATGAGCAAACCCTAGCTCAAACCCGATTTATTGCTGCCCGACCAGACTTCGCGGCGCGAACTAATTTCGCGTCGCTAACTCTGCATATCGCACGCATACTTAGCGATCGCTAACTCAACGCGAACTACTTCGCGACCCAAAGCCAAACTACCTGGCCCGACTTCCCGATCGTTACCACTAGTTCGCGTCGCGAACTTTCCAAAGTAGCAGGGCTGCACTTTTCAACTTTATCTCGACCCGGTTTCGCCCATAACTTCCTCGTACGATGTCCAAATGACATGAAACCAATTCCTACGTGTTTTAAACGATTTATCCTTATTTATCATATTTTTCCCACAATTTATTTTATTCAAATTTCGGGTCGTTACAACTATCCACCCCTTAAAAGGATTCCGTCCTCGGAATCAACTCAAGGATTTCCAATCCTCATTCCACTTCTAAATTACGATTCAATAATACTTATGCATTTAATCGCCCACTCGACCCGTTATACCCAAACGGGCCAAAGATCCAAACTTGAGTTCCTAATACTTATGCATTTCACAATTTGACCTTAACCTTTCTCATCACTTAACCAAACTCCTTACTCCCATTGGGATGATATGACCCAATCATTACTAATAACCATTTGACCAAAATGATAGTCAACCCCTCGCTTTGACCAAATTGTCAACATTGTCCCATCTTTGACTTAAGCACAAAGTCAACAATACCTTGGAAACTTTCCTTATCCATTAGTGGTTCCATTAATCCTCAATTCCTTAACCATCAATCTTACACTCATGGTCCAACAACAATCATATTCGATTTCTAGGTTCCATTCGGAATACCCAATGGTCAAAGTCGCACCCTTTGACTACAATTATTTCCATTAATCCATTACCCACTATCTTACACATGAAGATGATACATTATGCCCTTATCCTTGACTAACCAATTTAAACGAAAGTCAAAACCCCATTTTGACTAAAGTCAACAATCTACTAGTTGACTAACCTTGACTTTATGAATAAGGTCAACTTACCTTGCTAAATTCCACATATTCTTTATTACTAAGGCATCGCTTCCCCAACTTTTCATTCCCGATTTCCTATTTAGATTTCCTTTCTCAATTGTTCCCTTTTTCCTCGATTTCGATTTCCACAATCGATTAACAACTTCCATTTAAATCAATACCAAATCTCTATTACTTTTTAACTTTCATCCAATTACTTATACCTTTTACAATTTCCTTCAAACATCCTTATACCATACTTGAATTTCCCGATTACCGGCTCTAGAGCCTCAATCATATCCAATTGTGGCCTAACCACCCGATATACATCTTTCACCACTCATTGGCTACTAACCACTGTGCTTTCTAAAGCATTCCTTTTTCATGAACCATTAACTTGTAGGTATCCCCTACTCATATTCTTACTTAAACACGACCCGCGTTTTCAACACAATTTCTCATTTTCCACATAATTATAGCAATAACTTAACCATAAAGTTCTACATACAACAGATATAACCTCACATTCCTGATACATCAAATCATACTTTAACTATGCCACCGAGATGATCAGAAAGCCTCCAATCCATCAGGGCCCAAACTGTCACAATGATCGGAAAGCCTCCAATCCAAAGTGACTCATCCAAAATTATTCCATCTTGCATACAATCCATGTATGCATCATTACACTTAGCATCATGCTATCATTTTCTTTCACAATTTACTTTCAATTTTCCTACTTATACATTATACCACACGGTATACACATAATCATTTCTAGTGCTTCCCACCAATCTACTCATTTATCAACCGACCTTATTCGATCCATTCTATCATTACTAAAACTTCTAACTTTTCTTCCACCCGGTCATCATGAGTCAACCAATCACAAATTGATAAATCTTGACTTTTGCATAAAGTCAACCATACTTCTCCCAACTAACAAATTCTCTACTCACAAGGTACTACCCGCAATTTATCACTTCCGGTTTTACTCATCATTATTTCCTTAATAATTGTTCCCGTTTCCTTTTTACTTAAGGTCCTCCCCAATTAATCCGAGAGTCGCACCTTTACTTAAAGGTCACACTCACATTTACCGTTTCTTGACCTTCATTTGGTCACTCTTGCTATCACTTAGTATTCCTTCAACCATTCTTGTACCCCCACCGATCAATTTCATAACTTTTTATTCTCAAACATCGGTATTAGATCCTCTACCACAACACATTCTACAATTTCACGAAATTTTTACCATATCTTGGTTACCAAATAATAAATTGGTCTCTAGGAGTTCTCTTTCCTCATATTCTATAAACCGTAGGCATCTCCTACCCATACATGTCCTAATGCAACCCGCACTAGCAAACCAACTTCTCATTTAACACGTAAAATTATAACAATACAAATTAACCACATGGTCCTACATTCATCTCATTAATACATAAACATTATCATACGGACATAACAATCCATAATTCAACTATCACATCAAGATGACTGGAAAGCCTCCAATCCATCAAGATTCAACCAATTCTCATTAATCGGAAAGCCTCCGATCAAACGGGATTCCATTCTAAACCCTCCTACGTCACATACCATTCTAGTATACATCTTTTCACATCCCATAACTTTACCACTTTCTCACTCATTCAATCGGTCATTTATTCACCATGCAATTAGCACACTCCCCATAACAACACCTTATCATTTTCTTCCATCTTTAACCTATTCCCCAATGGGCATACTACTTAACGCGTTTCATATAACATTACCTTTTTCATTATCATATGCTTTCAACGGCCATCGCATAATACACGTGCATTGTACCCCGCGGGTAAACTATTAAAATTTCCGATTACTATTTACCGTTTCAATTACACATTGACCACCCTTAACCAATTCATTTCCTTATTACCAAATTTCCAAATCTTTTGTCACCACTGGGTAACCACCAATCTATTTCGTTAACCATATTTCACCGGCCAACCCGGTCATCTTTGAGTCAACCAACCGACTCCGGTCTCACTCGTGACCCTTGACTTAGCACCCAATAGCTCAACACTCGCTGTTCCCACCTTTATACATCGTGAGACTTAGAATTAATCCTTTCCCAACCGTAGTCTCACGCTACTCTACGCCACATACCGCCATATCGTTACTATAACACGTAACCAACAATTATTTTCTTACCCATAATATTGAATTCATCATTACTGTCACCAAGTTTGACATGGCTATATGCCACCTTTTTACCCAACCACTTTCGACAATCAAAAGTCGTCATTCCCGACACTTATTCGTTTCCACATATTTCCCATTTATAAGTTCTAAGACATAACTATACCTTAGTCATTCTTTTGTTTACCATTCACGTGTAACAATCATTACATTATTTATTCGGATTCCCGTCGAATATCCAAATTCCATTTCCAAGGATCCTATTCCAAAAAGAAAAATTTCATCCATAGTAATAATTCTTATCAAGGCTTAGTACTTCATTGTACTACTACATTTCTGTTAGAAATACTCACCATATCTCGTGTCTCATCCTTTTTACATATTAGTATCAACCCTTATATCCTTACTATATGCGACACATTTGTCTATAGTCCTTTCCAATACATGCTTCTACACACATCACTAACCGGGAAGACTATTCCCAAAAATAAATCCCCATGGCGTACGACTCGTTTCCAATTTCTAAAAGCACCAATTCGTGCAACAACCAAACAATTAAGCCATAATCACATAACATCAATCTTCACCTAAGATCTCCGAGGCTGCATCATGAACCCCCATCTAGATTTCCTTCCGGGAAGACTTCCCCTTTCAACTCACTCGTGAGTTCCTTTCACAACATATTGTACCGCACTCTCTTTCCAAAAGTTTCATACTACACGTTCCACCGTGTCGACGCCTCACCCTTTAATTATAATGATGTCAAACTTATCATATCTTTCTTTCTTCGCTTGCTACTCTCTAGCACTTGCTCAATCCACCGAATCCACCAATCGTGACCTCCAGTTCAGAACTTCCGATTTACCCCACGGTCTTACATGCTATGACAACCTTATACAACGTCCTTCCATTTCTTCCGACTAGGTCTGGCTACTTCTTTATGTAGCTACTTCTCACTACGGGCTTCGCCATTCGATGACTCTTCCTTCATACGGGTATTGGAATCATTCCTCCTACCCTTAATCATACGGTCATCAATAGTCTAGTTCACATTCTCATTCATAACTCTTCCCAATTTAGTGGAGCTCGTCCACTTTTCACATTCATTCTTTCGCCATACCAACGTATTCAACAAACAAGATTCAAACGGTCAGCTCAACAGTCAAAAACAACAAGATTAGATCAAAACATGGCACTTATCATAGGGGTCGACCCTATCATACTAATGCCCTACGGTCTCAAAAGACTCATATTGCACACTGCATAACAACTTCCATAGGTCCCCTAGGTTCAACCCTAAACTTATCATAAAGTCTCAAGGTCAACCTATCGATCTCAAGGAATCTTACATTTCTATTGCTACAGTCTAAGACTAGGATGGACATCCAACCTAATTCACTTAAACTATAGCTCTGATACCAAGTTGTAACACCTCAATTTTCAAAACACTTTTTAAAACATATTTTTAAGTAAAAACATTACAATTCCGATATTCCCCAAAATACGGTTTAACAAAAATCATCAAAGTTTATCAGAGTATTAAAGCCGGTGTTACAAAAACAATATCATAGCCATAGGATAAACGAGAACTACCTACGAGCTCCCAAGCTAAACAACACTAGGCCACTTCTAACGCGACCCTCTAATCCATCGATCCTGAACTTGAGTACATAGCAAAACACAAACATAGTACGTGAGACAAAATTGCCTCGTGAGATACATGGGTTTGAACCCGATAAACAACTAGTCACATAATATCATTTAAACTTCAAATAATATTACTAGGTTCATTTGGATCACTTCATTACTTTCATCATTTGGCCAATGTCAAGATAATCGGAATGCCTCCAATCTATCAAGACCGTCATTTCCACGGTAACCGGAATGCCTCCAATCTACCGGGACTCATAGGTATTGGGTAATCGGAATGCCTCCAATCTACCACTAACCTTAAGGTACCGTAATAACCAGAATGCCTCCAATCTACTACGGCCCTAGGGACATCATCATCATCATCATTACTTATCTTTTATCGTTATGAGCTCATAGCTCCATCATTTCTCAATCAATCAATCATTTCGTTATCAAACAAGCAATTCATCATAAATCACATAAATGACTAAATTACTTAAAGACTCGACAAAATCATTAGATCATAAAAACATTTACTAGCTATGTACCCAGTTTAAAAGTCACATGTACTCACCTTAGCCAAGCTAACTCCAAATCGTGTCTATCATCACAAATCCTTGCTACCCAATTTGTGAAATGTCACCAATCTTTAGGTCTTCTTGACCTATCATCCATATCATCATAAAATCTAGTTATTATCCATAACTAATCACTAATCAATCCATATTCACATTCCTAACCACCAAGTTCATCCAACTTGGTGGAATCTCAAACCCTAGTTCAAGATTCCCATCAATAAACCCAAATCCAACTTGTACACATCGATTACAAGCTTACAATGAGTGTTCTACACCCAAGATTAGTCATCTTCCCCAAAGATGACATGGATGGTTTCCCCAAACCACCATTTCTACCCATACAAAGTTCACAAACTAACTACCAACTATCAAGGATCAAGAATTCTTACCTTTGATGTTTAGATCCTTCAAGATGGTGAAGATCTGAGCTCAAGAACACCAAAATCGCCTCTTTCTCTCTCTAGGATCGGCTGCACCACAATTGGGGGTGAAAATGAGCAAACCCTAGCTCAAACCCGATTTATTGCTGCCCGACCAGACTTCGCGGCGCGAACTAAGTTCGCGTCGCTAACTCTGCATATCGCACGCATACTTAGCGATCGCTAACTCAACGCGAACTACTTCGCGACCCAAAGCCAAACTACCTGGCCCGACTTCCCGATCGTTACCACTAGTTCGCGTCGCGAACTTTCCAAAGCAGCAGGGCTGCACTTTTCAACTTTATCTCGACCCGGTTTCGCCCATGACTTCCTCGTACGATGTCCAAATGACATGAAACCAATTCCTACGTGTTTTAAACGATTTATCCTTATTTATCATATTTTTCCCATAATTTATTTTATTCAAATTTCGGGTCGTTACACATGTGTTTCATAACGTCAAGCAAATGTGCTTCGTATGCTCCCTTGTGTGTTTAGAAACTCATGTTTTTAGTGACTTGAAGCACATGTGTTTCGTCACCTGAAGCACATGTGCTTCGAAGTAATATGCTGTGTTTTAGTGAAGCACATGTGCTTCTATACATCAACACCACCACCACCCCCATTAGCACCATCACCTTCACTGTCAGCCACCACCACCACCGCCGGCCACCGGCGGCGGACGGCGGCGATGGGCGGCGGGCGGCGGACGGCGGACGGTGGACGGAGGTGGCCGGAGGCGGCGTGCGGCGGGCGGCGGCGGCGGACGGCGGCCGGAGGTGGCCGGAGGCGGCGACCGGCGGTGGCTGTAGGTGGGGGATTTGATCTTGACCATCTTGATCCAATGGCTCGTATTTGTCCCTTGGGATTAGACAAATCCTTTGGACTCCCTAGAATACAACTCTTGAATTCTAATATTAATATTAACTATTAATAAAATAATAACTAGTGATTTGAAAAAGAGATGGTCTTTTAGGCCGTCATGTGGCTTTAAAGGCTGTAAGGATTACTCCCATTCGTGTAGATTCGGGTTGGGTTACCCAATAAAATAATAAGAAAAAATGAAGAGGGGCACCAAAAACTAGTGACCTAGCTTGTGGTGGGAAACCAAAATTGAGGGGGTCACCAAAAGAGGGTCACTAAAAGTAGAACATTTCTCTTTTATTTTTTGTTTTTAATATGATGTGGATTATTTTAATTGGTAGGTTTGATTTTAAAAGAATAGGTTGGTTGGGTTGTTAATGTGTGTGAAAATTAAATTGATTGGGTTGGGTAGGTAAAAAAGAAAGAAATTAATTTTTTAATAAAAAAATTAGGTTGAATTGGGTTGTGAATGAGGATAATCTAAAAGATACATTTTAAAAACTTCTTTTATTATAGATAGATAGATTATATACTACTAATATACGACACATACACATATGAGTAGAATATTCATTTTTACTTGGGGTTTATTGTGATTGTGACTGCCACAGTTAATTCAAGTACGTTCGTGGTACAAAGATTATAGTATCATTTCTTATTAATTACGAATTCAGAAGTATTACTTTGAATTTAATTTTGATATACTTTATTTTCTCTCCAAATGAATGTTTAATTACTCCATCTCAATTTTATTGTTCATGTTGTTTTTAATTTGTCCTAAAATCATTATTAATTTGAAAATTCCGTCAATCAAACAATAATTAGATGGTAAAGATAAAATGTTATTGGTTGTACAGTGTAATAAATACATTTTTCTTAAAATGTGTTATATTTATCTGTGGGCAATAATTATGAGACGAAAAGAGTATATTTTTCCGTTTAAAGTAATTGCGTTCCCATATTGTCAAGGTTAATTAATTTTTTGCTGATAAGTATTGAATTTAAACCTCCGTGCCTAGAATTAGGTGCTCCTATAGGTTGGGTTATGTTTAGTTGGCTGTCAATTGTATTGATTTAACTGGTCACACATAGATTTTACATCTAATTAATATTTTCTCGCTTGGTATATTAAAGTCCCTTGTGGGCTTCATACGTTATTTTGTTGTCGTTTAAATCTTGTGGTTATGTAAAAAGAAAGCTTGAAATAGTTGCTAATTAACTTAGTTCTTACTGATTAATAGGTGTAATTAGACCTAGTAACAAGTAGCCCTAAACCATTTTGTAACCTATTCTGTTATAAATATTTGATTTTTTTAAAGGCATTTGAATTTCTTGTTACATAAGATTCATATACATATAACATAAATTTTTATATGTAATGTCATCTTAACCCTAAGTGTTAGGCACTAAGCCAATTGTTATTTTAAGCCTTTTAAAACCCAAATCCACTCTCGAAACTAAATTTATTAGAACCAAGGGATGAAAGGCAAAATGGAAGGATGATTAGTTCTATACATATATGGTGTATCATTGGACATTTGGACCCGTAATAAAATCTATAAAGTTGATCATGTAATGTTTCGTCAATTATTGTAGTTCTTTATTACAATCTTAAAAAGGTTCTAGCAGTGAGCAAATGCCTTAAAACGGATTTTAGTAAAAACAAAACATAAAAACACAAATTGTATATTTTGTAACATGCTCGGAAGCAGTTTCCGAACAAAGATATAACTGCCTACATTTTACATCCTACATAACTACTCATTTATATAGACTGAATATTATTATTGTCGTTATTTATCAATAATACATTTGTGATACTCAAATCACTGTTCATAACAGTTTTAACATGTGACTAATTCCACCCTTATTACTGTGAGGAAGCATATTTGTTTACCAAGAGGGCTGTTAACTTTCTCTTACGCCTAATTGCCGATATTACCCTCTTCTTTTCGTTTCTATGCTTAATTGCTTACAGTCTACTCCCTCTTCCTATAAACTTTCAATTCTTTTATTTAAACTAGGTTAAAACCCGCGCGATGCGGCGGGCTGCGAACTACATATTTCTGGCGCTTAAAAGTCCATTGGTTACATATCTTTATAATGAATACAGTACATATTTTTAATTCGATTGGCAGCTTGTGCTTGCTCCTGTCATCACTTGTAGAATTAAGGTTGTCAACGACGCAAATTTCTCCGATTACATATGAAAAAAACATCATTAATTGGCGTTTAAATAGTTTTAATATAATATTAGGAACTCCTACATAATAAAATTGAGTAAATTGTACCAATTGACTTTGAGGCTAGTAATGAGTTATTCAAAATTTTCTCGTATGCGGCAAATTCAAGACCATATAATGGACCAGACCACTCAGCGCATTCTTTAACCATTGTGTTTGATTGAAATGGAAGCTTTTCATTCAGGCCGGTAAACGTGAAACTTGACGTCGTCTCCCACAACTTACCTCCTCTAATATAGTAAACACCGTCTTCCTACAGTTTTGTTTGAAATCTACTCATCCACTTCACGTAAATAGAACCTTGAATCTTGCCTCCCTATAAAAATGGGTAACCAAAATGATGTTAATTGTAAGTTAATGTGTTAATTATAGATTATCCATGATATGATTTAAAGCTATTAAATCATATAGTGATTGGATAATATTATTGTCTAATTAATTGTTAAAGGTATAAAACACAAGTATATATATTTCGTGTATATGCATACCGAAATATATAAGTGTATAATACTAACACATTTGATAATTAAGTGTGATAATAATAACTAGTAAAACTATAAGGGATGGAAGTGTAAAAGGGAAGTTTAATTAAGGATCTAATCGTAATTAAACTAGAATGGTTCTAAGTGAAAAATCTTCTATTATAAATAGAAAGCTTAAGGCTTAACCTAATCCCTTGATACTTGTACCCTAAGCCACGAAATTCCTCCCTCCCCTTTGGAGATTTCGGCAGAACACCAACACAAGAACACAGGCTTGTGTTCTTCGTTCGTTCTTCGTGTTCTTCGAGTTTCGAAGATCAAGATCGTTGCAAGTGATCATCTAGAGGATCGCTCGTCGTGTTCATCATCAGTGGACTTACTTAAGCTAAACTTAAGGTATGTTTTGGGAAACTCTTTCTCCCCTCCCCTCTTGTTCGATCAGACGAAAACACCAAAAACCCTAGGATTCTTGGTGAATGTTCGACGAACACACACAAGCATTGTGTGTGTTCGAGTTTTTCGTACAAGGTTTCTTTCTTGTTAATCAAGTTTGATTTCCAAGTTCCTATCATCCTTTAGGGTTTAAGGATTATGTTTAATCTCAGTTCCGCTTTTAGGGATTAAATCAGCTAGTTGGTTTAACTGTCAAGAACACCATCATGTTCTTACCAGTATGGTCGAATCAAGTATACTAGGAGGTTGACCCAAGTGGTCGATCAGTGTTATGAAACCCTTCAAATTTCAGCACTGCACTACTAAATACCGCATCAAAACTGTATCAGATTTTTACCCAACACCACTAACTATCATAAATACCTTAATATGTACCACATCCAATAATACACAATTTTTAATATCCTCTCATCACTTCTTTCTCTCCCTCTCACCACAACTGAAACAAGCAGCACAAATCATGCTAATGTGGACATCGCCCGACCACGAGGCCGTGATGACCAGTGGGTGTCCCATACGGCTATACCGGATGATCTAACTGAAATCACTTTGTTTAATTATTTAAACTAAGGAAAATGTAAGGGCTGTCACTAAGAAGCTAAAATCAATATAAAAACTACCCCCTACAATTTAGGATCATTACTCCATCAAAGAATATACAACCATTTTATGCATGTTAAAGACATCCCTTAGAGCTATCATTAACAAAACCCTTAAACTAATTAGTAATCAGAGAATCTTGAATAAAAATAAATTATGGTTGGTTGAGGTTCCAACTCCAACTTTCCCCGTTAAGCACTCACTACTAATATTAGGTATTTTATACGGAAAAAAGTGACCCGTATCTCTTTATATAATAAAAGAAGCTTTTTACCACCTAGATAATACCATGTCATAATGTCATACCACTTATATGTTGCCACATCTGCCCTTTGCCACATCAACTTTGAGATCTTTTAAATTTACCAAATTTTTTGATAACTTGCTAAAGAAAAAAATTATTACGGATTATATAAAAATAAATGATATATTAAAGGGTATAATTTTTTGAATTTTGGATAAACTTAGAATTAATTTCAATGCCATATAATATTCACACCAAAATTGCAATGCCATATAATATTCACACCAAAATCGCTATGAGGCTTCTAAAATCAATATGAATGCAATCTTAGATAAAATAGCTATTTTCTCCTATATATGAGCCTGCATTTGATTTACGTTTGCCAACTAGGCGGTTTAGAGCTATCCCATTCGCTAACAATGCCATGTGTGATTCTAGGATTGGCCAACATGCCATGTCTCTCTTTCCTGCATTTATTCACAAAAATCTCTTCATTTACGGAAAGAAAATCAACTCCCAGTGTTAAACAAAATTCACGGGATTTCATATTTACTAATTCCGAAACTTTTCTCCTGCATATATACCACCAAAAATCTATTCCTATATATGAGCCTACATTTGATTTACGTTTGCTAACTAGGCAGTTTGGAGCTATCTCATTCGCTAACAATGTCATCTGTAATTCTAGGATTGACCAACATGCCATGTCTCTCTTTCCTGCATTTATTCACAAAAAATCCCTTCATTTACGGAAACAAAAATCAACTCCCAGTGTTAAACAAAATTCACGGGATTTGATATTTACTAATTCCGAAACTTTTCTCCTGCATATATACCACCAAAAATCACGGGATTTCATTAAGATAAACTTTTGATTTTTTTTTATTATTTCCTTTAAAATCTATTTAATACCACCTGTGATAATTATAGTAAAAATTCAAAACATTATATAAAATTGATTATTTCCTTTAAAATCTATTTAATACCACAAAAAATAATTGGCCTTAAACCGTGATAATTATTGCTTTTTTTTTTTGTGTGTGATAATTATAGTAAAAATTCAAAACATTATATAGTAAAAATTCAAAACATTAATATTTGTTGGTATTTTTGTATAATATATCTCTTGAAGCATGCCCGCCCAGTCGGACGGGCTATGAAGCTAGTTATTTAATATAAATTGAGTAGACTTGGTAATGGAACGGGTTTTGGCCCTGATCCGATCATAACCCGCAAGAATTATATGGGTTTGAATCATAGTTTTTGATTCGTTTACCAGCTAACGACCCGTACCCATTAACCCTTTTACTAAAAGAGTCGCGTATGGATCAATAACGCTCCGATCCGTTTATAACCCGCCCCGCATTTAAATTTAGAAAAAACTAATTTATATTTTCATATTTATGGTATATTTAATTTCCCTTTTTAAAAACCAATACAAATTTAGGAGTTAGAAGTTAGAACTCACTTCAAGCTTCCAATTTCTTAAGTGTATTCATTGACTTGCGCCTACCAATATTATATACTTCATCCGATTCAAAATAAGTGACACACTTTGGGATTCACGGTTTTTGAGGCAAAAGTTTATAATGATTATTAAATTAGATGGTTAGTGAGGAATGAGTCCCACGCCTTCTAAATAAAGTGGGGTTAATGATGTTTAAAAGTAAAAATTAGGATAAAGGAATCATTTCACTTTGTTAAAGTAGATAATTAGTGAGTGTGGTACCACTGTTTTTTGCCAAATAAGGTAATTTTTCAAAGTGTGTCACTTATTTTGAATCACCAAAAAAAACTATTGTGTCGCTTATTTTGAATCGGAGGAAGTATATAAGGTTTTTCTACAATGTAACATATGTCAACATGCATGTAATGAGCCAAATTTTCCTTAACTAACGAATTTTTATGCACTATACCAAATGTGCCTTTGTTAAAAATGAGAAATGAAGAGAATTAAAATTGTGTTTTTACTACAAATGCAAATTTGATATTTAACATTTCTTATAATATGGCCTTAAGGCACATACTTCCTCCGTTTCAAAATTAGTGATATACTTTTTAGTTTTGGGTGTTTCAAAATAAGTGATACACTTTGAAACTTTCCTTATTTGGTAAAATATAGTGGGACCCATACCCACTAACTATCTCTTTTAATAAAGTGAAATTACTCATTTACCCTTACTTTTACTTTTAAACATCATTAAACTCACTTTAATCATAATATGTGTGACCACTCACTCACTCACTAACTATCCAATTTAATCTAATGTAACATTCGTTACAATATTTTGCCTCAAAAAACGTGAAAGTTAATTTGTATCACTTATTTTGAAACGGAGGAAGTATTAGCAAAAACTAATATAAGAAATATTGAAATTGACAAGCGGTTTACAAATTAAAATCAAGAATCCTTTACGATAAATGGTTCGGGCAAAAGGTCAGATCTCCGCTGATTCGATTGATAAGGGTATGGGTTCAATATTTCAAAACCATGCGGATCATGGAGCGGTTTGGATCATCTTTTGAAATCTATTAAAAGAGTTTGGATCAAGGTTGATCCGCTCCATACCCGCTTCATTGCTAGGTCTAAAATTGATGCTTCGTATTCTCTTGTGTTATTTTCTTATGTGATGACAATGTTAGATATTTGATATCACTATAATTCATATTACATTCAATATTAGATTATTGACAGTGATTAGTTTTTTTTCTTAAAGACACATAATCTATTTCATTTGTCTACAACAAAATTTGAATCTATGACCTACAGGTGAAGGGCAACCCCCATGATTAGTTTGTTTGTGCGTAGTACTTTTGTGCTTTTGAGACACAAAATTTATTAAAATGTTTGACCAATATTAACTTGATCAAGGAATTAAGTCTATTAATAAATGATTGGTGTATCAAGGCAAGTATTATACGGCTATGAAAGTTAATCGGATTCAAGAATCCTATATAAACTTGGAAAATTACTCCACTAAATATATCTATGTTTGATTTTAGCATTTTTATTCAATTACAACTATGTTTCGTTTTAGTTAATTGATATATTTTGGGTAGGGTAGCTATATGGGTCAAAATATATTAATTTTAATCAGGTGAAAATGGGTCGGGTTGTATACAACTTGATAATATTGTAATAACTTAAATAAACTGATTAGGAGGTTTTATTTATTGAAAATAAATATAAAAATTTACTTTAAACTGGAATGCTTCAAATAGGTTTGCTTGATAACCGGTTGTTCCATATGCTTGTCTATGTATGTATATGTTTTTACTTTTTATGCACTTTGCGTCTTGCATACATCTCTCAAAGTTCATACGAGTAATTTAGAATGAGGTCGAATGATGAAATTATTTGGAATATGGAAAAGTGGAATACTTATTACATAATTTCGAAAATATTCCGAATTTTAGAAAAAAATTTAGAATTTTTCCTATTCTGAATGATAATGTGTATATACTATTTACTATATATCAACTGGAAATGGTAATTTTAGAAATGAGAATTTTCCCTCTTCATAATACAAATTTAGTTTTTCATTTTAAATCAAATTTATATAATTGGGATAATTTCATACACGTCCTTGCAAACTTCCAATATTACGTATATATCCTTGCAAACTTCATCATTACATATATATCCTTCCAAAATCTCAAAATTTTCATATATACCCTTTTACCTAATTTAATAATATTTAAATCTTTTAAAATTTAAAAAATGTCAATCTTAATCTACATTTATGATAAAATCGTCTAAAAATCATTGACGAAATAAAATGCAATTCTTGAATTTTGCAAAAAAACACCCTTGACGAAAGAAAAGATCCTTGACCAATAAGGTATTTAGGGCTTTTTACAATTAATTTAGATTAGCATTTATGTTTTATTAAATTTTAAATAATTTAAATATTATTAAATTAGGTAACAAGATTTATGTGAGAATTTTGAGGTTTTAAAAGGATATATACGTAATTATGAACTTTGCAAATATATATACATAATATTAAAAGTTTACAAGGACACGTATGAAATTAACCCTATAAAGTTCATATAATTTTCTAGAATCGGGATATTTTAAATAGGTACATCTTCCCGTTAACATTTTGTCCGTTTCATTCGCGGGACATTTAGGTCATAGTCAAGCTTTTAATCCACATGATGAATTATCGATGTGTTGTAACTAAATAGTTCTTCGGGCAATTAGAGAAAGACAAGACGCCTTCAATATTAAAATTATTATGATCGCAACACGTGCTTCTTATATCTTTTTACTTAGGTTATATATTTATTTTTGTGAAAATGTCTATAAGCCACCTGTGATTTATCACATGTTATAAACTAGTATATAAGATATATCATTATAAAGTTAGGGTTATATTTAAGGAAGTGTTTGATTTTTATAAAGTCGTAAGGAATAAATCTTACCAATTGGATTAAAAGATCTCTTAACCACCGTCATCATCAAATCACATGTGATTCAATATACAATCACCACCATCATAATATCACATGTGATTCAATATACAACCACCACCGCCGGCCACCACCACCTTCGTCCGCCGCCCGCCGCCGCAGCCCGCCGCCACCTCCGGCCACCCTGTATGCAATCACATGTGATTGAAAGCAGCCGGCGGTGGCGAGGGATTGCCGATGGTGGCGACGGTGGCGGGCAAAGGTTGGTGGTGGTGGTGATCGGCGGTGTTGAATCACATGTGATTTAACACATATGGGGTGGTGGTGTAGTGGTGGTCGGCGGTGAGCAATCACATGTGATTTAATACACATGGAGTTGTGGTGGTGTTAATATGATGATAATAATTTGAAGGTTGATTAATCGAAATGTTAAGATTTATTACCCGGGACTACATAAAAATGATATAACTCAGAAAGTTTTCTACTTATGTAACAAGTCAATAGTGTATTCACTTTACATATATACATCATTTTCTCTTGTACGAAGTCACTTCCCATTTTAAAAAGCACGTACATACATGATACTCCGTAGCATATTAACTTTGGGAAATGTTACAACTTCCTATAGAATTATAATTAAGAGGTTAAAACATACATGGAAAATTGTAGATTAACCAATAACTACCTGTATTTAAAGAATTATCTTTCTAAGATAATACAAATGAACAATGGATGTAATGATTTTCAAACACAACATAAAGACTACACGTTAGGACGATTATACTCAATTTTATCACTGTTAATACATCAGCGTCATATCAGTTTTTTCTCTCCTTACCAAACACATGACGAACTGCGAACAAATTCTGGTAAAGGTGACCGAACCCGCGACCAATCATTTTTTTTAAATAAAAAACTAAAATTTTATTAATACATATATTTATATATATTATATATTATATAATATTAATATATAAAAATTAAAGTTTAATTAATAATTATAATATATCATATAGTATTAGGGGTGAATATACAACCACCACCGCCGGCAACCACCACCATCGTCGGACATTGCCACCACCGATCGCACATGTGATTAGATACACAATCACATGTACGTAATTGAAAGCGGCCGACGGTAGCGGTAGCTTGCCGTTGGTGGAGACGGTGGCAGAAAGAGGTTGGCGGTGGTGGTGGTGGTTGGCAGTGTGCTATCACATTTGATTTAATACACAATCACATGTGATTGAAAGCGGCGGTAGGTGGCGAGAGGTTATTGGTGGTGGTGACGGTAGCCGACAATGAAAGTGGGCGATGTGCAGCGGTAGTGGGGGTGGAGTTGGGGGTGGTGGTGGTGATGTTGATGTATTAAATCACATGTGATGGTGGTGGTGGTGATTTAAGGGTTAATTTTGACCATTTGATACAAGTGCTAAGATTTTTAATCTCCTTTTCTCTATTTTGTCACGACTGGTTGTAAAACCTAATACTAAGTCCTTCTCTAAACAAGAAACATCATAAGCATGGAAGATCGTATGTAGTTTGGATAATGCAGATAACTGCATAATGCATTTCAACCTATGTGTGCGATGGGCAGTTGTCACCCACACCTGATCTTGGAGGTTTTCCGACGAGAACTTGATGGTGGAAACAAGTGAAAGGAGTTGAGTGGCAGCTTTTTGGATGTCGTTTTAATCACAAAACCTAGATCTGAAACTCTGTTTTTCGTCATTCGAAACCTAGATCTGTTCGTCAAAACCCACAAAATCAAAACGTGATGATTCTAAATCGTGATAGAAATGGAGAACAGGAGAATAAAATTTTTGACAGAATTGGGGAAGAAGATGTTAAATGCTTGAAAATGGAGAAGAAGATGGAGATAAAGATGAGATTGGTTGTACATTATGCCACTTGTACAGCGATAAATGCTTGTAACTTATGTTTGAATAGTTGTACATAAATGATGAAATGACTATTCTACCCTCATGTGCATTGCACATGGGGAGACTTAATAGAAAAGGTTAACACCGTTTGACCTAAAGGACCAAACGTGATAAAAGTTTGAAACATAAGGACTCTCTTTGTCAGTTTTAAAAAATTAGGAACAAACTTGAAATCAGGTATCAACTTAAAGTACCATTTGTGTAATTAACTCTATTTTTAACTATATACAGTAAAATTAAATATAATGGTTAGAAAGGTTGATTACTCTTTTTCGTAAATTGCATACATAAATAACAAACTGGTCTATGGATAAAAACGTATACAAATATGTTAATCCCGGGTTTGAAATTTATGACGATATATAAGAATGATTTTAACTTTATGCTTATAATTATAGTGTTTTTTGTTTTTGGTTAATGGTTTGGATGGTCAATAACTAGATTAAAATTCAGCACTTAAATATAAAATCTTTAAGGTTAACAAAACCTTGGCTTATATACCTACTACTCTACTAGAGGTGCACAAACTAGTTTTTTCCTAAAATCAGACCAATTTTGATCAATTCTGGTAAAAACCGGTTCGATATTAAACTGGTTTATGGGAGTGGTGTGTGTATCCGGTTGAAACCAGTTCGGATCGGATCCAAACCTGCTTCTCATCGATATCCGGGTTTTAAACCGGATTGGATTAGATCCAAACCGGTTTGGCATCGAAATCCGGGTTTTAAACCGGTTTTAACGATTACAAACAAAAAAAAGCTGGTTTTCACCCGTCCAACCCCCCCCCCCCCAACCCCCCACCAAATCGATCCAATCCCGGTTCGTTGGGTTGCCACCCAATCCGATCCGATGACGTCGAAACCCACCCCGAATTGGTACAAACCGGTTTTGAACTTTAGTAGATTTTATTCTGCAAGTGAGATATAAACCGATGGGCATAGTCTATGGTCCAAGGGTGAATATTACCTTTAAAGCCCACCTAAAAGTAAAATGCAAATGAGAAGTCCAACCCGTTGCAAACTTTCCTCGAAGTAAAAATTTTCACACAAACAAATAATACAAAATATTTCAACCAAATGTGAACCTACAACCATTAACTCATACCGGTAGTATATATGAAACCGTTGGTTTCTCGATCGTTTTGTTACTGGCTTATTTATTGGGGTATGTGTAAGTAAATAGCTTATAACTTTTGGATAGTTAATAAGTATAATTTTTCCGCATTATGAGCTTGTTAACTTGTACATGTAAGTTTAAATAAGTCTAGAAGCTTATGAGACGGAAAAACGATATTTACAAGTAGTGGCGCACTCTGGAAAAAATTGAGGGGTATCACCAGTTGCATATTTTTTCTTAAAGATATCACTTAAACTATAAAGGAGAATTTAATTTTTTTAACATTATTTGAAAATTTTTAAGGGATTCCACATGCTAACCGGTACTACCCAGTAGCTTATAAGCTTTTTCAAATACTATACACTCTAAAACAAACACTCCTATTCTTTTCACCTCTTATTTTCTGTAATTTATCATTCTTACTGAATTACTTCGTTGTTGTTAGTTCATTATTGTAATATTTTTTTCTAAAATCATCAGATGCTATTCTCGGCTTTGTAAGAGAAAATATAAGCAATTCCACAAACGATACCTGTTAAAGCAATTAACCTAAAGGCAATGAACTTAAATTGTAATTAATACTCATAGCAATGCATTTGGCCCAATAGAGGTTCAGAATAGGTCTTGTAAAATGGATCGGGCTGTAGTTTTTAGTGGACTACCCTCAAAATCACATATCAAAGTTAAATAAGATCGAATTCAATTAACTCGTTAATTATTAACACACATACCAAAATTTCGTGAATAATAACTTAAACAAACGACAAGTATATAAATACAAAAGAAGATAAATGGATACCGTAAATTGTCTTATATACAGACACATGTCACCTTTTTATTCGAAGACAGTCCACCATTGCTATAGAATTCTTATTACAAATACAAACAATCCTTACAATTTAGCTATCATCTCCAACAAACGACATAAAATTTTCCAATTTCTTCAAATGCCTTCTCAGGACACCTGCCCTTGTATCCCATTTGCCCATTTTACGGCAAATCAAGCAATATTAGAAGCTTTTACAGGTAAGAAAAAGGTTCATGTCATTGATTTTAGCATTAATCAGGGTGCGCAGTGGCCGGCTTTGATGCAAGCTTTGGCTCTTACTCCGGCCGGTTCACCTACCTTTCGGTTAACCGGAATCGGACCGGCTAATACGGATCAATTGCAGGAAATAGGTACGAAATTAGGTCAATTGGCTGATACATTAGATATAGAGTTTGAGTACAGGGGTTTTGTTACTGAAAGCTTGTCTGATTTTAAACCGACGATAGTTAATTCTAACGACGGTGAGGTTGTTGCCGTTAATTCGGTTTTTGAGCTGAATCGGTTGTTGGATAAACACGGAGCTCTCGAGAAGCTCTTGTCGGCGGTGAAAAAGTTGCGACCGGAGATTTTAACCGTGGTAGAGATCACCGGCGACGGCGGCAGAGATGGTATTCCGGCGGCGAGTAATTTAGATCTGGGGAAGCATACCTGTGACGTGGTTCTGTGTGAAGGAACTGACCGGGTTAATCGGTACCCGACTTTGCATCAATGGAAGACCCGGTTTGAATCGGGTGGGTTTGAACCAGTTCATCTTGGTTCCAACAACTACAGGCAAGCTAGTATTTTATTGTCTTTGTTTGGTAGCGAAGGCTACAGAGTGGACGAACACGACGGTTGTTTGATGCTGTTTTGGCACGCTCAGCCGCTGATCACGGTGTCGGCTTGGAAACTCCGATGAAGTTGACTGAGTCAACTCGGCAGCTGAAACGTAACAAGTTGGTCCTAACTCAGTGGCAATGAGAAGTAAAATATTAGGATTGATTACTATCCAAACTTTTCAAAATAAACAGATATGTGTGTTATATAATGCTATGAATATATTAGTTTATAAATATGATATGTATTTTTGTAAACTCATTATGAAATGCGGATGTATGTTCGTCGTTTAACATAATTTCTAACATAATTTCTAACAAAGTAGTCATTACTCATTACTCCCAAGTCACTAGTCATTACTCCTAAGTCACCAATGTCACATACTATTATATGATCTATACTCGTCTATAACAAAGAAACAAACTTACAGAAAACACAATAAGAAAATTAGTCGAATGTTGCTTGTAAAACCTTTTTGTTTATCGATATTTGACGTTAAATAAATATTTGTCATATATTTTTGAATTCCTTTTAGTGAATACACATTTAGCTATGTTTAGAAAGAAATGGATGGTAACCTCGATTTATTCTAAAACTAGGTTATGACCCGTGAAAAATCACGGGTTGTAATTAATTTTACTGAAACGTAATTTTTATAGACTATAATTATTTATTATTAATTGCATGATTATAAAAAACGATAGAAATATATATAATGCTTCTAAAACTTAAATCATGGAATAAGGGCTTACGATATATAATGCTCAAAGTATTATATGCAATTACGTTCTGGTAAACATTCTGTAATTATCTGATTGTAAGCATTGCCAGTAATTCGGGCATTAATGATTATTTAAAATTAAATGAACATCTGGTTATTCAAATAAACAGATCAAAAACTCACATTAATTTATGACTCTAAAGCTGGTTTCGAATGGCCGGAAAAATATTAAAAAATGGCCAACGAAATTATTATAAGGTCACTAAGATTTCCAATGCAAGAACATTAAAAATTACATACATATATACAATGCAAAAAAGAACTATAAATAGTTATAAATAAAACCGTATGTAGTTAATTTGGTGTTATACATGTTATCCTTTTCTGACAAATCCAACTACATTGATTAATTATAAATAATGGTCAAAATTAATCACATAGTTTATACATGGAGTGGTATTTTGGTCATTTTTTTCAAAAAAATAAAAAATTAATTACTTACTCCAATTCAAAATAAGTGATACACTTTGAGTTTCACAGTTTTTGAGGCAAAAAATTATAATGATGGTTAAATTAAATTAATTGAATGGTTAGTGGGAAATGAGTCCCACATTTTTTAATAAAGTGGGGTTAATGATGTTTAAAAGTAAAAAGTCAGGCTAAAGAGGTCATTTAACTTTGTTAAAACAGATAGTTAGTGGGTGACGGTCCCATTTTTTTTGCCAAATAAGGTATGTTTCCAAAGTGTATCACTTATTTTGAATCACCAAAAAAAGAAAAGTGTATCACTTATTTTGAATCGGAGGAAGTATTATTTTTTATTTATTTTAGAACTAGATTATGACCCGTGAAAAATCACAGGCTGTCAATAATTTTACTCGTTCATAATTTTTATTGTCCTTCAACAATTTTTTATTAATTGCAAATTATATTAAGAAAAAATATTACCCAACAGTCTAACTTGTTCCCTATAAATTAATATTAAACTAATTTAAGACTCAGTATATGCAATATTTTTCCCCTAACAGCAAACCCAAAGATTTATGCAAATTTTTATTAGCATATATTTTTATATTCAAATATCCACCAAATAGAGGTAAAAACGGTAACGACCCGAAATTCGTAAATAAATAAATTTATAAAAATTATGATAAATAAGGATAAATCATTTAAAAGACGTAGGAACTGGTTTCGTGTCATTTGGATACCGTATGAGAAAGTTATGGACGAAACAGGGTCGAGACAAAAATGAAAAAGTGCAGCCCTGCTGCCTAAGAGAGTTCGCGACGCGAACTTTGGTCGCGATCGGGAAGTCGGGCCAGGTAGTTTGGCTATGAGGCGCGAAGTAGTTCGCGGTTGGATGGCGATCGCTAAGTATGCGCACGATATGCAGAGTTAGCGACGCGAACTTAGTTCGCGTCGTGAACTTCGGACGAACATCTTTTAAATCGGGTTTTGGCTCATTTGAGGCCATATCAAAACCCTAGTTTCTTCTTTGGCGATTTTGGAGCTCAAGTGCAGTGCATGGTTGATTTCTTCTCAAATCTTTGATAGATTTCACTCCTAGTTGAAAATTAAAGGTATATCTTCACTCCGTGATCTTCGTAGCTTAAGATCTATGTATTTTGATGTATGGGTTTGAAACCCTAGTTCTTGGGATTATGGGTTATGGTGGTATAAGTGATCTATACACCTAATAGATGGTATATTATCAAAGGAAACAAGTGTATGATTATGATTTGTAGGAATCTTAAGGGTTGGTTAAACCTAGGGTTTGGTAAATCACCATAATTGGGGGAAGTGAGTTAATAAGTGTTATCTAGAGATAGATGGACACATTGGTAGTAGAATGTGATGTTGATAATCTTGTGATTATTGTATTAGGCATTTGGTGAGGTCTTGGAAGGTTGACCGGATAGTGAAGCAAGGAAACTGACGTAAAGCATACGGTTGGAGCACTTATTTGCTAAGGTGAGTACATGAGACTTTTAAACTGGGTACATAGCAAATAGTTTTGAAAGTACATATGATATTGTATCAGTCTTTATTAACAAATATTTTGATAAAGATAGTAATTGAAAATGTATGAAAATATGTAGAATGTGATACTAGAATGTGTCCAGTATGATTGATGAATTTGAAGTAAATTATGATAGATTCAAGTAATTATTGAATCTATGTTAATGAACAATAATAATGAAGTAATTGATTAAAAGAATGTATACGGAGCCTTTATTAATAAATATGTATTAGTAAAGCAATTGGGAATGATTTTATAGTAATGAGTACCCATTGGTAAGATATACTAATAAAAGTAAAGAACGAATATATATGAGAAAGAATATGATGTGACTAGTAATAATTGTCTATTATAGTCAAGGAAGAGATAAAAGTATTATGTTATCGATAAATAAGAAATATAAGTAAGTATGGACCACATAGGGTTCATAGATGTAGAAGTAACTGTGGTTGCTTATGATCGGGTCCATGGGACCATACAGGTACGTTCACACTGTGATGAACTAATTATATGTCGTTAGTATTAGATGACTAACTTGTTTGATGTTGGATGTGATAGCCGAAGGCTTTGACTGTCATAACTGTTAGGTTATGGTAAGAGATAGATGGTGGTGACGCAGGGGACCCCCGGTCACTGGACGGTGGTATATATGTTTATACACCGAGTGTATATATGTTTATACACTAAGCACACGGGTGCTTCTAGTATGCATATGTTTGGTACTAGGTATGTTAGGTTCTAATACATATATGTTTATGTATTAGACATGTTGGTGCTTCTGGTACATATATGTTTATGTACTAGATATGATTGGGCTTCTGGTACATATATGTTTATGTACTAGATATGATTGTGCTTCTGGTACCTATATGTTTAGGTACTAGATATGGTTGCTAGGGAAGCAAGATCGATAAGGTCGCAATAGGGCGACTAGACGGTACTAATGTAGTATATATATGTATATATATATATATATATATATATATATATATATATATATATATATATATTTATGGAATTGTTATTATGATTATTGGGGTCTAAAACCCATGTATCTCACGAGACTATTTTTTCTCACGTACTACGTTGTTTTGTGGCTATGTACTCAAGTACATGTTGAAGTGATAGAAGGTTGCACTAGAAGTGGCCTAGAGATGCTTAGTTCGGGAGCTTATAGGTAGATCCCGTTTGCCTATGGTTTTGATATACTTGGTGACACCGTATTTTTGTAAACTCTGATAAAGGTTTTAAAGTTTTTGTTAAACTGTATTTTGGACAATGTGACAAATGTTGGGAAATTGTATTTTAAATGATTTAAACGATGTTATAAAAATACGGGTGTTACAAAAACAATCCCAAATCCAAAATAAATCATGAATTCACCTGTTCAAATTCAAGATTGTAATTTTGTAGCATCAGGGAAGAACACATACAGATAAACACACAAATAAACACACTCCTTGAGTTAATGCTACATTAAAGAACGCAAGTAAATAAGTAATATAACTATAGAGCATTAGAGCTAATGTTAATAAAAAGAGAAACAAAATTCAAATTAAAAAACTACTAATCAATTGTACATAATCATAGAAAATTGAATAGAATTGAAGAAAAAACAGTGAAAATTGACATTTGTAATAAGTCTTCATACCATTTACTAATGAACGGTTGGATTTGTGATATGTTTTATCTCAAACATGTCAAACTAAAAAAAAAAAGTGGGTTTTAAGGAAGGAACGATTAAACAGGCTAAACGGGTGAAAGTCGACCAAAGTCTATTTTTAATGCATACAACCTCCTAAATATTTTTACTCAAATATTTAGAATATTATTTGTTATCATGGTTAATATATTCAATTCATTGAAAAAAAAATGTTTGTGGGTTAACACAACCTGGCTACAAACTAATAATTTCAACTAAAATCAATGAAAGTACACTCTGCTAAGTTTGACTTTTGAGGTCAAAACATGTTACTTTCATATTCAAAATAGAGAAAGCGTTGGGTTTTGAAGATTTCAATAAGTATAATGGATGTTTTCCTCAAGAACAAACCTTGTCAGTTTATTTAAGATGACACCAACAAAAAAATCCATCACAACGAAAACTCCCCTCAAAAGACTTATGTATTGACTTTACAATTCAAACTTGTGATCTTTTTAGATTCAAATTATTTTTCTCTAAATTTCAAATGATTTAATATCAAATAATGATTTATGAAGTTAAAAATTAGTCAATTTTGACCTATAATAATCATCAATAAGTTTTAAAAAATGCAAGATTATGTGAGAATGAAATGGAACCTTTTATAGCTACTTCTTTCGCCATGTAATAATCGGTTGAAATTTTCTTCAATGAATCAAGATCAAGTTCTTAGACCATACTAAATCACAAACACAAATTATATATTAATTAATAGCACTTCAACTTTTTTATAGTTTTTTTGGGTCAAAATAATTATACTTCGTACTTAAAATCTGATTTTTTAGGGTACATGTAAAATTATTTAACTATCCATTATTTCATGAAAAAGTTGAGTTTGTATACTCACCGTATACATGTTAATGCAACGTGCAATTTGTGTGTCTTCAAATAACCTGTTCACGGAAATCCAATTAAAAATTAATAATTATTTCATAACACATGTGGAGCAAGTTGGTGGCAAAACAGCGGGAAAAGAATATTTACCTGAAAGAAGACCATTAGCAAGGTTCATTCTGCCAAACAGAGTAATAAAACTTTAGAATACCTTTCTCGTTGTTTAGCACTGTATTTAGGCGATGATAACTTACAATTGCATATTTAGGTCTACAGCTGGAGCAATATCAAAGCAGTTTTGTAATTTTGGTACTTGTAGTACCTGACATAGATAATAGTGTAACACCTCAAATTTTAACACAAAACATTTGCCCAAAATAAAACATTTTTATAAATAGAAGAACATCCCCAATTTAGATTTACAAAAACCTTGGTATGAAATCAGAGTATAAAAGTAGGTGTTACAAAATAGATCATCACCAAGCTAAGACTAAATCCAATCTAGTGTTCTTCTATTCTAGGTCCCGCATCTCTATCCATGCGTACCTAAGCCTTCGATCCCGAACCTGAGTACATAGCAAAACAAACAAGGAGTACGTGAGACCTAAACGTCTCGTGAGCTACATGGGTTTAGACCCGATAATAAAATGAATGTCACATTTCATATAACCAATCAATATACATATATATATCCAACTATCCAGTCTAGTCACCTTAGTGTGACCCTATCAATCTTGCTTACCTAGCAATCACAACTAACGTGGATGAGTCGATGGGAATTCACCCCAACTGCCCCTCACTCCACACCTCATGACCGGGAGTATCCCGTGACATCGCATAACTAACGTGGATGAGTCGATGGGAATTCACATGGGAATTCACCCAACTGCCCCTCACTCCACACCTCATGACCGGGAGTTGCCCGTGTCATCTCATCATCTCAATCTCATCATAACCCTATGGTTATGCAAATCTAGCTCTCTGCTAGCACTTTCATCATCATCAAGTTAGTTCAATACTATCATAGGTATAACTAACTATCAACTACTAGTCTACACAATTAAGCAAATAGACCATAACACAAGTAATGAAAATATTTAACAGGGCTATGTACTCAGTAAATTCCACACGTACTCACCTTAGCAATATGATGCTCAAATCGTGTTCTTGCCACCCAATCTCTTGCTTCACAAACCAATCAACTTCCCAAGACTTCACCAAAAGCCTAATACAATTATCACAATATGATCAACATTACAATCTACTAACAATGTGTTCATCTATCTCTAGATAACACCCAACAATCCATTTCCCCCAAATATGGTGATTACCAAACCCTAGGTTTAACCAACCCTTAAGATTCTTACAAATCGAAATCATACACTTGTTTCCTTTGTTAATATACAATCTATTAAGTGTATACACCATTTATATCACCATAACCCATAACCCCAAGAACTAGGGTTTCAAACCCAAGCTTCTAAACCCATAGATCTAAAGCTACAAAGATCAAAGAGTGAAGATTTACCTTTAATCTCCAACTAGGAGTGAAGATTCACGAGATTTGACCAAGAAATCGGCTCCAATTGATGGTTTACACTCAAAAACGTATACTCACTTGTTGGGAGAGAAACTAGGGTTAACAATGGCATCAAATGAGCCAAAACCCGTCTTTATTGCTGTCTGACGAAGTTCGCTTCGCGAACTTCAGAGTTCGAGTCGCGAACTCTGGTACGCGCGAAGTTCGGGTCGCGAACTTTTAGAGTTCGAGTCGCGAACTCTCGAAATCAGAAACCCCAAAATCCCTGTCGAAGGTTCGCGATCGCGAACTATAGTTCGGGTCGCGAACTCTGCTCCCCAGGCAGGCTGCAACTTTTGTTCCTTGTCTC
Organism: Calendula officinalis; assembly: GCA_963853835.1. NCBI lineage: Eukaryota > Viridiplantae > Streptophyta > Magnoliopsida > Asterales > Asteraceae > Calendula > Calendula officinalis. The sequence goes on along the minus strand of OY970827.1, from coordinate 35,867,385 downwards.
GACCCGGTTTCGACCATAACTTTCTCATACGGTGTCCAAATGACACGAAACCAATTTCTACGTTCTCTAAATGATTTATCCTTATTTATCATATTTTTTATAAATTTATTTATTTACAAATTTCGGGTCGTTACAACTATCTACCCCTTAAAAGGATTCCGTCCTCGGAATCACTCAAAAATTCCAATCCACATTCTACCGAGTACCCATTCTCATTCTCCCGCGGTTATTACCGTCAAACTTTTCTCATCCCAAATTAGTCAACAATATGTATGTAAACCTTCAATTAATCCCGTTAGATCCAAACAGGTAAAAATCAATCTTAAGCATTTAGTGCTCAAATGGGCCAAACTTGCACAATTTTGACCACAAGACTTTCAATCCTTTAACCGATCATCTTATACACATAGAAATGACATGACCCACGCATTATAATCAGCTAATTGACCGATACCAACGTCAAAGTCTAGCTTCGACCAAGTTACCATATTCCAACATCGTCTAACCCTTGACTTAAGAACAAAGTCAACTATACTTTAACAATTTCCTTTACCATCGACCTCTAATTATGATTTATCAACCATTAGATACCCAATTCCCAAATTCAATTTGAAAATGCCCAACGGGTCAAAGTCACATAATTTGACCATAACTCTCTTAATTATGTCATTACCCCTTTCTCATACACACAACTAATACATTATACTCTCATCATCGCGAGTCATTCGGAACGAAAGTCAAAACCCATCCTTAACCAAGTCAACTAATCACATGTTGACTAATCTTGACTTTTGCCTAAAGTCAACCATACTTTTTCCAATTAACAGATTCCCTACCCTCGAGATATCATTCTCGACTTATCACTCCCAATCATACTCATAATTGTTCCCTTAACAATCGTTCATATCTACAAAATTTCAAATCTTTCCAAATTTCCCCAAGTTCTCACATTCCCTTATGGTCACATCAACCCTTTACCGTTTCTTAACTTTCATTTGGTCACCTATACCATTTCTTAGTACCATTCCAATCATCTTCGCCTCACATACCATAATTTCACACAAGTTGACCATATCCTGGTTCCCAATAACAATTGCTTTCTAACAGCATCCTTTTTCTCATATTCGAGAAGTCGTAGGCATCCCATACCTATACATGACCTAATGCAACCCGCATTTCCAACCAAATTTTCATTTACCATAACATAATAGCAATACTCATTAACCACATGGTGCTATCTTCGTCATATAAACGCATAAGCATACACACCTACATATATATATCACGCCAACTCAATCTAAACGTATCTATTGTGCACATATACAAACATGTGTATATGTCACCAATACCATCTAAGCATCATCATCATGCGCATATACAACCATATGCATATGTCACACCAATGTCATTTGACATCCATCTTTTCGTATCGCGTAGCCTTGCTACTATCTTATCCATTCGATCATCAAATCGCTCATCGTGCGTTCTAGCACCTCTCCTATAAAAATCGCATTATCGTTTTCTTACCTATTCATATGTCCCCCATCGAACATAGTACTTAGCACATTTCATATAATATTATCTTTCCATTATTATATGCCTTCCAAGGCCATCATATAATGCACATGCATTGTACCCCGCGGGTATACCAATAAAATCTCCGATTGTCGTTTACCGTTTCAATTACACATCAATCACCCTTAACCGGTCCATATCCTTATTACCGATTTCCAATCCTTTTATTACCACCCGGGTAACCACCAATCTATTCCTTTAACCAAAGTTCACCGGCCAACCCGGTCACCTTTGAGTCAACCAATCGACTCCGGTCTACATTTGTAACCCATGACTTGGCACCCATTAGCCCAACATTCCATGTTCCCGTCTTCCTACATCGCGATACCTTGAAATATTTATTTCCCAGTCGTAGTCTCACACACACTATGTCATATTATATCACATCATTATTAGGACATCTTGCCCATAATCGTCATCTTACCCGTAATATCGAATCGATCATCCCTGTCACAAAACTTGATATGGCTACATGCCCATTTTTACTCAACCATTTCTAACAATTAAAATATGCCATTCCTGACACTTACTCTTTTCCACCTATGTTACATTTATTAGTTCCAAGGCATCACTATACCTTTAATCATCCTTTTCTTTCCCATTTACATATATTAACGTTACATTACTTATCCGGATTCCAGCCAAATACTCAAGTTTCCATTCCAAGATTTCTATTTCCAAATTTCCATCCTTACTACAATTCTTACCAAAACTTAGTACTTCATTGTACTACTATCCATTTGTTGGAAACATTTACCGTCCGTGCGGTTCATCTTTTGATACTATATAATAACATCAACCCCTATATCCTTACTATCTGCGACACACCGAACCATATTCCTTTCTAAAAATATAATTTCCATACACATAACTAACCGGGAAAATCATTCCCCAAATAAACATCCACGTCATACAACTTTCCTCCAATTCCTATAACCACCAATTCGTGCGACCACTAAGCTATAGTCACACAATATCTTGGCTTGGTGCATACCCAACCAATCCATACCGATAATCACATCAAAATCTTTTTTTTTTTTTTTTTTTTTTCTCATGGACATAAATCAATTTTTAAACCGTTTTCCCATCTATTTCTAAGTCACAATTTTTATAAACAAATTCGACCATAGACGTTTTCCCGTCGGCTACTTCTATCTCATAAACCTCATCTAACATTTCGGACGGCACATTCAATTTACAGCCGAACTCATAAGACACAACAAATAAGTAGAACCCGAATCAAATAATATAGAAGATGGCATGAAGTTAATGAATAAAGTACCTGATACTACATCGTGCACCTCTCTTGCTTCCTCTCGAGTCACCTGAAAGGAACGTCCCCTCACTTGAGCCGGTTCCTCTTTCTTTTGAGCCGCGGGCACCTTTGGCTCGATCCTCTTTTTCGGGCACGCATTGCTATAGTGTCCCATTTCATGGCACGAGTAACACTCCACCTCGGAGAGTGTCTTGGATCTACAATCCCGTGCTATATGCCCCGTTTTTCCACAAATATAGCACACCTTCGAATCTCCTCGGCACTCGCCGGCATGGTTCTTCCCGCATCTCTTGCACGGGGCAACGCTTCCTTGCTTGAAGGAATTTGATGTGAACTTCCCCTTTTTAGAAGTTCCCGAGCCACTCTCGGCTTTCCTTTTCTCGTTCACATGGGCCCTCACGGCATTCCTTGTCGCATCTACCTCTTCCACACCCCGGGCGGCACCAATGGCCTCATCGAGTGTGACCGCTCTCCTTACCTCCAATTGGTAATCCCAAGGTAGCCCACAAGCATACCGGACTACCCTCGATCCTTCCTCAAAATAAGTTCTTGCAACAAACGGGAGCAATCCCGTGAATTCCCTTGAGTACTCCTCAACCGACCTATCACCCTTCTTTAGGTTTACAAACCTCTCATGCATCTTCTCCAAATCCCTGTCGAGGCAAAACTTTCTCTTCAACCTCGTGGTAAAGTCGTCCCATGACATCTTCTCAATCACCTCCCTCCCGAGGGTCTCATACACGATATCCCACCACACCATGGCATCTTCTTTCAATAGTTGTGACGCATACGTCACCATATCGGCATCCTTACACTTACTACTACCGATAACCCTCTCGGTTTCTCGGATCCACCTCATAGTTACTTTCGGGTCCGAACTACCCGTATACACATTTGGCTTACAAGCCATGAAGGTCTTAAAAGAACAACCATAATTTTTATCGGGTCTCGCCCTTGCATCACTACAACCACCTGTGGAGGATTTCTCCACTCGAGTGCCACCATCCCTGGTTTTCTCATCCGATCTAGCCTCGGATACACGATCTTCACCCGACCTCTCACGGTCCCCAATGATGCGGTGCACCTCATCGGCCACCACTCCCCTGAGTTGTTCAATAATAGCTTGGAGGTCCGCCATGGTCACCGGAGTTCTATTAGCTCCGACCTCCGATTCATCAACTTGATGCATCGACGGTTGACTTTCCTGTTCAACCACAACCTCGACATGAGGTATTTCTTCCTCCCGACCCTCCGGGGCTTTACCACTTCTATGCGTGGTCGCCATTTCTTTCGACCAAGACTAAACGAAAGACATTAAACATTTAGTACTTTGTGTACAACCCATTAGTCGCATAAGACTCAATATCCATAATCGTATCAATTCTCATCGGTCCCCTAGGTTCAACCACAAACTTAATATAAAGTCTCAAGGTCAACCTATCGATCTCAAGGAATCTTACATTCCTAATGCTACAGTCTAAGACTAGGATGGTCATCCAACCTAATTCACTTAAACTATAGCTCTGATACCAAGTTGTAACACCTCAAATTTTAACACAAAACATTTGCCCAAAATAAAACATTTTTATAAATAGAAGAACATCCCCAATTTAGATTTACAAAAACCTTGGTATGAAATCAGAGTATAAAAGTAGGTGTTACAAAATAGATCATCACCAAGCTAAGACTAAATCCAATCTAGTGTTCTTCTATTCTAGGTCCCGCATCTCTATCCATGCGTACCTAAGCCTTCGATCCCGAACCTGAGTACATAGCAAAACAAACAAGGAGTACGTGAGACAAAAACGTCTCGTGAGCTACATGGGTTTAGACCCGATAATAAAATGAATGTCACATTTCATATAACCAATCAATATACATATATATATCCAACTATCCAGTCTAGTCACCTTAGTGTGACCCTATCAATCTTGCTTACCTAGCAATCACAACTAACGTGGATGAGTCGATGGGAATTCACCCCAACTGCCCCTCACTCCACACCTCATGACCGGGAGTATCCCGTGACATCGCATAACTAACGTGGATGAGTCGATGGGAATTCACATGGGAATTCACCCAACTGCCCCTCACTCCACACCTCATGACCGGGAGTTGCCCGTGTCATCTCATCATCTCAATCTCATCATAACCCTATGGTTATGCAAATCTAGCTCTCTGCTAGCACTTTCATCATCATCAAGTTAGTTCAATACTATCATAGGTATAACTAACTATCAACTACTAGTCTACACAATTAAGCAAATAGACCATAACACAAGTAATGAAAATATTTAACAGGGCTATGTACTCAGTAAATTCCACACGTACTCACCTTAGCAATATGATGCTCAAATCGTGTTCTTGACACCCAATCTCTTGCTTCACAAACCAATCAACTTCCCAAGACTTCACCAAAAGCCTAATACAATTATCACAATATGATCAACATTACAATCTACTAACAATGTGTTCATCTATCTCTAGATAACACCCAACAATCCATTTCCCCCAAATATGGTGATTACCAAACCCTAGGTTTAACCAACCCTTAAGATTCTTACAAATCGAAATCATACACTTGTTTCCTTTGTTAATATACCATCTATTAAGTGTATACACCATTTATATCACCATAACCCATAACCCCAAGAACTAGGGTTTCAAACCCAAGCTTCTAAACCCATAGATCTAAAGCTACAAAGATCAAAGAGTGAAGATTTACCTTTAATCTCCAACTAGGAGTGAAGATTCACGAGATTTGACCAAGAAATCGGCTCCAATTGATGGTTTACACTCAAAAACGTATACTCACTTGTTGGGAGAGAAACTAGGGTTAACAATGGCATCAAATGAGCCAAAACCCGTCTTTATTGCTGTCTGACGAAGTTCGCTTCGCGAACTTCAGAGTTCGAGTCGCGAACTCTGGTACGCGCGAAGTTCGGGTCGCGAACTTTTAGAGTTCGAGTCGCGAACTCTCGAAATCAGAAACCCCAAAATCCCTGTCGAAGGTTCGCGATCGCGAACTATAGTTCGGGTCGCGAACTCTGCTCCCCAGGCAGGCTGCAACTTTTGTTCCTTGTCTCGACCCGGTTTCGACCATAACTTTCTCATACGGTGTCCAAATGACACGAAACCAATTTCTACGTTCTCTAAATGATTTATCCTTATTTATCATATTTTTTATAAATTTATTTATTTACAAATTTCGGGTCGTTACAAATAGGATACATGTATTAGTTTACTAATATCCGACCCTTTTGACATGGTGGGCAATATTTTACCTTTTTCTTCAAATATTGCATCACAAACAATTTTGTAATTTATTTACTACAATGTGGAGATCATGTCGTAATATATGTATCACAATTTCTTCAGTAACTCAAGTTTTGAAAATTTTCATGAAATCAGTGAAAACTCCCTTTATGAGCATCAGTTACCCATAATTTCTTTCAATATAGACCACTCATGGAATTTCCGATACTATCAAATCATTAATGACAAAAACAGATAAAAGGTAATCCTTGAATTGAATATTTTCAGAAAACGATTTACCTTATAAGTAAATGCAGCTATCTTGAACTCCAACCCATTTATGACATGAAATCCTTCATTGTCCTTTGCCATTGCAATATCCTCGTCTTCACGCACATATTTTTTCTTGTTCTTGTAAGATATAACAACTTACAGCATATTCCTCATTTGATAATTTAGAAACATGATCACGCTTGAAGTCGTGGTCATGTTGAACTTCTTTAATCTCATAGTCAAACATATCAATTAATGTTTTGATAATTACGACATTTTGAAATACTTAAAATAAAAATAAAAATATTGTGGAGGTACATTACTTGTGGTCTTGTGGAGCAACTCCTGTTATGCTGAAATAATCAGCAACGGGTTCTCCAACATCTTCGTTGTCCAAGCTGCCCATATATAAAATAATTTGGAATTATTAAATTTCATTTCAATGAATATTCTGAATATTTAGATATTTACATAATTGCTACTTCAAATTACCTTTCCCATAAATAACTTTGTAGCATCCACAATTGTATGTACAATTTTAGTTGAACCCTTTGAAGTTGTGAATAACAAAACCTAACAATTTAAAAACTAAATCATGACATTATGGTAAAGTAAAATAACATATATATTGTTTTAAATAGCCATTTACATTTACCTGTTTTTTTATTGAGCTTTCAAGAATCAAATCGATCCGTTTTGTGAGTCAACCAACCCGGCCTGTTTTGACCCATACTAATATTAACCAAGTTTTGACAACATATTACCCCAGGTAAATAGGGAAATGGGTTGCTACGTGCTCTAGTGATATAGTATCCATAAATGGTAATAGAAGTTCAGGCCTCAAAAAAATCATCCAAACAGAAACCTATAAACAAAATTAACAACTAAATCATTCATCATTAGCCGAATCAAACATGTAAATAGGATATCTTTAAGACACGTTCATGTTGAATAATTAGGTGGGAAATCATGTTCCTCTCCAAATTAGTAGCACAAAGAGGATACTTCTGCAATGTAGAGGAGCTATCAAACACAACAATATAGAAAAGCGTATTGAAAAATAGTTCTTATCATCATCCACACTGTTATTTTAGATTAAAACCTAATTATCATAGAAGTTAATTACAATCATGTTGATGCTTAAAAAATGAAATTAAAGAATACAAAATCATTAAAAAAGGATGTGAAACCAATTACCTGAAACTTAATTTCAAGTGGATATTGATCCTCAAGATGAACACACAACCTTAGGGTAATGAACAAATTCAATTTTTCGTCCCATCAATATGGACGAACCATTGGAGCAGTCTGCTTCAGAATACGACAATCGAATGAATCGTCATCTAAAATCGAACTAATAACAATTTTATAAAACCAAAAGAAAAATGGATGAAAAGCTATCTTCTATTGAGAAATCTTAACTTTTCTATCACGAACTTGTTGTTTAATTCCTTCACAAGCTTCTAGCACAATAAGCAGTGAACTAAAAAAAGAAAATCCAATAATGTTGTCATTCTTCTGTAATCAATGAATAAATATGGGTTGGAGAGGGATGATGATGGAATATGGTTCATAATGAAGAGGCGCGACAGTGGCGATGACGGTAGTTGTGTAGGGGGCGCACGAATTCTTGATGAAATATGTGAGAGAATAAATTGGGTGATGAGATTTTGAAATCATAATTAATTTGAACGGATTCCTTATTTAAAGGACTTTCCTATTTGAAATTAAAGGATAACTACATAATCACAAAAGGCTGGCGGGAAAGCGAAATTCAGAAGGCATGAGGGACTGCCACGTAGGATTAAGGTGCTCTAAAAAATTGACATGTGGCACTAACAACTTTGTTTTATTATAATAGTAGATTTTCATTTAATTTCTTTATATTATCATTATTATTATTTTTTAAATTTATTTATTTTCCGTTAATAATACATAATGTGATAATCACATTTGATTATATATAGCTTTTTTACAAACAAAAAAAATGTGTTCAAAATAGGCATCCAAAATTGATTAATCAAATGGAAAAAAAGGAGTATAGTATCAAACATGTATCATCCAAATAATCTGCACATTTTAATATAGTTTTTAAATCTAAATTAAGTATAGAAAAAATGTATATAACAAATTGCTAAGTTATACAAGAAAAGAATTTAGCTAGAAACATATCCTATGTCATCTATAATCAAAACATCTTACAGATCCTTATGCTAAAGATATCAATTGCATGTCTAATGAAGTTGCAATGGTTTGTGTTCTTCCATTTGCTTCTGCCATTTTATATCATCATCAGAATCCAAATACAAATGCACTTCTAATTCATCATATCAGTTAAAAATGGTATAAAAGTGTTTTAGCTTTGAAAAAGATTATGGAAAACGTTATGAAAAAAGTGTTAGAGAAGAAATCTACAACTTTTAAAGTAATTGATAGATTATGGAAAACGTGATTTTTATTTAAATTAAATATTAGACCATAATCTTTACCATAAATATAAATAATATGAAATATAATTACGTCTTAATTCATTAATGATTATCACATTTATAATAATAATTTAAAAAATCAAATTATCACATTATATACACAAAATTTGAATTATAATTACTGAACTAAAAATTCACTAATAATTATTACATTCGTAATAATGATTTAAGTAATTTAATTATCACATTATCTTCACAATATCATCTCTTGTGATTATAATTATATAAGTCGTAAGGTTAAAGTGATTTAAGTCATTAAAATCTATCTATCTACTCTATTATTATGATAAAACAAATCCCTTAGTGTCATTTGTCATATTTTTAGAGCCTCTAGCTTTTGTTTTCCCACTCATTTCTTCATCAGTTGAACTCGATGTATGAAGAACCAGAGGGGAGCTTTCGATTAGGTATTCATCTTCATGTCTCCTTTCTCTTTTTAATTCCTCCCTTGATTCCAATTTCAAAGAATTAAATCACGACAATGCCCCTTTCGATAGGTATAAATCCCCTTCTAATTATGTATTTCTCCTCAGTTTTATTTAAAGATTCACAATGTTATTGTAATATTATATTAGCTATCACAATTAGCATCACTAAGTATTCCAAATAATGGATAAAAACATCTCAGTAGATCAACTTGACTGAACCCTTTCAACTTGTATAAAAATGACTCATTAGATTTTATTGTTATTCCATATTTATCATTTTATTATTACATAATCAAATATCTTCTCATGTTTATATAATTTGTAAGCTTCAGTTCCCTAATTTGCATTTTAGAAGCATTATATATTTTCTAATCGTATATGTAATAATCATGCAATTAACAATAATATTTGAATTTTAAAAAAGTTACGTTCAACAAAAATTATGACCACCTGTGATTTTTCACGGGTCATAACCTATTATTTAAATAAATAAAAAATAACCTGTAGAAATCATATTGAAAAATAAATAAATTCTATCTTAAATTAAGTAATTTAAATTAAGAAAGTTGATATCTATGGATTAAAATTCGAAATTTACATAGGGGGTTGAAATTTAAAGTTGCCCTTTAATATTGAAATTCGTAATTTTCAATTTTATTGTTGCTTGATTATTTAAATTTGAAATAAAGTTTATTTTTTATTATTATAATTTAAATAAGGAGATCTCTTAGATTGCCATGTGCCATTAAAGCTTTTAAAAGATGACATGTGTCAATAAAGGGTTTGTTTTATTATAATAGTAAATTTGAAAATATTAGTACAAGGTTATTAAAACATCACCCAAATTGTGTAAAAACGATTGTTAGCCCAAAATCGTAGCCCAAAATGGCTTAGGAATAACTAAAAAAGAGCATGGTTAAGAATGGGCTAGCTCATTTAGACCCAATAGGCTCTATCATGTGAATCAATTTGAATTTGATAACGACCTAAATGGATTTTGACCCGATTAGAACTGCGATTTGAAAGGGACAAGTATTTGTGGCAAGGCACGACCTAGTTGCAACTAGGTATTGGTAGTTATTGATTTAGTAATACACTTGAAAGAAAAAATCGTATGAGAAATGGTATTGGTATTGGTGTCTATCATTTATGTATATATTTATGTATCTACCTATTTGATCATTACAAGTGTCAAAATTAAGGTTTGAATTTTACTATTAGGAAAGAGAATTAATGAATTACACTTAGTTTAAAAGTGGGTCGTAAAATGGTTAAGAAGAAAAGATAGGAAGAATTTATAATTTCTTTGTATACAAATACTAAGGGCATGTTTGGGAAAACTTATTTTTTTTGGAAACGGCAAATGATATCAACGGAAGCCTACTCTCAATTTTCAGCGAGCACCCCGAGTTCGAGCTCCTTTACAGGGCAAACCCAGCCACCATAGGGATTTCAGGGAAAAATCCCCCATATTTGGTACCACAAGAGGTGTTTACAGGATTCGAACTCCAGACCTCACACCTCATATTGGAGTAAAACCTATGCATCAATCTAGGAAAGCTTATTAAGGGGGATTTTTAGCTTATTAGCTTAATAAGCCTAAATAAACTTGAAATTTCAAGCTTATTAAGCTAATAAGCTAAAAAACCCCATTAACAAGTTTTGCCAAACATGACCGACTTAAGTAATACAAATACCAGTTATAAATATTCTTACTTACTTCCTCCGATTCAAAATAAGTGTTACACTTTCCTTATAGGGGTGATTCAAAATAAGTGCTACACTTTGAAAAATTACCTTATTTGGCAAAAAATAGTATGACCCACACCCACTAACTATCTACTTTAACAAAGTGAAATGACTTATTTACCCTTACTTTTTTACTTTTATACATCATTAACCCCACTTTATTCAAAAAGTGTGGGACCCATTATCCATTAACCATTCAATTAATCTAAATTAACCATCATTATAATCTTTTGCCTTAACAACCGTGAAATCCAAAGTGTAGCACTTATTTTAAATCCGAGGAAGTATTTAGTTTTTAGTTTCCCACCGTATTGAACCAACATAAATTCCTCTTCCCAATGGAAATTCTGACATATAAAAGAGAGAAAAATGATCTCAAATACTAAGACGGGTTCCAACTGAGCTTTGAGCTTGCAGTCCGTTTGCGTCGGTAAACCGATGCCATTAGCAAGATGCTATCGGTTTGAGCTTCAGTTAATTCGTTTCGGTTTACCTAAGGGTAAAGAGACGAAGGAAATGTTAATTTTGTGGGTATTGATATTGTGTGTATGTTATGTATAGAATATTAAAATAAGTATTGATGGCATGTATGTGTCAGTTAAGTATCAGTTATATAACGTAATTTGAAAAAAAAAACACAATGTCAGCCGTCAAAAGTGGTTTAAAAGACAGAGATCGAGGTCTTCAGTCTTTTGCATGAAAACACAATTGTTAAAATATACTAGCCCATAAACATTTATAATGGTACCAAACTAAATATCTAATAAACATAATACTTCCTCCGATTCAAAATAAGTGTTACACTTTCCTTATATGGGTGATTCAAAATAAGTGCTACACTTTGAACAATTACCTTATTTGGCAAAAAATAGTAGGACCCACATCCACTAACTATCTACTTTAACAAAGTGAAACGACTCATTTACCCTTACTTTTTATCTTTAAACATCATTAATCCCATTTTATTCAAAAGGTGTGGGACTCATTATCCACTAAGAGAAATAGGTGTGTCACATAAGTGAGATTGCCACCTTGCTCCACCTATGCGCCACATCATTATTTCACATTTCACATTCAAAACCCCCAAATACCCCTCTACCATCACTTAAGCCATTTGGGCCCCACCCATTTTTTTTTCTTTTTCTTTTTTCTTAAAAACTTAATACTTCATTAAAATAAACATTACAAATTACAAATAAAATACCGAAAAAATAAAAAAAATACCGAAAAATATAAAAAAATTACCGAAAAAAATACCGAAAATAAATTAAAAAAGAACTAGTGATCGTCATCTTCAAGGTCAAGTTCCTCTTCCTCTACGGGGTATTTTTCGTGGATTGCCTTTTTTTGCTTAATGATTCTCGCCTTATCCGCGCGCCCCATCCCGTCGGTGCTAGTGCCGAGGAATCTCAATTCTTCCAACCTAATGAATACGGCATCCCGCGCCTTTGACCTTTCGTATGCGGATTGAGCGGCCTCACTTTTCCGCTTAAACTCGGTCATCATCGTCTCGCCAAGGTCCGGCGCTGCACTTCCCCCGGTGCCGGATGAAGTTTCCGACCTACTTTTTTTTGCGTTACGAGACTTTCTCGCCGGACGTGGTCTCGTATCTTCCCCGATAAGTTTCTCGTGATCCGAGAGCGAAATGGGGTCGGGGGCGTCCCATTTCGGACATTTTCGCAAAATGTCCCAAGCATCTTCATTATTAAATGGTTTTTTTGACGCCGACTCGTCACGGAACGCTTGTCGAACACGCGTCAAAAAATCAACCTCATTTTCTCCGCTCCTACTAGTACATTGTAAATGTTTATAGACGGCGTTGAAACGTTGATAATTTTTGTTTAAAGCCGCCCATTTCCCCGTCATCGCGTCTTTGGTACGCGGCACGTCAGCACCCTTGTTGAACTCATAAACGACTTTGTTCCAAAAACAATCATCTCCTTGGTCGTTTCCCGTCTCGGAATTCTCGAAAACGCTAACCCAACACTCGGCTAGTAACTTTTCTTATGTGTCGTCCCACCGGATCACCGTCCGATTTTGGTTGGATGCAACTTTTTTGCACTTTCGGCGTGCCGCCGCATCTTGTTGTGAGGGTTGTGGTTGTGACCATGCTTGTGATTGTTGAAGTTGTTGAAATTGTTGGTCCAACGCCCAATATTTTTGTTGTTGAGCCATTTGTTCGGGGGTTAGGATGGGATATTGGGTACCATAGACCGGCATTTTCCAATTTTGGGTGGAAGAAACGGATTGTTGAGACGATGGTGTAGACGGGTTGGACGAACCCGAGCCGATACCCCCCATTCCCAACATACCGAAAACCCAATCGTTTGGTTGTTGAGACATTTTTTGTGGTTTTTTGGAAGTGAAAGAGTAGAAAATATGAGAGAGTTTGAAGATAAAGTATACAAAGTGTCGGAAAAATGTTGTATATGAAAGGAGTATTTATAATTGGTTAGGTTATTTAAAAAAAAATTGAAATTCGGCAAAATAGCCGTTGGCAATGGCCAGTGCCACGTGGCACACCGTGATTGGTTCGTTGGCCTCGTGGGCTAGCCGGCGAGAGGTGGGGGTCAACGTGGCGTGCGGTGTGGTGGCGAGCCGACGAAGCCGACGTGGCGAAATGGCGAGGGTGGGGGGCGTGACTACACCGGGCGCTTTAACCATTTAATTAATCTAATTTAACTTTCATTATAATCTTTTGCCTCAAAAACCGTGAAACACAAAATATAGCACTTATTTTAAATATGAGGAAGTATCATAATAATATCAATAGATTAGATATATAATATAATACCCGGTGCCCATATACAATCCTTCACTTATGAAACATGCCAACCTTTTCGATTCGATTTATGCGGTGCACAATGCATACAACGAACCCAACATTAATGACATGAAGCAAAACTCCAAAACATATGAACATGGAAAACAATATCAAATATGGACAAATTCCACTCACAACTTCACGTGGTTGTTGGCCTATAGTAACCAGTAACCACCATTCTTGCATTTTACAAACAAATGATACAAATTTTTTTTTTCTTCTAACTTCTAATGAATAAAATACAATTTATAACACACCATTTTGCTTAAAGATTCACCAAAGAACAAAACGTAGAACGTACTTCAAGATCTTCTTTTAAAAGTATTTCCATTTAGAACTCTTACCATTAGGTTATCGCTAGTTGGTTTAGAACACACTTCAAGAAAAAGAAATAAAAGCTAGAAACACATGATTCATTGATATTACAGCAAAAGTATATATATGAAGGGGAATCTTGATTTGGGAAACAAACAAGACCTTTTATTTCATTAAAATTCATTGCTAAAACTAGAGCAATCAAGAAATACAAAGTTTTTATTCAACAAGTGAATCAAATTCAAATTCCCAAAACATGAAGAGAAAACCTAGAAGCACATAACTTCCATACATTGCATCTATCAAAACATTCAATGGGAAGAAACCTTAGAATTGAGTGATTTATTGAACCATGATTTCCAGCTGCCGGAATTCTTCCTTGTTATTCCCACCGTCGCCGGTTTTCCATCTCCGGCCTCCTCCACCGCCTGAGGCTTCTTGCACAGCATGAAATTTCTAACCCCAAATGATCCGATTGCCTCAAACTGACTTAAAGCTAAAATCAATATCACACGCACACAAAAGAAAATTAGATCCAAAGAACACATACATAATAACGAAATGATTTTTTTTGAAAATTATGATAACACCTTCGGTGCCGGAGATCGGGCAATAGAGAACGAATTCACTGATATTCGACCCGAGAACCGGAAGCCGGCCTTCGCGAGCGTAAGATTTGAGAGCTGTATCCATAACAGAAGCCACAAGCTCTTCCTCATTAACCACAAATCGAATCGGACCAGCACTTCCGATGACGGTAATGCTAACCAGAAGCCGGTTACCAGCGCCTTTTCCGGCCTGGTTCTTCTTTTGCTTGTACGTCAACATCTTAAAAAATCGTTTTCCGAAAAAAGAACGAAACAATTAAGCAAATTGAATCTAATAACAAAAACAAAAAACAAATGCGCGATTACGGTGGCCGGACGGTGAGTGTACGGTTGTCAATTTCAAGGATCAACGCCGACGCAGCGGTGGTACCAGCCTTCCTTGCAAGATCCGAAACAGAAAGCGGTAATCCCCCTTGAGGAAAGGGGGGAGATCATTAACCGATTACAGAAGATTTCTACCATTCACAATTGAGATTTCTCAGAGAGGATTGAATGAGGGAGCAAGAAATTAAGGGAATTGGATTAGGGTTTTTTGTGAATTTTGATTTGATATTGAAATTGGGGATTTAGGGTTGGGATTGTTTGTGAATAAAAAAGGGAAAAGGGGGGTTAAAATACTCCTGCCCTTTCGAAGATACGTTGCGAAATAGTCTACTTTTTCCCTTTACCACGTCAATCTGGTAGGTTGAGTTGGCGGTGGGTATTTTTGTCATCTTACGTGTCACATGCATAGTGCTACACGTATAATAAATATTGATAAGGTTTTCTTAGACCACTCTGTGAATAATTACGTAACTAACTCCGTCAGTTTTTGTCAAATTAATATCACATTTGTTTACACTCCAATTTAAATTCAACTGACATACTCATGTGATCAATGTATATCATCTTCAGTTTTTTGTACTCCACAATTATAAACATACATACACATAAAATACCAAATATCTTATTAAATCACCTTAGGCCCCACTAAATACCAATCTCCCCTCTTACTTGAACCGCAAAGTTGAACAGACGGATTACAACTGATGTGTGGTCAGTGGCGGAAACAGGAAAAAAACTCAGAGGTGTCACAGATTGCATATTTTTTCTCAGGTGTGTCACTTTAACAAAAAAAATTACATGTGTGTTGTGCCAACGAGAAAAAAGCGTCGGCTATGGAGAAGACTCCAACGAAACTTCCGTTAGCACAACCCTAAGTTGTGCATTATGCACAGATGATAAAAGAATTAATTAACATTAAGTTTTCATTTAAACTAAGACAATCATTAAAGAGAAAATTATATGAAAGGTTTTGTAATTTGTGGGTTATTTTAAATTTGTTTATTATATTAGACATTTTTTTGTGTATTTAGTTTTTTACGGTGGTCTATATCATTAAATTGGGTCGTTAACATTTTCTTAATGACCAAACTACATTTTTGTAATAAATGATTGCGCACGTAATAAATGATAAACCAAATGGATCATCCGTGAAATTTCCTTTATTAATTAATTTCCCCCCTTTTTTTATTTCTTTTTTACCCATGTTCTTCCACCACCTGCCGACACACCACAACCAGCAACCTTTGTGGACTTCACATATTTACGAAGTTAACCCAACTAAAATTGTGACGCGACTTACAGATCTATAAACCATTCGTCGTAGGTTGCAGCAGAGGATTGCGACACCGAAGGTTGTGAAACCCTAGATTTATAATACCCTAAACCTATAGAATTTATTGAAAAAACCTAGAATTTTTAAACCCTAAATCTGAAAATAGATTGTAAACACAGATCGCTGGAGGAGTTGGTGTTTTGCATACGCATTTCGCCATAAATGTTGGTGACTTAACAAAATCGACAATTTCTAGCAGAATTGGTTGCGAAGTGAAGATGATAATGGCGTTTATGTTTTCGAATTTGAGAAATGGAGAGAGAGAGAGGGGGAGGGAGGGAGGGAAAGAGATATTCTTGACGGGGGAAGGTGTAGCCGGCATAACGTCACATGCGAGGAACAACTAATGGAGGCGATAAAAGGTAGAGATTGGGGATTGATCGACTTTCAGGGGGTGTGACCACGATGATAATGATGTTTGAGTGAGCTTTGAAATCAAAGAGATGGATTTGAGAGGTCTGTAGGTGGTGGAGAAACATGGATAAAAAATAAATTAAGGAAAAAATAATTAATAGAGTACATTTCATGGATAGTTCCTGTGATTTATCACTTATTACATGTACAACCTTTTATATTCATTTACTACAAAAAGGCCAAAAAGATTCCAACACATCACATTCAAAATGAACATTTCCCCCAAATCTTGTTAACAAACTAACTAGGAGATGAAAATACCTTAAATCTTTAACAAGGTTTGAAGATCTTCAAGAATGGTGGTGTTCTATACTCAAGAACACCTAAAATCGCCCCCAAGAGCTCTCAAATCGGCTGCACACTTTATTGTGGTGAAAAATGAGCAAAAACCCTAAAAATTCCGATATGATCTGCACAGCGACGATCGCGTAGCTATTCCCCCGATCCCCGTCGCTATTCGAAGTCCCATGTTAATTCGCGACGCTATATAGCGTCTCTATCCTCGACGCTATTTCAAATTCGCGTTTTCCCCCAACGCTATTTTGGGTCGCTGTCGCACCCCGCGACAATTCGCGTCGCAATCCCCAGATAGCGACGCTATCTGGGTCTGGTAGCTAGGGCTGCACTTTTTGTTGTCCTTTTCGATCCGGTTTCGACTTTAACAGCCACGAATATATATCAAACGATGTCCAAATGACACGAAACCAATTCCCACGTTCTTTAAACGATTTATTCTTATTTATAAAAAATTTCCATAATTTATTTGATTCAAAATTTTGGGTCGTTACATTTGTTATATTTTAAGCAGGGTACACGATGTGGTTCGGCCGGTTTTGGCCAAAACTGGTAATCTCGGTTTCAGGAAAATATTAAACCAAACTGGCACGGTGGCTAGATCGACTGAACTACCAAAACCTAATTTAGTTCGGCCGAATTGACGATCTAGATCTTATTTTTATTTTGTGTTTCATTTTGTTTTCAAAGTTTCCATTACGAGTTATTGTGTTGGCTATGGAGTATTTTTTTTTCCTGCTCGCATGAGTCTTATTATTTTGTTTTCTCACATGAGTTTTATTGTTTTGTTCGTCATATTTTTTACTTTGTAACTACGTGGTTAAGTGGGTAATAAATTATTATATAGTTAAAAAATATTCATATTTAAGCTTAAACTTATTATACGAAGTAATATAAATTGGAAGGTCTAATCTAAAAATTCAAAATCATATAAACTATACATAAAAAAGTGTAAAAATATAATGTTATATTAATAAGGCTGGTTTGGCCACACATTCGACCCGCTAACTCAAAGTGTCACCCGAATCGGGGTTCACGCTTTTACATTTTCAAACCGGCCAGCTAAAACTATTTTTCCAACCCGGTCAAATTGGCAAAGTTACTACAGTTCAGCCGGTTTAGCCGATTTTGTGTGCATCTCTAATTTTAATGTTTTTCAAAAGGGTGTGTAACATACTTTCCTTATACATTTGAAAACGCAACTAGTTGACATTAATTAAAGTATAAACACGATATAAGCAAGGAAATTGCAGCATGGGAATATTCCTTTCGAAAACCATTTTAGGGAGAGAAAATGATATTGGTGCCTACTATTTGTATTTATTTTTATATTTATGCACTCAAAAACTGTCAAAATCAAATGATGATATGAGGAAAGTGAATTACTCCCTCCGTCCCATTTTTATTGTCCATGTTTCCTTTTTTAAATGTCCCAAAACACTTAGGTGGTAAAGATAAAATTGTATTGGTTGCACAGTGTAATAAATGCACTTTTCTTAACTGTGTGATTTTCGAATGTAGACAATATTTTTGGGACGGAGGGAGTAGTAAATTACACATGTCGTCATGTGGTGAATATCAACATGAAGTAGAAACAAATAGTATGTATCAATATTAGTGTCTACTATTTGTGCTTATTTTTATGTCCACTCACTAGACTAGTATCAAAATCAAAAGATGATATAAGAAAAAAGTATTACGTAATAAATTACACATGTTATTTTATGGTGAATAGTAAGATGAAGTATAAACAAATAATATGCATTAATATCATTTTTCTTCTAGAGAATATCCACTTTCATCCCGTCTAATTTTTGGCTTTTTTTAATTGACATGTGACCGGTTAATTAGAGTGGTAAACGAAATGTCATTGCAAAGTAATTTATTAGCCAAGGGAAATTTGCAGTAAAAAAGTTTTCACACCCTTTTTAACAACGGACGGAATCAGTAGGAAAACAACATTTCCTACAGATTTCCCACGGATTTTCCCGTGGGAATGAACCGCAGTTTTGAAGAGTTCAGACTTTAAAGTTGGTCTTCTTTCCAACCGCTTGGTATTGTTCCCATCAGATATTGGGTAAAGGAGTCCACTAATCCTCAATTTGCTCCAGTTTGTAAAAACATGTATCAAAAATCAACTAGAAAAGACATGACATTAAGGTTTGATCCTTTTTCATGTATGCTAATTAAGTTAGCTTTTTCCAGAAATTAATTTACTTAAAGCAACCAACTCTAGAACCAACACTAAATAAATAATAGTATGTTACGAACAAATACGTATTGTTTTCAAATGTTTGATTGATTACAAATTAATGTAGACATATACTGATTTACATAACATTTTTGTGGGTATCATTCGATTTGGGATCATATAAATTTTTTTTCAAGAAACCAAAATCCGCTATTCTTATGATATATGGTGGATCTGTGCTTGAGCTTTGAGGTCCAAATCTTTAATCAACACATATACAACAGAGATAGAGAGAGAGACTCTTGTTCCTAATTTCTGATGCAAAATGGTGTTGCAAAGAAAATTTGTATCTTCCTACTAATCTTTATACTTCATTGTATTACTCATAAAATAATTGATATGTGGAACGTATCAATTTTTTTTCATAATCTCATTTTTTTATTTGACGTTTGTATTGATCAAGTGAGTAAGAAGATAAGTATTAAAATTCATGAAATAATACAATTTCTCTGTTGCAAATTCATAACACATCAATCTCATTAATCTTGTTCTAGTTTTAATGTTCCTTTTTTAACCAAACGAGAGACATCAGAAAATAAGATTCATTTAGATCGACCTAGTCACAATCTACACTTGAAAGTTCAATATAATGACTGAGTCCGCCTTTTCATTGATACACATGTGCAATCAAATTTCTGGACCATGTAAAAAATCTTAAAAATTGGACCTCGATCTAGAGTAATATTCTTTTTCTAAATAAGTAAAATTCTTCCGTAAAAAGTGCATAAATCTACATGTTATATGTCCGATTTTTTCTTAATCTACCTGTTACCGTATTTTATGGGGCTCATGCCAAGGATCGTATTGAATGTCACAAAAAGTCATGTTTACGCTTTCTCCACAAGGACCACAATACGATTTTTTCGAATCCAACCAGGGTAAGAATATTCTTATAGACGTGTAGGTTTTTCTTCAAATTAAGGATGATCACAAGTATTGTTATCTTACTACTATATAAAGCATTTAGGCCTACCCCATTAGGCAAGTTTAAGGAGCTCCTTAAACTTGATTTTAAGGACCTTTCCACTTTTATTAGTTAGTTCTCTACCTTAAAAAAAATAAATCGCGGCTAATAAGATTCGAACCCAAGACCTCTCCTAACTTATCACTATGTGTTAACCACTTGCTATACATTACACTTTGGTAACACCACCCACACTTAATAACAAAAGTCTGTTACTCGAAAACCATTTTACCCAATAACATTAAATATACGACGCTGTAAATCATCAACTCTTACCAAAATCCACATTTCCGTTTAATTATTTATTTCTAGCAACAATTATTATCGTGTAAACGAACAACACTTGCTCGCCACGAAATATGGTTTCTGGGTACCTGTCGCCGCATTGCGCGGATACCCTGCTAGTTTATTCCTGATGTCTATTAAAAATCAACGTGGCTGATTCGGATTGTTATGTTTACTTATAATGAAAACGTACTGGACTAATTAAAAAACACCATGAGATCAAACAACGACAACCCTTAATTATTAGAGGGCTCGGTGTGGCCTCGCCATCCGCCCGTTAAAGACCGAAAACGGCGCCAAACCCACACCGTGGGTGGCGCCATCCGCTCGTTATCGGTGTACCGTTTTGGCTTTAACGAGCCGTTATAAGCTTGCAACGGCTGGATTTTTCAAAAACAAGTGGGTAACGGTCGGATTTTGGGTGGGGGGGGGGGGGGTTAACGGTCATAAAAAAAAATTAATTTTTACCAAATCTCTTATAAATACCAATATTTTTCATCCAAAATTTATACCATCTTTTTAAACACTTCATCTTCTCAAATCTTTCACAATGTCTAACCACAACGATTTCACTAATCACTAAGTGGGACCCCTATAACATGGCTATAACTAAGCAATAACTAAGCTCCCAAGGAGCCACATTTCCATCTCTTAGTTATAGCCAAATTATAGGACAAAAAATGCTATAACATGCCAATAACTAAGCTCCAACACCTTGTGCTCTTAGCATCATTAAGATGGTAGATTACATTGTGGTTTAATTTATTGCGTTTTGGGCGATGTTATGTTATTAATGAAGGCTTGTAGGTGTTGTATTTTGGGTTTATCGTTTTAGATGAAACAAGTGTGTTAAAAATCAGTTGGTGTAGATTAACTGGCCATCAAGGGAAACATTGGGGGGTTTTCTTTCATAAGGTATCGAGTTCGAGTTTTGTTAAAGGTGAATAAGGTGGTGTATTTTATTCCTCGTATGTGGACTGTTCAAAGGAAAACATATTGTCCCTTACTCCCTTATATATGTCATTGTTAAAAAAAAGTGTGCTTAATGTCCAAAAGAAAATGTCCAAGCTCGTATAATGTGGAGTAATATGTTTGCTGCAGAAAAAAATAGTCGGGCCACATGATAGTCGGATGGAGAAAACTAGTCTTTAGAGGCTTCTAGAGACCACCTAAATTTTCAACTTTGTAAGCCCGTCCATGTAGGCCACCTAGTAAGTATTCATTTTCGTTTATACTAAGAGCATCTCCAATGGTAGCTTTTTTAAAACCTTAATACTATTTGAATAAGTTTTTGGATGATTTTTTTTAGCTATTGGAATAACTAGCTTTTTTAAAAGTTTATTCAAAGACTTTTTTTCTACTAACCATTTAGTGGACTTTCAGAATTTGTCTTTTTTAATCCTCTATGTTTAATAGTTTTTCATTTTAAACTTTAGATATATTATTACATAAATTCTTTATTATATTTTTATTAGTTAATAAATAAATTATATAATATTTAATGTCAATTATTATAATATTTTTGTATGAAATATTTTAAAAAAATACTATATGTAGTAAGATGTTATAAAAAAGTGTCAAATTATATAAGGGGTATATATAAAACATTTAAGATAGATAAAGGTAAATTGAAAATATTATTAAAGAAAAAGCTTTTGAAAAGATGTTATGACAATTAATAATGCAGATACGATTTTGATCGGCAAGGTGAGAGACCTATCCCTTATAGAAAATATTAAGGTAGTATGTGCAAAGGAAGGGTTTCTAGAGGTCGATGTTCAATACATAGGTGGATCGTGGGTATGGATGGAGTTTGATAACACGTCGGCATGTGATAGGTTTAAACAACATGAAGACATGCAATTCTACTTTACGCAACTTCGATTATTAGATGATTCATTCGTAGTTGATGATAAGGTGGTGTGGATTAGAATTGATGGGTTACCGCTTCTTGCCGGTTCACTTAATGCAATAAAGAAAATGGTGAAAGGGTGGGGAGAAATAATGTTTGTGGAAGGGGAAGATGGAGAAGGCGGTACGGGTAGGGTTTGTATCAAAACCAAGATCGGGGGAAAAGTGAACGAAGAAATGGAGGTAGTAATAAACGAGAAGACGTACAATGTGTGGATGTATGAATTAGCTCTTTGGCAACCGGTCATAAGAGATGTAGACACAGAGAACAAAAGCGTAGAAGATGTTGACTCTTTATCAGGGGGGGGGGGGGGTCATCTAGTCGAGATGAGGATGAAGTTATGTCCACAGGCAATACTCATGATAATAGTGTTGTTAATTTGGACGACATGGCAGGAGTAGGAAATGGAGAAAAGGTGGGATTCTCACAGAATGTTGAACAGACGGTAGAGGGGGCTAGAGCAACGGGTAACCACGAAGTGGAGACTGAAAAAGTCGAAGCATCAGGGTGAAAACTCGTTATCTAGGCCGCCGGGTTTTGATCGTCTAGATGAGACAAGGGATCAGGAGGATAACGCAGGGAATGAGGTTCCAACACGCACCTTTTCCGAAAATTCGAAGGACTCGACAGGGCAGGTTAATAAGAAGAGAAAAACGGCTTCGTTAATTGAAGACTTAAATAGATTTATCAATATTGGTCAAACAGTAGGACTCGATATGGAGGGGTGTCAAAGATCTCTTGAGTGTATGATTAGTAGAATGGGAGAGGACAAAGGTAATTTATGAATATTATGTCCCTTAATTCGTGTGGTATAGGAGATGTAGTAAAGAGAAAACGTATAGGTGCGATTGGAAACAAATATAAGGTTTCGTTTCTTGGAGTTCAAGAAACGAGGGTGCCTAAAATTGATAACTTCATGATTAGACAGATTTGGGGTAATATGTCGTATAACTTTGCTATTTCTAGTGCAGTAGGGGCTTCGGGTGGTATTATATCTGTATGGGATCCCGCTCTTTTTAGGAGCACACATATAGCTAGTTACCAAAATGTATTGTTTGTTCATGGGGAATGGAAAGTGAATAATATGTCTTGCATAATGGGAAATGTATATGCTCCACAAAGTAACGTGGACAAAAGAAATTTGTGGGAGTTGATTTCTAATTATATGCAAATGCATGATGGTAATTTTTTTGTTCGGAGACTTTAATGCGGTTCGGGGAGAGGATGAAAGGTGGGGATGTTTAAAAGATGAAAGAGAGATAGCCGACTTTAATGGTTTCATTGGTACAAATAGTTTGGTGGAAGTACCAATGGGTGGGTCAGCTTTTTCTAGAATTTGTTCGGACGGGCGAAAAATGAGTAAATTAGACCGGTTTTTAATTAATGAGGGGGTGTTTGCGGTTTGTACGGACTTAGTTGCGACGGTCATGACTGATATAATTTCTGATCATCGGCTCATTGTGTTATCGCAACACACGGTTGATTATGGCCCTCGGGTATTTCGTTTTTTTAATTCTTGGATGGATGATGCTTCATTTGCGGATGTTGTCGATAGAGCTTGGGTGTTACCGGTGAATAATGTAAATGATAGTAAATTTATTCAATTTAAAGACAAATTAAAAATGGTGACAGATAAAGTCAAAGAGTGGTGGAAGGTAAAGAATTTGGAGATGAGTGAAAGAAGGAAGAATTTGGTGGCAAAAGTGTCAAATATCGAAAAGAAGATGGAGATGCATACGGTCTCGGATGAGGAGTTGGCGGATCGACATGTGGCAGAAGTAGAGCTCTATAAATTTGACGCTAAAGAATGGAAGGATTTGTCACAAAAAGCCAAGATAAAATGGTGTATTGAGGGTGATGAAAATTCCAAATATTTTCATGGTATTATAAACAGCAAAAGAAGACATTCGATGCTGCGAGGAGTGAAGCATGAGGGTGTTTGGATTACGTCACCTCAGGAGGTAAAACAGGTATTCTTTAATTATTATTCTAACAAGTTTAAAAGTGTTGCAGGTGTTAAAGTTGCGAGGCGAAGCGATAAATTCAAAAGATTATCTGAGGCTGAGAATTTGATGTTGACGGCTCCTATTTCTATGGGGGAATTGAAGAAGGCGATGTGGAGTTGCGGAAACGACAAGGCGCTAGGACCCGACGGTTTCACGTTTGCTTTTATTAAAAAATTCTGGGATCTTATTAATGGTGATATTTTTAATTCTGTTGTTGAGTTTTTTGATACAGGTTTCATGCCGACAGGATGTAACTCTTCGTTCATCACGTTAATTCCAAAAGTCATTAATCCGATGTCAGTGAACGATTATCGGCCCATCAGTCTCATCGGGGTACAATATAAAATTATTGCAAAAGTGCTAGCCTTAAGGTTAGCGGCGGTGGTGGACTCGGTGGTTAGCACCGAACAATCGGCGTTTGTGAAGGGGCGTCAAATTCTAGACGGGCTAATGATCGTGAATGAAATTATAGCTTGGTATAAGAAGAAAAAGAAAAAAGCCATGGTGTTAAAAATTGATTTTGAAAAAGCGTACGGTTCTATTAGCTGAGATTTTTTAGACAGGATGATGGAGTTTATGCATTTCCCGGTTAAATGGCGGAAATGGATTAGCGCAATTTTGTGCTCATCTAAGGCTTTCGTTTTGTTGAATGGAAATGCTTCCAAAGAATTTCGTCTTGAAAGAGGCGTAAGGCAAGGCGACCCGTTATCGCCGTTCTTGTTTATTATTGCCATGGAGGGACTTCACGTGGCAATGGAAGACGCGATTTCTCTTCAATTATTTAAAGGTGTTAAGGTACGGGTCGATTCGGTTACTATTTCGCATTTACTTTATGCGGATGATGCTATTTTTATAGGAGAATGGTCTATTGACAATATGGAAAAATTACTTATATTATTGCATCATTTTTATATGGCTTCCGGTTTAAAACTAAATCTCCACAAGTCTAATTTATATGGGGTGGGGGTATCGGACCGTGAGGTAGGGGAGATGGCGGGTGTAACATCCCAAAACCCGGCCTAATAGTTTATTGACCTTAAGGTATCTTATTAAATGACTATCTGATTAAATGCTTAGTTAATTAAATTAGTCTGCTGTCTTTTGCGGTATTTTAACTAAGGGGTTAAAATACCCGACTTGTGATTTATTTGGAATAAAAACGTGATTTTTATATATTTGGATTCCTTGTTAAATATCGTTTCCAGAAATGCTTTCGTTTTTAAAATTGGAGTGCGTTTGCTATTTTAAATAAATTAATTACGAAAGGGACTTTCAGACGGATACTGTTAAAGTGGAAAAGATGCAAGACGGGCCCCACTCCCTCTTGCTTGGCCGGTGTAGGGAGAGAGGGAAACACCCTCTCTTCTCTTTTTCCCTCTTTCAAACATTATCCTCTCATTACTTACACTATTTCATTGAGAAAAACCCCATCTCTTTCTCCCTACTTGTTCATCATCTTCTTGAGCTTGTTCTTGTGCTAGAGTCCGAATTTCCATACCAAATTAGTGTAGAAGAAGCTTAGTGGTAAGTTACATCTTCTCTTGTACTTGTTCTTGGTGTTCTTGAGCTAGAGTTTGAACTAGGGTTTATGTAGCTTGGTGATTTGTTGGTGAATCTTGTTATGGATGTGGTTTTATGTGTTTATACAAGCTTTTACATCATTTGTATGGTTGATTGTTGAAGGAATACAAGATTTGGTGAAAATCACCTTCAACCTCCATTAATGGTGGAAGTTGAAGGTGGGTTTTGACAAATCTTGGATTTTTTGAGTTTTGGTTGGATAGAATTGTTTATTAGGTTGTGAAATCATGTTTGGTAAGTTATGGATGGTGAAAACCTAGTATAGTTGATTGTGTGAATTTATCTAGTTGGTGTTTGGGTCAAATTGATCAACTAGTGAACTTGGAAGTATCATACTTGGAATTGTGATGATTATGATCTTGATGGAATTGTTAAATGATTGTGAATTGCTAGTTATAGATTCATTGCTAGTTGATGGAATTGTTAAATGATAGTGGATTGCTAGTTATAGATTAATTGCTAGTTGATGGAACTATGGAAGTGTTAAGATCATGTTCGGGTTTTTGGCCCGTTTGGGTCAACTAGTTGTGAATACTTGCTAAATGGTCAAAATGGTCAATTGTATCGATGAAGGAATTGTGCTAGTTGGAAATGTCATAAAATATACATTTTGTGAGTCTTGTGTGGTTAGTTGTTGAAATTGATGATTTTGACAATTCGGTGGATTATCACTAACTCGATATATTGTTGACAGGAACCGGGAAGGATACTCAGTGATACTAGCTCACTGAGTTAAGGAATCGGAAGTTGAAAGGTGAGTGGATTTAACCTACAACTCGGGTTTCGACTTTTTCTTTTGGTATTGGCATACTAGTAAAAACGCAGGAAAGAATAGCAGGTCTGGGGAGTTCGCGTCGCGAACTCCCACTCCCGATCGCGAATGACGAACAGAGATTTGGGGTGTTTATCGGGAAGTATTTCGCGGACGAGTTCCCGACGCGAACTCGAGTTCGCGAACGCGAACTGAAGTTCGCGTCTGGGAACTTTCTTGCGATGTTTTTTCGCGGTGTTTTTCGTAGCTAGTTGATTAGTTATGTATGCCTAGTGTTAGGGGATACCATACATGACTAGGTGCACCATCGGGATGAGGTCAGTGTCGGATGGATAACGGCTGGGCACAGTGTATCGACTAATAGGGTATCCGACCTTACCTGTATATGTTACAGTGTTAAGGGGAGGGAGTTGCCCTGAGTGTTGGATGCAAAACGCTATCGGTTACCGTGGTTTTGGCCGACCATGGTTTAAGGCCCGCAAAGCCGCCGATCCTCTCATACAAGTGATTACCCCAAACCGGAGATGTTTTTATAACTTCCGCGTTTAAGTGTCTACCAAACCGGAGATGTTCTTTAACTTCCGTGATATAGTGTTTAGTGTAGTTGGTAGGCTTAGGAATTCATTCACTTAGCTTTTGTGCTAATCCCTCCCTTATTGACACATTTCAGGTTGGAAGGCTTGAACGGGTCGGGCTTGGACGGGAAGTTTGACCATGCTTAATTTATGTTTTGTAAAATGGGCCGTGTTAAGTAATACCGTCTTTTAAATAACTTTATTGTAATATTTTGTGGGACCACGTTTTGTAAACTTAACTACTTGATGCTTCCGTACTTGAACTAAAACTTAATTGCCTTTAAAAAAAAAAATGCGGTGTTACAACTTGGTATCAGAGCTTCGGTTTGGCGATGGATACATGGGGTTGGTGTTCCATTCCCAAATCGTGGCTCGTGTGTTGGTCAAACCTTCCGGTCAAAAGGGATTAGAGCAAAGGTGAATTGGGTTTAGTAGTTAGTATATGTGTACTAACGAGTTAAACTAAGCCTTGGTGAGATGTTGTGTTTTGTAGCAGGAATGGCTACAGATGGAAACACTTTGGATAATATCCCACCGAACACGAACCTTGGGAACGATGGAGCAACGGGCTCGGGGGGTGATGAAATACCGAATGAAGAATATATCTTGTTGTTGGAAACACGGAATATGGAACTTGAGGATACCATTAGGGCTCTTCGCCAAAATCAACCGACTGAGCCGCGACCCGAGGCTCGGTCTACCTTGCCACCTCCAACCCAAGCAAACCCACCCCCACACTTCACCCAAACTACTCAAAATCCCGTTTTTCCCCAAAACGACTCCTCATCTCCCAATACAAGCATACTACAACCGCCACTCGCCCACACCGTACCAATCGCTAATGCCCTACACCAACAATTCTTCTACCAACCTTTCCCGGTTGAGAAGAAACCGTGCTCTTACAAGAATTTTCTCGATTGCAAACCAACCGAGTACCGGGGAAGTACCGACCCGGCGGAAACTCTAACTTGGCTTAGGGCCACCGAGAGGGCTCTTATTGCTTGTAATTGTGAGGACCACTTGAAGGTCCGGTATGCGTCCCGAATGTTGGTGGGACCGGCTATGGATTGGTGGGATGGGTTGACCGCGAACTTTAGCAACGAAATGATGGATGCGGTCACGTGGAAACAATTTAAGGAGCAAGTGGAGACTCGGTATTGTAGTCCGTTTGAGTTGGATAAGATCCGGAATGAATTCATGATGTTGAAGATGAATGATAGGATGACGGTGGATGAGCTCATCCTTCAGTTCAATGGGAAGCTTCGTTTTGTGACACAATGGGTGCCCGATGAGTCCACCCAAATCAAACACTTTGTGGGGGCGTTGTTGCCCGAGTACCGGAATATAACGAGGCTTGCGGGGACTCTCTTGCAAGCCTATGATCTTGCCAAGTCGGCCGAGAGCGATTTCTTGGCTCAAAAGGTCGCGAGTCGAGAGAAGTCTTCGTTTCATAAGGGAAAGTATGATCAATCAAACTCGAGCAACCACAAGAAACCCCAAGGAAATCATAGGTCAACCAATGATCGTCGAAAACAAATCCTTCAAGGTTCCAACCAAAGGAACCCGTGGTGCTTACCGTGTAAGTCCGCCCATGCCGGTCCGTGTACGGCACAAACCCGAAGATGTATTAAGTGTGGGCAACACGGGCATGAGTCCTCGGAATGCAAATTGGAGAATAGTGTTTGTTGGACGTGTCATAAGGAGGGTCACCGGGCCATGCAGTGCCCAATGAAGAAGAGTTCGGGTTCGGGTTCGGGCGGGGGAGCGGCTTCGTCGGGAAGTCAAAAGAGAAAGAGTCATCCGCCACCTACGGGTCGGGCATTCAAAATGACGGTGGAGGATGCCACCACTACCGACGATGTCATCACCGGTATGTTTCTAATAAACTCGATACCCGCTCGTGTATTATTTGATTCGGGTGCAAATAGTTCGTTTTCCTTAAAGAGTTTTTGTGACAAATTGAAATTGCCTTTTTCCTTGATCGCGACACCTCTAGAGGTAGAGGTGGCCGATGGTGAAATGGTTCCGGTCACGACATCCGTGTCCGGGGCTAGTATTGATATTGATGGCGTGAAATTTTCGATTCTTTTACTTGTTATGCCGATATCCGGCTTTGATGTGGTTTTAGGTATGGATTGGTTAAGTGCTAATAGGGCCAACATAAATTGTCACCAAAAGTTAATTACTTTCCTATTACCCGACGGGTCACACGTCGTGGCCCGGGGAGACCGTGCGACCCCGACCATACCCATGATATCCATGATGAAAGCCCGAAAGTCCTTGACCAAAGGATGTGAATCGTTTATAGCCTATGTGATTGACGTGAAAAAGGAAAAGAAGGTAATTGGTAATCTCCGGGTGGTTTCGGAATACCCGGAGGTGTTTCCCGAAGACTTGCCTGGGTTACCTCCCGTTCGGGAGGTAGAATTCAAAATTGATTTGGTGCCGGGTGCCAATCCCGTGGCTAGAGCACCATACCGTTTAGCACCGTCCGAGATTCGGGAAATGATGACACAAATCCAAGATTTATTGGATAAGGGTTTTATTCGGTCGAGTTCCTCACCTTGGGGAGCTCCGGTTTTATTCGTAAAGAAGAAAGATGGTGCACTTCGTATGTGCATCGATTATCGAGAATTAAATAAAAGAACGGTAAAGAATCGGTATCCTTTGCCGCGTATTGACGATTTATTTGATCAACTCCAAGGGTCTTCTTATTTCTCAAAGATTGATTTGAGATCGGGTTATCACCAAGTTCGGGTTCATGAAAACGATGTTCACAAAACGGCGTTCCGAACTCGCTATGGCCACTATGAGTTCTTGGTTATGCCGTTTGGATTGACGAACGCTCCCGCGATATTTATGGATTTGATGAATCGAGTTTGTCGGCCTTATCTCGACAAATTCGTTATTGTGTTCATTGATGATATTTTAATTTATTCCAAGACCGAAGAAGAACACGAAAAACACTTAAGGCAAGTGTTAGAAACGTTGAAGCGGGAACAATTATTTGCGAAGTTCTCGAAGTGCGAATTTTGGCTTCGAGAAGTTCACTTTTTGGGTCACGTTATTTGTTCGAATGGGGTCAAGGTGGACCCGGCGAAGATCGAAGCGGTTATGAATTGGGTTGCTCCGAAGAACCCAACCGAGATAAAGAGTTTCTTGGGTTTGGCGGGTTATTACCGCCGGTTTATAAAGGATTTTTCAAAGATAGCGGGTCCTATGACGAGATTGACCCGTAAAGATGTACCGTTTCGGTGGGGTGAAAATCACGAGAAGTCATTCCAAACTCTAAAACAATTATTGTGTCAAGCTCCGGTTCTCGCCTTACCTGAAGGCCCAGAGGATTTTATTGTTTATTGCGACGCTTCTCTTGCAGGTTTGGGTTGTGTGTTAATGCAACGAGATCGGGTCATTGCTTATGCTTCAAGGCAATTGAAGAATCACGAGAAGAATTACCCGACTCACGATTTAGAGTTGGCGGCGGTGGTTTTTGCACTAAAATTATGGAGACACTATTTGTACGGTACTAAATGCGTGATTTGCACGGATCATAAAAGTTTGCAATACGTGTTCACGCAAAAGGAATTGAATATGCGTCAACGAAGATGGTTAGAGTTGATTAAGGATTACGATTGTGAAATCCGATATCATCCCGGGAAGGCAAATGTGGTGGCCGATGCCTTAAGTAGAAAGGGAGATTCGGGACGGGTACAATTTATGCGGATGGAAATTGTGTCGGATTTGGTGTCCCGGTTGAAGATTTCACAAATGGAAGCATTGAATGTCGAACATTTGAAGGCCGAGATTTTATTAAAGAGGAAAGATGATTTAGAAGAAGATTCTCGGGGTTTGAAGACATATCAATCCCGGGTTTGGGTACCGTCACTCAGGGGTTTGCGGGAATTGATTTTGGCCGAGGCTCACAATTCTCGGTTATCGGTTCACCCGGGTAGCACGAAAATGTACAATGATCTAAAAGCACTTTATTGGTGGCCGACAATGAAGACCGACATTGCCCGTTTTGTGGGCCAATGTCATATTTGTGCTCAAGTGAAGGCCGAGCACCAAAAGCCCTATGGAACTTTAACCCAATCGCCGATTCCCGAGTGGAAGTGGGACCGGATTACTATGGATTTCGTGACCAAATTGCCGCGTACACAAAGGGGTCACGATATGATTTGGGTTATAGTTGACCGATTAACGAAGAGTGCTCATTTCTTGGCTACTAGTGAGACCGCCTCACTTAGTAGATTGGCGAAATTATACATTGACGAAGTAGTTTCTCGACATGGAATTCCAATTTCTATCGTGTCCGATAGAGATCCCCGTTTTGCTTCGAACTTTTGGAATAGCTTGCAACGAGAATTGGGGACGCGGGTGAATTTGAGTACCGCGTATCATCCCCAAACCGATGGGCAATCGGAAAGAACGATACAAACACTTGAAGATATGTTGCGGGCTTGTGTGTTAGAGTATGGGGGGTCGTGGGATTCCCACCTACCGTTGATCGAGTTTGCTTATAATAACTCGTATCACTCAAGTATTAAGATGCCACCGTATGAAATGTTGTATGGGCGTCGGTGCCGAACCCCGACGTGTTGGTTGGAAGCGGGTGAGAAACAATATGCGGGGCCCGATATTGTACAAATGACCGCGGATAAAGTTGCTATTGCTCGAGAAAAGTTGAAAGCCGCCCGTGACCGACAAAAGATGTATGCCGACCCGAGGCGTAGACCCGCTACGTTCTCGGAGAACGAGATGGTTTATTTGAAGGTTTCACCTTGGAAGGGCGTTATTCGTTTTGGTAAACGAGGAAAGTTGGCCCCGAGGTTTATTGGTCCGTTCCGAATTAGTAAGGTGGTGAATTCTCAATCGGTAACACTCGAGTTACCCCCGGAGTTGTCGGCAATACACAACACTTTCAACATTTGTTATTTGAGAAAGTGTAACATCGAAGATCCGAGCCAAATTCTCCCGGTGCAAGAGTTGCGGGTTGATACGAAAAAGAGATTGGTCGAAGAACCGGTGGAGTTATTAGACCGCAAAGTAACGAAATTGAGAAAGATACAGATTCCTATGGTTCTAGTAAAATGGAAGCACAGTTTGGGTGCGGATATGACGTGGGAGACCGAGGCCGATATGCGGGAACGTTATCCCTCCTTGTTTGATCGAGATGGGATTCCGGGGACGGAATCTTCCTAAGTGGGGGAGAGTTGTAACATCCCAAAACCCGGCCTAATAGTTTATTGACCTTAAGGTATCTTATTAAATGACTATCTGATTAAATGCTTAGTTAATTAAATTAGCCTGCTGTCTTTTGCGGTATTTTAACTAAGGGGTTAAAATACCCGACTTGTGATTTATTTGGAATAAAAACGTGATTTTTATATATTTGGATTCCTTGTTAAATATCGTTTCCAGAAATGCTTTCGTTTTTAAAATTGGAGTGCGTTTGCTATTTTAAATAAATTAATTACGAAAGGGACTTTCAGACGGATACTGTTAAAGTGGAAAAGATGCAAGAGGGGCCCCACTCCCTCTTGCTTGGCCGGTGTAGGGAGAGAGGGAAACACCCTCTCTTCTCTTTTTCCCTCTTTCAAACATTATCCTCTCATTACTTACACTATTTCATTGAGAAAAACCCCATCTCTTTCTCCCTACTTGTTCATCATCTTCTTGAGCTTGTTCTTGTGCTAGAGTCCGAATTTCCATACCAAATTAGTGTAGAAGAAGCTTAGTGGTAAGTTACATCTTCTCTTGTACTTGTTCTTGGTGTTCTTGAGCTAGAGTTTGAACTAGGGTTTATGTAGCTTGGTGATTTGTTGGTGAATCTTGTTATGGATGTGGTTTTATGTGTTTATACAAGCTTTTACATCATTTGTATGGTTGATTGTTGAAGGAATACAAGATTTGGTGAAAATCACCTTCAACCTCCATTAATGGTGGAAGTTGAAGGTGGGTTTTGACAAATCTTGGATTTCTTGAGTTTTGGTTGGATAGAATTGTTTATTAGGTTGTGAAATCATGTTTGGTAAGTTATGGATGGTGAAAACCTAGTATAGTTGATTGTGTGAATTTATCTAGTTGGTGTTTGGGTCAAATTGATCAACTAGTGAACTTGGAAGTATCATACTTGGAATTGTGATGATTATGATCTTGATGGAATTGTTAAATGATTGTGAATTGCTAGTTATAGATTCATTGCTAGTTGATGGAATTGTTAAATGATAGTGGATTGCTAGTTATAGATTAATTGCTAGTTGATGGAACTATGGAAGTGTTAAGATCATGTTCGGGTTTTTGGCCCGTTTGGGTCAACTAGTTGTGAATACTTGCTAAATGGTCAAAATGGTCAATTGTATCGATGAAGGAATTGTGCTAGTTGGAAATGTCATAAAATATACATTTTGTGAGTCTTGTGTGGTTAGTTGTTGAAATTGATGATTTTGACAATTCGGTGGATTATCACTAACTCGGTATATTGTTGACAGGAACCGGGAAGGATACTCAGTGATACTAGCTCACTGAGTTAAGGAATCGGAAGTTGAAAGGTGAGTGGATTTAACCTACAACTCGGGTTTCGACTTTTTCTTTTGGTATTGTCATACTAGTAAAAACGCAGGAAAGAATAGCAGGTCTGGGGAGTTCGCGTCGCGAACTCCCACTCCCGATCGCGAATGACGAACAGAGATTTGGGGTGTTTATCGGGAAGTATTTCGCGGACGAGTTCCCGACGCGAACTCGAGTTCGCGAACGCGAACTGAAGTTCGCGTCTGGGAACTTTCTTGCGACGTTTTTTCGCGGTGTTTTTCGTAGCTAGTTGATTAGTTATGTATGCCTAGTGTTAGGGGATACCATACATGACTAGGTGCACCATCGGGATGAGGTCAGTGTCGGATGGATAACGGCTGGGCACAGTGTATCGACTAATAGGGTATCCGACCTTACCTGTATATGTTACAGTGTTAAGGGGAGGGAGTTGCCCTGAGTGTTGGATGCAAAACGCTATCGGTTACCGTGGTTTTGGCCGACCATGGTTTAAGGCCCGCAAAGCCGCCGATCCTCTCATACAAGTGATTACCCCAAACCGGAGATGTTTTTATAACTTCCGCGTTTAAGTGTCTACCAAACCGGAGATGTTCTTTAACTTCCGTGATATAGTGTTTAGTGTAGTTGGTAGGCTTAGGAATTCATTCACTTAGCTTTTGTGCTAATCCCTCCCTTATTGACACATTTCAGGTTGGAAGGCTTGAACGGGTCGGGCTTGGACGGGAAGTTTGACCATGTATTTATGTTTTGTAAAATGGGCCGTGTTTAGTAATACCGTCTTTTAAATAACTTTATTGTAATATTTTGTGGGACCACGTTTTGTAAACTTAACTACTTGATGCTTCCGTACTTGAACTAAAACTTAATTGCCTTTAAAAAAAAATGCGGTGTTACAGCGGGAAGACTTGGTGTTAGTAGAGGTAAGATTCCATTTACTTATCTTGGGTTACCGGTGGGTGATTGTATATCAAGACAAAAGAGTTGTGTGGGGGGGGGGGGGGGGTTAATAGATAAATTCAAGAAACAATTGTCTAGTTGGAAAGTCAATACGTTGTCAATCGGTGGTAGATCTATGCTCTTAAAATCGGTTCTAGGTGGAATGGGTATTTATTATATGTCGATTTTTGTTATGCCCAAAATCGTTGACAAAAGTCTTGAACGGTTGAGGGCCTCGTTCTTTTGGGGAGGTACGGAAGAAACTAAGAAGATTCATTGGGTAAATTGGGAGACGGTTTTAGCCTCGAATCCGAATGGTGGGATTGATATTGGGAGCTTATTCTCGTTTAACATTGCTTTAGTATTGAAATGGGTGTGGCGATTCCTAAACGACAAAAATATGCTATGGGTCAAAGTGATTAAATCAATATATGGTGAGGAGGGGTCATTGGTTTGGGAGGCTAACATCCGAGGGACGGGTTCGTCTCCGTGGGCCTCTATTTTAAAACTTATAAAAAAATTTAAAGATCGGGGGATTGATTTTATGGGACATATTAAAAAAAGGGTTGGTGATGGTCAAAATACCCGATTCTGGATAGATAATTGGATTGGGCCGAGACCTCTTCGAGTTGAGTACCCACGGCTTTGGTTGATTGATAACGACAAGCAGTGTTCGGTGGCGGATAGAATTGAAAACGGTGGGGTGGTTTGGTCGTGGAGCAGGGGTGTTAGGGGCGGAAGAGAGGAAGGCCAAATAGCGGAGCTCGGTCGCTTGATTGAAGGCAAAATATTAACAAATGAGCCGGATCGTTGGGTATGGGATATTGGGGATGACGGGGTGTATGAAGTCAAAGGTGCGAGAAGATGGCTTGATAATCTGTTTCTCCCGTCATCTCCGATTCATACTAGATGGAGTACTCTTGTCCCTCGGAAACTGAACATTTTATTTTGGAAGGTCAACTTGAATAGGGTCTCGTCTAAACTCACTTTGTCTTTTAGAGGAGTCCCTTTGGACGATCTTCAATGTGTCATGTGTCGGGATGGTATTGAAGATACGGACCATATTTTTTGGAGTTGTCGGGTTGCAAAAGAAGTGTGGCGGGCTATTGGGCATTGGTTGCAAATCGTGGATACGGACGTTGAAGATTTGGACGAGTTTATGTATATGCTCGATAATAGCTCGTTGACTTCCCGGTCTAAGTTGATTATAGAGGCGGTGTGTTTCACGGTGGTTTGGGTGTTGTGGCGGTTTCGTAATGCAATTACGTTTAATAATGGGGACATCCGGAGGAGCACCATTGTGGATACAATTAAAGAGGTCGCGTTTCTTTGGATTTGTAATCGTAGAGATAAGTTTAAAGTTAGTTGGACCGAATGGCTTATTTTGCCTTGTAATAGATAGATTTTTTGTTTTGGTTGCCTAGCCTTTTGCTAGGTTTTGTTTTTTAGCCGTTTCCAAAAAAAAAAAATTATGTAGAGGTTTTTGGTTAGTAGATTGTTGATGTGACAAAAGTAATAAGCTATTATAAGGTTAACCATTAGGGATGCTCTAACTCCAACAAATACGCGAAAGTAATAAAAACGACAAAAGCAAACCTAATTATAACAAATAAAAATCATACAAATATTAATTTTAAATTAATGGTATTTAGTCATACCATCTCGTCTCATTGTATTACTCATTAGATGAAAACATGTGTCAAAATCAAATTATAATATTAAGAGAGAGAATTAGTAGAGTGCACATGTCATCCTATCAAGTGAGTATGACCAAATGGTAGGATTAAATATCATTTCTCATAATTTTAATATGAAATACCGATATTTCTTTTCTTGTAAACATATCTTTATTTCTTTGCAAATGTTATAAAACAGCATGACTTATATTTCACGTTGAGTATTTTATTTTAATATCTTAAAGCAAGGTTCATTTTTGTACTTTCATTGTGGTATTCGACATGATTTTAATGAGAATAATTAGTATAAGTGAAAACAATTTATTTATAAAATCGTTCAAAATATAAAGATACTTTTTTTTAACAGCAAAAACAAAATATAAAGATGTTAGAAAACTGAAGTGACATACATATTTGTAAAATTATATTGTATCCTAATAAAATGTTCATAATTTTATCTTCTTTCTTATAAAATGATTAATATGTAAAATTCACTAATTTTATTTCTTAAACTTATCTCTCTACATATATAATCCCTTGATAAGTTAACACCAGAATTTTTGTGATAAACAACTCGATGTGACTGTCACCTTCGTCGGCCCTTTCGTTGTCAAGAAATCTCCTATGTTGAAAGAAGCAAATCTAAACAAAATATTTGCTGACCGAAGTTATCCCATTTTTTAAATTTATGCTTGCAACCTGACATTAATTATAGGAAATATTAACTTATAACCCGTATATTCGTATAAGGTGTTGTTTGTTTTTCCTGGTAAAAGATATGTGGTCTGCGGATCACATCTTTAAATTGTTGCAGCTTCTGAGTTGGACAAAAAGTATGTGGTCCGCAAAAAATCTCTTGTTTGTTTTATTATCATCTGCAGCTTCCTACCCTATCACCCAACCTCGTCAACATCGCGTCCCTCTCTTTGTTGCAGACACCAAACACACACACCTAGTTCACCACCATACCTATGCCACCTGTGCAACCCCTCTCCTCGATCCTGATTTATAAGTTTAAGTTTATCCAAATACTAGTTTGAGCTCAAATTATGGTAAATAACCTAATGAACTCTTGGTGTGAACTCTAGGTAATCTAAAGAAAAATTGTTTCGATTTATAATAAATCTTTCTATTTTCATCTTTCTATCTGTAAAATTATTAACATTTGGAATCCGCAGAATCTTTTTCCTAATGTTATCATCTAATAGGACACTTATAATGATCAAATGAGTAGGAAGATATGTCGAAAAATTTAATAACAATCAATATATCTCTAATCGATGGCAGACTCCAGAAAAAATTAAGGGATATCACCAATTGCATATTTTTCTTAGGAACATCACCTACATTAAAAAAGAAAACTTAAAATTTTAATACTATACTATTTTAATAGTATTCAGAAAATTTTACAAAGTTACACAGACACTTTATACTACACAATAAGTCCTCCTCCGTCGGTAATCTAAAACACTCTTTAAGATTAAATTGGAAATGATAATATATAAAATTATATACTTCATCCGATTCAAAATAAGCGATACACTTTTCATATTTTGGTGATTCAAAATAAGTGATACACTTTAAAATTTTACCTTATTTGGTAAAAAGTAGTGAGCTCCACACCCACTAACTAGCTACTTTATAAAGTGAAATGACCCTTATACCCTTACTTTTTATTTTTAAACATCATCAACCTTACTTTATTCAAAAATTGTGGGATCCATTCCCCACTAACCATCCAATTAATCTAATTTAACCCTCATTATAATCTTTTACCTCAAACACCATGAAATTCAAAGTGTGTCACTTATTTTAAATAGGAGGAAGTATTAAAATGGGAGAAAAAGTCAAATCATATAATGTGCTTGGCATGTGAAGATTTTTTGGTTATTTCATCCATTTTAGTTAACCATGACTTTTATTTAAATACGTTATTATAATTATATTTTATTTATTGATTGTTTTGTAAGTAAAGAATAAATAAACTTTTATAATAAAATTATTTTGATAATAATAATCCTTAAGCAGTCATGAAGAGCAGATAATGACTATTATTAACCCTTAATTAATTACTCCCTCCGTCCCATAAAAACTTCTTATTTCACCCTAAATTTTTGTCCCACAAAAAACTTCACATTTCTTACATTTGATGGGCTCCACACAATAAAATGCTATTATTACTAAAGACCTCACCACTAACTATATTTCTCTCTCCAAATCAATCTTATATTTTAATCAAAATTATTACCAATGACCCACCACTAACTATCACCTTAAAATTTATATGTGAAATAAGAAGTTTTTTTTTACGTCCTTGCTTTTAGAGAATTACTGGCTCTCCCTCCGCCTTTCTGCCTAGTATTAACTACTATGTACTAACCCACATTTATCTTATTAATTTTCTTTTCTTCTTACTTGTAACAACAACATGCAACCAACCCTATTAAAAAACTTCTCACCAAATCACAATTGCATAGCAGTAGGTAATATGTTTCTCAATCCTACAAAAATTAAACACCCCCTTGTAGTTGCCTTCCCCAAACAAAAAGGAAGTGCCATGAGGCTCAAAGTTACTGAAATAAATTTAATCCTACAAAAATCACATTTTCATCTTTTCAATCTTACAAAAATTACAATCTTGTGATAAATTCACATCTTCCCAATCTACAAAAACCAAACAATCTACACGGTTTTTCATTCCTTCTTTCTATAATTAACCCATTTAAATTTTTTCAATTAAGTTTAAAATAAAATCCATTACGAGCTTCCCTTCGCTAGATACCATTAAAACACTAGAACTTAGCATAAGGAGGAATTATATTATTAGAACACCTGTAGGAGATAGGAGTTAACCTCTGAAATTTATAAATTTATGTTTCAAGCTAAGATATAAAATTGGAACGAGATTTGAACACTATCCTAAAACGATTTTCATTTTGATTCCAAACCCCTAGGGCGATTGTACTGCTACGCAATTGTGATTAGGTCGTGAGTTCGATTCCAAGCCTACCAATTGGTTCAAGGCGTTGAGACAGTTTTGGAACACATTGTCTGGGGCTGGTAGTTGGAGGGATGTCAATTAGTACATGTGGTTAAAAAAACAAATAATAATACACCAATTGTTATTTGCAGCTTCAGATATATAATACAAGACCATCATGATCATCATTATAGATACAATTTATAAGACATTACAATAAAAAAATCTTACTCTAAACACACTTAGACAGATTATTCTTAACATCATATCACACATACGAAACAACAAACTCTACATGATCATTCACTCATAGTGCAACTTCAAATGTAATATTCAACAACATACATACATATATGTGATTAAACTAGATGGAATTGGTGAGGTGATGGATCTCGATATCTTTAGTGAGATTAATAAGGAAATCCATCAAAGTGTCTGGATCTGGAATATTCTGATTGAGTTTCTCGTAATTGATGATCCAATTAACAACGTTCTCTTCTCCGTGTGTCTCCACATGAAGTGTGATTACAAAACTCGTGTAAGCCTCCATTATATCGCCCCCAATCACCCTGAAACGCAATATTTTTTTCTCCTCGTCGATTGCTTCGATTAGTTCCTTGGCCACTTTTATCTTCCCATCTATACATATATACATATCATGAGATAAAAAAAAAAACATATATCTCGTGTATATTTCAAATTTATAGATCGAACACATGAATTATAATATATATGTTGTAAATACCAATGTTTAAAAAACGCAACGCGCAACGTGTCGGCACAAGGATTTAAGGCGGCAACTTTTTCTATATAATTTATGTTACTCTATTGATTTATATGATAATTAAAATATAAGTTCACAAAAAGAGTTACATGTATGTTAAAATTAATTATATATATCATATTTTTTTTAAAAGAATATCCAAATTTCATAACACGTGAAAATTAAGGAAAAGTGAGTTACCATGGAAGAAGTTCCAGACAAGGATTGATCCAACCTTACCCCAGTCACCATCATGAAGATCACAACTTTTGATGCAATTAGGGCTCATTCCACATACATGGTGTGGTCTGTCCCTGAATATTTCATGGAACACATCACCATCTGACTTTAGGGTAACTTGCTTAGTTAGGGTACCACTAATTACAGCCATCTACCGATCGATCTCTTAATTGGTTTAAGAAATAATTAAGCAAAGAAAGAGAATGACGAAAATGGTTTAGGGACCTTTGGCTTTATATAATATTCGATCAACGCTAGCTACTTCAATTATATATTGCTCCTTACTCTATGGAAATATATATACTAGAGTAAATTACACGGATAGTCCCTGTGGTTTGACATGAGTTTTGGATTTGGTCCATAAGTTTCAAAATTATACCGATGGTCACTAAGTATCGAACTTTGTATCCGTTTTGGTCCCTAACGCTAACTGACGTTACTGTTGAATCTAGACATGTGCAAAGCACATGGGGTAATTTAGTCTTTATATTTTACTATTTTCTTTAATTTAAAAACATTAAAAAAAAAAAAAAACCTCCACCATCTAATCCCCTCTCTCTCTCTCTCTCTCTCTAGTCTCTCCCTCTCCTCACCTCTTTTCTTTCTCTACTGCTACATCCTCACTATCAACTCACCTTCAATTAACGAATAAAATCCCAAATAATTGAATCAAGATTCTTTAAATTCTTCGTTATTTTCAAGCAAATGTTACAATAAATTCATCATCTCAATGCTCATATAAAACCTACAAATCAGAGAATACTGAAACACAAAACCTGCAAAATCACATCTTCTTCGTCAAAAATAATCAGACCTGGCCTTCTTTGATCGTATCCAGATCTTAGTTCTCT
Source organism: Calendula officinalis (assembly GCA_963853835.1). Taxonomy (NCBI): domain Eukaryota; kingdom Viridiplantae; phylum Streptophyta; class Magnoliopsida; order Asterales; family Asteraceae; genus Calendula; species Calendula officinalis. The sequence continues at coordinate 35,825,887 of OY970827.1, read as the reverse complement.
CCGGTTGAACCACCTGCGAATTCGGAAAGTCCCTAATCGGACCAGGCCGTCTTCAATAGATCCGCTTGTGGTGGTGATGGCAGTTCCGACCACCGTCATTAACACACCACCAGATTACAAAAATCTTCGGAAACAGTAAACCCGTATTTTGTTTCAAGTTAATTTGGGTAAATTTGTCTTTGTGAAATATGCAGGGAAACGATTTTTGTTGATGCGAATATGTAGGGAAACGATGGTGGATTATATAGAGGAGGCTGAGAATTAGGGTTCGCCATATATAGAGGATTTTTTTGTTAATGGTGATGATGAGGAGGTAAAAGGACTAAATCACCCCATGTGCTTTGTACATGTCTAGATTTAACAGCCATTTTTAACGTCAGTTAGCGTTAGAGACTAAAACCGATACGAAGTCCGATACTTAGTGACCATCGGTGTAATTTCTGGAACTTAGGGACCAAATCCAAAACTCAGGTCAAACCATAGGGACTATCCGTGTAATTTACTCTATATACTAATACTAATAATGTTATACTAGAAGGGTATGGCGGCGTGTACACTGTAACTATATTGCGACGACCAATTAGTATGACGTGGTGGCGGTAGTGATGGTGGCTGGTGGTGGTGGTGGTGGTGATCATGGATGTTGGGTTATGTTGGGATACAAACAAGTAATTACTGATTTACAAACTTGTTACTGATCTGCAGATACTACTGATCAACGACTTAATGCTGCTAAGGAGTTGATACTGATTACAAAGATATTACTGATCTCGTGTTTGTTACTGATGTTCAACATTTACTACTGCTCGATTGATTTACTACTGCTGTGCTTATTTATGGAGTTTATCGAGTCCGAGATCTTAGGAAAGTTTGTTTAGAATTAATATCTTTTGTAATTTGATTGTAATCGTATCCTAGAATAACTAGGGTAAATAGTTAGGTTTCAAGGACTATTATATATAGTTCCTTATGAATTGTAAACATACGTGTGTATTGTAACTCATTCGATCAATATACATTGAAGCTTTTTGTGATAAACTGTGTTCTTGATAATTCTTATATTAATTACAGTTTATTGTTCTTATTAATCACAATAGTGTTAATCCGATGTAACTTCTGATTGTGAGTAGATCATTGAGTCTATTAGCTATCTAAGTTAATCGATCCTGACAAGTGGTATCAGAGCTTTGTACTCTAGATCTACGAATCAAGAACTCACAAAAAGTTTTCAATCTCTTCACAAACAAAGTTTTCATCATGTCTGAAAACAATGAAAGCACACAAGCAAACAAAATCCCCATCCTCACTCCCAATAACTTTGGGATGTGGAAAAACAGAATTAAGCAATACATGCTTATTACTGATTATTCCATGTGGGAAGTTGTATTGGAAGGTAACAAAACCATCCCAATTGCCACAACCAGCACATCAACAGAGACTGACAAGATCAAAAGTGACAAAGAAAGGAAGGACAGAGGAACTGAATTAAAAGCTTTAAGTACCTTATTGCTTGCAATTCCTAATGACTATCAACATCTGTTTGTTGAATTTGATGATGCAAAACTGCTATGGCAAGCCTTGGAGAAAAGGTTTGTGGGCACTAAGAGCACAAAAAGAAACATGAAATCTGTGCTGAAACAAGAGTTTGAAAACTTCAAAGGACAAAAGAATGAATCTTTGTCACAAGTTTTTGATAGATTCAATAAACTTATTGGTGAACTCAACCAAGTTGGAGTTCAACCAGACAAAGATGATGTCAATAGAAAGTTTCTCAGATCTCTAAGTGAAGAATGGTCTATGTACACTGTGGTATATAGACAAGGTGATGCTTTAGAAGAGAAGGAACTTGATGAACTCTACAATGACTTAAGAGTGTTCGAATCTGAGGTAAGTCAGAAAACTCCTATTTTAAATTCAAACAATGCTGCTTTTGTGTCCACTGCAGGTACAAATCAAGATGCTACAAGTGGAAAGGCAAAGGAATCAGAAGACATTGCTAGAGAATCTTTCTTCACTAGTCATGTGCATACTGCATTAATTAGTGAAGATCTGGAGCAAATCAATCATGATGATCTTGAAGAGATGGATATCAAATGGCAGATGGCAATGCTCAGTTTTAGAACCAAGAAGTTCCTAAAAAGAACTGGTAGATCAAGTTTGAGCTTCAACAAAGGTGACAGAGCAGGATTTGACAAAACTAAGGTCAAATGCTACAACTGTAGCAATCTTGGTCACTTTGCCAGAGAATGTCCTAACAAAGACAAAAGGACAAACTCATCTGCACTTGTATCCCAAGAGGGACTAGGATATGACTGGAGCTTTCAAGCTGAAGAACATACTCAAAATCAAGCTCTTATGGCCTTCTCTGAATCTAAATCTGAGGTAAATTCAAAACCATGCTCTCATGAATGCATTAAATTATTTAAAACTCTTGAAAAGGAAACAAAAGAAATCAATGAGGATTTGATTAAAAACAGAAAAAGAAGAATATAATTTAATGCTGTTATAGCTGACTTAGAAAATCTGATTAAAGTTTATCAAATAACAGATCAAAAGCTTAAAGAAGAATTATTACAAGCTGTTTATGATAAAGAATATGCTGAATCAAAAACAAAAGAAGCTATAACTAAATTAGAAGAATGTCAATTAGAATTAGAACAAAATAAACTAACAATTAAGAAATTTGAAAGAAGTTCTAAAATAATTGATGAATTAACCAGCAATCAATCCACAGAAAAAGTAATTCATGAAGTTGGATATCATGCAGTACTTCCTCCCATAAATTTTATACCTCCACTAAAAGCTAGTTCAGAAAGAATTATAGATGAATTAAAAACTGAATCTAGTAAAGAATCTTCTGATGAAGAAAATTCTGTTAAATCAAATGATACAAGTTTCCATACAACACAAAGTCAAGAATCTCCAAAATACAATTCTGAAAATATTCCAACTATTTTAAAAAGGGGAAATCAAAGAAACTTGAATCAATTAAAAGAACAAAGAAAGCCAGAATCCTTAAAATCAACCAAACATAAATGTGTAATTTGCAATAAAGTAAATCATATAGCAAATGATTGTCACTTCAATCCAATAAATTGCAAAGAATTCAGAGAATTTAAGGAAAACAAATTAAAATTAAAAGAACAAAAATTAAAAGAATTCAAATTAATACAACAGGCCAAACTTCCACAAGTTGAAACTCCAAAGTTTGGTAGGTCAGCCAAAAGATTTGTTCAAAATACCAGACATGGAAATCCAAAAACAAATCAAAATTATGAAAATAAAAGAAGATTTGGTAATTATTACAAATACCCAGCACATACAACCATAAGAAGAAACCAACAAAAATATCCTACAGATCAGTATCCAAGATACAATACAGTAAGATATAACTACACAAATACTACTGATAAATACAAAAAATACTTTCACAGAGTTACTACTGATCCATCAGTAGTAACCAAATCAAAGCAGAACAAATGGTCAACAAAACGAAAATCAGTAGTAACACATAAGAGAAGTTCTAACCAAATCACTCATAGCACATTCCTCATTAAAAAGGATGAACCCAAGACAAAACAAGCTTGGGTTCCCAAAAAGAATTAACCAAATCTCCTTTTGTGCAGAACATCCAGGTGAATACATGGCATATTGATAGTGGATGCTCTAGGCACATGACTGGGAATCTTCAAATTCTCAGAAACTTTGAACACTATGATGGTGGTTATGTTGCTTTTGGTGAAAATCCTAAAGGTGGTCATATTACTGGTAAAGGTATTGTATCAAATGGTAAGATTACTTTTGATAATGTCTTTTATGTTGCTGAACTTCAATACAATCTGGTTAGTGTCTCACAAGTATGTGATAAAAAGAACAAAATTCTTTTTACAGATACAGAGTGAATCATTCTTTCTCCTGACTTTGTTTTAGATGAAAAATATGTTGTTTTAAGAACACCAAGGAGAAATAATGTGTATTGCCTGGATATAGGGGGAGAAATCATTTCTCCAAATGAAATCAACTGTTTTATATCCAAGGCTAACACAAATGAATCAGAATTATGGCATAGAAGGATGTGTCACACAAACTTTAAAAACATGAACAATTTGGTCAAAAAGAACTTAGTAATTGGTTTACCACAAAAACAATTCATGTGTGATCATCATTGTGTTGCCTACCTAAAAGGTAAGCAGCACAAGACTTCTCATAAGTCCAAATCAATCAACTCTATTGCTAACACATTGCAGCTACTTCACATGGATCTATTTGGGCCTACAAACGTAATGAGTATAGGAAAGAAACAATACTGTCTAGTTATTACTGATGATTTTTCTAGATTTACTTGGGTATTCTTTCTCAGAACTAAAGATGAAACAAGTGAAATCATCAAGAACCTAATAATCAAACTGGAAAATACAAGAGATCTTAAAGTGAAAGCCATTAGATGTGACAATGGCACAGAATTTAAAAATGAAAATTTAATCTCTTTTTGTGATCTTAAAGGTATTGACAGGCAGTATAGCTCTCCTAGAACTCCTCAACAAAATGGTGTAGCTGAAAGAAGAAATAGAACAATCATTGAAGCAGCAAGATCTATGCTTGCAGATGCTAAATTACCAATAACCTTTTGGGCTGAAGCTGTTAACACTGCATGTTATGTGCAAAACAGAGTATTAATAGTTAAGCCACATTTCAAGACACCATATGAACTGATTAATAAAAGAAAACCTTCAATAAACTTATTAAAATCATTTGGTTGTCCCTGTAAACAAATTGGTAAGTTTGACAGCAAAGCAGATGATGGCATCTTTGTATGATACTCAACTCAAAGCAAAGCTTACAGAGTATTCAACAAAAGACTAAGGATCATTGAAGAAAGTGCAGAAGTATCTGTAACACCTCAAATTTAATGCCAAATAGTGGCCAAAATAAAACATTTTATAAATAGAAGAACATCCCCAATTTAGATTTACAAAAACCTTGGTATGAAATCAGAGTATAAAAGTAGGTGTTACAAAATAGATCATCACCAAGCTAAGACTAAATCCAATCTAGTGTTCTTCTATTCTAGGTCCCGCATCTCTATCCATGCGTACCTAAGCCTTCGATCCCGAACCTGAGTACATAGCAAAACAAAACAAGGAGTACGTGAGACAAAAACGTCTCGTGAGCTACATGGGTTTAGACCCGATAATAAAATGAAATGTCACGTTTCATATAATCAATCAATATACATATATATATATATCCAACTATCCAGTCTAGTCACCTCAGTGTGACCCTATCAATCTTGCTTACCTAGCAATCACGTCTAACTACCGGGTTGCCCCCGAACTAGCTAGAATCACAAACATATCTAGTTATCAGGATGCCCCCGAGCTAACTATAAACAAGGTATCGGCAATAGGATCGCCCACGCTACCGATACCTGCCTTGCCCACCGGAATACGTCCAATGAGTAAGACCACTATCGTGGAAGAGTCGATGGGAATCCACCCAACTGCCCCTCTCTCCACACCTCATGACCGGGAGTCGCCCGTGTCATCTCAAAGCTAACGTGGAAGATTCGATGGGAATCTACCCAACTGCCCCTCAATCCACACCTCATGATCGGGAGTAGCCCGTACCATCACAACATCTCGATCTCATCATAACCCTATGGTTATGCCAAATCTAGCTCTCTGCTAGCACTTTCATCATCAACAAGTTAGTTCAATACTATCATAGGTATAACTAACTATCAACTACTAGTCTGCACAATTAAGCAAATAGACCATAACACAAGTAATGAAAATATTTAAAAGGGCTATGTACTCAGTAAATTCCACACGTACTCACCTTAGCAATAAAGATGCTCCAACCGTGTTCTTGACACCAAAACTCTTGTTTCACAATTTCACCGACTTCCAAGATGTCACCGAAAGCCTAAAACAATGATCATACAATATTCAACATCACAATCTACTATCAATGTGTTCATCTACCTCTAGATAACACCCATCAATCTATTTCCCCCAAATATGGTGATTTACCAAACCCTAGGTTTGACCAACCCTTAAGATTCTTACAAATCATAATCATACACTTGTTTTCCTTGTTAATATACCATCTATTAAGTGTATACACCATTTATATCACCATAATCCATAACCCCAAGAACTAGGGTTTCAAACCCAACCATTAAAATACATAGATCTAAAGCTACAAAGATCAAGGAGTGAAGATATACCTTAAATCTTCACCTAGGAGTGAAATCTACCAAGCTTTGATGAAGAAATCAACCCAAAACAGCCCTTGCACTCGGAAATCGTCTTTGGAAGAAACTAGGGTTTTCAATATGCATTTATGGCTAAAAACCCGAATTTATTGCACTGGTCAGACTGGCTCGCGCCGAGCTCGCGCCGCGAAAGGACGCGGGTTTGCCCGCTAGTCGCCGCTGTTTACCAGACTTCGCGCCCCGCTCGCGCCGAGATCGCGTCGCGAAGTCAACGCGAAGTCAACGCGACCTTCTCGCGTTTCAGCTCTGATCCTTCTGCTCAACCTCGCGTTTTGCTCGCGCCAGGCTCGCGCCGCGAGCCTACCTGTGCAGCAGGGCTGCACTTTTCGGTCTAGGTTTCAACACGGTTTCGTCCATAACTTTCTCATACGGACTCCAAACGACACAAAACCAATTCCTACGTGTTTTATATGATTTATCCATAATTATCATATTTTTACATATTTTATTTATTTTCAAATTTCGGGTCGTTACAGTATCCTTCAATGAAAATCTTATGAATGAAAAAGGAAATGGTCCAGATTGGTTGTTTAATATTGACTCACTAACAAAATCTCTTGATTTTAGTTTTAATTTTAATACAGGAAACTCAAACAATCAACCAACAAAAGAAGGGTCATCAACATTGAATGGAAGTCAAGACCAGTTGCAGTATATCATTGTTAATACTGACCATACACTTAATACTGAAACCAGTAACAACTCTGTTAATACAAACAATACTGATGTCAACAATAACACAGAAACAAGCAATAATACTGACACCAGTAGCAACTCAGAAACCCTAAATGGTGATGCTGCAAGAAATGATACTGATACCAGTAATAACCCTCAAACACTCAATTTCAACAATCATGGTTTTGATAACAGTATCAATGAAGAAGATCAAGAAGACCAAGAAGATTCAGAAACTCAAGAAGAAAACTGGACAGATGCACAAGTCCCTGAATCTAATGAACCAAATCTTGATAGTCAAATAGTTGTTGACAAAACTTCCAACTCAAGAGCTCAAAAGAATCATCCTTTAGATCTTGTTCTAAGTGATGTCAACTCCAATATGCAGACAAGAAGCAAATTTAATTCAAGTTTAAACAATAATACTTGTAATATAAGTCTAATATCTAATGAATGTTTGTTTGCATGTTTTCTATCACAGGATGAACCTAAAAAGATCCAACAAGCCATAAAAGATTCAAATTGGATTGAAGCAATGCAAGAAGAACTTATTCAGTTCAAATTACAAGCTGTTTGGACACTAGTACCTCTTCCAAAAGGAAAAAGAGCCATTGGAACCAGATGGATCTTCAGAAATAAGAAAGATGAAAGAGGAATAGTGATAAAAAATAAAGCAAGACTTGTAGCTCAAGGATACACTCAAGAAGAAGGAATAGACTATGATGAAGTATATGCACCTGTTGCAAGGATTGAAGCAATAAGAATATTGCTGGCATATGCTTCATTCAAAAGGTTCAAAGTCTATCAAATGGATGTAAAGAGTGCATTCTTATATGGAAAAATAGAAGAAGAAGTGTATGTTTGTCAACCTCCAGGATTTGAAGATCCTGAGCATGATGATTATGTGTTCAAATTAGACAAAGCTCTATACGGCCTACATCAGGCACCTAGAGCTTGGTATGACACACTTTCATCATACCTTTTAAAGAACAAATTTCAAAGAGGTGCCATTGACAAGACTCTCTTCACAAAGAAGGTCAAAGATGACATCCTACTTGTTCAAATATATGTAGATGATATCATCTTTGGATCAACAAATGATCAATTGTGCAAAGAATTTGAAGAACTTATGCAGATCAAATTCAAGATGAGCTCAATGGGTCCAATGAACTTCTTTCTTGGACTCCAAGTCAATCAAAAATCAGATGGCATTTTGATCAATCAATCAAAATATGTCAAAGACATATTAGAAAAGTTTGCAATGAAAGACTGCAAAAGTGCAAGCACTCCTATGGAAATACATAAACACCTACATCTGGACATTGAGGGGGAGGATGTAGATGAACATCTATATAGATCAATGATAGGCTCTTTAATGTACCTAACTGCATCTAGACCTGACATTATGTACAGTGTTTGTGTGTGTGCCAGGTATCAAGCAAAACCAAAGGAACTACATTTGCAAGCAGTCAAAAGAATCTTTAGATACTTGAAAGGGAAACCATCACTAGGTCTTTGGTATCCACATGACTCACCTTTTGAACTTACAGCTTACACAGATAGTGACTATGGTGGTGAATGCTTGGATAGAAAGTCAACTACTGGTGGATGTCAATTCTTTGGATCAAGACTTGTGTCATGACAATGCAAGAAGCAAACGAATGTTTCAACATCTTCTGCAGAAGCAGAGTATGTAGCTGCATCTGCATGTTGTGCTCAAGTCCTATGGATTCAAAATCAACTCATGGACTTTGGTATGTCTATTCTTAAAACTCCTATTTTTATAGATAATCAAAGTGCAATTAGTATTGTGAACAACCCAGTAAAACATTCAAAAACTAAACATATTGAAATCAGATTTCATTTCATAAGAGATTGTAATGAAAAGAAATTAATTAAAGTGGTTAAAATTCATACTGATAATCAACTAGCAGATCTTTTTACAAAAGCATTTGATGTAGGAAGGTTTAACTTTTTAGTTAACAGTATTGGAATGATTTTTATAAATTAAAATCTCATATGTAAAGTGTTTGTAAAATATTAATTAAGTTATTTAAAGTGTACTACTGGTTATTTACTTACTACTGATTGTAGTTTCTAGTTACTACTGATCAAGTCTTTAAGGAGTTCAAATCTCAGTTACTACTAATGGTTTGTGTTACTGATACTTAGTTACTACTGATCGGCGATTTACTCTTAAAAACGATAAAATTACCGAACTAACCCCATGGAAATAGCCGTTCTGCTATGATTCGAAGGGTATTTGAGGCTTTTTGCAGGATAATTTCGAAAACTATAAATAACAGAAGTCGGTTAATCTTACATTATCCAAACCTCGATCTGCTAAAACCCACGATAAACCCTTAAGTCGGCAATCTTGATTGAAACCCTAAAAAGCAGTAACAACTCAAATTCAATCAAACCCTCTCAAAAGAACACATTTACGATTCCCTCTCACAATCTCAAAACACAAAACAATTAACAATGGCAATGATCAAACCAGTAGCTGTTCAAACAGATCTACAATATTGTGAATTTCACAATATGATTGCATTCCTAAAGAACCAGATGGAACTAAAGATTTTAGGGAAATTATGATGTTTCTGAAACACTCATCAATCAAATATGCTCTCATAATCCAACCTACAATCTATGAGAGACACATTGTTCAATATTGGGAAACTGCAGAACATATCAAAGAAGGAGACACATCAAAAATCAAATCTACAGTAGATGGAAAAACAATCTTCATAACAGAACAATCTATCAGGCAACATCTACAACTTCATGATGACACAGGTATTTCTCTACTCTCTAAGGAGGAGCTTGTTGAAAATTTAATAAAAATGGGTTATGAAGGAAAGCAAAACATTGTTACTTTTCAAAAAGGGCTTCTTTCTCCCCAATGGAAATTTTTAGTTCATACTATTCAACACTGCATCTCTCCTAAAAAGAGCACTTGGAATGAATTCAACAAGTCAATAGCCTCTGCTGTTGTTTGTTTGAGCACAAACCAAGTATTCAATTTTTCAAAAATGATTTTTGATGGTATGATTGGAAATCTATCATCCTCTAAATTTTTAATGTATCCCAGATTTATTGCACATATTTTAAATTGTGAGATCCCGGATCTCACTAAACCAAGAGAAAGTTACACTGCACCTTCTCTAAACAAAAAGGTTTTTTTCAAACATGAGAAGGTTATTCAAATTTTCTGGAAAGGTAACACCTCTATTTCCTAATATGATTCATGATCATCCCCCAACTGGAGAAGGTTCAAGTCACCCCATTGAACCCCAACCCACTCCATCACCCAATATTGCAGCCCAAACAGAACCCCTGGCCACTCAAACATCCTCACCTCAAGATGTCCTGAATGTGTCCCAGGAACATGTCATAGAACCTCAGAGTGTTACTCTTCACTCTTTGGTAAACCTTCCTAAAAGCCAAATAATATCTTCAAAATATAAAAGGAAGAGAACTTCCAAAAAGGACACCAGGGGACCAGTTGAGTCAGACCCCAGACTCCAAGAGTTGTCTTCCAAGGAGGAGATAAGTCATGAGGAAAGGGCTCTCACTACTGATGCACCAAAGGGTGTTGCACATGCTAGTGAGAACATCATTAGGACCCAGACCTCGGCAACTTTAAGTAATGACTCATCATTTGAGAAAGCACTTAAAGGACCCCGGTGCCAAGAAACCACAAGGGGAGATACTACTGCTTCTTCCAGGAAGAAGAGAGTATCTAAAACTCCCAATGAATCACCAAGCAGTGATGAGGGAAGACTGGAACCAACTGAATTGACGGATAGGATGGAAAACCTTGAAACCACTGTACAAAATTGTCAAATTTTAATCAACAATCAAGGTAGAACCATGAGCTATATGAAGCATTACATCAATGTTCTGAACAGAAGAATGCAAAGAATGGATCAAAGGCTTCACAGACAAACTTCAATAATCAGAAAGTTGAAAAAGAATGTTTTAGTTAGTGATGCTCCACAAGTTGAGATCACTAAGGGGGAGAAAAATCAAATTCAAGAAATGATTGATACATCTATTGCAGCAGCAGCGGCCTCCCTCATGAATCTCAAAGAAGCTCATGGTGAAACAGGTCAAAGTGATGAAAACTTTGACAGAGGAGTCAAAAGCATGGAAGATGTATTTGTGTCTGCACAACAATCACCAATAGCAGAACAAGTACCTTCTCAAGTTGCTACTGAAGTCATGGGTACTACTGATCCCATGGATACTACTGAAATCATTCAAACAACTGAAGTGATTATTACTGATCCAACTCAAGAAGAAACACAAGAAGCAACATCAGTAATAACTCCTTCACCAGTAGCAGACCCCTCTAATCTACAAATAGTACTTTACAGACCCTTTAACCCTCAAGAATTAATACCAATAGTAACTACATTGGTTACTACTGAGTCTGTAGCAGAAACAACAACAGTACCAGTTACTACTGATTCACCAGTAGTAACCACAACAATAGCACCAACAGAAATCATTATTCCAGATTTTGATGATAATGTAAACTGGGAAGAGGTAGATGAATGTGCATTACCTCCTCACCCAAAAATTCTTGATGATGATGAAGCTCATACCTTTGCACCAAAAATCCAAATCAATGAGGTACCAGATATGAAATATACACCTCCATCACAGTGCATAGGTAAAGGAAAAGAAAAGTTTGATGATGACTATCCACACAAAGCACTTGGTCACTATATGGTGAACAAGATGAATTTAGTCAGGCCTCTAAAACAATCTCATTGGAAAGTCAAGAGAATGAGGTACCACAAAAAATGTGCCAAAACTCTTGCACTTGAAAATAAAAGAAAAGCTGAAAAAGAAAAGGCTATTCAACCAAAAGAACAATCTGCAGCTGAAGCAGTTCAAGAAATAGAAGAATCTCTGATAGAAGGTCAACAAGCAGAACTTGATAAAATCAGGAAATATGAAGAAGAAAGACTGCAACTTCTTGAAGAACAAATTAATGAATGCAAAAGATGCAAGATTGACATGCCTGAACCATTTAATGAAGAGAAAGGCATGATGGTTGAATATCTTAAGACAAGAGGTCATAGTGCAAAATCATTTGATAGAATGAAAATTATCACATTAGTTGAAAGATATTGCACTGAGAAAAAGAAACAATTAAAAGAATGTGTACAAGCTGTTGAACCTTCAAATGTAATAACAATTGATCCCAAGATTGTACTTAATAGAAAAACTGTAGTTGGTGAATCTTCTGAACAAGGATCAAATAAAAGAAAAATTATAGAAGGTGATGATTCAACTACAAAGAAACTGAAACAAACTCCCCAAATCTTAGAAGATCCACAACCAATCCAACAAGACAACCCAATTCTTAACTGGAGAGAAAATCAAGGAATCCATGAAATCATTAGAGCAGACAAGAATGTTCAAAAATTCAAGGCATGGAAACCTATGTTATTATCCTTTAACAGAAGTGATGTTCTTACAATGTTGGAAATTGGAAAACCAAGAATGTCAAATAAAAGGTGGAAAAACTCTGGAGCTGGATACTTAACTGAAATGTTTGATGTTGCATTTCATCCAGAAAAGTATAAAGAAAAGATTGCAAGTGAAGACAATTTATTTGCATGGAATGTTCTTCCCACAGTAAATATGTATTTCTTTGAAAGAGCTAACAGAAGATGTGAGTTGTACTTAATGGAAAGAGAGTACAATCATTCAAAGAAGACTCTATATCAAATCATATGTTGTGCTTTTGTAAGACCACTTGATCCTACAATGTATACTGAAAAATACAGACAATTTGTTCAAATCAATAAAGCATATGTGGATGAACAAAGACGTTTAAGAGATGAAAGGAAGAAGGAAGGAGATGAAAGAAGAGCAAAGGAAGAAGAAGAGAAAAGAAAGAAACTTGATTAATTCAAAATGAATTAATAAGTTTAGGGGGAGATTGTTGGGATAAAAACAAGTTATTACTGATTTACAAACTTGTTACTGATTTGCACATACTACTGATCAACGACTTAATGCTGCTAAGGAGTTGATACTGATTACAAAGATATTACTGATCTCGTGTTTGTTACTGATGTTCAACATTTACTACTGCTCGATTGATTTACTACTGCTGTGCTTATTTATGGAGTTTATCGAGTCCGACATCTTAGGAAAGTTTGTTTAGAATTAATATCTTTTGTAATTTGATTGTAATCGTATCCTAGAATAACTAGTGTAAATAGTTAGGCTTCAAGGACTATTATATATAGTTCCTTATGAATTGTAAACATACGTGTGTATTGTAACTCATTCGATCAATATACATTGAAGCTTTTTGTGATAAACTGTGTTCTTGATAATTCTTATATTATTTACAGTTTATTGTTCTTATTAATCACAATAGTGTTAATCCGCTGTAACTTCTAATTGTGAGTAGATCATTGAGTCTATTAGCTATCTAAGTTAATCGATCCTGACAGGTTATGACTTGTGGCGGTGGTAATGATGGTGAGTGGTGGGTGATGATAGTGCATGGTGGTAATTTTACCATTTTAAAGTTTAAGGTAATATCTTAAGTGGATGGGTATACCTGAATTTTTCTAAAAAGGCTTTTTTTTAGAAGCGATATTTTATGTTTTTATAAATAAAATATAACTGATATGAATTTCATCTAAAAGTCAAACACCATAACTCTAATCATTTTTTATTTTTATGTGGTGGGTGCCAAATTATTGGATTTTCTGGTTCCAAACAATTAAAATAGTGATTCATAAATTATTTATTGTTTATCTATGATTTCTATGTTTGTCAGAGAGGTACTAAATTCTAATTACATTAATTTATTCACATGTTATTTACAATGGATCATGTTGAGAACAAGACAGTCCAATGAATGAGTTGAATCCAATAGAGGATGGTAAACCCGAAAATATAATTATAAAGGCTCATGTTGGTTGGAATTTGCTAAAATTACCGATGAAGATGGTATATTAAGATCGAAATATAAGCAATGTGACCCTGAGTCCCAGACTATACAAGTGTACAAATTTGCTGGCATTAGTTGATAAACTTATATCCATCTTATTACCCGAAGTACCCATACATAAATACCCGAATTTAATTTGGTTTGTATATATTTATATTTGAATAAAAAGATCAACAACATTCTATATAAGGTTAATAAAGATACTACCTTCGTATCAAAATAAGTGATACACTTTCTATTTAGGGGTGGAACAAAATAAGTGATACACTTCCAAAACTTACCTTATTTGGTAAAAAAGTGGGACTCATTCTCCACTAACTATCTAATTTAGTAAAGTGAAATTATCCTTTTACCCTTACTTTTACTTTTAAGCATCATTAATATCACTACATTCCAAAGAAGTGGGACTCATTATCCACTAACTATCCACTTTAATCTAATTTAAACCACTTTTTAATCTTTTGCCTCAAAAACCGTAATTCTTCAAATGTATCACTTATTTTGATACGGAGGTAGTATTAGAATTGTAATAACTCAAATTTATCAGTAAGTTATTTTCAATGTTGATTTCAATGTTCATTAACCGTGATTGTGGTCTGATTTTGGATTAATGGTTGTGTTAATTCAAGGGTGGTACATGTATCCAAAACCATAAACATGAACAGATAAACAAATTCCAACAAATCCCTCTTATTATCAAAAAGCCGAAGGATGGGTTTTTTTTGGTGAGATGTTCAATCTCGTCTCCGTTTCATTGCAACAAAACACAAAAAACCACAAAAAATTAAATCCCGAGTACTTGGCGCATTCAGCACCATCATATCATTTTAGTAAAAATTATTAAATATTTATTTTTTCGCAAAAGAAGAAATGTCTAAGAAGAAGCAGATTCCTTGGCAATCTTCTCAGCCTTTGCAATAACTTCATCGATTCCTCCAACCATGTAAAACGACTGTTCTGACAGGTCATCATATTTCCCATCCAATACTCCCTACACATATTGGTAACATATACCAGTTTTTTATAATTAATTTTTTAAATAATGGAAATTTAATTTTGGTATAAAAAAAAAAGCTGACCTGGAAACTGGCGATGCTCTCCTTGAGTTCAACATATTTACCAGGGGCACCAGTGAAAACTTCAGCAACATGAAAAGGTTGACTCAAAAACCTCTGAATCTTTCTTGCACGAGCAACAGTCAACTTATCATCTTCACTGAGTTCATCCATTCCAAGAATAGCAATAATATCTTGAAGATTCTTGTAATTTTGAAGAACTTTTTGCACACCACGAGCCGTATTGTAATGATCTTCTCCCAAAATGTGTGGTGACAACATTCTAGATGTTGAATCAAGTGGGTCCACAGCAGGGTAAATACCAAGTTCAGAAATCTGCCCATTTCAAAATTCAAACCATTAAATTTGGGTCGACCCGGCCCGTTCACACATTTGACTTATGATTACCTACCTGTCTGGATAACACAGTTGTGGCATCCAAGTGAGCAAAAGTTGTGGCGGGAGCAGGATCTGTCAAATCATCAGCAGGCACATAAATAGCTTGAACTGATGTGATTGAACCTTTTTTAGTTGTTGTAATACGTTCTTGGAGACCTCCAAGATCTGTTGCTAAAGTTGGTTGGTAACCCACAGCAGATGGAATACGACCCAACAAAGCAGACACCTCAGAGTTAGCCTGCAAATTATATTACAGCTGTCAATTTCTGACCCGTTTGAGTTGACCCGACCCGGCCCGACTAAAACCTACCTGAGTGAAACGGAAAATGTTGTCAATAAAGAGAAGCACATCTTGTCCTTCAGCATCTCTGAAATGTTCAGCAACTGTCAATCCAGTCAGACCAACACGAGCACGAGCACCTGGTGGTTCGTTCATTTGACCGTACACGAGAGCACATTTGCTCTCACTCTAGAAAAATAAATAATAACTAAATCAGATTACAGTTTAATAAATATAAATATTTTTAATAAAAAGACATACACACCTGTTTGTCACCTAGTTTGATGACACCACTTTCCATCATTTCTCTGTATAAATCATTGCCTTCTCGAGTTCGTTCTCCAACACCAGCAAAAACAGAAAAACCACCATGAGCTTTAGCAACATTGTTGATAAGTTCCATAATAAGCACAGTTTTTCCTACTCCTGCACCACCAAACAAACCAATCTTTCCTCCCCTTTGGTATGGAGCAAGAAGATCCACAACCTATAAACAATATAAAACCAGATTAAAGTTGGAAATTGGTTGAATTAGGTAAAAGAAAAACAATTTTAGTTCTTGATTACCTTGATTCCAGTTACCAGAATCTGTTGCTCTGTTGCTTGCTCAACGAAAGCTGGGGCTTCCCTATGGATTGGCAAATAGTGGTCGGTTTCTGTTGGAAAAAGTAAACAAGAAAGTGAGATGCAAACTCCAAGAAAACAGAAAGAAAGCATGATAAATGAATGATATAAAACTTACTAATTTCGCCTCTATGGTCAATAGGCTCTCCAATAACGTTAATGATACGTCCAAGGGTTGCTCTACCAACAGGTACCTAACATGAATAAAAAATTTAGCTCCACGGACGGTCATATATTACAATTGAATAGATAGATCAACATTCAAGAACCTAAAGAGACACCAAACAAATTGACAGATTCTAAACTAGATGCAATAGCCAATTAGCCATCCAAGCAAGATCATAGCTATGTAATTTCAAATCTATACCGGAAAACTAAATCAGGATTCTACATTATCTTTTACAAAAGGAAACAGAATCCTCAAACTCGTAAACAAATAAGCTACAATTATACACATTGACTTTTACAGGTGAATAGCTATTAGCTATATAACCGCAAACCAAATTCCAGTAGAAAAAACTTAAAAATTATCGATCTTAATCATAAATCAACAGACTACAAATCTGAATAACTGGATCACAGACAATTGACCGGAGCAGATTCGAAAACTCAAAAAATTTCATTTCGTTCTCGTAAAACGATCTGAATACTTCGGGATCCAGAAAAACTTACAGTGATTGGAGAACCAGTGTTGAGAACTCGTTGACCACGCACAAGCCCCTCGGTACCATCCATAGCAATCGTCCTCACCATATTTTCCCCCAAATGCTGAGCAACTTCCAAAACTAACCTGATCGAATTATCCAAAACCTCCAAGGCCGTAAGGATCGGCGGCAATCCCTCGCTGAATCTAACATCGACAACAGCACCAATAACCTGGCACACCTGTCCAATCGAGCCGGCTCCGGTGAACTCATCAGTAATCTTTCCGACGTTAGATCCTTCACCAGCTGTGGTCGGAGCTGGTTTGGATGGAGCGGCGGTAGCAGAAGTAGCGTAGTTGACTACACGGTTAAGGAAGTAGCCAGTAGGTGAAGGAGATTGGGATCGAGCACGAACGGCTCTGCCGGAATTAGTAAATGAAGATCTAGATGGTGATCGGTGGAGCGATGATCGGAGGAGGGAGGCAGCTAGCCTCCGTGAAGCCATGGCGGATAAAAGGAAGAGAGAGATTAGAGAGAGAAAGCTAGGGTTTGAAAATATTAGAACCGAGTCGTCTCGGACAGACAGGGAGTTGAGTCCAGGGTGCGCTTTTTATTACGGCGTTGGGTGTAAAAGGGAACCTTTTTTTTTCCGATGTTTTCTTTTTTCTTGTCAATTTCTAAAACTTTCATTAATTTGTTAACTAAATTTATTTTTTAAAGCCAATTTCTTAAATAAAATTTTAAACGATAGAACTATCTTAATCATAATGTATTGGTAAAAAAAATTTGAATGACTTGCTAGAGTTAGGAGTTCTATCATCATACTCTATACAAATATCTAGTGATGTCTCTGAAACAATCACAACAACGATTACATCCAATATATCACGACTAAAATTCAACTACTGATGGAGCTATTATAACAAAAATACTATTAAAACAATTAAATGATAGATCAATATATTAGGTGATTTTCATATAGGGTGACCACAAGAACCGAAATTGAAAAATGATGAATTTTTAAAACCAATACCGAAACGATTACATGTCTTTGATTTTGGTTCGGTTCGGGTTTTTTAGCGTAAATGCTCACCGCGTCGTCCTATCTAAGGACCAAACCGAAAATGAAAATGATAAATTTTCAAAACCGAACCAATTACATGTTTCGGTTCAGTTTCGACTGATTTTCGGTTCGTTTGGTTTTTAATATGTCATGTGATTAAGTCATATACGAGTTAGATTCATTGAAGGTTATAACATTATCATTTTTGTCACTTGTGAAATATAAAAAATCGATAAGATAATCAAATAACTAAAATGCATATCACAATATCATTTAATCACTTAAATAGACATTTTATTAGTACTTTAGACATACTATATCGACAGATTATGTTTTTCAATATCATCTTTATGCATTGTATTTAGAAATGAGAATTAAATATTATAAATATAAATATTTAATTTTTTACCAAAACATAAACGACTAGTATTTAATATCTTATTAAATATCAACCTCTTTTAAGAGATAGCTTTCCATTCTAACGATATAATATTATTACTTTTGTTGTATGATTTTTTTTCTATCGTAACTTAATTATTATCATGGTTGCTTTTAGACATTTCTACTATGAACATTATGTTAATGTTTACCAAAATAAAAAATCAAACATGTAATGTTTAAAAGATTATTTTATGCGTCTTTTATCACTAAAGCAATTTACTTCCTTGCAACCAAACAATACTACTTCGGATCCGGTTTTGTATGCTCACGAAGTTAGGGCCTCTATCCATCACCATATCCACAGGCATGCCACGTGTCTGTGGTAAAATATACACCTGCGCACTTTATCATCCGCCGCCCTAGACGTCCAACTTTCACGGCGGCGTTCCCTAAAAAATATACACACGATGTCGCTTACCACCGCTCTCTCTTCACCAAACCCTCTCACGCTTCCTCACCTCAGCCCCCATGCACCTCACCACACCTTATCTTTCCCCATGGCAGCCACCGTCATTCGCCGGCAAGTAAACCCTATCCACCACCGATCTCTCTCTATCGCCGCCGCTGTTCGTCAACAGGACACCACTCTCTGGACCACTACACCTCTCGCAAACGTCAAACCTGCCGCCGAATCGCTCTTCCATATCACCGTCGACGTTTCGGATTCCCCCGATCTGGCATTGTCGTACACCGTCGCCGGACAATATCTTCAGCTTCGTATTCCTGATGTCGATAAACCGTCGTTTTTAGCGATCGCTTCGCCTCCGTCACTGGCGTCTACAAACGGTGTTTTTGAGTTTTTGGTTAAAAGTATCGCTGGATCTACGGCGGAGCTATTGTGTGGTCTCGGAAAAGGTGATGTTGTAGATTTGAGTCCTGTTATGGGGAAAGGATTCAATACAGATCAGATATCTCCACCTGAAGATTATCAATCTGTTCTAATTTTCGCAACTGGATCCGGAATTAGGTAATTTCAAACTTCAATTGATGATTACGCACACGTTTTTGCTCTTCAATTGGCAGGTTATGGAATCAACAATATTAGTCAAAGCTTCCCAATGATCATATATAACAACAATACCTTAGGATGTAGTAATCTAACTTATCTATATAATAATGATATGACTTTCTTCAAAATTCTAATATTGAGCAACATAACAAGTTACCCATTTCTGATAACGTATCTCATGCAGCCCAATTCGATCTTTAATCGGATCAGGATTTAGTGATGATAAGAGATCAGATGTTAGGTTATATTACGGTGCAAGAAACCTCCAAAGAATGGCTTATCAGGTTGTTTTTTAATCTTAAATTTTCCTGCTGTTTTTTATCCTCAAATGGTTCTGATATTGCATTTTCTTCAACTATTGATATTATAGGACCGATTCAAAGCCTGGGAATCTTCTGGAGTTACTATTGTGCCCGTTTTGTCCCAGCCTCTTGATAATTGGGTCGGTGAAGCCGGCTATGTACAGGTAAAGTTCTGTTTTTCTTTTTGTTCAAAGTTGGCAGTTTCGACCCGTTTACTTATGAATGGGTCGATTTAGGTCGTGTTTCCTCACTAACAGGCCGAACGGGTAAAAAATCGAAAGAAAATATCAGCTTAAAAGAAAATAAGTCAGATGGTTCGAACGGGTAAAAAACCGGCTGAACTCATTTTATTTCAGGTCAACCATATCCGACCCATGTGCTTTGGCCTGAACTTGTTTTGACCCGTGACCCAAACCCCTGTTTTGCAAGCTCTGGTATATTTACTTGTTATTATGTTAATGTGTTGAGCAGGCTGCTTTTGCTAGAGCTAAACAAGTTTATGCACCTGAGTCAACGGGTGCTGTGCTTTGCGGTCAAAAACAAATGGTTGAGGTTAATTTAAAAGTTATCTTTATAATAAGAGTTAATTAAATAATTGGTTTTTTTAACTGAGCATATATTGCAACTTTGGTCCTTTATTTTTCAAAGTATTAAACTCAGTGTTTTATGACTATGTATTGCATGGATAAGCACATGTACATGTACTGTTTGAAAAAACAGTTAATGCAATAAAATGATAACTAAAGTACTGAGTTTGAAACTTTGGAAAGGAATGACCAAAGTTGCAATATGTGATTAGTTAAAGGACCATTCTTATAAACTAATATGTTAAAATTTGTGTTATGCAAAATAACCGAATTTATCTGTTTGCAGGAAGTAACATCTATTCTAGTCGGCAATGGAGTACCAAATGAGAAGATATTGAAGAACTTTTGAGGTCTAATTTAATGGATTGTCTTATAATTTATTCCCGTGTTACCGAGTGCCAAAAGCATTTCAGCATGGAATGACAGAATAATGCCAAAAATTTTGAGATTTAAATGTACGATTGTAGAAAAGCTTCATAATCCATTCGATTATCAGTTAGACAAACAGTTTACAACTGGAGACAACAAAACGCTCTGTTCAATATGAAAAAAACAATCGTATACTATTTTCTATCCTTTTATTATTTGTTATTCATGTAGTCGTACGTATGTAGGTTTTTTTTTTTAATGACCTAGCAGTAGGAAGGCAAAGAAAGCTTAAATGATCTCCAAAAGGTAAGTTTGATCCTAGATAAATATTTATGAGATAATTAGAAATAAAAAATTACTATGGTAATATTTAGATTACATATATCACAAGCAAAGATCAATTATCCTTGTTATAAACAGAAGTACCTGAAAAAAGGCCGGACATTCAATCATACCAATATTAAAATGTGCAACTCTTCATCCTATAAATTGTAAGCAAGATATATGCGGAAACACCATCGCAAAGAATACATTTAAACAATACTAGCTGATACCCGCGCAATGCGGCGGCGGGTACCCAGTAACTATATTTTGCGACAATCAAATGTCATATTTTCTAATTAATAAAACCCCATACTTTGTTTCATACAGTAATTAACATTCGGGCTATATATTTTAAACTCAACGAAATAGCTATGAAGAAGTCAACTAAAAACAAAATGGGTTAATTGGGTCGATATCATTCAAAGTTTTTTTTTTTATTCATTTTAACGTCTTAAATAATTTAGTACAATATTTTAAATTCACGCTATATTTTAAACCCAGATAAGTTGTTACTATATTCGCAAAAATAAGAACGGGTTTGAAAGTTACTTGACTAAGAATCCACATTAATAATGTCTTTAACGATCTCAATGAAGGTTGATGCAACAATGAGCGATCATCGGATCAAACGAAAACCAGTTCGGTTGAACAGATTTTGCACGGTTTTTTTGGGTACCAAATAGGGTAGGGGTGAGCATTTGGACCGAAAAAACCGAACCGAACCGAAAACCGACCGAAACCGAACTAAACCAAATCGATAACATCTTGTCGGTTCGGTTTTGGTTTTGAAAATTCATCATTTTTGATTTTCGGTTTTATCGGTTTCGGTTCGGTCTTCGGAAAAAGATGAACACTTGGACTAAAAAACCGAACCGGACCGAAACCAAACCAAACCAAAACCGATAACATGTTATCGGTTCGGTTTCGGTTTTGAAAATTCATCGTTATCGGTTTCGGTTCTATCGATTTCGATTCGGTTAAGTTTTTGAACCAAGCTCACCCCTAAAATAGGGTGAATCCTCCGAAACGACAAAATAAAACAAGATTTTGAAAACCTAAATAATTATATGTTCAAAATCAAATCTTGTAGTGATTAACACAAACAAAAAGTTTATATCTTTAAACACCCAATTAAAAAAGGATTAAAACATCTTGCATAGAAAAGAGGAAACTAACTGAAATTTAATTATTTAATAAACAAGAGGAAACACCCAATTAATATATTTTTAATACATAGGTGCGTGCCATACAAATTGAAATTTATAAAACGATCAAAAACTTACTGGAACAATTTTGGCATCCATCGACTACCCTATCTCATACAACGTAAACTTGCATGTGCCAATTTTAACTCAACTTTTCAATAGGTCATATTGGTCAAATAATAAAATGAAAGCTACAAGGAGAAGTAGGTAAATGGTTCAATTCATATTAACCAAAATGGGTCAAATGGGAAATAAACGAAAGTAGGGGACAACAAAAACATGTTATTGGGAAGGAAACACAACACAGAATTCACTTGACCCGAAGCGGTTCGATGTTACAAAATTCACAGAATTCACAAGATGTTAAGGCGGACCAGGCAAATCTTTAGTTAGCTTATTGATTTTCAACAAAATTCACTAACCCGAAACAGTTTTGATGTTTTTCACCAAATTCATAAACAGGCACCTACATTCATATATCCAAGAAATACAAGTTTAAAAAGCTAACTCATAAATAAACACAAAAAAATCTTTCTAGGCTCTCACTTCATCTTGGCAGCATTCCTAGACTTTGTCTTCACAACCAAAAACATATATAAGTGTATAACACATTAACACATCCATATATAAGTGTATAACACAGAAAACAAGTGATTTAAATATTTAATACCTCTGCACCAAGCCCGAACAGTGCAACATTAAAAATCTTGTGCTTGCATTGTGAAAACTGCAGCACTGTAGAAATAAAAAAAACCAAAACCAAAACCTATGATTAGTATTTGACTCTTGCTTAAAAAAACGGTTAGTATATCCAGCCTCCGATCCAGTGTTGACCACCAAAAACATTACAAATGCTGCTGCAGATGCCACTTGTTAGTGATACTGCGGCAAGACTAATTTGATATGATGACCGCATTGCCATCCCAAATGACCATTATTACCTGCAACAGAGAAATTAAAATTATCTCTGTTATGTATATACTTAAGCAAAATAACAAACAAAAGAAAGCAAAATTAGCCAAAAAAATTTAGTCAAACTATTAGGAAAAGACCAAGTTTCTCACTCTGTAATTTTTCCATGTAGGATCTGGTCCAAGTAAGACATAGCAACCTGCTAGGGTTTCTTTCCGAAAGGGTTGCAGTTGACATATTCCTACATCAACAAAATCAATTGCACTGATTCTCACTGATACAACACATTAGAAAGAAATATAACATGAAGAGAAAAGTGAAACTGTTTGTACATATAATCAATTGAGAGCACCAACAAGATCAGACATCATTTCTTCAAATCGAATTGAAAATACACCATCGAAATCCGACATCATTTCTATAAATTAGAGTAGTAATTAAATGCAGAAATTGTAACCTAAATTCATGGCGTTGAGAGATTTTGGACGATCGAGAGTGCGGTGAGGGTAGGGTGTGATTGGGCGGAGTGCTTCAGAGAGCAGCAATCGAGATTATGAAGGTTATTTCCAAAGCGTTCGTTTCAGTTCCCAATACGCAAATAAACCTTTCAATGCCCAAGACAAACTCTTCATTTATGTACATGGTACATAGTATTTAGATAATTAGGTGTTCAAATATCTTACATGATCCCTTGTAGCTGAGTTGGAAAGTTGCTGCCTCTAGCAAGCAAGAGGTCTTGCGTTCAATTCTCGCCTGGCGTATATTTTTTTAAAATACAAATAGTTCTGAAAATAGAAAGTGTGTTGGCTGAATATTAAGCCTTGCTAATTATGAAAGTGCTAAACTCTTTATAATATAGTATAGATACGTTTTAGAGGTGTCAAGTTTCAAGGAACAAATACAAGTTTACAGTTAAATCAGAGCAAGAACAAGTTTACATTTCAAATGACACATAAAAATATATATAAATCCTAAACAATTTGGCCCTCTTCCATCCCATCACTTTCACCACCCTTTCGTCCCCCATCCACGTCATCATTTTTATGATGATTCTTGTTATGCCCAACTTTTTTACCACTTTCTTCACAACTATCATACTTCAATTCATAGCTACGGGACCTACGGTGACACTTATTTTGTGTCGTTTCACGTCTTTTAACATCATCATCTTCGTAACTATCGGAATCTGAATCACTCAAATCTAACTGTCTATGCCTTTTATGATGATGATGATGATGATGATGATGCCTTCTTTTCCTCATAACACCATCATCATCATCACTCAAAGAATCTGAACCGTCGGATTCCAAGCCCGAATAATGATGCTTACGTTTCTTGTAAGCACGTTTTCTCCTACGTTCCTCTGCTTCACTTTCATACGAGCTGTCACTATCATCACTCGAACTCAAATACCGTCTTTTTGGTTTTCGTTTCGATCGCTTATCTTTCTTCTCGTTCTTATGCTTTTTGTGACTTTTCTTCTTTGACTTTTTGACTTCATCATCGCTGTCACTTTCAGAACTTGTGACAGATCTTCTTCTTTTATGTTTTGAACTTTTTGTTGTTTTGCGTTCATTGGCTTCGATTCCAGCTTCGAGTTTTTGTTGCCATTTTAAAGGGGCTTCTTTCTTGGCTAAAACACACTTTTTCTTTTCTTCCACCAATTGGATAAACGACTTGCAGTCCATTCAGATGTACAAAATACCAAATTAATATCTGCATTATGGTATGATGATGACCGGAGGTGCATCTCAAAGAGAGAATTTACAAAATGTTAGTTACTCTATCATAAAAATCAAATCTTAAAATAACATACATAGAAAATTATTTAAAAAACAAAACACTGAAAGATTGTAAAGATAACATCTCAAATACTATGAAACAAGTCTATGGGTATATTAATACATGTATATGTATCATGTATATGTATAATACTTCCTCCATTTCAAAATAAGTGTTACACTTTCTATTTTGAGGTATTTCAAAATAAGTGATATACTTTAAAATATACCATATTTGGTAAAAGGTAGTGGGACCCACACCACTAACTATCTCTTCTAATATATTGAAAAGACATATTTACTCTTACTTTTACTTTTAAAGATCAAAAAATTCACTTTAATCAATATATGTGGGACCCATCATCCACTAACTATCCAATTTAATCTAATGAATCTTTATTATCATACTTTGCCTCAAAATATGTGCAACCTCAAGTGTATCACTTATTTTGAAACGGAGGAAGTATATAAATAGACACATAATTATATAAATAGTTTTTTTAATGAATCCCAGGTTCGAGCTCGTTTTTAAGTCCAAATTTTATTGATCGTTTAATGTGCAGAACTTGGCTTACTAACATCTCTAGAGAGTAGAAACCACTCAATAGTGAAAGTTGACTTTTTTTCCTAAAAGGATCAAAGATGTAGTACAGTACTAAATCAAAACCCTATATACAGATTACAAATTCAAATTGAGTTCCATATAAATATCGGAAATTTCAAATCCCTAAAACTTGATTCACCAAAAGATGCATCCAATAAAACCCTAGAACCAATCAAACAGAAATTCCCCCTTAAGATTGGTGAAAATTAGTAACTAATCAACAATGCAAAACAAAAATTCGACTAATTAAGAGGATGAACTAACAAACCCTAGACGTATAATCTAATAAAAAGAGGGAAAATACAAATTAGAGTGAAACGAAACAAAAAGGATCAAAATTCACATACCTTGAATCAATCTGAAGAAGAAATTGAGAGACTTTGGATCTGGCGTCTATGCTGGATTTCGTAATTTCTTCTCTGTTTGCTTCTCCCTCGGTCTCTGGAAGCTTCTTGTGAGGAGCGGCTGCTTTATTTATTCAAGAAAACCGTGTGGATTTTTGGATTCAAGTTTTGGGCCCGACCCGAACCGGACGGACCATTGACTTTAAAGAAAATGTATATACTTGAGAATTTTGATAACTCGCCACTTCATATTTTCATCAAGTAGTGAAAGTAACAGAAGAATGGCTAGTTAATTTTTCTTTTTGGGGTCAAAGTGTTAAGAAAACATATCAAATTTTTATCAAAATGTTATTGGCTAGTTCATGTCTTTCCTAATTCTTAATATAATGAAAATAATATGTTATTAGCTCATCGTTTTCACTTATCTCGGAATAGAAATCCTAACACGAACAAGGATGAAAGTAATAACTTAAATAACATGAATTCAAATCAAATAATATACTAGGTTAAAACCCGCGTGATGCGGCGAGCTGCGAACTTCAAATTTCTAGCCATTAAAAGTCCGTTGGTTACATATTTTTATAACGAATACAGTACATAAACATGAAAACTGTGTATAAAAATAGAGGGAAAAGACAATAATTAGCATTGGCGTTGAAATGTTGTTCGATTACATGTTTTGATATATAGTAGGGTACCCGCGCAATGAGGCGGCGGGTACACTGATACATCTTTTCCGCAACGATGTTGATGGTAAATAGAAGCTTGAATCTTGCCTCCCTACAAAAAATGGGTAATACATATGATGTTAATTCTAAATTAATATTGTAAAAATAATATCTATACCTAGTGATGATTTATCGAATATGATTAAGTGTAATACCTCCTGGTCAATTAAAAGCATCTCAAGTGATATTATCTCCTTTTTGTTGTTGAAGTTTGTGTGTGGCCAAATCCGTAGAACCTTGACCTTGAGGTGAATTTTGTCCTTGAAATCATGAATGTTTCTTACAAAGTGCAATCCGGTTGTTGACATGTTCAAAATACCTGACATAAAAAGATTATCATTTACGAATTTGCACACTATAGGAATAAAATTTGTATCAAAAGTTTAAGGAATGAAAAAAAACAGAGCAGTGGGTGATAAGTAATACCGTTGTTTACAATGGTTTGCCGAATTATCGAAATAACGGTGACGGGTGATGGTTGGTGGTATGTGTCTCGTATCGTGAATGCAAAGGTATAATGGTTGATTTGTCAATTTATATACAACTAAAAAACGTATATATTATATTAAATGTAATAAAATGTTTTTGCCACATTTATTGACAAATCAAGTTTGACTAATTTGACTAAAACGTTTTCATTCCTTCAACGTTTAAAACGATTTGACTAAAAAGTTTGAATAAAACGTTTGAGTAATTTGACTAAAACGTTTTTGCCACATTTATTGACAAATCAAATTTTAAAACGTAAATCGTTATTGACAAATCAAGTTTGACTAATTTGCATTAAAATGTTGATACTCTAAAAACATTTAATGTAAAAAACATTAATAGTGACAATTAAAACGTTTTTATTTTATTATTAATTGACTAAAAATATCCACAAATTGGGAAGAAACTTTCTTTAAATCTTGGGTAAATTACAGAAATTGTCCCCGTGGTATACTCGATTCTGCATTTCTGTCCTTAAACTTTTTTTGTCGGTTTTTTTGTCCCTAAAGATTTTTGGATTTCACTTTTTTATCCTTCCGTCCAATTTTGGCCGTTAACTAACGTGAAATGCCAAAAAAATTAAGGGTATTATTGTCCTTTACATCTTTTCTATGTTCTTCATTCCCAAACCATAATCCTCAT
Source organism: Calendula officinalis (assembly GCA_963853835.1). Classification (NCBI taxonomy): domain Eukaryota; kingdom Viridiplantae; phylum Streptophyta; class Magnoliopsida; order Asterales; family Asteraceae; genus Calendula; species Calendula officinalis. The sequence continues at coordinate 35,798,142 of OY970827.1, read as the reverse complement.
GAACCCTAATCGCAAATAAAAAAACTCTAAATAAAAATCCAAATCTCATGGTAAAGCCTGCGATTTTGATTTCGTGTATACACAAAAAATTTGCCCCAAACAAAAATCCAATTCTCTTCTGCTTCAATTCTTCTTCAATCTTCATCACCCTTCAATTTCTTCCATGAAAAACTCGAGAATTCAACTTCAATTTCAATGAAGATAGCTGAAGATACTTTACACAAACTTCTTAATTACAATCGTAACAACAACGATGAAATTGGGCAGGCAACAACAACAAGAACATCATCAACATCAACGTTTGACTACCTCAATTAGGAGTAAAGCGGCTCACTTTGTACCTGATCTTACCACTGTGTATGCCGTTGCTTCGTCTTCTCCGGTAGAACCGTCACCGCTCGTCACCGTCGACAGTTTCCCCAATTCTGGAGTCATCGTTAGGGTTAAATCGGATTAACACCTTTCTTCTTTTTAAACTTTCTTCCCCAGATCTGTGATTTAATGCACGAAACTTTGAAGTGTGAATGGCAAAGATGATGCTTGGGAGATGGAGGTAAAGAATTTTAGTGGGAGATGGAGGTAAAGAATTTTAGTTCATATTGATGAAGAATTTTGGGAACGGAGGTAAAGAATTTTGGGTTTTTTCTTTTCATATTTGATATGTTTCGTTTTTGGAATCTGTCATTTTGCAGATTTTGAATTGATTCATTTGATTAGGCTTTTATTTGTGATCGATAATCATGGTTCAATTTAATAGTAGTTGTGGTTTGTGAATTTGAAGTTCATGATAAGTGAAGAACAAAACATAATTGGGGAAGAACACATAAATGGGGAAGAATAGAGAAAAGGAAAATGTAAAAATGTAAAAAAAAAATTAAAATAGGGGTAATTTGGGAAATTTGACAAAAGTATCGTCAGTTAACGGAGAATTTTAGACGGAAGGACAGAAAAGTGAAATCCAAAAATCTTTAGGGACAGAAAAATCGACAAAAAAAGTTTAGGGATAAAAATGCAGAATCGGGTATACCACACGGGCAATTTCTGTAATTTACCCTTAAATCTTTGACATTCCTTTCTTTTTAAAATCATCTTTCCCTCACCCTTGTGTATTCACTGAAAACCAACAACAACTTAAAAAACGTATATATTATATTAAATGTCATTAAACGTTTTTGCCACATTTATTGACAAGTCAAGTTTTAAAACGATTTTAAAACGTAAATCGTTATTGACAAATCAAGTTTGACTAATTTGCATTAAAATGTTGATACTCTAAAAACGTTTAATGTAGAAAACATTAAAAGTGACAATTAAAACGTTTTTAAATCTATTAATGTACATAAACATGTAGAAAACGTTTATACGTTTAATGTAGAAAATGTTTTGAAAACTGTGTAACCGCCAATTAATGTACATAAGTATATTAAATCGTTTCTACGTTTAATGTAACATCTCGAGACCCGACCTAAAATTTTAGATTACTTTTGGTAAGTAATTATATCTGTTTATTATTTTTATGATAAATTATGTGATTTATTTGGATTTTGTTATATTTTAATCAAGGGATTAAAATATGTATTAAGTGATTTGATCAAGTATAAGAGAGAAAATTTTATTTCTTATTAAACTTTGAATTACAGTTCCAAAAATATCTTCGTTATTAAAATATGAGTTAGATAGGTATTTTTAATTAAATCAAACGCAATCTAGACTTACAGTATCACGCTGTGTTAAATGAAATTAAAGCTGTTGTGAGGGGAGGGGTGTACGTGGGCTTGAGAGAGGGCAGGTGTCAAATTGGGTTTTCTTCCTTGTTCTTTTGCCTGGCTCGACACAAACACACACATTTCACATACATGCATTTTCTTGAAGCTCTCTATTGAAGAAGACTATCATTGTTTTGTTCTTTCCTCTGATTTTCGGAATCATCACCATCACAAGGTAGGATTCATGCTAATTGTTCATTATCTTGTGTGTTCTTGCTAGAAAAACTTAGGGTTCTTGGGTTATGGAGTTTCTTTGTCTCAAACCATGAAATTGATAAATTGCTAGGGTTTCTATGAAGTTCATAACTAATCTTGTATGTTCTAGATGGCTAATTCTGGATTGTAGTGTAAGTTCAAGCCTTGGACCTTAAAAACCTAGTTATGGAGTTTTGGAGAAGATGACCAAAACCCACCAAATTTGATAAATTGTGTAAATTGGGTTCTTGATGTTTTAACGAGTGTAGAATCATAATTAGAAGTAAATTGACTGAATTGTATGTGTATTGATGTTAAAATTGGATGGTGTTTGGCTAATTCGGTATTTTATAAATTATTTAGCTATTTGGGTCAAATATAGAGAAAGTCAAAGCTGGAGTTTGACTTTATTTCCAGGAAGTCAAAATTATGTTTGAGATGATGTGTAACTACTAATTGATGTTAAACATAGGTAATTGGTATGAATTTTTGGTAAATTGCTAAGTTTGACCCGTTTAGGTCTAATTGACTAAAAATGACTAGTGAAGCATATTTTGATGCCATACTTGGTTTGAAAAGTTTAATTCATGATTATTGTCATACTTAGAGTTGTGGTGGAATGGTTAAATGAATTGTGCAAGTTTTGGGTTATGTATGAACTTCTACTTTTAAGTATTTTGGTTAAATTGATTACTAATTCGGTTGCACTATTATTACAGGCAAAGGCAAGGGAACTCAGTAGTTAGAATACTGAGTTTTTGGGACTGGATTGCTAGCTCAGGTGAGTGGATTTAGCCTTCAATAATAGGTGTAAAATTTGGTAGGAAATTGGGTTGCTTTGGTAAGAAAAGATGCAGGATTTGGTACCTGAGGAAGTTCGCGTCGCGAACTTCGGTTCCCGAACGCGAACTCGAGACAGTGAGTTAAGGTCTGGAACGTGAGAAAGTTCGCGGGTCGTGAACTTCGAATTCGCGACGCGAACTCTTAGTTCGCGACGCGAACTCTCTCAGGTTGTTTTTCTTGGCTGCAATCGTTATTGCAGGGTCACACTTCGGTATAATTAATAAGATAATTAATTAAGTGCACATTTGGGGAAGAGGTCAGTAATTGGAACATTCTACTGAGCATAAGTTTACTAATGATACGGTGTACCGTCCTTAGAAGCACTGGTTGTTCTAAGGAGGTAGACACCGTCATTGAGTAAAGGGCTATCGGTTATCATTGTTAGGCCAACAATGATTTAAGGCTTCGGCAGAACCCCGTTACTCTTCAAAATAAAATAATTGGGCTAATTTGAGTTAGCATTCGGTTGTCTTTTATTATTGTCGGTTTGAGTTCATTCACTTAGCTGTTAGCTAATCCCTCCCTCGTTGACTCTTTTGCAGGTTTAGCTTTTGGGCGGGTCAAGGGGTGTTTAGGGATGGTTGACCAACACTCTGATTTTGGTATAATTGTAATCGAGCCGCCGGATGTTTTAATACTGCAATCTACTTTTAATAATTTGGTTAATGCTGTAAAAGGCATGTTATATATATATATTAACTATTTAGTGAAGATACTTAACGCGCTTCCGTTAATTAAATTAAAAAATAAAAAAAAAATCGGTTCTTAAAATTGCGGTGTTACAATTTGGTATCAGAGCCTTGGTTTGGCGATGTGTGCACATTGAGGTGTACCATTCCCAAATCTTGGCTCGAGTTTGGTCAAACATTCCTGGAATCGAGTTTGGGATTGTGAATGAATCTTTGGAGTGTTAGTAGTTAGTAGGTAGGTACTAACGAATTACACTAATTGTTCGTGAGATGTTGTGATTGAACAGGTATGGCAGATAACGATAACTCAAACCACCCGGACCCACCGAGCGGTAACATCGGAAATGATCAACATTCAGGAAGTAATCCAGCGGGTACCGAAGAGTATATTCAGATGCTGGAAAGTCAAATTCAAGATCTCCGAAATGTAGTTCGAGATTATGAACAAAACAACACTTACTCAATACCGACTCCACCTACCAATGCAACCACACAACCTCAATCCACTATGCCACCACCAATGTTTAACTATCAATATCCATCACAAGGATTTTATCCATACCCTTACCCTGGTTATCCACCACCACCACCTTAGAAATAACCTTGCACATATAAACAGTTCCTTGATTGTAAGCCCTCAGAATATGGTGGAAGTACTGATCCTAGTGTCACTTTGAACTGGTTAATGGAAATGTATAGGGCTCTTGATGCATGTAGATGTGAGGATGAGCTGCGGGTAATGTATGCTTGTCGTAGACTGATAGGTGATGCAATGCAATGGTGGGGTACATTAACCGCAAATTTCTCACAATCTCAATTAAATGGAATCACATGGAACCAATTCCATGAACAAGTATGTGCACAGTATTGCAATACCTTTGAAATGAACAAGATAAGAAGGGATTTTATGGGGTTGAAAATGGATGAAAAGATGAGTGTGGACGAATTGATAAGACAATTCAATGGGAAGTTACATTTTGTGAAGCAATGGGTGCCCGATGAACAAGCTCAGTTACAACACTTTATTGATGCATTGCTACCAAAATACCGAGGGTCTGTTAGGTATGCAAACACTCTAACACAAGCGTTCACTTTAGCAAAGTCAGCAGAAAGTGATCATAAAGCAAGTGAACTTATGAGTAGAGAAAGGACAGGGTTTTATAGATCAAATTCAAACCATCCCAACTTTCAACAAAACAAGAAGGGGCAAAACAATCAAAGGAAAGGTAATTCGAGTCAAAAACAATTAAGTTCGGGGTCCGATCAAAGAACTCCTTGGTGTTCACGGTGCAGATCATCACATTCTGGGCCATGTACACTTCAAACTTTGAGGTGTACACGATGTGGTCAATTCAAACATGATTCAAAGGATTTCAGTTTTCCCGGGAATGTATGCTGGAATTGTCATAAGGAAGGTCACCGAGCAGGAGAATGTCCTTCGGCAAGGAAGACGGGTATGGGTTCCGGATCGGGTGGGGTATCGTTATCTACTACCAGTCATAAAAGGAAGACTCACCCTCCACCCGAGGGTAGAGCATTTCGGATGACAGTGGAGGAAGCCACTACCACTGATGACGTCATTACTGGTATGTTTCTAATCAATTCGGTTCCTGCACGTGTATTATTTGACTCAGGGGCGAATCGCTCTTTTATTTCTATGACTTTTTGTGGTAAACTAAATTTGCCTACGGCTGTGATAACTACCCCATTAGAAATAGAAGTAGCAAATGGAAATTCAGTTACGGTCACAACGTCTGTGTCCGGGGCACGCATAGATATTGATGGTGTGCAATTTGTGACCTTTTTTATTGTTAATGCCAATATCTGGCTTCGATGTTGTTCTTGGTATGGATTGGCTTAGTAAGAATAAGGCTAACATTAAATGTGATAAAAAGATAATAACTTTTCCTTTACCCGACAGGACACACGTAGTGGCCCGTGGTGACCGTGTGAATTCTTCTTTTCCTATTATATCTTATATGAAGGCTAGAAAATCTTTGGTCAAGGGATGTGAATCTTTTCTCGCTTATGCTATTGATGTTCGAAAAGAAAAGAAATCAGTTGGTGACATCCGGGTGGTATCGGAATACCCGGAGGTCTTCCCTGATGAATTACCTGGGTTACCTCCAATTCGGGAGGTAGAATTCAAAATTGACTTGGTTCCGGGAGCCAGTCCCGTGGCCCGAGCCCCCTACCGTTTAGCTCCCTCAGAAATCCGTGAAATGATGTCTCAGATTCAAGAGTTATTGGATAAAGGTTTTATTCGATCGAGTTCCTCTCCATGGGGAGCTCCGGTATTATTTGTGAAAAATAAAGATGGAACTCTCCGTATGTGTATAGATTACCGTGAGTTAAACAAAAGAACCGTAAAGAATAAGTATCCACTTCCAAGAATGGATGATTTATTCGATCAGTTGCAAAGGGCTTCATATTTTTCTAAAATTGATTTGAGATCCGGCTACCACCAAGTCCGGGTACATGAGAATGATGTTCCAAAGACCGCCTTTAGAACTCGATACGGTCATTATGAGTTTCTGGTTATGCCATTCGGGCTGTCAAATGCTCCTGCAGTATTTATGGACTTAATGAACCCGGTATGTAGACCTTTCCTTGATCAATTCGTTATTGTATTTATTGATGATATACTAATCTATTCCAAAACCGAATTGGATCATGAGCACCATTTAAGACAGGTTTTGGAGACTTTGAAACGAGAACAGTTGTATGCCAAGTTCTCCAAATGTGAATTTTGGCTCCGAGAAGTACAGTTTTTGGGGCATGTTATATGTTCAGACGGGGTTAAAGTTGATCCGGCTAAGATAACTGCAGTAATGAATTGGGGTTCACCGAAAACACCGTCTGAGATCAAGAGTTTTCTGGGTTTGGCAGGTTATTATCGCAGATTCATTAAGATTTTTCGAATATTGCTAGTCCGTTGACGAAACTGACACGTAAAGATGTACTCTACCGATGGGGCAATGAACAAGAAGTGGCATTTCAAACGTTAAAATAACTATTGTGTCAAGCCCCGATACTTACCTTACCTGATGGGTCCGATGATTTCATTGTTTATTGTGATGCTTCACTAGCAGGCTTGGGTTGTGTGTTAATGCAACGGGATCGGGTTATCGCTTATGCCTCAAGACAGTTAAAACCTCATGAAAAGAACTACCCGACTCACGATTTGGAGTTGGCAGCCGTTATTTTTGCATTGAAGCTATGGAGACATTATCTCTATGGCACCAAATGTGTTATATGTACTGATCACAAGAGTCTTCAGTATGTATTTACACAAAAAGAATTGAATATGAGGCAGCGAAGATGGTTAGAGTTAATCAAAGATTATGATTGTGAAATTCGTTATCATCCGGGCAAGGCAAATGTAGTAGCCGATGCTTTGAGTTGAAAGGGTACTTCAGAAAAGTTTCAATTCATGCGTATGGAAATTGTCTCGGATTTGGTGAACCGAATCCGAATATGTCAACTTGAGGCGTTGAATAACGAGCACTTAAAATCAGAAGTTATGAGCAAGAGAAAAGATGAATTGATTGATGACACTCGAGGGTTAAAGTTATATCGGTCTCGTGTTTGGGTACCTCTACTTGGGGGTTTACGAGAACTAATTTTATCAGAGGCACATAAGTCCCGATTATCGGTCCATCCGGGTTGTACTAAGATGTGTAATGATTTGAAGGTATTATATTGGTGGCCTACTATGAAAACCGATGTGGCACAATTTGTTGAAAAATGTCTAATTTGTGCTCAAGTTAAAGCCGAACATCAGAAGCCATATGGGTCATTGAAACAGTTAGAAATACCCGAGTGGAAATGGAAAAATATAACCATGGATTTTGTCACGAAACTTCCCCGTACACAGAAAAATCACGATATGATTTGGGTAATAGTTGACCGATTGACTAAAAGTGCCCACTTCTTAGCCACCAGAGAAACCGCCTCGCTCGATCAGCTAGCAAAATTATATATTGATGAGATAGTTTCTCGTTATGGTGTTCCGTTATCGATTGTGTCGGATCGAGATCCTCGTTTTGTTTCGAATTTTTGGAAAAGTTTACAAAGGGAATTGGGTACACGAGTTAATTTAAGCACTGCTTATCATCCGCAGACAGATGGTCAATCAGAAAGAACAATTCAGACCTTGGAAGACATGCTTCGGGCGTGTGTATTGGAATATGGTGGTTCTTGGGATTCTCATTTACCGTTAATCGAACTTGCTTACAACAATTCGTACCACTCAAGTATCGATATGCCTCCTTATGAAATGTTGTATGGTCGGCGGTGTCGAACCCCCACTTTTTGGTTAGAAGCAGGTGAAAAGCAGTTTGCGGGCCCCGATATAGTTCAGATGACTGCTGAAAAAGTGGCTATTGCCCGGGAGAAATTGAAAGCGGCCCGGGATCGTCAGAAAATGTATGCAGATCCAAAACGTAGACCGGTAATGTTTGTCGAAAATGAAATGGTGTATTTGAAGGTCTCACCTTGGAAGGGGATTATTCGGTTTGGAAAACGTGGTAAATTGGCTCCAAGGTACATTGGCCCGTTTCGTATCAGTCGGGTTGTTAATGATCAGTCGGTGACTTTAGATTTACCCCCAGAATTATCCGGTATTCATGACACTTTTAATGTATGTTATTTGAGAAAATGCAAAGTGGAAGATGAATCTCAAATTTTACCGGTGCGGGAATTGAAAGTTGATACAAAGAAAAGATTGATAGAAGTACCGGTTGAGTTATTGGATCGAAAGGTGACAAAGTTGAGGAAAAAGCAAATTCCAATGGTACTGGTGAAATGGAAACACAGTCTAGGTTCTAATCTGACATGGGAGATCGAGGCCGAAATGAAAGACCGTTATCCAAGTTTATGCGAGCGAGATGAGATTCCGGGGACGGAATCTCTTTAAGGGGGAGAGAATTGTAACATCCCGAGACCCGACCTAAAATTTTAAATTACTTTTGGTAAGTAATTATATCTGTTTATTATTTTTATGATAAATTATGTGATTTATTTGGATTTTGTTATATTTTAATCAATGGATTAAAATATGTATTAACTGATTTGATCAAGTATAAGAGAGCAAATTTTATTTCTTATTAAACTTTGAATTACAGTTCCAAAAATATCTTCGTTATTAAAATCTGAGTTAGATAGGTATTTTTAATTAAATCAAACGCAATCTAGACTTACAGTATCACGCTGTGTTAAATGAAATTAAAGCTGTTGTGAGGGGAGGGGTATACGTGGGATTGAGATAGGGCAGGTGTCAAATTGGGTTTTCTTCCTTGTTCTTTTGCCTGGCTCGACACAAACACACACATTTCACATACATGCATTTTCTTGAAGCTCTCTATTGAAGAAGACTATCATTGTTTTGTTCTTTCCTCTGATTTTCGGAATCATCACCATCACAAGGTAGGATTCATGCTAATTGTTCATTATCTTGTGTGTTCTTGCTAGAAAAGCTTAGGGTTCTTGGGTTATGGAGTTTCTTTGTCTCAACCCATGAAATTGATGAATTGCTAGGGTTTCTATGAAGTTCATAACTAATCTTGTATGTTCTAGATGGCTAATTCTGGATTGTAGTGTAAGTTCAAGCCTTGGACCTTAAAAACCTAGTTATGGAGTTTTGGAGAAGATGACCAAAACCCACCAAATTTGATAAATTGTGTAAATTGGGTTCTTGATGTTTTAACTAGTGTAGAATCATAATTAGAAGTAAATTGACTGAATTGTATGTGTATTGATGTTAAAATTGGATGGTGTTTGGCTAATTCGGTATTTTATAAATTATTTAGCTATTTGGGTCAAATATAGAGAAAGTCAAAGCTGGAGTTTGACTTTATTTCCAGGAAGTCAAAATTATGTTTGAGATGATGTGTAACTACTAATTGATGTTAAACATAGGTAATTGGTATGAATTTTTGGTAAATTGTTAAGTTTGACCTGTTTGGGTCTAATTGACTGGAAATGACTAGTGAGGCATATTTTGATGCCATACTTGGTTTGAAAAGTTTAATTCATGATTATTGTCATACTTAGAGTTGTGGTGGAATGGTTAAATGAATTGTGCAAGTTTTGGGTTATGTATGAACTTCTACTTTTAAGTATTTCGGTTAAATTGATTACCAATTCGGTTGCACTATTAGTACAGGCAAAGGCAAGGGAACTCAGTAGTTAGAATACTGAGTTTTTGTGACTGGATTGCTAGCTCAGGTGAGTGGATTTAGCCTTCAATAATAGGTGTAAAATTTGGTAGGAAATTGGGTTGCTTTGGTAAGAAAAGATGCAGGATTTGGTACGTGGGGAAGTTCGCGTCGCGAACTTCGGTTCCCGAACGCGAACTCGAGACAGTGAGTTGAGGTCTGGAACGTGAGAAAGGTCGCAGGTCGTGAACTTCGAATTCGCGACGCGAACTCTCTCAGGTTGTTTTTCTTGGCTGCAATCGTTATTGCAGGGTCACACTTCGGTATAATTAATAAGATAATTAATTAAGTGCACATTTGGGGAAGAGGTTAGTAATTGGAACATTCTACTGAGCATAAGTTTACTAATGATACGGTGTACCATCCTTAGAAGCACTGGTTGTTCTAAGGAGGTCCACACCGTCATTGAGTAAAGGGCTATCGGTTATCATTGTTAGGCCAACAATGATTTAAGGCTTCGGCAGAACCCCGTTACTCTTCAAAATAAAATAATTGGGCTAATTTGAGTTAGCATTCGGTTGTCTTTTATTATTGTCGGTTTGAGTTCATTCACTTAGCTGTTAGCTAATCCCTCCCTCGTTGACTCTTTTGCAGGTTTAGCTTTTGGGCGGGTCAAGGGGTGTTTAGGGATGGTTGACCAATACTCTGATTTTGGTATAATTGTAATCGAGCCGCCGGATGTTTTAATACTGCAATCTACTTTTAATAATTTTGTTAATGCTGTAAAAGGCATGTTATATATATATTAACTATTTAGTGATGATACTTAATGCGCTTCCGTTAATTAAATTAAAAAAAATCGGTTCTTAAAATTGCGGTGTTACATTTAATTTAGAAAACGTTTTAAAACTATTTAACTGTCAATTAATGAGTTTCCCCACAAAACGATTTTAAAACGTAAATCGTCAATTAGTTTGATCATATAATGTAAAAAAGCGTGAAAGGACCGATAGCATATGTCATGGCTAGTATATTGCCGGAAATCGTAAGAGGGTAATCGTCGCCTGATTTGTAGCATGGTGTTTCTTTTACGGTTTTGGTGCTCACGTTGCAGAATCAAAGTGTAAGGTTTATATTGAAGTTTATATAAGATGGGTCGTTATTTTTCCTTTATCCCAAATAAAGGGGGCTTTATGTTGAGGTTGTTATTTTCGGCATTATGGAGGACGTTACATTCAATAAATGGGGCGTTATGTTGAAAGTCAAGAAGTAAATGGGGCGTTATTTTTGGCATTATTCAAGAAGTAAATTAATGGGGCGTTATGTTGCGGATCTTCATATATCATCTATACAAATAAAAAGATTAGGCGTTTGTGCGAATAAATGGTTTCTAAGCGATCCATACTTAATACTGAAAAACCCCTAAAAGGAAGGATTGAAAAACGCCTAAAAGTATAAGAACAAATTTTAAAACGATACGGAAGTTATAGACTTGCAAAAAAGTCAAAAATTAAAATTGGAATATCTTTAATATAACCGATCAAATCGCCTAAAAGGAAAGAAAATAATTAGATTCGAGCATTTAATTTAAAAACGCGTCAAAGGAAAGTTAGTATAGGCCGGTTACGAACCATTGTAACACCTCAAATTTTACAATAAAACATTTGGCCAAAATATATCATTGTCATTAAATAGAAGAACTATTCCCAAAACATGGATTTACAAAAACCTTTGGTATGAAATCAGAGTATGAGTTTTGGTGTTACAAAATATATCAAAACCAAAGCTAAGTTTAAATCCAATCTAGTGCTCTTCTATTCTAGGCCCCGCATCTCTATCCATGCGTACCTAAGCCTTCGATCCCGAACCTGAGTACATAGCAAAACAAACAAGGAGTACGTGAGACAAGAAAGTCTCGTGAGCTACATGGGTTTAAGACCCAACGAACTATATGTATGTATATATATATATATATATATATATATATATATATATATAACTGTATACGTATGCATCCCATCAACACAGTCTAGTCACCCTATGGTGACTCTTTCGATCCCTAGCATCCACATCTAGTACATAAACATATATGTACTAGCATACAAGTATATCCAATACATAAACATATATGTATTAGAGCCCTAACAAGCCTAGTATACAAACATATGCATACCAGAAGCACCACCGTGCCTAGTGTATAAACATATATACACTCGTCTCAGTGGTCGGGGATCCCCGCACCACCACCATCTATTTCTTATCATAACCTAATAGTTATGCCAAGTAAAGCCTTTGACTATCACAACAGTGATCAAACAAGTTAGTTAAGTATTAACATTAATATGTAACTATATTCCCACACAATAAGTCTAAATCCAAATTCAGATAGACCGAACACGAATAAATAAAATGCATTTCTATGGCTATGTACTCAATAAAGTCCACACGTACTCACCTTAGCAATAAAATGCTCCAACCGTGTTCTTCACACGAAATACCTTTGCTCCAACAATCGGTCAATCTTCCAAGACTTCACTACAAGCCTAATATAATAATCATAAGATGTTCAGCACCACATACTACTATTATTATGACCATTTATCTCTAGATACCCTTTAATAATATTTTCGCCAATTTTGGTGATCTCCCAAAACCCTAGGTTTAACCAATCTTAAGATTCTTACAAATCTTAATCATACACTTATTTCCTTTGTTAAAATATCATCTACTAAGTGTATACAACCTTTATTTAACCATAACTCACCAACCCAAGAACTAGGGTTTCAAACCCAAGCCAATAAACCCGTGGATCTAAAACTACAACTACAAGGGAGTGAAGATATACCTTAAATCTTCAAATAGGAGTGAAGAATCACGAGATTTGACCAAGAAATCGGTTCCAAATGGTGCTTTACACTCAAAAACATTAACACACTTGAAGAGAGAAAATCTAGGGTTTCATATGCATTAAATGACCCAAAATCCCGACTTTAATGCCTACAGCGACCAAGTTCGCGCCGCTAATCCGAAGATCGCGTCGCGATCTCCTTCCCGTGTTAATTCGCGACGCTATATAGCGCCGCTATTTCTGACGCTATCTTCTAATATTCCAATTTCGCGACCCCCTCTAAATGCTATTTCGGGTCGCTGTTCGACCCCGCGAAAGATCGCGTCGCGATCTCCCAGATAGCGGCGCTATCTGGGCATTTCAGCTGGGCTGCAATTTTCTTTCCGCGTTTCGATCTAGTTTCGTTCATAACTTTCTCATACGGTATCCAAATGACACGAAACTAATTCCCACGTTCTTTAAACGATTTATCATTATTTATCATATTTTTATACAATTTATTTATTTACAAATTTCGGGTCGTTACAATTATCACCAAAGTTGCTTATAGCTTAGTGGTAAGCTACCTGCCTGGGGAACCTACCCACCCGGGTTCGAATCTTGGTAGCAACCATTTTAACATTTTAATTTTAATGTGGGTTTGGACATTTTCAAAAACGGAAGGGTTGAATTCAGACTTCCGCAGCAATTAGAAAGGTCTAATCAGCATTATAAATTAGTATAGATATAGATAATGAAACCAAGTGACAGATTTGTAAACTGAAAACAAGAGATGGGACCTCACGAAACTAAACTCAAACTAGAATGTATATGGTTAAAAAGAAATAATCCAATATTACTCTAAAATAAAAAAAAATTAACGACCAATTTGTATGTTAATGGTTCGAGCTTAGACAGTGACATCCACAATGGACAGCATGTCTTCCCTCGAACCCTCCACCTATGAGGAATAAACCCCACCACCTTTTTTATCTCTAAGTTTTACGAACAACAAGTCTTAAACCCAAAACCTGTTAAAGGAAAATCTCAAGGTTATCCTTGGTGATCAATTAAAATAATAATGTTATGATAGATGTATTATTATGGGAAAATAAGAATATTTTTAACGGGCCCCACATTTAATAAAACATTTATGTCTGGCTGAATATATCTGCAAACAACATGCAAAACACTATAGTCCAAAATAAGACAGCTAGACAACTACATATCATAACAGGACAAATACAGGGTATTTCAACTTTCAAAATAGAGTAAACTATACAAATGATCCTTCTGCAAGCCAAAAATTATAGCAATGGTATTTAATTTTTAATAATTACACTAATGATCTTTTAACTTTTGAATACTTATAATATAAATGATTCTTAGAACACGAGGTGTGACTCGCCACTCATCTGTTATTAGGCTATAATGGCGCCGAACCCCCGAACAATTTGCGTACTTGCACGCACAACAACAAATGTTCCAACAAGCCGCCGCCCCAAAGGAGTTACTGACAGGTCGTGTCAACAACAATTCCATCACTTAATTCAGATTTTATTTTAATACAAATTTGAACACGAAAACACGACATCACCAAAAATCAAGATCCAATTCATTTAATAATCAAGATTCAAGTTCCAAAAAGGTGACTACAAAACAACCCTAATCTCATACATGCATTCCCATTTCCCAAACCTAACTGGAAAATAGGTCTTTTTCGGGCATAAATCAAGTTTAAATATACAACATACATGTTTCACATCTCAATCAAATCAAACACAAAATACTACAAAAACAGGTGCACCATCTTGAGAAACAAAACTAGACCCATGGTCAATGAGAAACTGGAAAACGGGTTGACCAACGTGCATGCACCTGATGAACTTCCACTTGGCCCGTTTGCAGATGGAGGGAGCACTATACCTGACCCAGTTGATGGAACCACTGAGCCCGGAAGGCCCCCGATTGGTGCACCACCCAGCTGGAAAGGTGAAGGGGCTGGAGCTAAACCCATGCCTGGGCTAACCATGGTTGGTGGTGCGGTTAGTGGTGGAACTTGTTGCGGGCCTGTAATAAATTTGTAATTAATTTAATATCTTAAAATACTATTAATTTTATGATTAATTTACCTGGGCATCGTGGTTGAAGAGAATTTGTCAACCTGCAAAATGGAAATCTATGAGACCAAATGGGCTAATTTGTTTAATTCATGTGCTTTTGGAAAATAACACAATTTAATTACGACAAAATTAGGAGATCTTCCAGACCTTATAATTATTTTTCATTTTTAATGATAGTAAGAAAATAAGGAAGATTATAGATTTAAAAAAAAAATTAAAGCATTTTTTGTCTGATCCAAAATAGAAATGTAATTTATGTCCATTTTAACTAAAAAAATCGCAGAATGTATACCTAGACATTTACTTATAAACGGGTCAAATTGGGTTGTAAATTGTCTCAAACAGGTCAAATAATAAGCTAATACAGGTAAAATGGGTTGAAAGTTAGCCAAAGTTTATGATTCAATGAACACAACCTCCAAAATCGATTTACTAAGAGGTTCAGATTCTTAGTTAAATAATACTGTTTCTATAATAATTATATAATAATTAAAATTAATTAGTTAAAAAAAAGGGAGTATAAGTCTAGAAGAATACGTAGTGATTATTGTTCCATTAACGAATCCACCATAACCACAAGATGTAACATTGCATCCAGCACTACTCTGCTGAACCGTAACATTTCCAAGCATAAGATTACTACTTTTGCATTGCATACTCGAACAAGAAACCGATAATGAAGCTGGCTGGCAATATAATCTGCAAAAAATAATTATAAATAAGAGATATAAATAACGAATGTATAGGTTTTTAAGAAGCCTTTATCATCAATTATTGATATATAATATTTATAGTTTTGTTTATGTAACCTGCTTCCTGGTGTACAACTACATTGTACGCAATGATCTGCAGTAACAGCATAACCTCCGTTTGGTACAGACAGTGCATAATCTGATGCATATTTTGGGAAGTTTGAAGCACAAGCTGAAAATAACCAACAAAAATAGAACTAATAATTAATAAGATAAAAATGTATAATGGCTATTTTTAGGCATTAATTTCCCACTAAAATGTTCTTTCAAAATCATAATGTTTGGTTACCTAAATTATTATTCCTAAGAGCATCTCCAACCATACTCTATTCCTCTATTTTGAAGTTATTTTCACAAAAAAGAAAAGGAAAAAACTTCAATTTATCTAAATTATTACCTGATAAAGGAATAGCGAGTATATCGCCATCTTCAATGGCAGCATTCCCTAAAGCATTAACTCCCATAAGATCCGTGGTGGTTGTCTTATACCTAGCCGCAATTCCGGCCAATGTGTCCACCGGTTTCACCACATACGACAAATAAATCGCCGGTAAAAAGTTATCCGTACCATTAAAACAAGTACACGGCAAAGGCACAACCAAATTCTGCCCTACATCAAGCACAGATGGATCAGAAATCGAATTAGCCTCTTTAATCTGATCAGCAGACACTAGTCCGCCGTACACGGCGTCTGCGATGTTCGATAACGTATCAGACGGCCGAGTTTTGTAATGTGTGGAGACAGATTTACGAATGCCGTCAACACACGAACAAATGATGGGGATTTTGACGAATAATTGTGACGGTAAGATGTGTGATTCGACGTCGGGGTACGAGATGTCGATTGAGTTAGCTGCGAGTAGAAGAATCGGATCGATTTGGAAAAGAGCTGCGAGTTCAGAGACTTTAAGGTCGGTGTAGAGAGTGTAACCTAGAAGTGCGTTGCAGGAATCGTTGTTTGAGCAGGGTTCGATTGTTGATTTGGGGGTTACGACGGCGAGATTGAGGAGGAGTACCGCCGCGATGAGGTGGTGAACGGCGGTGGTGAGAGTTTTGGGAGGCATTTTGGGGTGGAAATTAGGGTTCTTTTTAGATATTTGTGTTCATGAAAGTTGCAGAGAGAGTGTGATTTGAGGTAGTGAGCTGCTACTGTTTGTAGCAAAAAGATGGTGGACTACTGGACTCGAGATTAACAGAGTGTGGTACAACTGTTAAGCATATGATACAAGTTTGTATTCATATGTAATTCTGGATTTAGTTATTTTTGTTCTGGAAAATACTTACAAGGAATATAAGTTAACTTCTTGTATGTCGTGCCTGTAAAAAAAATTCAAATTATGTGTCAAAACGTCAAATTGAACATTATTTTAAGGATTTTTTTAATCATGTCCTAAGGACATAAGATTAGAAGTATTGATTAAAGTTATAATTATCATTTATATTAAAAATTGTATTTAATGGTTGTAAAAATTAGACTTCATTTAATGCATTTTTTAATTTGTTAGGAAATGTTTTGTTTAATTAATGCTTCTAATCTCATGCCCTTAAGATATGAATTAGCTAAACCCTTATTTTAAATCTGAATTATGAAGTTTTCCTTGCATTTTATTTTAGAATGTTTTACATGTGTTTTCGCATATATTGTACAAGACTACAAGATTATAATTAGTTAGATCAAATTTGGTATATTAATAATTTGATTTGATGGTGCAAGTCATTAGATTTGTAACCAATTGATCTAAATTAATTGGCCATTAAATGTTGTCTTGGTGAGTTTGCCTTTAAGAGGTCTTGAGTTCAAGACTTGTCGAGGGATTCTTTAGGAGAAAAAATGTGGTGAGGTTTACTCAAAAAAAAAAAAAGATATGTTCAAGGAATGCATACTGTCCGCTTGGATGTCACTGCATATGTCGAACCACTAACTTACTAACTTGCCATTCAAAAAAAAAAAAGTCATTAGATTTGTACCTAGTGATAATAAAATGGTAAGACGTCTGAAATAAAGTTTTGAGATTACGTTGATTATTTCCTTAAATAAATTTTTTTTCAAATTGCCAGAAAAATATGAAAAAAATCACAACAACGGACGGACCATGTGTATTACAAACAAAGCTCAAACATGAAATACTTTAAAAGAAGTAACCAAATTGTTTTATATAAGAACATCTCCAATTTGATGTTATTCAAAAACTATTACTATTTAATAAGTTTTTAAATAATATTTTGCCATTATACATAGCTTTTTTAAAAGGTTACTAATCATTTAATTTTCTCTAACCCTTTAATGATATTAAATATTTATTTTTTTAGCCATATATTTTATAACTTTTCATTTCAAGCCCTAGTATGTAAATTCTTTATTATTTTTTAATTAATTAATAAATAAATATGAATTTACATTCTATAAACTTGTATCTTGACTAGTATTTGTCGACATTTAAAATAAAAAATATCAATTAATTATAAAATTGATGTTAACATATATTCCCTCAGTTCCACAAAAAACTTCTCATTTGACTTTTACACAAGTTTTTAGGTGATAATTAGTGGTGGGGTCATTGATAATAATTTTGATTAAAATATAAGGTTGAATTAGAGAGAGAAAGATAGTTAGTAGATATTAGTCGTGGGGTCTTTAGTAATAATAGTTTTTTATTGTGTGGAGCCCATCAAATATGGGAATTGAGAAGTTTTTTGTGGGATAAAAATTTAGAGTAAAATGAGAAGTTTTTTGTGGGACGGGGGGAGTATTTTTTATCATTTTTTTATAACTATAGATGATAACTTTATCATATTTTGATATTTTTTGAAAAAGAATACCGTCATGATTAGTTTTATTTTTATGTAGTATATATATGAAGGGGCATTTATATTACATTTGAGATAAATAAAGTTAAATTAGTAAAATGAATAAAAAGAAAAGGTTTTTGAAAATATTGACCATTAGAAAAAAATTTCATAAATAAATCTTTGTTAATTAAAAGTTAATAGAATATTGATGTGACAAAAGTAATAAGTTGTTATGAGGTTAATTATTGGAGATTTTCTATGCTTTTTTATTTGTGTTTGCGTAGATTATAAAATAAAAGCTTTTTATAAAAATTGTGTATTATTGTATCAAGCATTTATAAATTAAAGAGAAGTAAGATCATAATATGGGTAAGGTATAAAAAAAAGATACGCAAGTGTTATAAGAAAAGGATTACTTGTGCAATTTATTGGCGGCATATATTTAGACACCAAAAAGGAGCAAAAAAATGAGTACACGGCAAGAAAAAGTTCGTATCAACCTTGAACAACCATGATTCACTTTGTTCGTCGTCTTATAACACATCATAAAACGTGATAATCACGTGATCACGCTATTTCTTCAAATAGTTCTCGATTTGCACGAGTGCCTGCTAAATAGGATCACAGACCAAAAAGTTTAAACTTGTTAGATGCAAATGCAAATATATCTACTTCACCATAATTGGTTTTCATTGAAAAAAATACATATCTCTACTCTTGTTCCTCTTACTATCTGTTCTATTTATTTGATTTACTTGCTATTAATTTAACATATTTTTGTTAAATTGCTAAAATAATTATCTACTTTAGTTTTGAATTATGGGGAAAACATCTCTGCAGCTAGCAAACTACATGGATCTTACATGATGTTAAGAGTAATAAAAAAAAGATTATAATATGCACCATGTAACTTTAGGGGGTGATTTTTACACCACAACCATTACTTAGTATTATTGTATTGTTAATTGTAAATTTTTTACATAAAACTTGTGGTGTAGAAATGAATTCCATTTAACTTTATCACTTAAACACAAAACCCTCTAATTTGTACTTAGCATTGGATAAGATCCTTGCGGCTAGCTGCAGAGATGTTTTCCACTTGAATTATACTACATGATCTTTAGACTAATTAGAGAATTTAAGTCAATTACCCTATATATACATTTGTGATTCAAAGTTACTATTCACAAGTTGTTAATTGGTTGGAATTTTAAGTTATTTTATATATATATCAGCTCTTTGCCTTTAAAATCAATCATTCTGCCTTGCCAAAGTGGCTAGAGGCAAATCCTTATCACTTATGCAACCAAGCCCACCAAGGTTCAAGTCCCACTATGAACCTATTCTTCTTTTTATTATTTATTTACTATTTCTATATAGTTTTTTTTAAGAATATTCAGTAGATTTTTTTCTTTTGCCTCCTACAAAATTTGATAACTACATACATATCTTGCTGATAAATAATTGTTTATAAATAAAAATATAAAATTGGATATAAATCAAATCTTAAATTTTGCTTAAGAAAAAAAAATGCTTTAATTTTCCGCTGCAACGCGCGGACCCATTATAGCTCGTTATATACATTAAAGATTTACTATGCTAATCCATTTGTATGTATGCATGCATTTCTTAAGTTAATGATCTAATTTGGTTACACTTGAATTGACCACCATAACTGTGCTAAACCCTACTCATCCCTAAGATTACCCTTTAGGGCATTAATAAATTGTTAATAGTTGTTGTATGTGGTTGCTAAATTGATGTGTCATAAATATGCCATCACACAGAGAGGTCGGAGGTCCTTCTGAAAACAGCATCTCTACCCTTAGGTAAAGGAAAGATTGTCTACATCTCACCTACCTAATAGCCCGACTTTTGTCACGACTGAGTATCCCTTGTTGTTGCATGATGAAAATTTAATAATCTTAACAAGTTTGTTGCAATTTTATACTTCTGCCATCTCATGGAAGTTGTAATGTTTTCGCTTTATGATATATTGTGTAAACCGAATCATTACATTTATTTTATAGTTTTCATCCTAAAAAGTAAAAACTTGTTGGCCCGCCACCGTTACGTAGGACTTAATGGATTTGATTAGGTCAACAAGATTCATCTACTTTCTAATAAGAAATTTAGATATTTGACAAATAGCTGAATAACTATGTGTTTATATATATATATATATATATATATATATATATATATATATATATATATATATATATAGAGAGAGAGAGAGAGAATGTGTGTGTGTGTGTGTGTGAGAGAGAGAGAGAGAATGTGTGTGTGTGTGTGAGAGAGAGAGAGGGAGGGAGAGAGACCTCGATGGCAATTTGAGTTGGAGTAATGTTGCAAGGATCGGCATGCCCTGTCATGATTGCAATGTCTGAACATAATTTGGTTGCTAATCAGGAGATGTATAATAATTTGACCTTTTGGTATAAAATAAAAGCATATATATATATATATATATATATATATATATATATATATATATATATATATATATATATATATATAATAAGGATCAAGAAAGAAGCATCCTTATTTGAAGTAGTTGAAGAAGCAATGCATTTTCGTAAAATATACATATATGTATACATATACAAACATATATGTGTATATACATATATATTCATACCATAGATATACATATGTTCATATTTATACCGTATATATGTATATATATACACATATATATACGGTATGCATATGCATTTTCGTAAATGAAAATGCAAGTTCCAATTGAAAATGCAAATTACGACTGAAAATGCAAGTTACGTAAAATGCATGTGTATATATATGTGTATATATACATATATATCGGGCATGAATATGCACATATATATATATATCTATAGTATGAATATATATGTATAAATACATATATGTATGTATATGTATACATATATGTATATTTTACGAAAATGCATTGATTCTTCAACTTCTTCAAATAAGGACCCTTTTCTATTGATCCATACCCTATATATATATATATATATATATGGTATACATACTTTCCAAGGAAACTCTTGCATCAGCATTGTTGTATGCTTCACTTCTTTCCTTTATATATATATATATATATATATATATATGGTATACATACTTTCCAAGGAAACTCTTGCATCAGCATTGTTGTATGCTTCACTTCTTTCCTTCCAAACCATACATAATCGCTTCAAAGTCTACGTGGATATATATTGCAACAATAAAATACCAACATAACTTACATAAATACACATACGTGTATATATATTTACATCATATATGTACACATCTATATGCGTAAATTTGGCAAAACTAGTTGGTAGCCGGAAGCTAGAGCTTATATTTAGAGCTAGAAGTTTGAAATTTCTATTAGTAAAAACATGTTTGACAAAGTAGCTAGAGGTAAAATGACGTATAAGGACATATAAAAGGGTTAAAGATATGGTGTAAATTTAATTATGTGAGGGTGTTATAGTAATTTTCCGATTTAAAAGCTCCAGCTCTTTTTAAAAGTGTTTGTGGCATCAGCATTGAAGGAAGATAACTATAACTACCTTTACATAAGTATTGGCAGATCCATGATGCAAAATTGGGCGAGATGCAGTTCCGACAGCAGTTAGTCTGCGTGCTAATACTTCCAATGGTACATCTAAAAAGACAGTAATACCCTTGCGCATGTATTTCCTGAAAATACAGTTACAAATTACAACTTAATTTATGGATAATTAACCAATTAAATTTTAGATGTCATACCAATTGATTGGCTGACAAGCAGCACCACCACCTGTGGATATAACCGCTTCACCCATTGATGACAACTTCCGCAACACCTCACTCTTTTATTAAATATTAAATATTAATAATTAATAATTAAGTGGGAAATAAAAACATGTTTTTAAGGTTGTATGAACTAACCTCCTGTTCTCTGAAAAAGTTCTCACCATGCATTGTAAAGATATCAGCAACTTTAGTCCCCCCAGCACCCTCCTCTATTAACTTGTCACTGCACCCAAAATATAATTACAAAAGTCTTTTTTTTTTGTTTGGGCCAAAACGGGTCGACCCATCAACTAAGTGGGTCAAAATTGCCACCCCTGCTTTAAAGTGACCTATGAAACAAGAATTAATAGTTTGCTACAAACCTGTCAAAGAAAGAATAACCGAGAACTTGAGATAATATTTGGCCAATTGTTGTTTTTCCGGAACCCATCATTCCTGCATTCATGTTACATTTAAAAATCAATAAATTAACACTTTATTAAATTTTAGATATTTGGAAATTAGAAGCACAATGGAACTCACCAACAAGATATATACATCTTCCGTCTAGACGTTGTCTTATCTCCTCTGACTTGTTCTGCAATTTGAGCTAACTCCAGTCAAAATTAATTTATAAAAAGTTCAAAATAACTTTCATTGTCATTGTAGAAAATCAACTTGGATCGTTATTCATTAGAATGATATTTAGAAATTTAAAAGTATAATTATGAATTAGTTTAAATTAAACACTATGAAGGGTGCAGACATCACAAACCTTTAGTATCATATCTTCCTCTGCAATATAACATTCAGATTCGAGTTCTGAAGCTACAACAGTTCAAATATATATATTTTTTAAATTGTCAGTATGTAATATTATTTGAGTAAATTACAAGGATGGTCCCTGAGGTTTACCCCAAATTTCATTTATGGTCCTTTACTCTAAAAACAATTACACGGGTAGTTCTTTTCTTGGAAACTTTTGCACTTATAGACACTGTTAAATATATCAATATAAAAAGGAGTAGAGGACTATTAATGTAATTTAAAAGGACTAGTAGTATAATTTTTAACAACAATTTTAAAAAGACTACCAGTGTAATTTTTTAAAGTAAATGATCATACATGAAATTTGGGGTAAACCTCAGGGACTATCATTGTAATTTTACTCTAATTATATAACGTTTAGGTTGAATTTGTGTATGATCTGGTGTCCATGATTATAAAATACTCTTAGAGCGTTAGGTGTGATGGCTCAAGCCACTTCACCACCTTACTGTCACATCAACATTTCGCATTCACACTCCCAAATACCCCTCACTCATAAAACCATAATTAGCGTTTGTCACAGGATCAATCGAAATTTGTTGATTTACATATTTAACACGGGCTAAATATAACACAAATCAACTCAATTAAAGCATTCAAAAATCATATGTTACAGTTTGGTAGCAATAAATGGATATTGGTACATTTACTTTGACCATTAAATCCCAACTGTATTATTCAACAGGTGGACCATGATGCAATAAGGGTTCTGAAACATTTGTATGCATCCTCTAGATACATGATAGATATACCATGTAATGTTAAGTATAGTTTTTTTTAACAACTTTTAAATCTAACACAATTTTGTTCATAACAGGACTTGAACCCATGACTTTAGACCATGGGCAACACCAAACACCAATATCACTAAGCTACGAGCCTTGGGTAATGTTAAGTATAGTTAGTGTATTGTTTTCATTGTGTGATCAATGTACATCAGAAAGTACCTGTAGACTGCTGAATAGCACATGAAACTTTGAATTCTGGTAATTTATCCCCAAAAACTGCATTTATGTTAGGCCACAAGTGATTCCAATTAAGCATTATATTGCCTTAAAACAATCTAGCTTAAATTCAGCATAAAATGTCAATACAATTAGCCAATTAGGCTGTTGATCAGCATGCCTGAAAAAATAAGATTTAAACATACTCAAAACATATGAAACGAATTTATTATCTAGTGAAACGTTGCTTATGATTAAGCTTGGATTAGAACGAATCGCAGAGTTGAAATTGACTTCAAATCCCCCAAATCTGTTCATCTTCTTCACAAAATTCTTCACGAATACATTGTACAATACTAGATCGAAAGAACAGATATACTGGATAAATCATAAGTATGTAAACGAGTTTTGCTGAATGCAATACAATAAGCAATAGATAAAAAGATATGATCGAAAAAAGTAATAATTAGAACCTGATTGAAGCTTTCAGGCACTGAGAATGGATTGAAATTATGGCAGAATCGGACTGAAAACTTTCAATTTGAGTGGATTTTAAAAAGTAAAGGATATCAACCGCCAAAAGCTGGCACGACTCTCACCAAACGCATTGCTAATTTACTAATTTTGGAGTGAACTGTGAATTTATAGTGCTCACTCTTTCCCTCCCGTTATTACTTAATTAACGAAAAATACGTACTTCGTATATAAGATGGCGTTTGATTTCAAAATTGACTTAATTCTAAATTTTCTTTTTCATTTTCTTTTTAATCCTTTAATTCTTTCTGCAATGGATTGTAACTTTGGTTGACAACTTGACATTCTATAATACTCCCTCCGTCCCACAAAAAAGTTCCCATTTCATCTTGGCACAAGTTTTTAGGTGGTAGTTAGTGGTGGGGTCATTGGTATTAATTTTGATTAAAATATAAGGTTTGATTGGAGAGAGAATGATAGTTAGTGGATATTAGTAGTGGGGTCCTTAAGAATAATAATATTTTATTATGTGGAGCCCATCAAATGTGAGAAATGAGAACTTTTTTGTGGGACAAAAGTTTTGTTAGAAATGGGAACTTTTTTGTGGGACGGAGGGAGTACCTTTTATATTCAGCTCGCCCTATAAATATCTACTAGCAGGGTACCCGCGCAATACGGCGGCGGATACCTGTAACTAAATTGTCCGACAGAAACAGAAATTGTTGACTGGACGTTTTAAATTTATGCGTTATGTTAGATGTTTTTTTTAGATAAAGCAAAGTATCAAGTAGATCAATTGGTTAACACCACAGTTCATACTTGCAAAAGGTCTTGGGTTCGAATCCACTAAGTAATATTTTTTTTATTTTGTGGTGTTTAAAATGTTTCCCAAAATAGAAATTTAAGATTAAGTTTAAAATTAAAATTAAAACCTTATAAACTTAAAAGGCCTAAAGGCTTTAAGAAGGAGTAAGATAATATTTGATTATTTGACATATAATCAATAATAAAATTTAGAATTGTTTTCGTTTGATCCTTTTAACTTTTCTTTTGCAATATTTTAATTTTTAAATTTACTTTGACTTTTCAAAATAGCAACATAAACACTTTTGTACCACATTATACGTCTACTCAAAAGAAACATTAATGACAACAACCAAACTAGATTGATATAGCAAAACTATTTCATGCTTGGCTCTCAGAATAAGTCCTTGGTAATCTCCATATCTCCACCATATTTGATGTTAAAGTTGTAGCCTAATTGCAAGCCCATAATACGATATCTGATATTTTTCAAAAATAGTGATTGTTAATGTATCCACATGACCACATCTCTAGTTTTTTTTCTTCCTCGAAGGCATTTGGCTTTCTTTACTGCCGTACAAAGTAAACGATAATTGCAAGGACAAGGCTTCTTGTAATACTTCAAATAGATTTTCCCTTTGTCGTGTTCTTGAATAGTTGAATAATATCCGGCCATGAAACATTGTTACTTGAAATGTCATCTTTTAGCTTCACAATATTCTAAACCTGTTTAGAATGTGTGCATTCAAAAAAATAGATGAGCTCATGAGAATGTGAATCCATTTAGGATTTACAACATAAATGAGTGGATTGATGCCAAATCCGTATTTACTTCGCCACACAACACTCATTGAAAACTCAACAATATGCCCTTTCCTGTTACACAATTGAGCTATTATTATGTTACCCTTATATGTTAGAAATGAGGAAGTAATTAGGGACTATATCATGTACATTCCATTTGGCTAGCCATTTTAAGCCTAGACCACCATGCTTCTTTGGTAAGCAAACTGTGTCCCTATCAACCTTTGCCTTACCTTTCTTCATTTTCCCATAAGGTCCCAAGCATGATCTTTTCAATCTCTTTCGTAACAGAAATGAGAAAGAATGAAAACAAACGACCAATATACTTGCATAGAGGTTAAACCTGACATAATAAACTGGTATCAAAAGTGATCGGACATTATCAAGCATCTTTTGATGAATCTTTAATAGTAGTTTATTTAGCTTTTGTCTTTTGAATGATTGTTCTTAAATTATGTAATTTTCAATAGGATTTGTAATCTTTTTCTTTAATTATAATAAATGCATTATTAATTTATTTTTATTTATACATTTTTTTAAATTTAACATTTTTTAAAAGAGACAACCACTTTCCATTTTTCAAACATAATGTATTCACTGTTAGAGCACTCGGTGTCATTGGATTAACATTACGATTATTCAGTTTTGGCGACACTAAACCTACACTGTATCAAAGCTCGGCTAAACTTGTACCGCCATTGATATAGCTTACCATCTCATTAAGAGCATCTCTAATGGGAGGTTATTCAAAAGTTTTTTACCTTTTGAGAAGGTCATTTAAATGCATATGATCTTCTAGCAAAAAGCTTTTGTTTCAAAAGCTTATTCTTTCATAAGTTTTTCTCAAAACACACTAAAAGCTTTTATCTACATTTAATGCATTGGAACAAAAGCTTTTTAGAAAGCTTTTTTTTGTCAATAGTAAGTGGATAATCTATATGATAATTCTAATAAGTCATTGGAAAGACTAAACAATTAGGAATGCTCTAATTTGGCTTAAACATCGAATTTTGTAGTTTTGTTTTTAACACCAGTAAAAGCACTTTAACATGGGTTTTAAAATAGAAAAATGATAATAACAGCCCTTAGGGCTGTCAATAACAAGACAAAACCAATATAAAAACCGCGCCCTGAATTTTAGGAACATTACTTTATTAATGAATGTATAATTAACCGCCATTAACAAAACCTTTTAAAATAATGTTAAAAGTTCAGATATTTCTCACACTTTCTTAAACACAATCTTAGAGCATCTCCAACCATAAACTCTATATAATTCTCTCTATCTCTATAAATGGTGGGACCATTCACTCTAAACAATATCCCAACTCCAACCATAAACTCTATTTTTCCCTTTAAAAGCCTTTTAAAATAAGTGGGACTCATATTCTACTAATACTTGCACTCACAAATAAATATGGGACTCATAGATAGAGTTAATTCCTCTCACTTCAAATATAGAGGGAGTTTTTTTCTCACTCTATATTTGAAGTTGATGATAGAATTGGATTGGAGAGAAAATAACTTTCAAGTGTAGATAGAGGCATTGATAGAGTATGGTTGGAGATGCTCTTACTCCTCCCTGTGATGGGCAGATATTTCTCGTCCATTTGACTTACAAATCAGTATCTTCTGATCATATCAAGCACGATCAAATCACAAAGAAATCTGTTAGAAATTGCATAATTGACTAGCTAATCATCATCGCCGGCCAATTCACTCACCTATGGCTTCTCCGTCTTCGTCGTCGGCGACGAACATCATGCTCGCAATCCACGAGAAGAAAACCGTCTCCGTCGATCTATATCGTCCTCTTCGTAACTACATAGTCTTCAATTACTCAGAACGCGAGGCTCAAAACCTAGAAGACGACCTCGAAACCCTAAAGGAGATGCGAAACAACATCGAACGATCATCTGCTGCCGATTCCCTCCCTGCACGTCGCGACCTCCTTCAGAGCTACTTCAAAGCCCTAACAGCCGTTGAATCGAGGTTTCCGATCTCTCCTGATAAGGAACATGTAAATTCCGTTACCTTCACGTGGTACGATGCGTTTAAGACCAGGAACAAGGCGTCACAGCAGAATATTCACTTAGAGAAGGCGGGAATTTTGTTTAATCTGGGCGCGGTACACAGTCAGATCGGGCTGGCGTTTGATCGATCGACGGTGGAAGGACGACGGCAAGCGATACACTCGTTTATTGCAGCTGCCGGTGCGTTTGCTTACTTGAGGGATAATACAGCAACAAAGGCTTCAATCGGAAATTCAACTACTGTGGATGTTTCTGTGGAGTGTGTGGGGATGTTGGAGAGGTTGATGCTGGCTCAAGCTCAGGAGTGTGTATTTGAAAACACCATTGCTAAAGGGAGCACTCCTGGTGTTTGTGCTAAGATTTCGAGACAGGTTAGTGCTGATTTTTTTATTTATTGCCTGTTTAAATCACATATATGCTTGTTAAACTTTCTGCATTGTTAGTTCTTGCATCAGAATTAAGTATAAGCAATTGTTAATGCACAAACAGTAATGATTTCTTTAACATTAACCAAATTGCCTAATAAATGTAGGCAGGCATCTACTATGAAGAAGCTGTAGCTGCACTAAATGTCACGCCTCTGAATCAACACTTTGACAAAACCTGGATGCCACATATTCAGCTAAAAGCAGCTTTATTCCATGCAGAAGCTTGTTATAGGTACAGCCTAGAGCTTCACGAAAAAGAAGAAATTGGGGAAGAAATTGCACGAATAAAAAATGGAATTACTGTTTTATCAGATGCCAAAAAAGCATCTCCAAGAGGTGCTGAACAGCAAATACTTGATGCAATTAACAAACTAGAAACCAATCTTAATACCAATCTAGATAGAGCTATGAAGGAGAACGATAGAGTCTATCTCATGCGGGTCCCACAACTCAGTTCCCTACCACCTCTTCCTGCATTCTCATTGGTCAAATCAATGAACATGAACGATGTGTTGGATGCCAGCAAGGATAAGATGTTTGCAAGTTTAGTTCCTGATAATAGTGCAAAAGCTATTTCTAGGTACACCGAAATGATTGATGATGTCATCAGAACACAAGCAGAGAGATTACAACAAGGAAGTGAAATTGCTCGTGTGAATCTTAAAGAGATGAATTTACCTGATTCAATTCTTGCTTTAGAAGGCCATTCGGTTTTACCAACTGTTTTATGGGAAGATGTTGAAGTGGTGCAAGTTAGCGGTGGTCCAGCTGGCTTGCAAAGTGAGTTACAACAACTTCAAGATTTGAGAAGGGTTAATCATGAATTAGTGGTGCAGACTGAAGAACTTTTGCAGAAAGAAGCTGCAGAAGATGCACAATTTAGAACCCAATTTGGGACAAGATGGACTAGACCTCAATCTGGTACTTTGACTAAGAATTTGCAGGATCGGTTAAATAGATTTGCAGCAAATTTGAAGCAGGCAGGAGAAAGTGATGCTAAAATTGAACGATCTGTGAGGGACCATTTTGGACTTATGTCTATTCTTGATACCCGTCCGGTATGTTTTCCTAAACTTTTATATTAATTTACAAAAAAATTCAAGTTTATATACAAAAAATCTCAATATAAGTTCACTGACTGAACGAGTACCGAGTAGCGAGTTTTACAACATTAAATATAAATATAAAATTTCTACTTTTTTTTTGTGCTATCTGTAAAAGATCATATAGATTATGTGTGTGCATTGTACTATTAAATAATTGTTTTTGTTATTATTTTTTGTGCTATATAATCTAGTTGATTTACACTAATTTATATATACCGTATATATTTTGGTAATTCCGAGATAGAGTCTGCTCTTCCATCTTTGGCAAGACCAATCATGTCTTTGGATGCCAATGAAGATGCTATAGTTGGGTCGTTGAAGCAGAGCTTGGTAATAACAATATAATCTTTTTAATTTTATAATATAATTTAAATTAATATTCTTAAAATTATTGTAATCATAATACTATATCTGCTTTTGCAGAGGCAATTAGAGACACTGGGTGCACGAAGGGCAGGTCTGGAGGACATGCTTAAAGATATGAAAACAAAGGTTTTTTTTTTTAAATTTTGTTTTTTACTTTTTATATTTTATGAGACTTTTGTTGATGTTTTATTATTATTTATTTTCTAATTTGGATTTATATTAATTGGTTTGTAGGATGATATACTCCCTAAGTTGATGACCTCTACTGGCTCTTATGAGGATCTCTTCAGAAAAGAGATAACAAAATATGATGATATATGTGAAGGAATATCTCAAAATCTTCAAGAACAACACCAATTATTGCTCCATATTCAGGTCTTTTCTTCTTTCGTATATATTTCTTAAAAAAATGCATAATATTTTATTTTATCGTAAACTTTTTATTTTATATAGGCTCAAAACAACCAATTCGCAGGCACTTTCAACATTGAGGACTACAAGGGTAGGTTATAATATCATATTCATTTCATTTGATGCTCAATTTAATTTAGAGTAAATTATAAGGATGGTCCCTGAGGTTTAACCCAGATTTCACATATGATCCTTTTATTTAAAAAATTACATTAGTAGTCCTTTTTCGGAAATATTTTGCATCTGTATTCCTTTAGCCTTATGTCTGTCAATAATTTAACAGAAAAAGGACTAGTAGTGTAATTTTTTAAGTAAAGGACCATATGTGAAATTTGGTGTAGACATCAAGGACCATCTTTGTAATTTACTCTTTAATTAATTTAAACGATAATTTATATTTATATATCTTACAAGATTGTACTTATGGTTTGCAGCTGCATGTGAGAAATGCTATAAGCAGATTGAAGCTGCTGTAGCAAAGTATCGGGAAATCAAAGAGAATATTAATGAAGGATTGAAGTTTTATGTTACTCTTCAGGTAATAAATAAATTAATCCTTTTTTTCTGTTTACTGAATATAAAAAAAGTAATTAATAGAATCTTATAATATGATTTCACAGGAAGCAATTACAAACATAAAACAACAAGCAAGTGATTTTGCCATGACCCGAAGCATACAATGTCGGGACATGATTGAAGATGTACAAACACAAATATCGGGCCTTAATGTTCAAGATTATGGTTCACAAACCGGGCCCGCAAATATGCCCAACGGGTCAGGATATGTTCAGCAACCAACTCCTTACCACATGCCACCTGGCCAACAACCGGGCCCCACGTATGGTAAACCGGGCCCCGCGTATGGTCAACCGGCTTACCCGGGTTGGCAAGGGTCATATTACAATGCACCACAGGGTCAGCAACCCGGTTCTTTCTCAAGGCCTCCTTACCCTCCTAACAATAATGGCTATTATAAGCGATGATTTGTTTACATGTAATTCTCAAATTATTATTTTTCTTGGTGTATAAAAGCAATTGGAACTACGTATATTATTTGTTTGGTTTGTGATGCATGTATGATGTTGTCATGGATCATTGCATGGAAGAATAATAATTAAGAAATAAAAGTTACAAAAAAAGTCCATTAGTGACATTTTAATTTAGATTTTAAGAAGGCTTTTAAAGCCATTTGTCTTTTCAACTTTGTAACCATTTTGAATTAATGGTTAGTGATGTTTCTTTTGGCTTACTATTGTAATAGGGAAGTTGAATGTTATATGAAAAAAAGTTGAAACTTTTGAGGAAATAGTTTTCTCTTTCAAAGTTGTTCTTGTGTTTGAACAAGTTTTGAAGACCCAATCCACGGTATTCATTGAATCAACGTGTTTTTGGTTAGATTATCCGGTATTCGTAGAATCAACGAGTCAATCTATTCTATCTTTTTTACCCTACATCAGTTGGTATCAGAGCCCAAATTCCTGCTGAGTTTGGTGTTAGTTTCCTACCCATAATTATTGTTCAAAATCCTACAAAAAAAAAAAAGTATCATGTTACGTAAAATACTACTTGAAGATGACGACGAAGTAGATGAGAGCACCAACATCTACAACTTCGAATTTTTCTATGATCATGAAGATGACATTGATAATATGTTATTTTATGATTTGAAAGAAGTGAATGATGAGACGAATTCAATTTATGATTCGGATCCCATCTACGATACCGATGACGAAGAAGCAGAAATTATTGAAAAAAGATGTTTCGTTGGTGATGGAATAAATTTTGTTTGTGAGAACAATATCATTGAAGAATTGGTTTTTGTAATTTACTCAAAAATCGTTACAAAAGCTCACAACTTTGAGAAACAAGGATTACAAGTATCACGAATTTTCAGCCTGTGGCATGCTTGATTCTGATCTTAAAGAGATATGTGATCTTTATATTTTTTGGTCATATATACCAAGTTACAGAGTTTCAAGTTGCTTGGAATTTGTTTCCACCAAAAGAGAAGATGATTGCACATTTAGACATAAAGTTAAATTCATCATTTCTTATTGACGATGAACAAGTTGAATTGAGGACAATTCTTTTCGAAGAGGGAGGGAATGATGCATGTATGATGTGGTCATGGATCATTGCATGGAAGAATAATAATTAAGAAATAAAAGTTACAAAAAAAGTCCATTAGTGACATTTTAATTTAGATTTTAAGAAGGCTTTTAAAGCCATTTGTCTTTTCAACTTTGTAACCATTTTGAATTAATGGTTGTTAGTGATGTTTCTTTTGGCTTACTTAAGCCATTTTTATTATAATAGGGAAGTTGAATGTTATATGAAAAAAAGTTGAAATTTTTGAGGAAATAGTTTTCTCTCTCAAAGTTGTTCTTGTGTTTGAACAAGTTTTGAAGACCCAACCCACGATATTCATTGAATCAACGTGTTTTTAGTTAGATTATCCGGTATTCGTAGAATCAACGGGTCAATCTATTCTATCTTTTTTACCCTACATCAGTTTGTGATATGGTACAGATAACAGAATTCTGTGAGGTAATATAACAATATATGTCCAACATTTGTAAACTTGTCAGTTACATGGTGTTTTGTAAGTTGCCAAATTTTATGGGACAACGGAACTGTCAAATAGTTGTCCGTCTATGTGGGTTATTGTCTTCATTTTAAAACCATTAAAAAATTGAAAGAATTTTAATCTAGACATCTAAGGCTTTTGATAGATTATGTATACATGGATAGATTAGTGCTATAATTTGTCTTACATCCTGGTAGGTAGGGGTGGGCATTTGGGCTAAATAAAACTGAACCGAAAACTGATAGAAACCGAACTGAAAACCGATCAAAATCGAATCAAACCAAAACTGATAACATATTATCGATTCGGTTTCGGTTTTGAAAAGTCATTGTTTTCAGTTTCGGTTTTATCGGTTTTGGTTCGGTTTTCGATAAGGATGAGAATTTTGCCTAAAAAGACCGACCGGACCGAAACCGAACCAAAATCGAAAACATGTAATCGGTTCGGTTTTGATTCTATCGATCTCGGTTCAGTTCAGTTTTTGGACCACGCTCACCCCTACATTCTGGATATATTGTCTTAATAATAAAATTTGATAATTATATTATTATTCAAAGCCTTATCATTCGGAAAAAAAAAACATAATTAGGTTATACTCCCTCCGTCCCACAAAAAACTTCCCATTTCACATTTGATGGGCTCCACATAATAAATTACTGTTATTATTAAGGACCTCACCACTAACTATCCAATAATTATCTTTCTCTATCCAAACCAATCTTATATTTTAATCAAAATTATTACTAATGACCCCACCACTAACTATCACCTTAAATCTTGTGCCCAAGTGAAATGAGAAGTTTTTTGTGAGACGGAGGGAGTATATAATTTTGAATTTAAGTTTTTAATGATAAAAATATTACTAATAAAGTTGATACTTAGAAAAAAAATTTGAGATATATTTTAGAGTAAATTACACTGAAGGTCCCTTTGGTATACTAGTAATTACAATATTAGTCCTTAAACTTTGTTTATTACACTGAACGTCCCTGGTGTATACAATTTGTTACACTCAAGGTCCATGCTACCCTTATATTATTTTAAATGACCAAAATACCCTTTTAGAATTTTGTAACAAAGTGAAGATGAAGGACTGTGAATATAATAAGTGATAAACCACATGGACCACCCGTGAAATTTTACTCTATTAATTGAATTTTTATTTTATTTTATTTTTTTCTCTTTTATCTATATTTTTCCACCATATTCAGACTTACCACCTACCTCTAGCTATTTGAATTCAAACCCTAATCAATAACTATTGTCGTTGCGCCACCAAACCCCATGAAAAGTCGATCCATTCCCAAACCCTACTTCTGGTTGCCTTCTCCAGTTATTCCACCGTCGGTGACGTTCTATCGACCTGAATTGATTAAGACAACTTATGCACGTCGCCAGAGGAGTTAATGTTTTACATAAGCATGTCGATAGAACGTCCCCAACGACGTAACAACTGGAAAAGACAACTGAATGTAGGGGTTAAGGATGTATCGACTTTTCAGGGAGTTAGGTGAAGCGACGATAGTGCTTATTCATTGAGGTATGAGTTCAAAGAGAGAGGTGGGCGGTGAGTCTGAATATGGTGGAGAAATATGGATAAAAGAGAAAAAATAAGAAAAAAGACAATTAATAGAGTAAAATTTCACGGATGGTTCTTGTGGTTTATCACTTATCACATTCAAAGTCCTTCATCTTCACTTTATTAGAAAATGCTAAAAGGGTATTTTGGTCATTTAAATTTTTTTAAGGTCAGCACGGACCTCAAGTGTAACAAAATGTATACAACAGGACGTCCAGTATAATTAATGAAATTCAAGGACTGAGGTTGTGATTTGTGATATACCACAAGGACTTTCTGTGTAATTTACTCTATATTTTAAGAGTATAACTTAGGGAAATATTAAATGCTCTTAAATTGGGTGTTTGGTTCAAACAGGGTAATGATAAAGAGAAATGTAAAGGGAAATGCAAAGGGAATACTAATGTATGTATGTATGTATACGTACGTGTGTTTGTGTGTGTGTTGGTAATGAAATTCTAATTCAGTTTAACTAAAAAACACTGGTGGAAAAGGATTACATCATGTATGGCAGATTTATATAACTAGTTGGCCCAATTTAAATTATTATTTTTATACATACACACATAAGTATAAAAATATATAATATATAATTATATTTTTATAATAATTAATATATATGTGCTCGTTTAGGCTCGCGAGCCTAATCAATCTTAGTGCATCAAGCTCGGGCTCGGGCTCGTTTAATAAACAAGCTCTTAGTTAAGCTCGAAGTCGGCTCATACTCGTTTAAGCTCGGCTCGTTTCGAGCTTTTAACGAGCCGATCCCGAGTAGCTCACGAATGGCTCGGCTCGTTTTCACCCCTAAATTCTATCATACCCAGTTTGTTGGGGAATGCTTCATTACTCACTAATGGGTAATCATTAATAATATTATAGGAAACCAAACAAAATTTCTAATTACCTTTACCATTCACCACCTCCTAATACATCCAACCAAGCATCCCCTGTATTTATAGATTTCATTAAATTTGACAATTGTGATAATAAAATAGTACTCCCCCTCCCATAAAAAACTTCAAATTTTATTTTAGCACAAGTTTTAAGGTGATAGTTAGTGGTGGATCATTGGTAATAATTTTGATTAAAATATAAAATTGGTTTAGAGAGAGAAATATAGTTAGTGGATAGTTAATGGTGAATTCCTTAATAATAATAATATTTTATTATGTGGAGCCCATCAAATGTAAGAAATTGGAAGTTTTTTGTGGGATAAAAATTTAGAGTGAAATGAGAGATTTTTTGTGGGACGGAGGGAGTATTATTCTAAGAATTTAGATGTGATGTGTTAAAGACTTAAAGTCATGTCAAAGCCATATTAAAGACCCTCCCACCAACATTTAAACGCACCTTGATTATTATTATATTTTTTCTATAAAATGTGATTTGTTTTGAGTTTTTTTTTTTTTCGAGTCACTAAGAATATTATAGAAACACTATAGGAGGTAGGGGTTGTATTCAAGGTAGTTCTTGATTTTTATGTAGTCCCAAGGGATAAATCTTGGCAATTGGATCAAAAATAGTCAATCGGTCAAGATCAATCCCTTAACCACCACCATCATCAAATCACATTTGATTAAATACACAACCACCACCGCTGGGCACCACTACCATCGTCAGCCACTGACGTCGCCGACTATCGCCGGCCGCCGCCGCCGCAATCACATGTGATTGGATACACAATCACATGTGATTGAAAGCGGCCGACGGTGGCGATGGGTTATCGGTGGAGGAGACGGTGGCAGACAGAGGTTGGTGAATGGTGGTGGTCGGCAATGTGCAATCATATGTGATTTAATACACAATCACATGTGATTGAAAGCGGCCGGAGGTAGCGGGAGGTTGCCGGTGGTGGTGATGGTAGCCGGCGGCAGTGGTGGCCGACAGTGGCAGTGGGTGATGGGCAGCGGTAGTGGGTGGGGGTGGTGGTGGTGATGTATTAAATCACATGTGATGGTGGTGGTGGTGTTTTGATGATTGATCTTGACCATTTGATATAAGAGTTAAGATTTATTACTCAGGACTTTACAAAAAAAATGAACTACTTTGAACGTTTCGAGGAAGATTAAATTAAAAGATTGTGTTAAAACTATGTTATTGACGTAAAAATATCTTGAACATAGATTTATAATTCGTCCGACAAATTGTGCTCTTGACAATTACTTTTTATGTAATAACATACTAATGGCAAGTTGTTGGTGCACTTTTCTCATGCATCAGTTACTTTTTCCCATGTCATTTTTCAATCTTTAATTTTCCCTTCTTTTGTCACTTTTATTTTGTTCCGCACTTCCGCTTCTTTAACTCAATTCATTTTGTTACGACATCTTCAGCTATATTTAGATTCAAATCACACCATTTGTACAAAAGTATCTACAAAAAGTGTGATTGAGATCATGGAGAGATTGCCACAGTTTATCCTCTTCCTAGGTGTATTTCTTACGGTTTGGTCATCGGTTAATGCAGAAAACAAATCGGGTTTAGTGTTTGGGGACTCCCAGTTTGATCCGGGCAACAACAAATACATCCAGAATTGCACCCTTCAGGCCAATTTTACGCCTTACGGCAAAAATTATTTTTCCCAACCAACCGGACGGTTCACCAATGGTCGGACCCTCATTGATTTCATTTGTAAGTCTTTTTTTCTATGCACACTTTTAGACTAACGTTTTATTCATGGGTATCAGTAAATAATTAATTTAATCAATTGTTAAACATTGACAAATGCATTTTTCTTATATTGAAAACATGAACAATCATTTAGTAGTTATGCATGGACTAATCACGACACATGCATATTATTTTAAGAGAGAAAGAATAACATAAGAGAAAGAAATAAAAGAGATAAATAGAAAAAAAATTGGTTATTTAAAGAGGAGGTAAAGAAAGGGAATAAGTCTTACTCTTGTTTGTTTAGTAGAAAAAATTGTTTATTTAGAGTGACTATTTATTCATTTACTCAATCTTTTCATAGGATGGACGAGAGTGAGTTAGGTGTAAAGTAATAAAATTGTAAAATTAATTTATCTATTAAAATTATAAAAATTAAAGTTGATTAATGTTATTTAAAAACGTATTTTGAAAATAATCTTGCACATAAACGTAAAAAACCTTTTATAGAATACATAATGTTCTATTTGTAAATATTAGAACATTTTATTGTTAATCAATAACATATTACATCCATCCATATGTTTATTAATTTAACTAGCAGGGTACCCACGCAATGCGGCGGCGGGTACTCGTAACTATTTTTCGAAGTGACGACAATACCGGTGGTGGTGACAATAGCGATGGTGATGAGTGGTGGTGCGTAGTGATGGTAGGTGCTGACATTAGTGATGGTAGGATCAGATCCGAAATTGGCCTTTTTTGTGAAAGTAAATATGAGCCTTTTAAATAGAGAAATGATGGTTCAGTTCTGGTGACGTTAAAGCTTATATATATTAGTATCTGGAACAAATCAAAATAATCAAGCAGTTGAAGTGGTTAACTTATATCAACATGCT
The DNA here is from genome assembly GCA_963853835.1 of Calendula officinalis. NCBI lineage: Eukaryota > Viridiplantae > Streptophyta > Magnoliopsida > Asterales > Asteraceae > Calendula > Calendula officinalis. The sequence goes on along the minus strand of OY970827.1, from coordinate 35,760,376 downwards.
TGTCTAAATCACAACATTCATAAACAAACATCAACAACTTAAACTAAAAATAAAAAAATTTATATGATTTTCAATTGGTCGATCATAACACGAATTTACCAGAACAATCATCTGATCCATAGAGAGATAACATGGTAGAAACTCACGTGATTTTCTTTAACTTCAACCGACAATTATGTCAATTTACATATAGGATGGAAGTAAATAATTTAAAACGGGAAAATAGAATGAAAAAAAAACGTTAAATGATTAAAAACAATGAATATTGTTGTTCACATAAAGTGGATATTGCTACAAGGAAGCAAATGGATAGCTGCGAAAACATCCAAGATCTCCCATAGTAGTCCTAGCAAGTTCGGTTTTTTTAGTGAACACTACTGTCCAATAGTTTTGAACGAAGTTGTAGTTTTCAAAACGTGGATAGTCTTTGGGTAGGTAGAAATCTATCTCGAAGCCCTTCAACGAAAACACACCACCTTGTAAATTGAGTCCGTCATATATAGTCCTTAAAATGTGGGGGATAAAGGCCATGATTTTGTGTCCCTAAGACGAAATCAATGAATTGATAATTGTAAAGTTAAGAAATTTAAAGGTACTACATGTCATTATTTAATAGCAACTTACAAATTTGTCGAGCAAAACAAGCCACATGTTATTTTGTTTGTCGTCCCTCCAAACATAATCAACCCGGACATAGTTGCAGCTGTAAGTCCACTCAAGTTGGCAGAGAGAGTCAAAGCACACTATTGGTACATACAAGGGCATTCCATCTGCTGCAAACGTTTTAAAAATATATTAGTGATTCAATGGTTTACTATATTACTTTAGCTGTAGTGTAGATATATTTATAAAAGGAGTGATTGACTAATGCGTAATGCACGTTATGTGTACACCTTAATGACGAATTTCAGTTAATGCCGTAAAAATTTAAAAACGGCCAAATGAATGTAAATATCACGGATTCACCTAATCATTGACCAATTAAACATGCGATATATATCTTCATATTAATTACAGTCAATTCAACGACGTTACAAAAATAGACCATAAAAACGTTTCCTTATTTAGAAAAGTCCAAAGCTGTTACTTTGACTGTAATTATTTCAACATTTACTAAAAAAACGTTTCCCGATTTTGTTAATAATCATGAATAATACGTTTTCTTTGTTGCTTACACGTAGCTAGTTGAAATATGTATAGTTATTTCAAGTTGGTAACTTGGTATGATAATTTGACAATGGATTGTATATATATATATATATTTGTTATGAACCGGACACTAAACATTAACGTGGAGCATATAGTGTGGCCTGAATTGTAGCTGCTTGTTTATGTATGGTCAAAAGTTGATTTCGGTTATAAATGGTTTTGGTATGGTCAAAATTTGATTTTCGGTTATAAATTAAACGGAAATTGTTTCTAGAAATTGTTGATATATAGCTTGTTATATATGCTTTTCGGTTATAAATTTTTGTATCCCAAAATGCTTTGCATGAATTGTAGATGGTTGTTTATGTATGGTCAAAAGTGGATTTTCGGTTAAAAAATGGTTTTGGTATGGTCAAAATTTGATTTTCGGTTATAAATTAAACGGCTTTTGTTTCTAGAAATTGTTGATATACAGCCCGTTATATATGCTTTTCGGTTATAAATGAGTTTGGTATAGTCAATTGTTGCTATAACTAAAGCGGTATAGTTAATGTTAGTGATAAATCGGTTGGAGTAACAGGTTAATAGGGGAAGTGTGGGTGGTTTTAAATAAAATGTAATGTAGAGCAAGTGGTTAACACATAGTCCTAAGTTAGGAGAGGTCCTGGGTTCGAATCTTAAAAGTTGCGATTTATTTTTTTTAAGGCAGAGAAGTAAGTAACAAAAGAGGAAAGCTCCTTAAAATTAAGTTTAAGGAGGTCCCTAAAAGTTGCCTAACGTGGTAGGCCTAAATGCATTATATATTAGTAAGATTTTTAAGGCAGAGAAGTAAGTAACAAAAGAGGAAAGCTCCTTAAAATTAAGTTTAAGGAGGTCCATAAAAGTTGCCTAACGTGGTAGGCCTAAATGCATTATATATTAGTAAGATTAGACGGGAACTGAATCAATAAAAATATATAACATCTGATTTCTAAATTTTTTGACGATTATATCATATTTAGGTTATGTTTACATTTAATGTTAATTCAAAAACTATGTAGCGCAATTTTTGGAGATTCCATTCATTAGACCATATCAAGAGGTGTATAGAGAGTTAAACGATGCGGTAAATGGCAGCCAAAAAGCTTTTCCGGCCGAGGGACTTAACTTCGCGAGCGCCGGAAGTGGACTTTTGCCCGACACAAACAAGGATAATGTAAGATCACCGACACTTCTACTTTACAACTTCAATTTCAATTTATCATCAACCAAATTTATTGTGATCTTCAAACTAGGAGTACGATGAAAGTAAGATATAAATATTTTACTATTATTTGTATAATTTCAAAGTTAAAATATGTCAAGATCACTACTATTTTTTTATGGGCAGTTGGTGTCGTCGATTCAAGCACAACTACAACAATTCGAATCCCTAATTGAAAACAAAACGTTACAAAAAGATCAAGTTGCAAACTCCATGTTTTTCCTCGAGTCGGGTGCGAATGACATTTTCACCTACTTCGTAGTAAATCGAACCGTAACCCCGCAAGGTTTGGCACGTGCTATGCTGAAAGAAGTGACCCAATTCATTCAGACAATCTACAAGAATGGTGGTCGGAAGTTCGTTATTCTATCGGTTGGCCCAATGGGGTGTGTTCCTGGCAGAGTCCTCCTAAAATATGCAACTACTGACGAATGTTATGGCCCGATGAACAAGATGGCAAAATATATAAATTTCGGCTTAGAACTTTTGGCACTAAGTATACCTAAAAGGTATCCTGGTGCGATCGGTGTTTATGGAGAAGTTTTTAACACTGTACAAGCATTCCGTATTAAGCCGGAATTTTTCGGTAGTTTTTCTTATCTCTCTTATTATGCATGCTTATTATTGTTTTTTCACCAAATATTCGGAGTTCTTTCGGAAAACAATATATTTACTTCCGAGTAAATGTATGACTGTTTACATCTCACCTCTTACATACCTCGCTTTTGGCGGGATTGGTATCCTTGTTGTACTATTATACTTCCTCCGTTTCAAAATAAGTGATACACTTTCCATTTTGGGGTGTTTCAAAATAAGTAATACACTTTAAAACTTACCATATTTGGTAAAAGGTAGTGGGGACCAAACCCACTAACTATCTCCTTTAGTAAAGTGAAAAGACACATGTACCCTTACTTTTACTTTTAAATATCATTAAATTCACTTTAATCAATATATGTGGGACTCATCCTACACTAACTATCAAATTTAAACTAATTAACCTTTATTATAATATTTTGCCTCAAAAATCGTGAACTCTAATTTGTATCACTTATTTTGAAACGGAGGAAGTATATGATTTTATTAAATTAATTTATTTATTTGGCATTTGAATAGGTTTTACCAATGTAAGTGAGGGATGTTGTGGAGGTGGGCCTCTAAATGGAGAGGTGCAGTGTGGGTTACAAAATTACTCGATTTGTGAGAATCCAAATGAGTATTTCTTTTGGGATTATTTTCATCCATCCGAGCGTGTTAATGGGCTTCTAGCAAATGCATTATGGGATGGAGGTCCAAGACAAATAAGGCCCATAAACCTGAAGACTTTGGCTCGTATACCTTAAACCCATTTTTATTCAAATATATTTGGGTTTTGTGGAACATTTCAAGACACTTGGAGGAATAAAGGGTTATTATATGCTATTTTTGTTAAACACACGTGTTGTAATATGCAAAAATAACTATAAATGCTTAGGTCATTTATATTTTTAGTTTTTATTTCTGGTTATATGAGTGAAGATGATAAGAACATCTATTTTATTTACATGGTAAGTGAAGATATGAAGATATAACTACGAGTCTTTTTCTTATTGATTGTGATGAGTAATTAATAATTATATACGAAATAAAGAACTTATTACAAAACCCTTAGCTAATGGCTTAAACTCGATCAAGTATAATGAGATAAACAACAATGATATTCAATCTTTTCAAATAAGAAGTAAGGAGTCAAAGAGGTAAGATGTAAGCAATTATACATCTAAAGGTTGAGGCTGCTGTAGCAAAGTATCGGGAAATCAAAGAGAATATTAATGAAGGATTGAAATTTTATGTTACTCTTCAGGTAATGAATAAATAATCCTTTTTTAGTTTACTAAACACGAACAAAGTAATTAATAAAATCTTATACTTCCTCCGATTCAAAATAAGTGATACACTTTCTTTTTTAAGGTGATTCAAAATAAGTGATCACTTTGAAAAATCACCTTATTTAGCAAAAAATAGTGGGACCCACACCAACTAACTATCTACTTTAACAAAGTGAAATGATCATTTTACCCTTAGTTTTTACTTTTAAACAACATAAACCCCACTTTATTTAAAAAGTTTGGGACTCATTCCCAACTACCTATCCAGTTAATCTAATTTAACCATAATTATAATATTTTATCTCAAAATTCGTGAAACTTAAAGCGTATCACTTATTTTGAATCGGAGGAAGTAATATGATTTCACAAGAAGCAATTACAAACATAAAACAACAAGCAAGTGATTTTGCAATGACCCGAAGCATACAATGTCGGGACATGATTGAAGATGTACAAACACAAATATCCGGTCTTAATGTTCAAGATGGTAGAACTTCAACCACTCATTATTATGGTTCACAAACCGGGTCCACTAATATGCCCAACGAATCAGGATACGTTCAGCAACCAACTCCTTACCACATGTCACCTGGCCAACAACCGGGCCCCACATATGGTCAACTGGGGCCCGCATATGATCAACCGGCTTACCTGGGTTGGCAAGGGTCGTATTACAATGCACAGGGTCAGCAACCAGAGTCTTTCTCAAGGCCTCCTTACCCTCCTAACGGTAGTGGCTATTATAAACAATGATGTGTTTACATATAATTCTCATAATATTATTTTCCTTGGTGTATAAAAGCAATTGGAATTACGTATATTATTTGTTTGGTTTATGATATGGTACAGATAACAGAATTCTGTGAGGTAATATAACAATACATGTCCAACATTTGTAAACTTGTCAGTTACATGGTGTTTTGTAAGTTGCCAAATTTTATGGGACAACGGAACTCTCAAATAGTTGTCCGTCAACGTGGGTTATTGTCTCTTTTAAAATGGAATTAATTTCATATCACATTTTTTTATACTTATATCACACTATATAAATAATTCTGAATATTATACAAATGTATAATACAAGTGTTGTGGTACATAGGTCAAAAGATGTAGTGTAAAAATCATCACCTATTTTAAAACTCTTTGTATATGTATTATTAGGTGCTATTTATTTTTTGACAAAAAGTCTTCCTAAGGTCTTTTGTGTTCGCGGCGCAGACCATGCGCAGAAATAGGCTTGCGCAGATGTTTGTTTTTCGGAAGTCGGTAGACCTTATATTGTCTGCCTAAGGTCTTCCCCGTGAAGACTTGGGTATTAGCTTATTGGGTCTTCCAAACTTAAAGAACAAAAAAACATTTCCAAACTTAATTAATATTATTATTATATTAATATATATTATTATATTAATATATATTATTATTATGTTAATATATAATATTATTATATTAATTAATATTATTATTATATTAATTAATATTATTATTATATATAATTGATTTTATTATTATATTAATATATATTATTATATTAATATATATTATTATTATGTTAATATATAATATTATTATTAATTAATAATGTTATTTTATTAATTAATATTATTATTATATATTAATTAATATTATTATTATATTAATATATAATATTATTAGATAATAAGATATATTATTAAATTTAAATTATAAATATTATTATATTTAAATATATTTAAATTGTATATTATTATATTTAAATTATATATATTACTATTATATATAAATATAATATAATAATAATATATTAACTAATATTATTAATACATTAATTAATACCATCATTATTATATTAATATATATTATTATTTCAATGTTGCAAGATGGAGTATATTTTATATTTCAATTTATTTAAGCAGTCTGCAGATGTTAAAAAACAAACAACAGTTTTCGTGCAGACTACAGATCTTTGATCCATCTCAGAAGCTGTAGCAACTGGCAGATGTGGTCCGCAAACAGCAAATCTTTTTACTCTCAAAAAACAAAAAGCACCTTAGTAATACATCACACCACACATCGGAGGGCCCTACCAAAACTCCCCAAATGTCAACACAAGCACATCGTGCCCACACATATTAGCCTTAAAAAAAGAAAATTTTAGTCTAAACCATCTCATAGTGTTTCGATCATGTTTATTTGATCAAGACCGTCCAAAAGTAGATCGAAGGCTTGTTTTTTAGCCATTAAGTTTTAATCTGATTAAAGTTTTTTTTTTTTTTTTATAAATTATATGCATAAATAAATTAGTAATCTAATTTAGTTTACATGCTAAATGAATTTTCTTAATAATAATATTTGAAAATTTATCATTTTCTAAGGTCTCATTATTGGGAAAAAAAAAACATTATTAAGTGATAAATAATTTTAATTGAAGTTTTTAATGATAAAAATGTCACATATAACTATAAAGTTCATCTTTAAAAATAAATTTTATGAGTTTGCTGAAGTATAACATAAGAAATATTAAATCAACTCAAATTGTTGTACTTATAAGAAAGAGACTTCATTAATATATGTTAAAAATAATTTTTAGGTTTATCTCATTCATGCCTTTATGAGATATATGAACTTCAAATTTTATTTTATAATGAATAAATATATTTATTATTACTTAATGAATTTCTTTATTTTTTGCATTAATTAAATGTATTTTTGGATAAAAATGATAAGTTTGAGTTTATAATATATACTTATCTCATGTCCTTAGCGCATGAGTTAGCCAAACCCATAATTTTCTAATATGTAAAGATAATTTAAGTGCATTTAACATTTTGAGCATAAATTGGACAATTGTGATAATATGTATTATTACTTCAAGAGTTCTTGGTATGGTTTGTCAAAGTCATGTTAAAGGCAGCGGTATCTTTGAGTAGGTGTTGGAGGTGTAGGCACACATGACCCATATTTTATAGGGGCCCAATTTATATATATATTTATATATATAATATTAAAATTTAAGTTAACTAAATAATTTAAAAGAAAAAAAATTAGAAAGTCCAAAATTTTATAAAAATTATGTATTCATGGGGCTCGTGTTTTCACACAGGGCACCTAAAATCTCGGAGACGCCCCAGGTTAAAGGCTCTTCAACACCACTTTAATACGACCACACCATATCAGACATCTTGCCAAATCCATGTTAAAGAGCCCCCCACCAACCCTTAAACGCACACTAAATGTTCTTTTAATGAATTGTGGTTGATTTTGGGTATTTTTTATTAGCTCCAAATAATATTAATGAGCTTATTATGTTTGCAAGATAACCCTAGCATCCGACAAATTTTGCTCTAACAAGTAGTACTTTTTATTTAGTAATAAAAATGGCAAGTTGTTGGTGCGCTTTTCTCATGCATCCGTTAGTATTTCCCATGTCATTTTTTCCATCTTTTATTTTTCCTTCTTTTGTCACTTTTATTTTATTCCGCTTCTTTAACTTAATCCATATTGTTACCACTTCTTTACCTATATTTAGATTCAAATCACACCATTTGTACAAAAATATCTACCAAAAGTGTGATTGAGATCATGGAGAGATTGCCACACTTTATCCTCTTCTTCTTCCTAGGTGTATTTCTTACGGTTTGGCCATCTGTCAATGCAGACGTTAAATCGGTTTTTGTGTTTGGGGACTCGCAGTTTGATCCAGGCAACAACAAATACATCAAGAATTGCACCCTTCAGGCAAATTTCCCGCCTTACGGCAAAACTTATTTTCGCCAACCAACCGGACGCTTCACCAACGGTCGGACCGTTATTGATTTCATTTGTAAGTCATTTTTTCCTATTCACTAACCTTTTATTCATTTACCCAATCTTTTTCATAGTATGGCTCGGAATTGGAGTGAGTGTAAAATTAATAAAATTGTAGAAATTATTGCATCTTTTAGAATTGTAAAAATCATACTTCATTAATGTTATATAAAACGTATTTAGGAAATAATTAATTTATTAATTGTACATTAACAAATATTTAAAACATATTTAGGTAATAATCAATTTATTAATTGTACATTAACAAATATTTAAAACATATTTAGATAATAATCATTTTATTAATTGTACGTTAATATACGTCTATATAACATACGGTATAAGAAAAAAAAACCTTTTATAGAATACATACTTTAGTCATTCTAATAGTAAATAGTAGTATTACTTTTTTTTGATCATTTTAGTATTAATCAACAACATATTACATCCATTCATATGTTTATTTACGGGAACTAACTTATATAAGTATATAAGTATATAACATATGATTTCTAATAATTTTCATAATTATATCATATCTAATTTACGTAATGTTTATATTTAATGTTGATGTTAATTTGTGGTGTGGAAAATTATGTAGCGCAATTTTTGGATATTCCATTCACTAGACCATATCAAGAGGTGTATAGAGAGTTAAACGATGCGGTAAATGACGGCCAGACAGCTTTTCCGCCCGAAGGACTTAACTTTGCAAGCGCCGGAAGTGGACTTTTGCCTAATACAAACCAGGATAATGTAAGATCACCTCTACTTTACAACTTCAATTTCAATTTAACTATAAATCATACATTTATAAAATATGAGAAATGATATTTAGTTCTATCATTTAGTCCTACTCATAGTCATATTCACTTGATAGGATGTCATGTGTACTCAACTAATTCTCTCTCTTAATATTATCTCTTAATTTTGACACATATCTTCATCTAATGAGTATGACTATCAGTAGGACCATATAGTAACACTAAATACAATTACTCAGAATATATTAGAGCATCTCCAATGGTAGCTTTTTTTAAAGCTTATTAGTATTACAATAAGTCTTTGAAAGACTTTTTACCATTTGAATACCTAGCTTATTGAAAAGCTTATTGCAAAGACTTATTCTCTATTAACATTTTAACCATCTTTCAATATTTGTCTTTTTTAGTCCCCTATGTTTAATAACATTTCATTTTAAATCTTAGATATGTTATATATAAATTCTTTATTATATTTTTATTAGTTAATAAATAAATTATATAATATTTAAGTCAATTATTATAATATTTTTGTATGAGACATTTTAAAAAATATTATATTTAGTAAGATGTCAAAAAAATTGTCAAATTATATATAGGGGGTATTTATAAAATATTTGAGATATATAAAGGTAAATTAGAAATATTGTAAAAGAAAAAAGCTTTTGTAAAGATTAACCATTGGGGATGTTATTTATGAAAAGGTTTTTGGTTAGTGGAATGTTGAGTGGGAAAAGTAATAAGCTTTTGTGAAGTTAACCATTAGGATCCTCTTATAAACTTTTAGCTATGATTTAGTTGTTGATTTGTTTCTTTTGAAAATGATACTCTTAGAGTCTTAGGAATCATTTCTTTAGAAACAGCAGAAAATTGTTAAACATGTGTGGTTGATCATGAACCATATTTACCAAAATTAGTACTTCTTCCGTTTCAAAATAAATGATACATATTTCTTTTTAACGTGTTTCAAAATAAGTGATACATTTTGAAAACTTGTCATATTTAGTAAAAAAGAGTAGGACTCACATCCATTAACTTTCTCATTAATAAAGTGAAATGACTCATTTACCCTTAGAGCATCTCCAATGGTAGCTTTTTACAAAGCTTATTACCTTTTGTACAAGTCATATGAAGGTAAATAACCTTCTACCAAAAAGCTTTTGTTTCAAAAGCTTATTCTCTACTAAGTCTTTCACAAGACATAAAAAAAGCTTTATGTTAGTTAATATGCATTGGAGCAAAAGCTTTTTGAAAAACTTATTCATAAATTTTGAGTGTAAAATCTAGGTGTCAATTACAATAAGTCATTGCAATGACTAAACCATTGGGGATGCTCTTATTTCTTACTTTTAAACATCATTAAAATCACTTTAATTAAAATATGTGGGATCCATCTTCCACTAACTATTGAATTTAATCTAACTAACTCTCATTATCATATTTTGCCTCAAAAAAATGTGTAACTTCAAGTGTATCACTTATTTTGAAAAGCAGAAAATATAACAGATTATCTTTGAAAACTTTATTGACACTTACCTGACAGACACTCTGACAATGTAACTGATACTCAACTAATATACTTATACCAACAAGACATATTCACTTAAGTGTTTTTGAGCTCTACACATAATAAAATATACATACAAAATATTAAAATATCCACTTTTATTTAAATGAGTTCAACAGTTAAACCGAAGGATCTTTAGCTACACCGGAAAGGCGGAAACCACCATTGGCATTGTCCTTGATCCTTTATGTTAAAGACCACATGTTAAATTTTAATCTTAAATATAAATCGTTAATCCTTTTTTCCTTTCTTTCTTTTCTTTCTCAAAATATCTAAACATATTTTTAATTTGGATACTAAAATTTTACACTAACTTGGGATAAGAAAGAACATCAGAAAAATAGGTTTACCTAAAAAAATCCTTAAATATATACAACGATTTCAATTTAATTGTTCTAATTACTTTTTAATTTTTTAAACGACGAATCCTAATCTACTCTTAAATTGATTTATGATTACAAAAAATATATATTCAATAACTACAAAAATACCATTAAAAATAATTATTAAACTTATTTATTATCATTTAATGAATATTAAAAAAAATACAAAAAGACATGCTAAAAACAATTATAATAGTACTCGTATATCACTATATCTTCCACTCCAATTCCAGTTCGCTTACCACCTAGCCACCGAATACATTTGATATTGAAACAAGCTTTAAATTAGATACATATTTTTATGTATATTGTTCACTTAACGGTTCAAAAGTTATTAAACTACATGTTAGGATTCCATTTGGTTTATCTAGAAAACGCAGCGAAAAATTTAAAAAAATCGCAAATCCCGAATGTTATCCAGTTAAGAATATCATAGGATAAGAAATCGAAATTGGAATTTGGAAAGTTTACCTTGGTCAATTTTTAGAAACATGAATACCTGAATAGAAAGTTTTTTTGGTGTCCACCCATGATGTCACGTTTGCTAAAGTTTTTATGGGGAGTAGTGGAGTACTTATAAAGGTGTAGATTTCTTGGTCACCAAGGAATCAAAATCCTTGTATAACTCAAATTCCAATTTATTTGTTTAATGGTTTGATTCAATTCAGTGCTAATCAGTGTGGACTTCCAGGATTTTATGACATCAGTCGTTGTGACTTTATCTTCAAACACAATGTTCTAATAATATATTATAACATCTAGTATAGAAGATGCTCTTAAGATGAATTGGCAATTATATGTCATTTTATCTTTATTACTCTCAAACAATTTAACACAATTTGGAAAAAAAATCAAGTTTTTAATTGCATGATGTGATGATGAGCAAATTCGCTTAGTTGCTGATAATTTTATTTAAAGGTTTATTCTTTTAAATATACTGATTTTTAACTACATATTTTATATTTATTATATACTTAAACTTAACGGGGTTAAGTAAAACTTAAAAGGAAAAAAAAGGGACAAACGTTAATAACCCAAAAGCCTACGAATTGCTCATTCTTATGTTGATCAACTGTAACCCCTTTAAAGTAAAAAGATCAACAATACTTAATTCCTACGCGGGAAATAAGATATAATGTTTTATTATTGAGAAAATATCTATAACGCTATCTTATTATTTCAGAGTTGTCTTCAAGGAAGTCCAAATGTTTTACATAGTCTCAATGGATAAATCCTAGCCATTGGATCAAAATGATCAAGATCAAATCCCTTAGTCACACCCACCTACAACCACCGCCGGCCGCCGATCACCGCCGTCCGCCGCCGGTGGCCGGCGGCAGCGGCCGGCGGCGGTGGTGGTGGCTGACAGTGAAGGTGCTGGTGGTAATGGAGGTGGTGGTGGTATTGATGTATTGAAACACATGTGCTTCACTAAAACACAAGGTGTTCCAAAATACAAATGAGCATATTACTTCGAAACACATGTGTTTCAAGTCACGAAATACATGTGTTTCAAGTCACTAAAAACATGAGTTTCTAAAACACAAGGGAACATACGAAGCACATGTGTTTTAAGTCACGAAACACATGTGTTTGGCTGTACATATACACTCCTTTATTTTCAAAAGAACTGTTATTAGTGAAGCACATGTGCTTCTAGCTTACAAACACATGTGATTCATTACTTGAAACACATGTGCTTGGCTGTACATATACACTCATTTATTTCAAAACAACTATTATTAGTGAAACACATGTGTTTCTAGTAACGAAACACATGTGTTTCAAGTCATGAAACACATGTGCTTGGCTGTACATATACACTCCTTTATTTTCAAAACAACTGTTATTTAGTGAAACACATGTGTTTCAAGTCACGAAACACATGTGTTTCAAGTCACTAAAAACATTAGTTTATAAAACACAGGGGAGCATACGAAGCACATGTGTTTCAAGTCACGACCTCCACCGCCGTTCACACCGTCGGCGACCACCTCCGGCCGCCGCCCGCCACCGCCGCCCGCCGGAGGTGGGTGGGGTATTGATGTATTGAAGCACATGTGTTTGTATGGTTTGAATCTTGATCTTGACCTTTGACTTTTTCTTTATCTAATGGCTATTAATTGTCCCTTGAGACTAGCTAAAATCCTTGGACTACCTTGAACATTTACCTATTATTTCAAAGTTAAAATGTATCAAGCAACTACTATTTTTTATGAGCAGCGGGTGTCGCCGATTCAAGAACAACTACAACAATTTGAATCCCTAATTGATAACAAAACGTTAAACAAAGATCAAGTCGCAAACTCCATGTTTTTTCTAGAGTCGGGTGCAAATGACATTTTCACCTACTTCCTAGTACCTCGAACCTTAACCCCCCAAGAATTGTCACAAGCTATGGAGAAAGAAGTGATCCAATTCATTCAGAGAATCTACAAGAATGGTGGTCGGAGGTTCGTTATTTTCTCAGTTGGCCCCATAGGGTGTGTTCCTGGCAGAGTCCTCATAAAAAATGCATCTGTTGACGAATGTTATGGCCCGGCGAACAGGATGGTTAAATATATAAATTTTGGCTTAGAACGTTTGGCACTAAGTATACCTAGACGGTATCCTGGTGCGATCGGTGTCTATGCAGAGGTTTTTCACACTGTACAAGCATTTCGTATTACACCGCAATTTTTCGGTAGTTTTTTCATATCTCTCTTATTATGCATGCTTATTTGAAACTAGCTAGTAGACTTACTAAAATTGTTGGGTTGAGAAAGTTAGGCTACGGGTTAAAAAATGTGGGCGGGGTGGGCCGGGTTGGTGGAGTATGGTATGGGTTAAAAACTTGTGTTAGTTCAAAATGATTTTTTTAGGTACGGTTCTAATCGGTTGAGTCACAAGTAGTTTTGTTGGTCTTTGTTTTGAAGTCTTCAATAAATATGATTACAAAACAATATTACATTAGTAACATCTTTTTCCAATAATCGGATTATCATCTCAGAGATTTTGTACGTTTAAATACATTTAGCCAATTTTTGACCTATTTAACTTATTCATTCCATTTAACCTGGTTATATTAGCTAACAAATACTTTATCCGTCCCCTTAAAAAATTCTCATTTCTTCTTAAATTTTTATCCCCAAAATTGTTTTCATTTCTCAAATTTAAAAGGTCCACTAATAAAATAATATTATTATCAAGAATCTCACCACTAATTATCTCCTAAAAACAAAATTTCTCTCTAAACTAACCTTGTATTTTAATCAAAACTATTACCAAGAACCTCACCACTAATTATCTTCTAAAAACTTGTTCTAAAAAGAATTAATTTTTTTTTTTTGGGGACGGATATAATATTATTAAACCATTTTTGACATGATCCTATGTGATTTTATTTAATTGTCTTGTATTTATTTGGCATTGGAATAGGTTTTACCAATGTAAGTGAGGGATGTTGTGGCGCTGGGCCTCTAAATGGAGTGGTGCAGTGTGGGTTACTAAATTACACGACGTGTGAGAATCCAAATGACTATTTCTTTTGGGATTATTTTCATTCATCCGAGCGTGCAAATGGGCTTCTAGCAAACGCCTTATGGTACGGAACTTTTGGACAAATAAGGCCCATTAACCTCTGGACTTTGGCTCGTATACCTTAAACCCATTCTTATGCATATATATTTGGGTTTTGTGGATCATTTCAAGACATTTGGAGGAATAAAGGGTTATTATATGCTATTTTTGTTATAAACACGTGTTGTAGTATGAAAAATAACTATAAATGCTTAGGCCAATTATATTTTTTAGTTCTTAATTTCTGGTTATATGAGTGAAGATGATAAGAACATATGTTTTATTTACATGGTAAGTGAATATATGAAGATATAAGACTTTTTCTTATTAATTGTGATGAGTAATTAATAATTATATACGAACTAAAGAAGTTATTACAAAAGCCATAGCTAATGGCTTAAACTCGATCTGCATGCTTAGTACTGGGGTAAAAAAAAATCCTTTCTTTTTTTAGTCGTGATCCTTTTTAAAAGAGGCATACAGAAGTTTTTAACTCTCACTTAACCACTTTGAGAGGCTACCATATACAAGCAAGACCAGCTTTAGCTACAACTGCTTTATTTATTTTATTTTGATGTGGAAACGTAACAAAGCCTTTGATTATCTTTATCATATTGTACTTTAACCTAATTATATTTTATTCATAAAATAGAAATTTTTATAAAAAAAAATAAGGGTAAAGTATTACGAAGAGTGTCTCAAAGTATAGTAAGATAAACAACAATGATATTCAGTCCTTACAAATAAGAAGTAAAAAAGAGGTAACATATAGACAAGTAATCAGTTGTACATTCGAAGATAGAGATACTACTTCCAAATTAAGTATAATGAGATCAAATGTCAAAAACACCGAAAACTAACATGTTACTTACAAGTAGTAAACAGGACTTCAGATTTAACAACACACTCGTCCGTTACTTCGTTCATATCTCATTTCACCCTAAATAACGCCTCACTCAACTTCAATCACTTCGAGATTGTGATAAGTTTATCCGACTTATACCTATACTCGACACGTTTCTATAATTTCTTATTACATAAAGATCCACATATTTTCGTTTCAGGTTACACGATTTACCTTTTGAAATGACTAGTCACCATAAACTTCGATGATGCTAGAACTCAAATTTATACATCGCAAGAAAGTTGAAACTCGTTTCAATAAATAAAACCAAATACCACAAAATTCTTGTCCGGTCGATGAAGATAGAACCACGCTAAACTTGACACAAACCATCATCAGATGATTGAAAAAAAAAGTTATAACCGAATTGCCAACACTACCATAGAGTGAAGCGAAGTGTGCAGTGTGCTACGCATGACCAAACTTCATGAGTCCGCTAACAAATATGTTTCATAACATGAAAAAAACCACAAATGATTAGGCCTTAATTATAGTAACAATGAAAATGGAAACATGAGAAACAAATATAGAAATGTATTAATGTCAAAAGGACATGACTTTAAAAGAAAGAGAAATGATATGTGTGCCTACAAATTTATGTCTATTTATAGACTTATTCATTTATAAACTTAACATGTGCCATTCACTAATTCTCTCTCTTCATACCATCCCTTAGTTTTGATATTTGTCATTATCAAATTGGTAGGCACATGAATAGACACATTTAGTAGGCACAAATACCATTACTCTTAAAAGAAGAACCAATTGCATAAGTGATGTCATATCCACTCAGAAGTCACAAATAATGCTCTTTTTTGAGCCTTTGCAAAAATAATGTTATCCCACCTTCAAAATCCCGGATCCTCTAGTATCCCCTCTTTCAAATCCCGGATACCACCTTTTTCACTGTTTTCTGTACCTTTCTGTACCTTGTGTACTTGTCTGACGCATGTAAGCTTCCCACACTGCAAAGCCCGGATCCCCTAGGGGTATCCCACATCCAGAATCCCGGATCCCCTAGGGGTATCCCACACCCGAAATCCCGGATCCCCTAGGGGCATCCCACACCTCAAGTCCCGGATCCCCTCATGCCTGGTCGATATTAAAACGTTTATAAATTGATGCATAATTCACTTACAATCCATCTTCTATCCCCATTTTCTCCTCCCTTTGTGTGTTTTTAATACAAAAGTTTTCATAACAAAAAATTAATTAAATCATGAGTTCATCGAACAATGAATCTCCTCCGTATCACTACGTGCATGATTCGCCTCGTAATTATGTAGATGAGATTGAGTTCGAGAATTTGATAGCCGAAGATTATGCCGAGATACATGCAGAAGAAACTAATGACGAGATGCAAGTATATTTTCAAAATTACGAGCAGGCTGATTATGATAAACATATTGAAAAGCTGGCTGAAATAGGACCAGATGTTTTGCATCTTTGGCAATTTAAAATAAAGTTCGCGAAACATGTAGTAAAAAATCAAAGGATGGTATGCTAAAATAATATATTTTTTTTATATTTTAAATATTTGCTCAATTAACTAAAATCATATAATTTTGTTGTATTTTTAGACTATACCTGCTTGGTTTGTCAGGCAGCATAACTACCTCTTTCAGGACAAACATTGTATGATAGAAAGAGGCGATTCTCATGAAGTAATGGAGCTGCATGTTTATCCTGGGCAAGTTAAAATGAGTGGTGACTTCAAGAGATTTAAGAATGAAAACGGAATTCTGACTAACGAAGTTTGTACTTTTTCCATAAATGCAGACTATGAGACTAATGGTAGAAATTTGATTTTTAGTGTTAAACGTGAGAATGAATGATATGTAATTTCAGTTTTAATGTATCACTTGAAATAAGAAACTTTTATTATATTTAAAATTATATTAGTTAAGTACCAATAAGAAACTTTTATTATATTTAATTTAAAAACACACAACATTTTAAATTCTACAATCATTGAGGAGGATTTGTTGTTTGAGGAGGATTTGTTGTCGGGCATTTCAGTCTGTTATGGCCTGGATTTCTACAAATCCCACGAAGTTTTGCCTTTCGTTGGGTTTGCTGGCTTGTACTAGGCTGGTCCATCTCGTAGCGTCATCTAACATGCTGCCTTCTCCCTCTCTTTGTTGATATTCTTCCTTCACTGGCTAACATTCTCCATTTAACATCCTCCCAGAAGGCCACGTGAGGTAGTGGTTAAAGGCAGTACGATATTGTTGTCTGTACGCCTCTGTTGTATACGCTATGTTCACAAGTGTTAGCGGGTCGACACCAATGTGACCACAAACGGCAATAACATGTGAACATGGAAAGCGCAACGTCTGCCACTTCCCACACGTACACCCACGCCTGTTCCCTTTTGTTTTTTTTGAAAATGACTGTGTAATCGTTCCCACCACTCTCACCCGTTTGAATCCTTGACTTCACACTGAAAATCTGTTTCACGTAATCAAAGGGCATTACTTCATGAAATGTTGCTTGACGGGTGCGCTTGTTGAAAAGATTCCACATACGTGAGGGTAGTGGCGTCTCGCAGTTAGACGATAATTCAGCATGCTTGCTGAATTGCTTGACAGTTTTGATGAATGTGAAGTCAATCAAAGCCTTAATTGGAAGATGCCTAGCTCCACGCAACACATTGTTGTAACTCTCTGCAATATTCGATGTTAGGTTTCCCCAACGTCGGTGGCCTTTGTCTCTAAACTGGGTCCACTTATCTAACCCAATCTGCTCCAGATACACCCACCCGTCCGCGTCTATAAATTTCATTTCACGTATGGCTTCCACGTACTTACGCATTTGAGTTGTGCTACCTGTGATCCAACACAATTGCTTCATTCGATGGTTCTTGAAACGGCTGTTGAAGTTGCTTCTGATATGCCTTAGGCAGTATCTATGGTATGCATATGGCTCTTTCCAGTCATCAAGTTCTTGCATTGCATTTAGAATCCCATGATGCCTATCAGAAATGACACCAAGCACTCTTGGGCTGTCATTTACAACAAAATACCTTAGCTGGTTCAAAAACCATTTCCATGATTCGTTTGACTCCTCGTCAACAATGGCATACGCGAGAGGTAGAATATGATTATTGGCGTCTTTCGTGACGGCAGTCAGCAACTTCCCTTTGTACGCACCTTTTAAAAAGGCCCCGTCTATACATATAACAGGAATGCAATGACGAAAGGCCTCAATTGCTGGACCAAATGCCCAGAAAACAGATTTGAAAATCTTCAACATGAGGTTGTTAGTTGGTTCGACTATCCACTCGACAATTGTGGACGGGTTTGACTTCTTTAAAGCACGAATGTACTTAGGCAACTCATCAAAGTTGCTTTCCCAACTCCCGAATAGTCTCTCTATAGCAATTTTCCTAGCACGCCAAGCTTTGGAGTAGGATATGTCATTCCCATTGTATTCTTTGATATCTGTCAGGATTTGTTTTACAGGGTATGCGATATCTTTAGTGACAGAATGGAATATGCGGATGGCTACGACCTTCGCCGTCAAACATTTGTTATTCGAACGCAGTACTACCCCACTACAAATGTGCACATCAAGATTTCATAAATTAATACCAAATAGAATTGAAATTTTAATCCAAATCATCAAACAAAACCACTAATCTAAAAGGAAAAATATCGGGTTGTGATTCTAAAATACGATAACTATACAAATCACGAGCCATAAGTTGTCGATAATCAGTAGCGATCTGATCACTATCGACCACTCCATCTTGCTTGATTGATTTCCCTGTTACCAAATAAACACAACAGAGTCTTCTTCCCTTCCTTGAGGTATGCCTTTGGCGAAATAAAGATTCGCCTTAACTTGAGGGTTTCTTTCTTCATAGGAGAAACTCCTTTTAAAACCGGGCAAAACATCTCGCCAACGTTTTAGGGTTGCCGTAAGCACGTCATGCTTTATGGAACGACGACAACTGCAAATTAAACATGCCTCGTTGCTAACAAGATCCATCTGCACAAGCAACCAAACGTTATCATTTAAACGTAACGGGATGTATAAGACATCTACGTCCCCCCAAGCGGGGTAAGGTGTCAAACTCCCATCTGCATATTTTACAACATCTGATGAGTGAGGTGGTAAGAGTAGAGACTCAAACTTGGTAGGCATAATTGTCCATCGCTTATAATCTCCAGTATTATAGCCAACATACCACCGATAACGCATCCATCTTCTAACCCAACAATCTATATGCTGTAATAAATATACAATTTACCTTTGAGATTTTTATTAAAAATATGGATAATAACACAATTAAATTACGTACCGCACGGCACAAAACAGATCTGGAATTCTCATCTAGCAGGGTACTCCAAAACTCCCTAGGTACCTGGGTACGACCTAAGAATACAATGTAGCAAAAGGTTTCATTCCCGCGCCTATCCCCGTTCAAGTAAAATTCCTCTACACTATTGGCCCAACCATACTCCTCAACCAAGTCAATTGTGTCTGGTTGTTGATTACCTATTGAGGAGTTTTGAGTTTGCTGCTCCACAACATGTAATGTCGGAGGAGTCATTTCCCTCGTACGTCGCATTGTGCTTGCTTCCTGAACCGCCTCCTCCTCCATCTCCCCTTCATAAGCCAGGTTATCCATTTCATGCATTGTTTGATGCATCTCGTCAATAATAAGTCGAAGTTCACGGGCTCGAGCTTGTTCACCCATTCGGTCAACTGATTCTTCTAACATCTCGATCTGTAGATTAAGTTCATAGACTAAAGCTTGTTGACTTCTCCACATTATGAAAGAATGCTAGCTTTTATTTTTGTAATTAATTTTTAAAGAAAATGGTGATAGAAGATTACAGTGTGAGTTGAGGATATCAGTGTTTGTTTTATAAGCAGCTGGTTCATCCGGAGTGAAGGGGATCCGGGATTTAAATTGTGGGATACCCCTAGGGGATCCGGGATTCCAAGTGTGGGATACCCCTAGGGGATCCGGGTTTAGAGGTGTGGGATACTAAGTTGTGTCGGACAAATTACAAACCAGTACAAACCAGTAAAAAGTACAAGAAAAAGGGGATCCGAGTTTTAAAATGGGGGATTAAGTGGGATCCGGGTTTTCAAATGGGGGATTAAGGGGATCCGGGATTCTAAAGGAGGGATAACATTATTTTTAAAACAAGACCAAAAACAGCATTATTTGTGCATTTCTGGAGGAACCAGCATTATTTATGCAAATTTCTCCTTAAAAGAAAGAGTTGCAAATTTATAGCAACCAAATAAAAAGAACCTTTCGACCTGTTAAGAGTTGTTGCAAACAAATTTGGTGGTTTGACGGTTTTTTAAGCATATCATTTGCTTATTAGTATATATACAATTACGTTAAGATGAACAGTAGCACACATACAAGTTTCTTTTTCTTTTCTCGAGCTGCAATCGTTGACTAACAAGCACTCCTTATTTATACGACAAATTGAAAATCCATATTTATGCTTTTAACCCTCTAACTTTCTTACTTATATACAATCACCCCCTCTTTTACTTTACTTTTGCATGTTAACCACAATATTTTAAAAATCAATTGTTCTATTTTGTTGCATACCTAACTACCATATAAAACAATTAGTTTTCATTAAATCTTATCATTAAGTACTTTTTCATCTTCATTTTTTACTTAACTGCATGATAAATCATGTCCATCCTAAAGGCCTGATAAAATCATGCACACTCAAAAGGTGTAAAATAATTTTTTGGTTATCGTACGAATATCAATAAATAGTATTTTTTATATCATATGAAAATCCTCCGCGGCAACGCGCGGGGAATATCTGCTAGTTGTATTTTAAAAATGTAGACAATATATATTAAATTGTCGGAAAAAAGTTTCAAAAAAAATTAAATATTTGCTTTTTGTAACACCGCATTTTTTTTAAAAGGCAATTAAGTATTAGTCTAAGTACGGAAGCATCTAGTTAGTTAAGTTTACAAAACGTGGTCCCACAAAATATTACAACCAAAGTTATTTAAAAGACGGTATTACTAGACACGGCTCATTTTACAAAACATAATTTAAGCATGGTCAAACTTGCCGTCCAAGCCCGACCCGTTCAACCCATCCAACCTGAAAAGTGTCAATAAGGGAGGGATTAGCACAAAAGTTAAGTGAATGAATTCCTAACACTGGCAACTACACTAGTCACTTAAACACGGAAGTTATAAAACATCTCCAGTTGGGTAATCACTTATTGAGAGGATCGGCGGCTTTGCGGGCCTTAAACCATGGTCGGCCAAAACCACGGTAACCGATAGCGTTTCGTATCCAACACCCGGGCAACTCCCTCCCCTTAACCATGCAACAAATACAGGTAAGGTCGGATACCCGGTTAGTCGATACCCGATGCCCAGCCGTTCTCCTTCCGACACTGACCTCATCCCGAATGTGCACATAGTCATGTATGGTATTCCCTAACACTAGGCATACATAACTAGTAGACTAGCTACGAAAAACACTGCGAAAAACGTCACAACAGGGTTCCCAATCGCGAACTCTAGTTCACGATCGCGAACTAGAGTTCGCGACGTGAACTCTGATCGTGAACTCTTCGCGACGGCTAACCATTTTCTCTGGACCGACTTCACGATCGCGAACTAAGTTCGCGTCGTGAACTCCCCTCATCTGGCGATTTTCTGCATTTTCACCAACAAGACAATACCAAATGAAATAACCGAAACCCGAGTTGTAGGTCGAATCCACTCACCTTTCAACCTTCGATTCCTTAACTCAGTGAGCTAGTATCACTGAGTATCCTTCCCGGTTCCTGTCAACAACATACCGAGTTAGTGATAATCCACCGAATCGTCAAAATCATCCATTTCAACAACTAACTACATAAGACTCATAAAATGCACATTTTATGACATTTACACTAGCACAAATCCTTCATCAATACATTTGACCTTTTTGACCATTTAACAAGTATTCACAACTAGTTAACCAAAACGGGCCAAAAAAACCCGAATATGATCCAAACACTTCCACATTTCCATTAACTAGCAATTAATCCTTAAACTAGCAATTCACAATCATTTAATAATTCCATCAAGGTCATAACCATCACAAATCCAAGTATGATACTTCCAAAATCACTAGTTAATCATTTTGACAAAATCATCCAAACACTAGTTAAACTACTTCACCAATTAATCAATACTAGGTTTTTAACATCCATAACTTACCAAACATGATTTCACAACCTAATAAACAATTCTATCCATCCAAAACTCAAGAAATCCAAGATTCAACAAAACCCACCTTCAACATCCACCATTAATGGAGGTTGAAGGTGTTTTTCACCAAATCTTGTCTTCCTACCACAAACAACCATACATTTCATGTAAAAGCTTGCATAAACATAAACTACAACATCCCTAACAAGATTCATCCATAAAAACAAACAATCACAAACCCTAGTTCATAACCAAACTCAAGAACACCATAAACAAGTCAAAGAGAAGGTGTAGCTTACTTCTAGACTTCTTCTCTACCAACACTAGGGTAGATTTCGGGTTCTAGCACCAAGATTTACCAAGAACAAGCTCAAAACAAGCACAAAGGGTGGAGAGAAAACTTGAGCAATGAAATAGTAAGTTTATGGATAATGTTCAAGTGAGAGGGAAAAGGAAAAGAGAGAGGGTTTCCCTCTCTCTCTCGTGGCCGGTCCAAACAAGAGGGGGTGGGGCCCCTCTTGGTCTTTCTTTTATTAAAACAGTATATGTCTGCAAAGTCCCTTTCGAAATTAATTTATTTAAAATAGCAAACGGACTCCAATTTTAAAAACGAAAGCACTTTTGAAAACGATATTTAACAAGGAATCCAAATATATAAAAATCACGTTTTCATTCCAAATATATCACAAGTCGGGTATTTTAACCCCTTGGTTAAAATACCGCAAAGGACAGCAGACTAATTTAATTAACTAGGCATTTAATCAGATAATCATTTAATAAGATACCTTAAGGTCAATAAACTATTAGGCCGGGTTTTGGGATGTTACAACTCTCCCCCACTTAGGAAGATTCCGTCCCCGGAATCCCATCTCGATCAAACAAGGAGGGATAACGTTCCCGCATATCGGCTTCGGTCTCCCACGTTATATCCGCACCCAAACTGTGCTTCCACTTTACTAGAACCATAGGAATCTGTTTCTTTCTCAATTTCGTTACTTTTCGGTCTAATAACTCCACCGGTTCCTCGACTAATCTTTTCTTTGCATCAACCCGCAACTCTTGTACCGGAAGAATTTGACTCAGATCTTCGATGTTACACTTTCTCAAGTAACAAATGTTGAAAGTGTTGTGTATTGCCGACAACTCCGGGGGTAACTCGAGTGTTACCGATTGAGAATTCACCACCTTACTAATTCGGAACGGCCCAATAAACCTCGGGGCCAACTTTCCTCGTTTACCAAAACGAATAACACCCTTCCAAGGTGAAACCTTCAAATAAACCATCTCGTTCTCCGAGAACGTAGCGGGTCTACGCCTCGGGTCGGCATACATCTTTTGTCGGTCACGGGCGGCTTTTAACTTTTCTCGGGCAATTGCTACTTTATCTGCGGTCATTTGTACAATATCGGGCCCCGCATATTGTTTCTCACCCGCTTCCAACCAACACGTCGGGGTTCGGAACCGACGCCCGTACAACATCTCGTACGGTGGCATCTTAATACTCGAGTGGTACGAGTTATTATAAGCAAACTCGATCAACGGTAGGTGGGAATCCCACGACCCACCGTACTCTAACACACACGCCCGCAACATATCCTCTAGTGTTTGTATCGTTCTCTCCGATTGCCCATCGGTTTGGGGATGATATGCGGTACTTAAATTCACCTGCGTCCCCAATTCTCGTTGCAAGCTATTCCAAAAATTCGAAGCAAAACGGGGATCCCTATCGGACACGATAGAAATCGGAATACCATGTCGGGATACCACTTCATCAATGTATAATTTTGCCAATCTACTAAGTGAGGCGGTCTCACTAGTAGCCAAGAAGTGTGCACTCTTCGTCAAACGATCAACTATCACCCAAATCATGCCGTGACCCCTTTGTGTACGCGGCAACTTGGTCACGAAATCCTTGGTGATTCGATCCCACTTCCACTCGGGAATCGGCGATTGAGTTAAAGTTCCATAGGGCTTTTGGTGTTCGGCCTTCACTTGAGCACAAATATGACGTTGGCCCACAAAACGGGCAATGTCGGTCTTCATCGTCGGCCACCAATAAAGAACCCTTAAATCATTATACATCTTCGTGCTACCCGGGTGAACCGATAACCGAGAATTGTGAGCCTCGGCTAAAATCAATCCCCGCAACCCCCGAGTAACGGTACCCAAACCCGAGATTGATACGTCTTCAAACCCCGAGAATCTTCTTCTAAATCATCTTTCCTCTTTACTAAAATCTTGGCCTTCAAATGTTCGACATTTAACGCTTCCATTTGTGAAATCTTTAACCGGGACACCAAATCCGATACAATTTCCATCCGCATAAATATTACCCGCCCCGAATCTCCCTTTCTACTTAAGGCATCGGCCACCACATTTGCCTTTCCGGGATGGTATCGAATTTCACAATCGTAATCCTTAATCAACTCTAACCATCTTCGTTGACGCATATTCAATTCCTTTTGCGTGAACACATATTGCAAACTTTTATGATCCGTACAAATCACGCACTTAGTACCGTACAAATAGTGTCTCCATAATTTTAGTGCAAAAACTACCGCCGCCAACTCCAAATCGTGAGTCGGATAATTTTTCTCGTGATTCTTCAATTGCCTCGAAGCATAAGCAATAACCCGGTCTCGTTGCATCAACACGCAACCCAAACCCCCAAGTGAGGCGTCACAATAAACAATAAAATCCTCCGGGCCTTCGGGTAAAGCGAGAACCGGAGCTTGACACAATAATTGTTTTAGAGTTTGGAAGGACTTCTCGTGATCATCACCCCACCGAAACGGTACGTCCTTACGGGTCAACTTCGTCATAGGACCCGCTATCTTCGAGAAATCCTTAATAAACCGGCGGTAATAACCCGCCAAACCCAAGAAACTCTTTATCTCGGTCGGGTTCTTTGGAGCAACCCAATCCATAACCGCCTCGATCTTCGCCGGGTCCACCTTGACCCCATTCGAACAAATTACATGACCCAAAAAGTGAACTTCTCGAAGCCAAAATTCGCACTTCGAGAACTTCGCAAATAATTGTTCCCGCTTCAACGTTTCTAACACTTGCCTTAAGTGTTTTTCGTGTTCTTCTTCGGTCGTGGAGTAAATTAAAATATCATCAATGAACACAATAACGAATTTGTCGAGATAGGGCCGACAAACTCAGTTCATCAAATCCATAAATATCGCGGGAGCATTCGTCAACCCAAACGGCATAACCAAGAACTCGTAGTGACCGTAACGAGTTCGGAACGCCGTTTTATGAATATCGTTTTCATGAACCCGAACCTGGTGATAACCCGATCTCAAATCAATCTTTGAGAAATAAGAAGACCCTTGAAGTTGATCAAATAAATCGTCAATACGCGGCAAAGGATACCGATTCTTCACCGTTCTCTTATTCAATTCCCGATAATCAGTGCACATACGAAGTGCACCATCTTTCTTTTTCACGAACAACACGGGAGCTCCCCAAGGTGAGGAACTCGACCGAATAAAACCCTTATCCAATAAATCTTGGATTTGTGTCATCATTTCCCGAATCTCGGACGGTGCTAAACGGTACGGTGCTCTAGCCACGAGATTGGCACCCGGCACCAAATCAATTTTGAATTCTACCTCCCGAACGGGAGGTAACCCAGGCAAGTCTTCGGGAAACACCTCCGGGTATTCCGAAACCACCCGGAGATCACCAACCACTTTCTTTTCTTTTTTTTACGTCAATCACATAAGCTATAAATGATTCACATCCCTTGGTCAAGGACTTACGGGATTTCATCATGGTTATCATGGGTATGGTCGGGGTCGCACGGTCTCCCCGGGCCACGACGTGTGACCCGTCGGGTAATAGAAAAGTAATTAACTTTTGGTGACAATTTATGTTGGCCGTATTAGCACTTAACCAATCCATACCTAAAACCACATCAAAGCCGGATATCGGCATAACAAGTAAAAGAATCGAAAATTTCACGCCATCAATATCAATACTAGCCCCGGACACGGATGTCGTGACCGGAACCATTTCACCATCGGCCACCTCTACCTCTAGAGGTGTCGCGATCAAGGAAATAGGCAAGTTCAATTTGTCACAAAAACTCTTTGAGGAAAATGAACTATTTGCACCCGAATCAAATAACACACGAGCGGGTATCGAGTTTATTAGAAACATACCAGTGATGACATCGTCGGTGGTGGTGGCATCCTCCACCGTCATTTTGAATGCCCGACCCGTAGGTGGCGGATGACTCTTCCTCTTTTGACTTCCCGACAAAGCCGCTCCCCCGCCCGAACCCGAACCCGAACTCTTCTTCATTGGACAAAGCATAGCCCGGTGACCCTCTTTCTGACACGTCCAACACACGCTATTCTCTAACTTGCATTCCGAAGATTCATGCCCGTGTTGCCCACATTTAATACATCTTCGAGTTTGTGCCGTACACGGACCGGCATGGGAGGACTTACACGGTATGCACCATGGGTTCCTTTGGTTAGAACCTTGAAGGATTTGTTTTCGGCGATCATTGTTTGACCTATGATTTCCTTGGGATTTCTTGTGGTTGCTCGAGTTTGATTGATCATACTTTCCCCTATGAAACGGGGTCTTCTCTCGATTCGCGGCCTTTTGGGCCAAAATGTCACCTTCGGCCGATTTGGCAAGATCATAAGCTTGCAAGAGAGTTCCCGCAAGCCTTGTTACATTCCGATACTCGGGCAACAACGCCCCAACAAAGTGTTTGATTTGGGTGGACTCATCGGGCACCCATTGTGTCACAAACCGGAGCTTACCATTAAATTGGAGGATAAGCTCATCCACCGTCATCCGATCGGTCATCTTCAACATCATGAACTCATTCCGGATCCTATCCAACTCAAACGGGCTACAATACCGAGCCTCCACTTGATCCCTAAATTGCTTCCATGTGACCGCATCCATCATTTCGTTGCTAAAGTTCGCGGTCAACCCATTCCACCAATCCATAGCCGGTCCCCCCAACATTCGGGACGCATACCGGACCTTCAAGTGGTCCTCACAATTACAAGCAATAAGAGCCTTTTCGGTGGCCCTAAGCCACGTTAGAGTTTCCGCCGGGTCGGTACTTCCCCGGTACTCGGTTGGCTTACAATCAAGGAAGTTCTTATAAGTGCACGATTTCTTCTCTATCGGGAACGGTTGGTAGAAAAATTGTTGATGTTGGGCGTTGGCAAAGGGTATGGTGTGGGTGGGTGGCGGTTGTAGTATGCTTGCATTGGGAGATGAGGAGTCATTTCGGGGAAAGACGGGATTTTGAGTAGTTTGAGTGAAGTGTGGGGGTGGGTTTGCTTGGGTTGGGGGTGGTAAGGTAGACTGAGCCTCGGGTCGCGGCTCAGTCGATTGGCTTTGGCGAAGAGCCCTTATGGTATCCTCAAGTTCCATATTCCGTGTCTCCAACA
Organism: Calendula officinalis; assembly: GCA_963853835.1. Taxonomy (NCBI): domain Eukaryota; kingdom Viridiplantae; phylum Streptophyta; class Magnoliopsida; order Asterales; family Asteraceae; genus Calendula; species Calendula officinalis. The sequence continues at coordinate 35,732,519 of OY970827.1, read as the reverse complement.
ACACGATATATTCTTCATTCGGTATTTCATCACCCCCCGAGACCGCTGCTCCATCGTTCCCAAGGTTCGTGTTCGGTGGGACATTATCCAAGGTGTTTCCATCCGTAGCCATTCCTGCTACAAAACACAACATCTCACCAAGGCTTAGTTTAACTCGTTAGTACACATATACTAACTACCAAACCCAATTTTTTCGTTATCGTACGAATATCCCACCAATCCATAGCCGGTCCCCCCAACATTCGTGACGCATACCGGACCTTCAAGTGGTCCTCACAATTACAAGCAATAAGGGCCTTTTCGGTGGCCCTAAGCCACGTTAGAGTTTCCGCCGGGTCGGTACTTCCCCGGTACTCGGTTGGCTTACAATCAAGGAAGTTCTTATAAGTGCACGATTTCTTCTCTATCGGGAACGGTTGGTAGAAAAATTGTTGATGTTGGGCGTTGGCAAAGGGTATGGTGTGGGTGGGTGGCGGTTGTAGTATGCTTGCATTGGGAGATGAGGAGTCATTTCGGGGAAAGACGGGATTTTGAGTAGTTTGAGTGAAGTGTGGGGGTGGGTTTGCTTGGGTTGGGGGTGGTAAGGTAGACTGAGCCTCGGGTCGCGGCTCAGTCGATTGGCTTTGGCGAAGAGCCCTTATGTTATCCTCAAGTTCCATATTCCGTGTCTCCAACAACACGATATATTCTTCATTCGGTATTTCATCACCCCCCGAGACCGCTGCTCCATCGTTCCCAAGGTTCGTGTTCGGTGGGACATTATCCAAGGTGTTTCCATCCGTAGCCATTCCTGCTACAAAACACAACATCTCACCAAGGCTTAGTTTAACTCGTTAGTACACATATACTAACTACTAAACCCAATTTTTTCGTTATCGTACGAATATCAATAAATAGTATTTTTTATATCATATGAAAATCCTCCGCGGCAACGCGCGGGGAATATCTGCTAGTTGTATTTTAAAAATGTAGACAATATATATTAAATTGTCGGAAAAAAGTTTCAAAAAAATTAAATATTTGCTTTTTGTAACACCACATTTTTTTAAAAGGCAATTAAGTATTAGTCTAAGTACGGAAGCATCTAGTTAGTTAAGTTTACAAAACGTGGTCCCACAAAATATTACAACCAAAGTTATTTAAAAGACGATATTACTAGACACGGCTCATTTTACAAAACATAATTTAAGCATGGTCAAACTTGCCGTCCAAGCCCGACCCGTTCAAGCCATCCAACCTGAAAAGTGTCAATAAGGGAGGGATTAGCACAAAAGCTAAGTGAATGAATTCCTAACACTGGCAACTAAACTAGTCACTTAAACACGGAAGTTATAAAACATCTCCAGTTGGGTAATCACTTATTGAGAGGATCGGCGGCTTTGCGGGCCTTAAACAGTGGTCGGCCAAAACCACGGTAACCGATAGCGTTTCGTATCCAACACCCGGGCAACTCCCTCCCCTTAACCATGCAACAAATACAGGTAAGGTCGGATACCCGGTTAGTCGATACCCGATGCCCAGCCGTTCTCCTTCCGACACTGACCTCATCCCGAATGTGCACATAGTCATGTATGGTATTCCCTAACACTAGGCATACATAACTAGTAGACTAGCTACGAAAAACACTGCGAAAAACGTCACAACAGGGTTCCCAATCGCGAACTCTAGTTCACGATCGCGAACTAGTGTTCGCGACGTGAACTCTGATCGTGAACTCTTCGCGACGGCTAACCATTTTCTCTGGACCGACTTCACGATCGCGAACTAAGTTCGCGTCGTGAACTCCCCTCATCTGGCGATTTTCTGCATTTTCACCAACAAGACAATACCAAATGAAATAACCGAAACCCGAGTTGTAGGTCGAATCCACTCACCTTTCAACCTTCGATTCCTTAACTCAGTGAGCTAGTATCACTGAGTATCCTTCCCGGTTCCTGTCAACAACATACCGAGTTAGTGATAATCCACCGAATCGTCAAAATCATCCATTTCAACAACTAACTACATAAGACTCATAAAATGCACATTTTATGACATTTACACTAGCACAAATCCTTCATCAATACATTTGACCTTTTTGACCATTTATCAAGTATTCACAACTAGTTAACCAAAACGGGCCAAAAAAACCCGAATATGATCCAAACACTTCCACATTTCCATTAACTAGCAATTAATCCTTAAACTAGCAATTCACAATCATTTAATAATTCCATCAAGGTCATAACCATCACAATCCAAGTATGATACTTCCAAAATCACTAGTTAATCATTTTGACAAAATCATCCAAACACTAGTTAAACTACTTCACCAATTAATCAATACTAGGTTTTTAACATCCATAACTTACCAAACATGATTTCACAACCTAATAAACAATTCTATCCATCCAAAACTCAAGAAATCCAAGATTCAACAAAACCCACCTTCAACATCCACCATTAATGGAGGTTGAAGGTGTTTTTCACCAAATCTTGTCTTCCTACCACAAACAACCATACATTTCATGTAAAAGCTTGCATAAACATAAACTACAACATCCCTAACAAGATTCATCCATAAAAACAAACAATCACAAACCCTAGTTCATAACCAAACTCAAGAACACCATAAACAAGTCAAAGAGAAGGTGTAGCTTACTTCTAGACTTCTTCTCTACCAACACTAGGGTAGATTTCGGGTTCTAGCACCAAGATTTACTAAGAACAAGCTCAAAACAAGCACAAAGGGTGGAGAGAAAACTTGAGCAATGAAATAGTAAGTTTATGGATAATGTTCAAGTGAGAGGGAAAAGGAAAAGAGAGAGGGTTTCCCTCTCTCTCTCGTGGCCGGTCCAAACAAGAGGGGGTGGGGCCCCTCTTGGTCTTTCTTTTAATAAAACAGTATATGTCTGCAAAGTCCCTTTCGAAATTAATTTATTTAAAATACCAAACGGACTCCAATTTTAAAAACGAAAGCACTTTTGGAAACGATATTTAACAAGGAATCCAAATATATAAAAATCACGTTTTCATTCCAAATATATCACAAGTCGGGTATTTTAACCCCTTGGTTAAAATACCGCAAAGGACAGCAGGCTAATTTAATTAACTAGGCATTTAATCAGATAATCATTTAATAAGATACCTTAAGGTCAATAAACTATTAGGCCGGGTTTTGGGATGTTACACTTTTCGGGGGGTATAAAAAGGAGTTTGGAACAGAAGGTGGAAATGTTTTTATTGCGTTTTGAAAACTTATTATTTGAATTTTACCTATTAACTAAATATGAAGTATAATCTTACCAAACACTAGGGGTGATTATCGGGCCAAAACTGAACCGAACCGATAGAACCGATAGAACCGATAACCGATAACGATGAATTTTCAAAACCGAAACCGAACCGATAACATGTTATCGGTTTCGGTCCGGTTCGGTTATTTTAGGCCAAATGTTCATCATTTTCCGAAAACCGAACCGATTGAACCGATAACGATGAATTTTCAAAACCGAAACCGAACCGATAACATCTTATCGGTTTCGGTTCGGTTCGGTTCGGTTTCGGTCGGTTTTCGGTTCGGTTCGGTTTTTTCGGTCCAAATGCTCACCCCTACCAAACACTAAAAATATTGATTATCTAATTATTAAAATTTCTAACAAAATAATCAAATCTGAACATTATTTTTCATAATCACATTTTGTAGTCACATTTTATTTGATTACTTATACTTAAAACTTAAAAGTTAGAGAAATGATATTGATATATACTTCATGTACCTTCTCATCATAAAATAACATGTATAATCTACTAATTTTCTTTTATTATATACATAAATAGGAATACTATTTCTCCAAAAGTTAGAACACGTCTATCTGTTTTCAATAAGCAATATAGTATCCAAATTCTTTCATTTGCCCCAAATTTCAAAATTTACGGATTTTTACAAATATTTCACTCTTTATCTATTAAGAGTGGGCGTGTGCAATTATATATTAATGTCAATGATGCCGTGTTTAAAAGAAATTACTTTTAGCTTCTTTTTTGGGTTAGCTTCGAATCTTAAATTTTCATCAAAGATTAAATAAAAAAAACATATTTTTTATAATATTACATGTTTTTTATAATACTGTGCGACATGTGACTTCCGATACTTCAAATATACTAAAAAATTATTAAATTCAATAATCTTAACAAGAAAAATAAAAATACACAATAATAAAATCAATTCGAAGGCGATCGGATTGCATTATTTTCTTATTAAAATATATTTTAAGCAATCACTTGCCCGTGACCAGAAACCACGTGAGGAAATCCGGTTCAAGAAGACATGATCATTCACTGAATCCAACCACATAAAACACGGTGTCGTGATAGAAAATATTATCAAATTCATCCAAATAGATTAGTATTATATTTGTCTTTTTATTATGAATCAAATGTTACTTTTAATATGATGTTAATCCAAATTACCATTCTACTAATTTATTAACGACGCCGGACATGATCATATAAAATAAACAATATCTTCATACTATTATCATTAATACGAAGTTTGTTTGGTTTATCCTTTAAGAGGATATTACCGCTTACAACTGTACCTCTAGAGTTGCCGAGTTTTGCTTGTCATTTATGAATTTTCACTAGACATTTGGTAAATATTTACCCACAAAAGAGATCAAACATGTGACCTATAAGAGATTATGTCAGACGCCCATACTACTAAGTTATCACCATATTATTTAATGTGTTATATGATAAGATTAATTAATTTATATGTCAAACTTGTAACTTATATCATTTTATTAATAACATTTTATTCTTAAGAAATTATGAAACACTGGTTGCAATCTTATCAATAAGATACGGATTTCATTTAAAAACGATGTAATAGTCCTTAATCACTTTACATAGTAACAAGAGAGGATACGGATGGTTGGTTCTTGAATCTTGACCAATTAATGAAGATATGGAATTAAAATTAAAATTAATTTTTTAGTAGATTGAAAATGTATGGATAAATAATTTTGTCGAGCAAGTTGCTATAATTTTTGTGGAAGGAGAAGCATGTATAGACTAGTGGTCTTCGGCAAAAGAGACCAACTCCAATTTAGTTATTTATTTTTGTCAATCTTTTAATAATTTTGACTTTTTTAAAAACAGACTTAGACTTGAAGTCGTGTACTTGTTAAGCAAAAGATATCCTCTCTTGCGCACTAGAAAGGGCAAAGAGTGAGGATGGAAAACTAGTAAACTGATTGATGTATTATATTTCATCTTGATAAGCGATAAAATTTTAAATATCTTACATTGTTAAATTTTGCATGTTTGTTATATTTCTCGGCTATTTTACCTATGTATTTACGTGCAATTTGTCAATGTTTGGGTTATGATACATGTTGATTTTATGCAACCGTGATTTTATTGCCCCAAAACCAAAACAGATGCATGTTAGTTAGTTGTCAAATGAATTATTACCTGAAACCCATCGTAACTTTACCCTGCCGTGAATTGTTAATAGCGTCTTTCTTGACTCTTGTTCATTAATGGTAAATTAAAATCCACCTATGCAGCTAGCGCATGATAATATTTTGTCAAAGACTTTTGATCATGATATCAGCTAAAATTGTACGTAGTATATTTTATATATGCAATGTAAGTTACGTTTAAACACTAAAATACATCCACACTCAACACTCAAGTCATTACACTACTTTTAAAACATGTACACCAAAATATCATTTTACTCACACCACACTTCTGGACTGAGACCTGACCGGAACCACCGGACCGAAAATCGAGCTATATTTGTTCGGTTGGTTTGGTTCGGTTCTCAGTTCTAATATTCATGCAAAATCGGTTCTCGGTCCGAGCAGTTCGGTTCTGAGCCGTTCAGTTCGATCCAAAGCCGAGAAAAAAAAACAAAAAAATTAAGTCGAAGAAACTTTCTTGGTTCTCAGTTTGGTTAGGTTCGGTTTCCGCTGGTTCTAGGTCCGGTTCTGAGCGTCACCAGTTCAGTCCTTAGTCCAGACGAAACCATTTTCTCTGTTCTCAGTTCGATTCGATTAGGTTGAGTCGGTTCTTAGACCGCTTGCATAGTCCTACTCCTACACTGCACACCAAAATCGTGAAAGTAATGCCGTATCACACTATGTTTGTGTAGACAATTAGACCCCATACTTTGACCATTAATTAATTTAATAAATGTAGCCCCACACGCACACCATGTGTGACAACTCCTCACCCTTTCCTTTAACGCGCATTAATACAGCTTCCCCTCATCCGATCCTCATGTATAAATTCACAATCCCACACCATTATCTCCCTAACAGAATCACTCTTATACTTTCTCTCTCTAAAACACATATAAACACACACACAAATGGGTAATTACGTTTCAGCTTGCAGCAGTTTCGGAATCTCACCGATCATGAAGAACAACAAAGTAGCCAGAGTCATTTTCCCCACCGGAGAAATCCGCCAGTTCCAGGATTCCGTCAAAGCCGCCGAGATCATGCTCGATTGCCCTAATTTCTTCATAGTCAACTCAAAGTCGTTGAACATCAACAGACGCTTCTCACCTCTCTCAGCCGACGAAGATCTGGAACCTGGAAACGTTTACCTATGTTGCACGGATACGGATACGGCACAGGGAAACGGATACGCTACGGATACGGGAAACGGCAAAAATAAAAAATTCAGGATACGGATACGGCAGAGATACGGAAAATATAAAATATATAAAAAATATATATATGTTAAAGAAATTCCAAAATAGGTATATATTGATGTAAAGTGTAAACTACAAAAATAATAAATATTTCAAAGGTAATTAAGTATCAATAATCAAACGAAGAGACGATTAGACGAGGGTATGAATTATGAAATCGACAAGTTGTTTTGTAGACCTATGGGGAACATACGTATTTTTCTAGAGATTATTATAAGTTTACTTTAACCCATTAGACCATTTTAGACTCAAAAAGCCCATCTACCCAAAATCGTACAGATATGTTCTGGAAACTACACGGATACGCGCCGGATACTCCCCGGATACTTCCCCCGGATACGTTTCCTCCATCGCCGATACGTATCCAGGCGTATCCATGGCGTATCTGTATCCCCCATGTATCCGATACGGGAGCGGCTTCCTTTCAGGCGTATCCGTGCATCCGAGACGTTTACATTATGTTTCCGATGAGGAGAGTGAATTCAATGATTACGCCGGCGGATATGGCGGTGTTTTGGATGTCGGCCAATAGTGCGCCGAAGCGGATTTCCGGTAAGATATCGCCGGAATCAGCATTGGTTAGTGGTGCGACGGTGATGATAGAGAATGAGGTGGAGCTGCCGAGGTTGGTGGTGGAGTTGCCGGAGTTTAGTCACCGGTTAATCGTTTCCAGATCAAAAAAGCCCTTTTTGGATACCATTAAGAGTAAGGGGTACGGTCGCGTACACCCCCCTCGCCAAAGTAATTATGTTGAGTTGGCATCTTTCTCACCCTCGCCACCACACCACAGAGTGGGGTGAGTGAGGGTCCAAGCCGGACCACCCACGGAAGTAACGAGCGAATAGGAGGAGAGAGAGTGTTTTTTTGGGTGTTTTTATTGGGTAAGGGGTATTTTAGTGGGTCCAAAAAATATATTTTAGGTTAAGTTATGGTAGAGGGGGTATTTGGGGTTTTGAATGTGAAATATGAAATGGTGATGTGGCGCATAGGTGGCGCAGAGGTGGCGAAGTGGCTTAAGCCACCACACCTAATGCTCTAAGGAAGAACCGGTTCGTTAAAAGTAGAACGAATGTTTATTTGTCTGAAAGGGTAAAATAGTAAATAGCTAGCTATACGATTTATTGCGGTTTTTAATACGCTTGAGACATTAGATGTATCAATTAACGAGGATAATTTCTCCCCGCGCGTTGCTGCGGATATAAAAAAATTGATTTTGTTCGGATTTAATCCATTTAAATAGTCTAGATGTAAGACTACTTATGATCCTACATATGTTAATTATATGTTTAATATACTCGTTAATGTATAAATCTGGATGTAATAACTTTTATGAACTATTATATTAAAGTAAGAAATTAAAACGAATTATTATTAAAGTGTTATTTTTGCAAAATAAAGACTTAACTGAGTCATACAACACATATAGTTTAAGACTCAACACCTTATTCAAAACATATACTTCATAATATATACGTCTTCCGTTTCAAAATAAGTGATATACTTTTGATTTTGTGGCTTCTAAAATAACTAAATAAGTGATACATTTTGAAAACTTACCATATTTGCTAAAAAGTAGTGAGTCTCATACTCACTAAATATCTCATATAGTATAGTGTAATAACTCATTTATCATAATTTTACTTTTAAATATCATATTCATTTTTATCAAAATGTATGAGACTCATCCGCACTAATTATATAATTTAATCTAATTTACCTTTATTATGTTTCATAAAACGTGAAATCTTAAATATATCTCTTATTTTGAAACGGATGAACTATCATTCAATTTTAAAGTCATGTTTAAAAAAATCTAAGTGAAAGAAATATTGTAATATTAGCCTTATTCTGATCGTATTTCAATAAATTTTTTAATGGTGAGTTTTTAGAAAGATAAATATATTATTTTGTTTAGATATATGTTATCTTAAGAAATTAGTTATATATTTTTGTCATTAATAGATAATTGAGGGTTGAAATTTAAAAATTAAAAATTATTTATAAAAGTAACCCTATTTTGAGGTGTATTTTAAAACTTTTTGTGAATCTCAATTACTCTTCATGTACGTTCTCCTCAATCCGTTCAGCTCATTCTTCCGTTCCGTTTTATTTGTAATGAACAGTAGCACATGTTAATGGGAATTGTATTAATAGATAATAAAGTAATTAGTTAAAGATTGTGAATTTATAAATCATATATTGAGAAGTTAATGGGTTGTATAAGTATGGTTCTAAAAAAATCGCATTATAGTTTTGACATGGTTTATCAAGGTTTGAAGTTTGATCATGTAACCACGTTATAATTCAAAACTTTGATGTTACGCTTGACGTATGCTAAAGTTCAACTTGTCTCATATTTACTTGTCATAAGTTGTGTTTTTAAACCTATTAAAATAATTAAGTTATATGCGTCAAATACATGTGCAATCCAAAAAAGACTAGCGCCGTAGCTTGTTACTCATTTATCTTTCTTCTAAATGTAAAAAGAATCTTTTATGTATTAATTGGAGATGAATTTTCCATTTCCTTAAAAAAAATAAAAATGGTTGGATGTTGAAAACAAATGAAAAAAATTGACGAACTATGTATTAATTAATAATTATGTATTTTGCATCCCTTTTTTATAATTGTATACATATAATTATAATTATAAATATATAAAATAATCTACTTAAGAAACATAATAACTTTTAAAGTTTGCGGCTTCACCGATGTGTCATAATATACCTCACATTATCAAGAATCTTGTGTATGAAAGTACATTCCCCAGTCCTTGTTATAATAATGATGTAGGTTTTCTTTTTGCTCTATAATATTAATTCAAAAAGCATTTCTCCTCATATATATGCATTCATATAACATTTGTTTAGAGTAATAAGAAAATATCCCAATCTAGCACAATTTATAAAAATAAAAAAAAAATAAAAAAAAATCTTAACCGGGCAATATAGCCATTATGCTGAGTCTTTTGCGTGGTTTTGGCGCGGGTCACCGTACTCTATGGCGGGGACGAGCCTACAACGCTCGCGTACCGAGCGTTCTCATTGATATATCATTAGAACTAAAGTAAAAACGTCCAAAAGAAATTTACTTACTATATTTTGAGCAACATTACAACTAGAAATACGCACAAACGGATTGTAAGACTGAAAAATATACTAAGTTTCATATTAAAACTATATACAAGAAATGAAATATATTTAAATAAACCAAAAACTGTCTACAAAACCCACATCTAGACGTTATGTAACTTATTATAAGTGGATTTTTTAAGTTGACATTTTAAAAAGACTCTAAACATCTTTTTACCGAATGAAAAACCGAAAAGTTGAATTGAACCGTGTTATAAAGATTTATTGAACTAGTTTCTTTTAAATCTTTTCTTGTCAGGATCGATTAACTATACACAAGTTAATAAACACCTTAGATCTAATTGATGATAGAAGTTGCAGCGGATCAACACTATATCAATAATTAAGAACAATGAACTGTATGAACAATATGCAAGAATATTAAGAACACAGTTTCACAAAAAGCTTCAATGTATATTATTGAGTTAACAATACACACGTACGTTTACAATTCGTAAGGAACATACTTATAGTAGTCCTTGAAGCTAAACTATTTACCCTAGTTATTCTAGGATTTGATTTACATCGAATTATAAAAGATATACATTTAATTACATTCTATAACTATCTCTACGAAGATCTCGGACTTGATATCTTCCAAAAACGCGTATCAGTAGTAACTGCAATCACCAGTAGTAAATAAGTAACATCAGTAGTAAACTTGGTGATCAGTAGTAAGTCCAGATACATCGTCAGTAGTAACTACAATGATCAGTAGTATCTTCAATCTTCTCATGATCAGTAGTAACTTAGTTATAGTATACACCAGCATCAACTTCATCAGTAGTAAATGTTTCTGCCCCATCAGTACTAAATAAGATCAGTACTAACTGCAGCATCAGTAATAAGTTGATCTGTGTTTTGCTCCAACAATCTCCCCCTAAACTTATTGATCATCTTTTAATCAATCAAGTTTCTTTTGTTCCTCTTGTTCTTTTCTTCTTTTCTCAAGAGTTCTTTGATTCTGTTGAAGCCTTTGTTCAATAATGTATCTGCTGTTCCTCTTTGTAAAATAGTTCAATTTATTTTGGAACATAACAGCATCATAGGGTTTCATCAAAGTGTTTAGGAATATCTGATACATTGTCTTCTCTGAATGTGGATATTCTTTCTCATATAAGTACAATTCACACACTTTGCCTGATTTCTCAAAGAAGTACATATTTGCAGTAGGAATGACATTCCAAGCATATACATTACCTGGATTTGTAAATTGTTCTGGATAATTATCTGGATAAAATGCAGCATCAATCATCTTTGTTAAATATCCAGCTCCAGATTCTTTCCATGATTTCTTTGTCATTCTTGGTTTCCCAATAATCAGAAGTTTGATTACATCACTTCTTGAACATGATCTGATTAAGGGTAACCATCCAGTGAATCTTTGTACTACTTTGTCTTCCCTTATGACTTCTATGACATTATTCTGCATCACTCTCCAGTTAAGAATTGGATTGTTCTGTAGAGGAGCAACTGGCATTTCAAGAACAGGTATAATTTGTTGTTTTGATTTCTTCTTGGAGCTTTGTTCTTGATCAACAGATTTTCTTTTTAGTGATTGGGGAGTTGAAGTATTACCAACAGTTGAAACACTACCAGCTTTGAGCAAATTTAAGCTGATTGGTACTAAGGTTTTGGCTTTGGCTTTCTTTGATTCTTCAACTTCTTGTTCAGCCAGGTCTTTCTTCTTTTCAGTGCAGTATTTTTCAATAATAGTTACCATCTTCATTCTCCCAAAAGATTTTGCACTGTGACCTCTTGTCTTCAGAAAATCTATCATAAGAGCTTTTTGTTCAAATATATCATCAGGTAACTCACCTTTTGTTCTTTTGCATTCTGCTACAAGCTCTTCAAGACAGTTTAGATGTTCTTCTTCTACTTTTCTAAGCCTTTTGAATTCTGCTTCTTGGCCTTCTATCTGAACATCTTTAATTTGAACAGGTGCTTGAACAGGCATTTCTCTTTGATTCTTCTTTTGTTCAAGAGCTTGATACTTAGCTACCTTCTCCCAAAATCTCTTATTCTTCACCTTCCATTTGTCTTGTTTATCAGCTCTAACAAGATTTATCTTGTTTACCATGTAATGACCAAGAGCTCTGTTAGGGTAATCTTCATCATATATTTCTTTACCCTTTCCAATGTGTGCTGAAGGTGGAGGTGGAATATATTTCATATCTGGCACTCCACTTATTATAACTGAAGGAGAAAATGATCTAAGTTCATTTTGTTGAAGAATTTTTGGATGTGGAGGAAGTGAGCATTCATCAACCTCAAACCAATTCACATTATCATCAATGTCAGGTATGATAAGTGGTTGATCAGGTGTTGGTGGTTTGGTAATGATGACATGTCTCTCTCTTTCAATAAGCTCTGGAAAATGTAGTTCTTCCTCTTCAGTAGTAACTAGAGTAGTTACTACTGGTGTTACTTCAGGAGTTACTACTGATAGGGCATCAGTAGTATTTGCTGCTAATAATTCCTTTTCTTCATTTACTACTGCTATAATATCAGTAGTAGAGGTTACTACTGGTATTTCCTTTTCAACTTGTTCTTCCATTGTAGCAGTAGTAATAGGCTCTTCTTCTGTCACCATCATCTCTGGGCCTTCATCAACATTTGTTTCTTTTAAATTTAAAAGGGAGGATGCTGCTGCTGCTATAGATTCATCAATCATTGTCTGTATATTATCCTTCTCCCCCTTAGTGAGCTCAACTGGTGGAGCCTCACTATCATCAATCTTTTTCTTCAATTGTCTGATGATTTTGGCTTGTTGATAAAGCCTGTGCTCATATAATCTCATTCTTCTGTTGATGGTGTTGACATGCCTTTTCATTGCAGCCATGGTTTTCCCTTGGTTAGTTAAATATATATGGCAATTTTGTACAGTGGATTCAAGAGAATCCACTTTATCCGTCAATTGAGTGATTTTAATACTGCCCTCACTCCATCTAGCAAGATCATCGGGCTCACTAACAGGTACATTGGTTTTAAGGTTTTCCTTCCTTTCCATCAATTCCACAGATCTGCCCTCATCACTGCTTGGTGATTCATTGGGTCTTTTAGACATTCTCTTCTTCCTAGAAGAAGCAGAGATGCCCCCCCTTGTGGTTTCTTGGCACCGGGGTCCTTTGAGTAATTCCTCAAAAGAGTCATCACTCAAAGTTGCCGAGGTTTGGGTCCTAATGATGTTTTCACTGTCCTGTGCACCCACCTTTGGGGCATCAGTAGTGAAAGCCCTCCCCTCATGTCCTCTCTCCTCCTTGGAGGACAACTCTTTGAGCCTGGGGTGTGACTCGATTTGTCCCCTGGTGTCCGTTGAAGAAAGTTTCTTTCTTTTATAAATTGTGGAAATGTTTTTGGTTTTGTCTGGTAGGTCTTCCACAGAGTGAAGAGTAGCACTCTGCAGATTTATATCAAGTTCCTGGGACACATTCAGGACTTCTGTTTGGGTTGGTGATTGAGTGGCTATTTGGATTGGTGTTTGGGCTGTATTTGGGGGTGATGGAGTGGGTTGAGGTTCAACTTGGGTTGTAGCAATGGTTGAACCCTCTCCAATATTGGGTTGATCTTTGATCATGTTAGGAAACAGAGGGGTTTCCTTGCCCGAAAATTTAAATTGTTTTCTCATATTTGAGAAAACTTTCTTGTTCAACTCAGGTAATATAAAAATATTTTTAGGAGTTGACAAGTTTTGTAATTCACAGTTTATGATATGTTGTAGAAATCTGGGATACATTAAAAATTTAGAAGAACTAAGATTTCCCAACATACCATCAAATATCATGTAAGAAAAATTAAATACTTGGTCTGTGCATAAACAGACAACAGCAGAGGCTATTGCCTTATTAAACTCATTCCAAGTACTTCTTTTAGGAGAAATACAGTGCTGAATGGTATGTATTAAAAATTTCCATTGTGGGGAGAGAAGACCCTTTTGAAAAGTAACTATATTCAGTCTTCCCTCATATCCCATTTTATTCAAAATTTCAGCAATGTATTCCTTAGGAAGAGTAGACATACCTGAATCATCGTGTAATTGTAGATGGTGTCTGATTGATTGTTCTGTTACTGTGATGTGCTTTCCATCTACTTTAGATTTTATCATTGATGATGTTGTTCCTTCTGTTCGCTCAGCATTGGTCCAGAAATCCACCAAGTGCTGTTGATATGATTTTGGTTTTACAGTTAAGGCAAACTGTATATATGAATTTCTCAAAAATTTTACGATCGGACGGAAATCTTTTGTTCCGTCGGGATTCTTTAAGAATGCAACCATATTGTGAAATTCTGAGTATTTGAGATCGGTTTGCACATCGAGAGCTTGTAAGGTTGCCATTGTTGTTGAGTTTTTGCAAGAATTTTGTTAAAGATGAAGGGTTTTTGATCGTAAACTAGGGTTTATCGAAAGGTGTTTAGAGAATCGAAGTGAAGATAATGCTAAATTAATCATCTGCCGCCTTTTATATCTTTCGATTAAACCTGCAAAACTACGAAAATAGCCTTCGAATCATAACATAACGGTTATTTTCATGGGGGTTAGTTTGGTAATTGTGTTTATGAAAGACCAGTAGTAAATAAGACATCAGTAGTAAAACGTCAGTAGTATCTACTAACATCAGTAATGACTAAGGATTTTGACATCAGTAGTAACTATAGACATCAGTAGTAATAATTAACACACAAGACCAGTAGTATATGTGAATACCAGTAGTACTGACTTACCAGTAGTATCTGTGTAAACCTAAAATACACCAGTAGTAATGAACTATCAGTAGTATTTTGTGCATACACTTTCACACCAGTAGTACAGCAATACCAGTAGTAAAACACTTAAGAAAATAATATTTTACAACACTAACTTTACACATGATTTTAAGTGAGATTTTAAGTTATTAAAATCATTCCAATACTGCTAACCAAGAAGTTGAATCTTCCTACATCAAATGCTTTTGTAAAAAGATCTGCTAATTGATCATCAGTATGGATTTTAACTACTTTGATTAATTTCTTTTCATTACAATCTCTTATAAAGTGAAATCTTATTTCAATGTGTTTAGTTTTTGAATGTTTTACTGGATTATTCACAATACTAATAGCACTTTGATTATCAATAAAAATAGGAGTTTTAAGGATAGAGATACCAAAGTCTAGAAGTTGATTTTGAATCCATAGTACTTGAGCACAGCAAGCAGATGCAGCTACATATTCTGCTTCAGCAGTAGATGTTGATACATTTGTTTGCTTCTTACATTGCCATGACACCAGTCTTGATCCAAAGAATTGACATCCACCAGTAGTGGATTTTCTATCTTGACATTCACCTCCATAGTCACTATCTGTATAGGCTATTAGTTCAAAGGGTGAGTCATGTGGATACCATAGACCTAGTGATGGTTTGCCTTTCAAGTATCTGAATATTCTTTTAACAGCCTGTAAGTGTAGTTCTTTGAGTCTTGCTTGATATCTTGCACACACACAAACACTATACATAATGTCAGGTCTTGATGCAGTTAAGTACATCAAAGAGCCTATCATTGATCTATATAAGTGTTCATCTACATCCTCCCCCTCAACATCAGGATGTAGGTGTTTGTGTGTTTCCATTGGTGTACTAGCACTTTTACTGTCTTTCAAGTCAAACTTTTCCAAGATGTCTTTGACATATTTTGATTGATTTATCAAAATACCATCAGTTCTTTGATTGACTTGGAGTCCAAGGAAGAAGTTCATTGGACCCATGGAGCTCATCTTGAATTTAATCTGCATCAGCTCTTCAAATTCTTTGCACAATGTATCATTGGTTGAACCAAAGATGATATCATCTACATAGATTTGTACCAGTAGTATATCATCTTTGACTTTCTTTGTAAACAATGTTTTATCAATGGCTCCTCTTTTAAAGTTGTTCTTCAATAGGTATGATGATAATGTGTCATACCATGCTCTTGGTGCCTGATGTAGGCCATACAGAGCTTTATCCAATTTGAACACATAATCACCATGTTTTGGATCTTCAAAACCTGGAGGTTGGCAAACATAGACCTCTTCTTCAATTTTCCCATATAGGAAGGCACTCTTAACATCCATTTGATAGACTTTGAATTTCTTGAATGAAGCATATGCTAGAAATATTCTTATAGCTTCAATTCTAGCAACAGGAGCATATACTTCATCATAGTCTATTCCTTCTTCTTGAGTGTATCCTTGGGCTACAAGTCTGGCTTTATTCTTGATCACTATGCCTCTTTCATCTTTCTTGTTTCTGAATATCCATCTTGTTCCAATGGCTCTTTTTCCTTTGGGTAGAGGTACAAGTGTCCAAACAGCTTGTAATTTAAATTGAAGGAGTTCTTCTTGCATTGCTTCAATCCAGTTTGAGTCCTTCATTGCTTGTTGGATCTTCTTTGGTTCTTCCTGAGACAGAAAGCATTCATACATACATTCATTAGCAATTAAACTAATGTTACACATATTTGCAGTTAAGCTTTTATTTAATTTGCTTCTTGTTTGAAGTGGTGAGTTAACATCACTTAGAACAAGGTCTAATGGATGGTTCTTCTGAGTCCTTGTAGTTGTAGCTTTATCAACCACTAGTTGATTTCCAAGATTGGACTCATTTGTCTCAGGCAGTTGTTCATCTTGTGATTCTTCATTGTCATGGATGTTTGGTTCATCATCATCTTGGTCAGAGTTACTACTGCTGTTGTCTTCGTTGAGATCAGTAGTATTGTTGTTGATACTGGCATCAGTAGTATCTTGAGAATCTAGGTTATTGTTGGGACCAGTAGTATTTTCAGTACTATTACTGGTACCAGTAGTATTGGAATTACTACTGACCTCATTCTCAGAGTTACTACTGCTTTCAATATTTGAGTTATTACTGACATCAGTATTAACTATGGGAGCAGTATCAACTATTATGTATCTCATCTTTTCTTGACCAGTATTAACAGATGATGTTCCTTCTTTTTGATTAAGACAATTTGAATTACCTGCATTGAAATTCATATTAGAATTAAAGGATTTGGTTAGATTGTCTATGTCAAATAGCCAATCTGGACCATTTCCTTGTTCATTAGGTACATTTTCATTAAAGGATACATTGATGCTTTCTTCAATTATCCTTAGTCTTTTGTTGAATACTCTGTATGATTTGCTTTGAGTAGAGTATCCCACAAAGATTCCATCATCAGCTTTGCAGTCAAACTTACCAATTTGTTCTCTTGTAATCAGAATAGTACAAGGACAACCAAATGATTTTAAGAAACTTATAGAAGGTTTTCTTTTATTAAAAAGTTCATATGGTGTTTTAAAATGTGGCTTAACTATTAATACTCTGTTTTGAACATAACAGGCAGTATTAACGGCTTCAGCCCAAAAAGTGATTGGTAATTTTGAATCTGCTAGCATTGATCTTGCTGCTTCAATGATGGTTCTATTTCTTCTTTCAGCTACACCATTTTGTTGAGGAGTTCTAGGTGAGCTGTATTGCCTGTCAATACCTTTAAGATCACAAAAGTTAATTAAGTTAGCATTTTTAAATTCTGTGCCATTATCACATCTTATGGCTTTCACTTTTTGATCAGATGTGTTTTCCAGTTTGATAATTAAGTTCTTTATGAGTTCACTTGTTTCATCCTTTGTCCTGAGAAAGAAAACCCATGTATATCTGGAAAAGTCATCAGTAATAACAAGACAATATTGTTTCTTTCCAATACTCATTACATTTGTAGGTCCAAATAGGTCCATATGTAAGAGCTGTAAAGGAACAGAAATAGAGTTCACAATTTTGGACTTATGAGAAGTCTTGTGTTGTTTACCTTTTAGGCATGCAACACAGTGATGATCACACATGAATTGTTTTTAAGGTAGTCCAATGACCAGATTTCTTTTTACTAAATTATTCATGTTTTTAAAATTTGTGTGACACATCCTTCTATGCCAAAGTTCTGATTCAGTGGTGTTTGCCTTGGATATAAAACAGTTGACCTCATTTGTAGAAATGAGTTCTCCCCCTATATCCAGGCAATACACATTGTTTCTCCTAGGAGTTCTTAAAACCACATATTTTTCATCTAAAACAAAATCAGGAGAAAGAATGATGCACTCAATGTCTGTGAATAGAATCTTGTTCTTTTTATCACAAACTTGAGACACACTGACAAGATTGTATTTTAGTTCAGCAACATAAAATACATCATCAAAGGTAATTTTTCCATTAGTAACAGTACCTTTACCTGTAATCTTACCTCCTTGGGGATTCTCACCAAATGCCACATATCCTCCATCAAACGACTTGAAATCTTTAAGAATTTGCAGATTTCCAGTCATGTGCCTTGAGCATCCACTATCAATATGCCATGTTCTTCCTTCTTCTGGGATCTGAATGCTCTGCACAAATGAGTAAAGGATTAGTTAAGTTTGGGAACCCAAGCTTTATTTGTCTTGGGTTCATCCTTTGAGAAATAAGCTCTTGGGGATTTAACTTTAAAGACTTTTGGTACCCATACTTGTTTATTACTGGTACTTTGTTTTACTACTGCCCTTTTGGAGTTGTTACTGGTGTGAGAAGTTCCTACTGATCTTGGTTTATACCCATGATTTTTAGCTTTTGAGTACTTTACTACTGATGGACCAGTAGTATTTGGGTACTTACCATGTTTAGAATGACCAGTAGTGTCTTTAAAATTACCACCAGTAGTGTTTTTAAAATTTGTTTTGGGAGCAGTAGTATTTTTGAAATTAGGGTTTTTACCAGTAGTATTCTTGTACTGGTACCATACAGCATTATAATTAGGGTTAACACCAGTAGTAAATTTGTTAGAGTTTCTACTGGTGTTGGAAAATTTAAAATATTGTTTATTTTGATTAGATTTTCCATTGTTCTTGAAGTAATTGCTGTTCTTTGGGCTGCCAACTCTTCTGTTTTGCACAAATCTTGGTGCACTTCTTCCAAATCTTGGATTTTCAGCAATTGGAGTTTTGATTGTATTTACTACTGAAGGATCAGTAGTATCTTTTAACCTTTGAGTTTTTGCATTTTCTTTAAAAGCTTTAAATTCCTTTAACTCCTTGCAATTTATTGGATTGAAGTGACAATCCTTTGCTAAATGATTCACTTTATTGCAAATAACACATTTTAATTTATTTTCTTGAGCCTTTATTGTTTTTCTTTGTTCTAAGAGTTGGTTTCTATTTCTTTGGTTTCCTCTTTTTAGAATTTTGGGTATATTTTCTGCATTATATTTAGGAGACTCATTTGGACTTTGAGCTGTGTGAAAACTTGTATCAATTGATTTTGGTGATTCAGTTTGAGATATTGTAAATTCAATTGATTGCTCATCATCTGAAGAATCATTTGATTCAGATGTTTCATTATTAGATTCAGTTTTATTTTCAGTTTTTAATTCATTAATGATTCTTTCTGAACTGTCTTTAAGTGGAGGAATGAATTTGTGTGGAGGTGGTACAGCATGATATCCCACCCCATGAACAACCTTTTCTGTAGTTTGATTATTAGTTAATTCATCTAGAATTTTAGTGCTTCTTTCAAACTTTTTAATTGTTAATTTATTTTGTTCAATTTCAAGCTGACATTCTTCTAATTTGCTTGTTAGTTCTTTATTTTTTGTTTCATAGAACTCTTTCTCATCCACAGCTTGAAGCAATTCTTCCTTGATTCGTTGATCAATCATCTTGTACACCTTTATTTGATGTTCTTGATCAGCAATTACACTATCAAACTCATGATTTCTTCTGATTGCTTTTGCTAGATCTTCATTTAATTTAGTGTTTTCTTTTTCTAGATTTTTAATAATTTTAGCACATTCAGGAGTACAAGGTTTAGATTTTACCTCAGTTTTGTTGTCAGTAAAGGCCATGAGAGCTTGGTTTTGAGCATGCTCTTCTGCTTGGAAGCTCCAGTCATATCCTTGTCCTTGTTGTGACACAAGAGCAGTTGATTTTGATCTTTTGTCTGGTTGAGGACATTCTTTTGCAAAGTGACCAAGGTTGTTACAGTTGTAACACTTGACTTTTGTCTTGTCAAATCCTGCTTTGTCACCTTTGTTGAAATTGAGGCTTGTCCTACCAGTTCTTTTTAAGAATCTTTTGGCCCTTAGACTCAGCATAGCCATCTGCCATTTAAGATCCATCTCCTCAAGATCATCTGGATTCAATTGTTCCAAGTCATCACTAATCAACGCAGTATGCACATGACTAGTGAAGAAGGATTCTCTTGCAGTATCCTCAGAATCTGCAGCCTTTCCTGTGGAGGTTTCTTGCCCTTGACCTGTACTTGATACAAATGCAGCATTGTTAGAAGAAATAGAAGGGTTTTTGTGATTTACCTCAGTTTCAAACACTCTGAGATCATTATAGAGTTCATCTAACTCCTTTTCTTCTAGAGCATCTCTTTGTCTATACACCACTGTGTACATGGCCCATTCTTCACTAAGAGACCTTAGGAACTTCATGTTAACATCTTCTTGATCCATCTTTACACCAACTTGGTTGAGTTCACCAATTAGTTTGTTGAATCTGTCAAACACTTGAGTGAGTGTTTCATTGGGCTTTCCTTTGAAATTTTCAAAGTCTTGTTTGAGAACAGACTTCATGTTTCTTTTTGTACTCTTTGTCCCAACGAATCTCTTCTCCAGTGCTTCCCAAAGCAACTTAGCATCATCATATTCAACAAAGAGATGTTGATAGTCATTAGGAATGGCCAGTAAAAGAGTGCTTAGAGTTTTGAGTTCGATGCCTTTATCTTTCTTCTCCTTCTCACATTTAAGTTTGTCTGCCTCAGTTACAGAGCTGCTTGCTTGAAGTTGACCAGTTTTGTTTCCTTCACAAACGACTTCCCACATGGAATAATCTGTAATAAGCATGTATTGCTTAATACGATTCTTCCACATCCCAAAATTATTGGGAGTGAGCATAGGGATTTTGTTGGCCTGAGTGCTTTCATTATTATCAGTCATGATTAATAATGTGTGTGTTTTAAAGATTAAAACTTTTTGTTGTTCTTAACAAATAGTAGATCTAGAACCAATATGCTCTGATACCACTTGTCAGGATCGATTAACTATAGACAAGTTAATAAACACCTTAGATCTAATTGATGATAGAAGTTGCAGCGGATCAACACTATATCAATAATTAAGAACAATGAACTGTATGAACAATATGCAAGAATATTAAGAACACAGTTTCACAAAAAGCTTCAATGTATATTATTGAGTTAACAATACACACGTACGTTTACAATTCGTAAGGAACATACTTATAGTAGTCCTTGAAGCTAAACTATTTACCCTAGTTATTCTAGGATTTGATTTACATCGAATTATAAAAGATATACATTTAATTACATTCTATAACTATCTCTACGAAGATCTCGGACTTGATATCTTCCAAAAACGCGTATCAGTAGTAACTGCAATCACCAGTAGTAAATAAGTAACATCAGTAGTAAACTTGGTGATCAGTAGTAAGTCCAGATACATCGTCAGTAGTAACTACAATGATCAGTAGTATCTTCAATCTTCTCATGATCAGTAGTAACTTAGTTATAGTATACACCAGCATCAACTTCATCAGTAGTAAATGTTTCTGCCCCATCAGTACTAAATAAGATCAGTACTAACTGCAGCATCAGTAATAAGTTGATCTGTGTTTTGCTCCAACATTTCTGATTATTTGCTATAAAATAATGTGTATTATTTTGATAAGATTAATGGTTCTAAATCATGTTATATATACTTTAAGAATTGTTAAATAATCAAACTATAATAAAAAGCCGTTTCAAAGATAGTGACATACTAAACAAGGGCTGGAAATAAGTTACGTGGTTTCGTTGTGTTAATGTCACTACCATGCATATATCAAATTAAACATTTCAAATATTAATATTTTATAAAGTTAAAAAAGCCTTAAAATAATTTGTTATGATAACGTGTAACAGCTTATAATATGTAACTACCAAATAAATAATCAGTTTAAAATATAGTATTATTCGTAATTATAAAATGTTTTTATAACAGAAATAGACGATATTTGCCGTTTCATGATGAAGAAGCAAAAGGCACTAATTTTGACCACTATTTAGTTCGCTTTCATACGACTACTTTATGTAATTTGTGGACGGAGAGTAACGTACGTTATCGCCGGATATGGATATTGATGGCACGTGGATAAATAATTGGAAATATTCAATATCCAATTATACATGTAGCAATTAACAAATATGCTCTGGAAAAAAGAAAAGAAAAAAACGAACATAATATTTTAGGCACGTGATTTATGTACAACAAATTTTTACTTCAATTACTATAACTATTGATTGAGATAGTTAAATAATTTGCTATATATTTTCACAAGGTAATACATGAAGTAAGGGGAGATACATGCTAAGTGAAATAATATACTGGTTCCACGGTTATTGTAACACCTCAATTTTTAATACAAAATATTTACCCAAATGAAAACATTTTCATAAATAGAAGACCAGTTCCAAAACACGGATTTACAAAAACCTTTGATATGAAAATCAGAGTATGAGGTTTGGTGTTACAAAATATATCAAAACCAAGTTAAGCACAAATCCGCTCTAATGATCTTCTACTCTAGGCCCCGCATATCTCAATCCATGCGCACCTAAATCCTCGGTCCAGAACCTGAGTACATAGCAAACAAGGAGTACGTGAGACACAAAAATGTCTCGTGAGCTACATGGGTTTAGACCCCAATAATATCAAGTATCACATCGTATATAAATACATATTTATATTTTACCAACACATCTTAGTCACTCTATGGTGACTCTATCAGTCCTGCTTCCCTAGCATACATATCTAGTACATAAACATATATGCACTAGAACACGGTCATATCTGATACATAAACATATATGTATTAGAACCCAAGCGAACCTAACACATAAACATATATGCATTAGATTCCTAGATCACCCAGTACGCAAACATATGCGAACTAGAAGCACCCGTGTGCTTAGTGTACAAACATATGTACACTCGTCTCAGTGACCGGGATCTCCCCCGCGTCACCACCATCTATCTCTAATCATAACTCTATCAGTTATGCCAGTCAAAGCCTTTGGCTATCACATCAATCATCAAACAAGTTAGTTAAATATTATCAATAATATATATATACTAACTCAACACATAATAAGTCTAGACAAACATTATATAGACCGATCATAAGTAATCAAATACATCATATAGCTATGTACTCAGTAAAGTCCACACGTACTCACCTTAGCAATCTAGTGCTCCAACCGTATTCTTTCCGCCGGTTCCTTGTTCACAATTCGTCCACTTCAATACTTCACCGAATGTCTAAAACAATTATCACAACAAGATTATCATCACAAACTACTACCAATGTGTTCAGCTACCTCTAGATAACACCCATCAATCCATTTCCCCCAAATATGGTGATTTACCAAACCCTAGGTTTAACCAACCCGTAAGATTCTTACAATTCATAATCATACACTTGTTTCCTTTGTTAATATACCATCTATTAAGTGTATACATCATTTATATCACCATAACCCATAACCCCAAGAACTAGGGTTTCAACCCCAAGCTTCTAAATCCTTAGATCTAAAGCTACAACTACAAAGGATTGAAGATATACCTTAAATCTTCAACTAGGAGTGAATAATCACAAGATTTGATGAAGAAATCAGCTCCAAATGATGGTTTGCACCCAAAACCGTCCACAAACTCGAGAGGAAGAGAAACTAGGGTTTTGTATCCATTGAATGACCAAGATCCCGACTTTAATGCCTGCAGCGACGAAGTTCGCGTCGCTATCTGCAGGATAGCGTCGCTAAGTCTGTGCCCGCCATAATTCGCGACGGAGATAGCGTCGCTATCTCTGACGCTATCTCGTCCAGACTCGTTTTCGCGACACATCTCCGACGCTATCTTGGGTCGCTGTTTGAAAGCCATAAGATCGCGTCGCTATCTTCAAGATAGCGGCGCTATCTTGCCCTTATGCAGCAGGGCTGCAACTTTTGCTTCCCGCTTCGACCCGGTTTCGTCCATAACTTTCTCATACGGTCTCCAAACGACACGAAACCAATTCCTACGTTCTTTAAACGATTTATCCTTATTTATCATATTTTTATATAATTTATTTATAAATTTCGGGTCGTTACAACTATCTACCCCTTAAAAGGATTCCGTCCTCGGAATCGCTAAGAATTTCAACCCACATACAACCGAGCATTCCGTTCTCACTCCCTTGTGGTCATTACCATCAAATTTTCCTCATTCCCGTTCCGTTAACATTACATATCCAAACGTTCACTTAACTCCGTTAAGTCCGAACGGTCAAGACCCAATTTTTACAACTCATAATACTCAAACGGGTCAAAATTTCACAATTTGACCAAAATACCGACCTTCTCTCGACCGATCTTTTCATTCTCGTAACAATTGTATGACACAATCATCCCATTAACTAGTTGATTTAAACGAATGTCAAACTCTAGCTTTGACCCAACCGATATATCCCGACATTGGTATATCCCCACATCATCTACCCTTTGACTTAAGCACAAAGTCAACTATACTTTAATATTTTCGTTTCTCGTTAAGGATCCCATAAATCCTCCTTTCCTTTACAATTGACCTTTAATTTATGATCCATCTACAATCATATACTCGATTCCCAATTTCAATCTTGACAACACCCAAACGGGTCAAAGTCGAATAATCTGACTACAACTATTTCAATTATTCCATCAATCCTTTCACGACCATACAATCGATACATTATGCCCTCAACATTCACTAAACGTTCATAACGAGAGTCAAAGCCCATCCTTGGCTAAGTCAGCCAATCGCCAATTGGTCACCCTTGACTTTTACGTGAAGTCAACCATACTCTTTCAACTAACCAATTTCATACTCACAGGCACCATCACTAATATCTCATTTCCGGTTCCAATCATTATTGTCCCCTTAACAATTGTCCCCGTTTTTCCACACTTTCATTTTCTCTCCCACTTATCCGAGAGTCGTACATTCACATATGGTCACATCGACCTTTACTGATTCTTGACCAACATTTGGTCACTCAAACCATCACTTAGTTTTCTTTCAACTACCCTTGCGTCACATCAATCAGTCTCATAACTCTTATTCTCAATTACCGGAATTAGTTCTCCTATTGCAACAAATTCCACTATTTCATACGAGTTTACCATACTTGATTATCAACTGATAATTTGCTCACTAGGAGTTTCTCTTTCCTCCTATTCTATAAACCGTAGGCATCCCCTACACTTACATGACCTAAATGCATCCCGCATTTCGAACCAGGTCCTCATTTACCAGTCATAAAAGTAATACATTATCAACCACATGGTTCTACATTCGCTATACTCGTTCAAGAGCAACTATATACATGAGTATACATATTTATCCTGCTTGTTCCACCTAAGCATCTCTACCGTGCACACATATGCCGTCCATTCATCTCAATCGTGCACATATGCAAACATATGCATATGCTGCACCAATACCATCTAAACATCATCATCATGCACATATACAAACATATGTATATATCACACCAATATCATATAGACATCATCATCGTGCACATATACAAACATATGTATATGTCACACCAATGTCATCTGACATCCATCTTTTCGCATCGTGTAGCCTTGCTAATATCTTACCCATTCGATCATCAAATCATTTATCGTGCATTCTAGCACCTCTCCCACAAAACGCATTATCGTTTTCCTTCCCATTCGTATGTCTCCCATAGGACATATTACTTACCACATTTCATATGATATAATATTATCTTTCCACAATTATATGCCTTCCAAGGCCATCACATGATGCACATGCATCGTACCCCGCGGGTAACTAATAACATTCTCTAATTGTTATTTACCGTTTCACTTACACATTAACCGCCCTTAACCGGTTCATTTCCCTAACAATTTCCGAGTCTTTTGACACCGCCGGAGTAGTTACCACTACATTCCATTTGACATAAATCACCGGCAATTTCAATCATCCTTGAGTCAAACATTCGACTCCGGCCCACACTTGCAACCCATGACGTAACAACCAATGGCCCAAGACTCGATGTTCTACCTTTTCACATCGTGGGGCTTAGGAATATTCTTTTCCCAATCGTAGTCTTACACTACACTATGTCACATATTTTCATACTATTATCATGATACTTTAGCAATAATCGTCCTTTTCACCCTTAATGTTGAGTCCATCAACCCCGTCACAAGACTTGCTATGGCCATGTGCCAACCTTTACTTAACCGTTTTCAACGATCAAAATTCGTCATTCCCGACACTTATTCTTTACCACATATTTTCCATTTATAAATTCTAAGGTATCATCCTACCTTAGTCATTCTTTCCTTTACCATTCACGTATAGTAATATTACATTATTCACCCGGGTTCTCGCCGAGTATCCAATTTCCATTTTCAAGGTTTCTATTTTTAAAATTCTCATCCAAATAAAAATTTCATACCAAGACTTAGTACTTCATTATACCATCATTCGCTTGTCACCGATATTCACCGACCTCGCGGTCCGACCTTTTATACTTCTTATTAACATCGACCTATATTTTCTTACCACATACGACACTACGGTCCAAAATTCTTTCCAAAAATCTAAGTTTTCATATTCATAAACAACCGGAGAGATTATTCTCCAATGAATATTCAGATCATACAACTTATCTTAAATTTCTATGATCACTGATTCACGCGGCAATCCAACCGTTAAGCTATGATCACATAATATCTTGGCTCGGTGCATACCCAACCAATCCACACCGTTAACCACGTCAAGTTTCCTTTATTCCCACGGGTAATAACTTGCCTTTAAACATTTCCCATATATTTCTAGCTTCCAAATTCTAATAACACATTCTACCATTTAGGTTATCCCATTTACCTTCGTTTTCACGTTTTGCATCTAACCATTCAATCGACACAATCTCTCTTTCTACCAAACTCATGAGACACAAACAATTAAGTAGGACTCGATTCTACGATATATTTAAGTTGACAAGAAGTTAACAGATACAGTACCTGACACCCCATCGTGCGCCTCCTTTGCTTCCTCTCGGGTGAGTTGGAAGGATCGTCTCTTCACCTTCGCCGGTTCCACCTTCTTTTGCAACGTGGATACAAATGATTCAGTTTTCTTCTTCGGGCACGCGTGACTATAATGCCCTTTTTCATGGCACGAGTAACACTCAACCTCGGCCGCCGGTTTGGATCTACAATCCCGGGCCAAATGCCCCGTCTTGCCACAATCATGGCAAATCTTCGGTTCTCCACGGCATTCGCCGGTATGATTCCTCCCACACCTCTTGCACGAGGCTACACTTTCTTGCCTAGAGAAGTTCGACGTGAACTTCCCCTTCT
Organism: Calendula officinalis; assembly: GCA_963853835.1. Lineage (NCBI taxonomy): Eukaryota > Viridiplantae > Streptophyta > Magnoliopsida > Asterales > Asteraceae > Calendula > Calendula officinalis. Next base: position 35,705,221 of record OY970827.1, on the reverse strand, counting down.
TGAAACTACTCGAGCCACTCTCGGCTTTCTTCTTCTCACCCACATAGGCCCTCTCGGCAACCCTTGCCTCGTTCACCTCTTCCACACTTCGGGCGGCACTAATGGCCTCATCTAGCGTGACCGCCCTCTTTACCTCCAATTGATAATCCCAAGGTAGTCCACTAGCATACCTAACCACTCTCGACCTCTCCTCGGAGTAGGTCCTAGCAACAAACGGAAGTAATCCCGTGAATTCCCTCGAGTACTCCTCGACCGTCATATCGCCCTTCTTTAGGGTCACAAACTTCTCATGCATCTTCTCCAAATCCCTTTCGGGGCAAAACTTCTTTCTCAATCTCGTGGTAAACTCCTCCCACGACATTCTCTCTATCACCTCCTTCCCGAGGGTCTCATAGACTATGTCCCACCAAACCATAGCATCCTCTTTTAGCAATTGTGACGCGTACGTCACCATATCCGCTTTCTTGCACTTGCTACTTCCGATGACCCGCTCGGTCTCTCGGATCCACCTCATAGTCACCTTCGGGTCCGAACTACCCGTATATACATTTGGCTTACAAGCCATGAAAGTCTTAAAAGAACAACCATCTTTTCCATCGGGCCGTGCCCTAGCATCACTACAACCACCCGTGGAGGATTTCTCCACTCGGGTACCACCACCACCGGTTCTCTCGTCCGACTTGGCCTCGGATTCGCGATCCCCTCCTGACCTCTCACGGTTTCCAATAATGCGGTGCACCTCATCGGCCACCGTCCCTTTGATTTGATCAATAAAAGTTTGAAGATCTGCCATGGTTACCGGAGTCCTATTAGCTCCAACCTCCGACTCATCCAGTCGATGCATCGATGGTTGACTTTCTTGTTCAACCCTCTCGACATGATGCATCTCTTCCTCCCGGTTTTCCGGGGCTTTCCCACTTCGACGAGTGTTCACCATTTCTTCCTACCAAGACTATACGAAAGACATTAAACATTTAGTACTTCTTGTACAATCCAATAGTCGCATAAGACTCAATATCTATAATCACATCAACTTTCATAGGTCCCCTAGGTTCAACCCTAAACTTAACATAAAGTCTCAAGGTCAACCTATCGATCTCAAGGAATCTTACATTCCTAATGCTACAGTCTAAGACTAGGATGGACATCCAACGTAATTCACTTAAACAGTAGCTCTGATACCAAGTTGTAACACCTCAATTTTTAATACAAAACATTTGCCCAAATGAAAACATTTTCATAAATAGAAGACCAGTTCCAAAACACGGATTTACAAAAACCTTTGATATGAAAATCAGAGTATGAGGTTTGGTGTTACAAAATATATCAAAACCAAGTTAAGCACAAATCCACTCTAATGATCTTCTACTCTAGGCCCCGCATATCTCAATCCATGCGCACCTAAATCCTCGGTCCAGAACCTGAGTACATAGCAAACAAGGAGTACGTGAGACACAAAAATGTCTCGTGAGCTACATGGGTTTAGACCCCAATAATATCAAGTATCACATCGTATATAAATACATATTTATATTTTACCAACACATCTTAGTCACTCTATGGTGACTCTATCAGTCCTGCTTCCCTAGCATACATATCTAGTACATAAACATATATGCACTAGAACACAGTCATATCTGATACATAAACATATATGTATTAGAACCCAAGCGAACCTAACACATAAACATATATGCATTAGATTCCTAGATCACCTAGTACGCAAACATATGCGAACTAGAAGCACCCGTGTGCTTAGTGTACAAACATATGTACACTCGTCTCAGTGACCGGGATCTCCCCCGCGTCACCACCATCTATCTCTAATCATAACTCTATCAGTTATGCCAGTCAAAGCCTTTGGCTATCACATCAATCATCAAACAAGTTAGTTAAATATTATCAATAATATATATATACTAACTCAACACATAATAAGTCTAGAAAAACATTATATAGACCGATCATAAGTAATCAAATACTTCATATAGCTATGTACTCAGTAAAGTCCACACGTACTCACCTTAGCAATCTAGTGCTCCAACCGTATTCTTTCCGCCGGTTCCTTGTTCACAATTCGTCCACTTCAATACTTCACCGAATGTCTAAAACAATTATCACAACAAGATTATCATTACAAACTACTACCAATGTGTTCATCTACCTCTAGATAACACCCATCAATCCATTTCCCCCAAATATGGTGATTTACCAAACCCTAGGTTTAACCAACCCGTAAGATTCTTACAATTCATAATCATACACTTGTTTCCTTTGTTAATATACCATCTATTAAGTGTATACATCATTTATATCACCATAACCCATAACCCCAAGAACTAGGGTTTCAACCCCAAGCTTCTAAATCCTTAGATCTAAAGCTACAACTACAAAGGATTGAAGATATACCTTAAATCTTCAACTAGGAGTGAATAATCACAAGATTTGATGAAGAAATCAGCTCCAAATGATGGTTTACACCCAAAATCATCCACAAACTCGAGAGGAAGAGAAACTAGGGTTTTGTATCCATTAAATGACCAAGATCCCGACTTTAATGCCTGCAGCGACGAAGTTCGCGTCGCTATCTGCAGGATAGCGTCGCTAAGTCTGTGCCCGCCATAATTCACGACGGAGATAGCGTCGCTATCTCTGACGCTATCTCGTCCAGACTCGTTTTCGCGACACATCTCCGACGCTATCTTGGGTCGCTGTTTGAAAGCCATAAGATCGCGCCGCTATCTTCAAGATAGCGGCGCTATCTTGCCCTTATGCAGCAGGGCTGCAACTTTTGCTTCCCGCTTCGACCCGGTTTCGTCCATAACTTTCTCATACGGTCTCCAAACGACACGAAACCAATTCCTACGTTCTTTAAACGATTTATCCTTATTTATCATATTTTTATATAATTTATTTATAAATTTCAGGTCGTTACAGTTATGATCTAGAACTCATGCGACTATATATTGGCGAAAGTGTTAGGATCGAATAACCAAAACAAGTTATTGTCAACCCAGATCTACTAATAACAAGGAGTTACAGCGGATTAACACTTGTATTAATATCTTAAGAACAATAGAATACTGTATATTGAACGAAAAATGAACAATAATATTAAGAACACAGTGATTCACAAAAAGCTTCAATGTATATTATTGATTAACAATACACACGTACGTTTACAATTCGTAAGGAACTATTTATGATAGTCCTTGAAGCCTAACTATTTACCCTAGTTGTTCTAGGACTTGATTTACATCGAATTATAAAAGATATACATTGAATAACATTCTATAACTACTTCTGCGAAGATCTCGGACTTGATATGCTTCCAAATACGCGTACCAGTAGTAACTTCAATCATCAGTAGTGAATATGCATCGTCAGTAGTAACTCTGGTAATCAGTAGTAAGTCCAAAACCAACGTCAGTAGTAATTACTAATGATCAATAGTATCTTCAATATGTGCATGATCAGTAGTAACTTAGTTATAGACTTCACCAGTATCAACTCATCAGTATTAAGTATTTCTGCCCCATCAGTAACAACCATAGTCTTCATCAGTAGTAACTATGATCAGTACTAACTGCAGCATCAGTAATAAGTTGAACTGTGATTTGTTTCAACAATCTCCCCCTAAACTTGTTAATTCTTTCTGAATTACTCAAGTTTCTTTTGTTCTTCCTCTTCCCTCTTTCTTTTCTCTAGGGTTCTTTGATTCTGTTGCTTTCTTTGTTCAATGATGTATTTGCTGTTTTTCTTTGTAAAATAGTTCAATTTATTCTGGAACATTACAGCATCATATGGTCTCATCATGGAGTTTGTGAATATCTGATACATGACCTTCTCAGAGTGTGGATATTCTTTTTAATATAAATAAAGCTCACATTTTTTTGCTTGATCTTTCAAAGAAGTGCATATTTGCAGTTGGGAGTACATTCCAAGCATACACATTTTCTGGATTTGTAAATAGTTCTGGGTAGTTATCTGGATAAAATGCAGCATCAATCATTCTTGTTAAATATCCAGCTCCAGAATCTTTCCATGATTTCTTTGTCATTCTTGGTTTTTCAATGATTAGAAGTTTGATTACATCACTTCTTGAACATGATCTAATCAATGGTAACCATCCAGTAAATCTTTAAACAGCTTTGTCTTCCCTTATAATTTCTATTACATTATTAGGCATAACTCTCCAATTGATGATTGGATTGTTTTCAAGGGGAGCAACCGGTACTTCAAGAACATGAATAATTTGTTTTGATTTCTTTTGAACACTCTGTTCTTGAGTAGGAGCCTTTCTTTTCTTTGTTTGGGGAGTTGAGGATTCACCAGTAGTTGATATACTACCGGTTTGAATTAACCTTGGACTTATTGGAATTAAGGCTTTTGATTTCTTTTCTTCTTCAGCTTCTTGTTCAGCCAATTCTTTCTTCTTGGCAGTACAATATTTCTCTATAATTGTGATCATCTTCATTCTGCCAAAGGACTTTGCACTGTGCCCTTTTGATTTCAGAAATTCAATCATATTTGTCTTCTGTTCAAACACATCATCTGTTAATTCACTTTTTGTTCGTTTACATTCAGATACCAGATCTTCAAGACAGTTTATATGTTCTTCTTCAACTTTTCTAAGTCTTTTAAATTCTGCTTGTTGAGCTTCTATCTGAACATCTTTTATTTGAACAGGTATTTCAGCTTCTTGAGATTGTTGAGTTTTTGATCTTTTCTTTTCAGCCTTTTTCTTTTCTTCAAGAGCTTGATACATAGCCACTTTCTCTAAGTATCTCTTGTGTTTCACCTTCCATCTTGATTGTTTTTCAGCTCTGACAAGATTGATTTTGTTCACCATTTGGTGACCTAGTGCTCTGTTGGGATAATCTTCATCATAAATTTCTTTTCCCTTTCCAATACAAGCTGGAGGTGGAGGTGGAATATATTTCATATCTGGGATACCTCTGATTATTAATGATGGAGAAAACAATCTAAGTTCATTCTCTGGAAGGATCTTTGGATATTGAGGAAGTGTGCATTCATCTACTTCAAACCAGTTCACATTATCAACAATGTCAGGTATGATAAGTAGTTGATCAGGTGTTGGTGGTTTGGTGATGATGACATAACGTTCTCTTTCAATTAACTCTGGAATCTCTTGTTATCCTCTTCAGTAGTAACCAAGGTAGTTATTACTGGTGTGGCTTCAGGAGTTACTACTGATAGGGCATCAGTAGTGTTTGGTGCAGTTGTTTCCTCTTCTTGATTTACTACTGCTATAACATCAGTAGTATTAGGAGTTACTACTAATACTTCTTGTTGAGCTTGTTCTTCCATAGGAGCTGTAGTAGTAGCCTCATCATCAATATTCATCGTTTCTAGGCCTTCATCATTAACCTGGCCTTCATCAAATTTTGTTTCTTTGAGATTGTGGAGAGAAGTTGCTGCTGCTGCAATGGATTCATCTATCATACTTTGAATGTTGTCCTTCTCCCCCTTAGTGAGCTGAACTGGTGGAGCTTCTCTATTAGCAATCTTCCTTTTCAATTTTCTTATGATCTTGGTTTGTTGAAGAAGCCTGTGCTCATACATCTTCATTCTTTTGTTGATGGTATTTATATGCTTTTTCATGTATGTCATTGTTTTTCCTTGATTGGTGAGATATGTAAGGCAGTTATGTACAGTGGATTCAAGGTATTCCAACGTATCCGTCAATTGGGTTTGTTTAATACTGCCCTCACTCCATCTAGCAAGATCATCGGGCTCACTAACAGGTACATTGGCTTTAAGGTTTTCCATCCTTTCCGTCAAATCAATGGTTTCAGTTCTACCCTCATCACTTCTATAAGATGAAATGGGTTGTTTGGACACTCTCTTCTTCCTAGAAGAAGCAGTAGTGCCCCCCCTCCCCCCGTTTGGTTTCTTGGCACCGGGGTCCTCTTAGTGCTTCCTCAAAAGAGTCATCACTAAGAGTTGCCGAGGTCTGGGTCCTATTGATGTTCTCACTGTCCTGTGCAGCCACCTTTGAGGCATCAGTAGTGAGAGCCCTTTCCTCATGACCTCTCTCCTCCTGTGAGGTCAACTCTTGGAGCCTGGGGTGTGACTCAATTTGTCCCCTGGTGTCCTTGAAGGAAGTTTTCTTCCTTTTATAAATGGTGGATATGTTTTGGGTTACATTTGGTAGGTCTTCCACAGAGTGAAGAGTAGCACTCTGAGGATTTATTTCATGTTCCTGGGATACATTCAGGACATCTAATTGGGTGGTTGATTGAGTGACTATTTGGGGTTGTGTTTAGGTTTCATTTGGGGGTGATGGAGTGGGTTGAGGTTCAATTGGGGTTGTGTCTTTGATTGAACCTTCTCCAAGATTTTGTTGATCTTTGATCATGTTAGGAAACAGAGGGGTTTCCTTGCCCGAAAATTTAAATTGTTTTCTCATATTAGAGAAAACTTTCTTGTTCAACTCTGGAGTTATAAAGATGTTTTTAGGAGTTGACAAGTTTTGTAATTCACAATTTAAAACATGTTGAAGATATCTGGGATACATTAAAAATTTTGAAGTAGAAAGATTTCCCAACATTCCTTCAAAAATCATATTTGAAAAATTGAAGACTTGGTCTGTGCATAAACAAACAACAGCAGATGCTATTGATTTGTTAAACTCATTCCAGGTACTTCTTTTGGGAGAAATACAATGTTGAATATTGTGTACAAGAAATTTCCATTGTGGGGAGAGAAGACCTTTTTGGAAAGTGACAATGTCAAGTCTTCCCTCATATCCCATTTTATTTAAAATTTCAACAATGTGTTCCTTAGGAAGAGAAAACATACCTTCATCGTCATGTAGTTGCAGATGGTGTCGGATGAATTGTTCAGTTATAGTGATAGTTTTGCCATCCACGGTTGATTTGATCATGGACACAGTTGACCCTTCAGTTCTTTCAGCATTGGTCCAGAAGTCAACCAAGTGTTGTTGATATGCTTTCGGATTTACAGTTAATGCAAACTTTATGTATGAGTTCTTCAAGAATTGTACGATTGGACGAAAGTCTTTCGTTCCGTCTGGATTGCGTAGAAATGCACACATGTTGTGGAACTCTGAGTATTTGAGATTTGTATTAACGTTGAGGGATTGTAGAGTTGCCATTGCTTATGTATTTTGAGAAGTTTTGATCGTTTGATTTGAGAGAAACAAGCAAGAATGTTGTTACTGGTGCCGGGTTTATGATCGTGAGTTAGGGTTTATCGAGAGGATTTAGCAAATCGAATGTGAAGATAATGCTAAACTAATCGTCTTCAGCTATTTATATCTTACGAATTGATCTGCAAAAAGACTAAATTGCCCTTCGAATCATAACACAACGGTTATTTTCATGGGGGTTAGTTTGGTAATTTGACAATTTAAAGACCAGTAGTAAATTAGATACCAGTAGAAAAACTTCAGTAGTATCTACGAACGTCAGTAGTAACTAAGGATTTTGACATCAGTAGTGACTGTAGACATCAGTGTTAACTAATAAAATTTTAATACTGACCTAATTTACCAACCCTAGCAGGAGTAACCACCAAATTTTGATACCAGTAGTATATGTGAGTACAATTGTTTACCAGTAGTAATGACCTATCAGTAGTAAAACACTTAAAAAAAATAATTTTTACAACAGAAAAACTTTACACATGATTTTGAGTGAGAGATTAATTTATTAAAATCATTCCAATACTGCTAACCAAGAAGTTGAATCTTCCTACATCAAATGCTTTTGTAAAAAGATCTGCTAATTGATTGTCCAGTATGAATTTTAACTACTTTGATTAACTTCTTTTTATTGCAATCTCTTATAAAGTGAAATCTTATTTCAATGTGTTTAGTTTTAGAGTGTTTTACTGGATTGTTCACAATACTAATAGCACTTTGATTATCAATAAAAATAGGAGTTTTAAGAATAGAGATATCAAAGTCTAGAAGCTGGTTTTGAATCCAAAGTACTTGAGCACAACAAGCAGATGCAGCTACATACTCTGCTTCAGCAGTTGATGTGGATACATTTGTTTGTTTCTTACATTGCCATGACACTAGTCTTGTCCCAAAGAATTGACATCCACCAGTAGTGGACTTTCTATCTTGACATTCACCTCCATAGTCACTATCTGTGTAGGCTATGAGTTCAAAGGGTGAGTCATGTGGATACCATAGACCAAGTGATGGTTTGCCTTTCAAGTATCTTATTATTCTTTTGACAGCCTGCAAATGTAGTTCTTTAGGTCTTGCTTGATATCTTGCACACACACAAACACTATACATAACGTCAGGTCTTGATGCAGTTAAGTACATCAAAGAGCCTATCATTGATCTATATAAGTGTTCATCTACATCCTCCCCCTCAGCATCAGGATGTAGGTGTTTGTGTGTTTCCATTGGTGTACTTGCACTCTTGCAGTCTTTCATATCAAACTTCTCCAAGATGTCTTTAACATATTTTGATTGGTTTATCAAAATACCATATGTTCTTTGATTGACTTGGAGTCAAAGGAAGAAGTTCATTGGACCCATGGAGCTCATCTTGAATTTGATTTGCACGAGATTTTCAAACTCTTTACACAATGAATCATTTGTTGATCCAAAAATGATATCATCTACATAGATTTGCACCAGTAGAATATTATTTTTGACCTTTCTTGTAAACAGAGTCTTATCAACTGCTCCTCTTTTAAAATCATTCTTCAGTAAGTATGATGATAATGTATCATACCATGCTCTTGGTGCCTGATGTAGGCCATATAGAGCTTTGTCTAGTTTGAATACATAGTCACCATGTTTTGGATCTTCAAAACCTGGAGGTTGGCATACATATACTTCTTCTTCAATTTTCCCATATAGGAAAGCACTCTTCACATCCATTTGATAGACTTTAAACTTCTTGAATGAAGCATATGCTAAGAAAATTCTTATTGCTTCAATTCTAGCAACATGAGCATATACTTCATCATAGTCTATTCCTTCTTCTTGAGTGTATCCTTGGGCTACAAGTCTGGCTTTGTTCTTGATCACTATACCTCTTTCATCTTTCTTGTTTCTAAAGATCCATCTTGTTCCAATGGCTCTTTTTCCTTTGGGTAGAGGTACAAGTGTCCAAACAGCTTGTAATTTGAATTGAAGGAGTTCTTCTTGCATTGCCTCAATCCAGTTTGAGTCCTTCATTGCTTGTTGAATCTTCTTTGGTTCATCCTGAGACAGAAAACATTCAAACATACATTCATTAGCAATTAAACTTATGTTACACATGTTTGCAGTTAGATTTTTGTGTAATTTGCTTCTTGTCTGCATGCTTGAGTTCACATCACTAAGGACTTGATCCAAAGGATGATTCTTTTCAGTTCTGGTGCCATGAACTTTATCAACAACTAATTGGTTTTCAAGATTGGACTCATTTGTCTCAGGAGATTGTTCCTCTTGAGGTTCTTCATTGTCATTGATGTTTGGTTCATCATCATTTGCTGGTTCATAGTTACTACTGGGATCAGTAGTATTTAAGTTATTACTGAGATCAGTAGTAATTTGAAAGTTTAGGTTATTGCTTGGACCAGTAGTATTTTGAGTACTATTACTGGTCTCAGTAGTATTTGAATTACTACTGTCCTCATTATCTGACTCACTACTGCTCCCAGTATCTGAGTTATTACTGTCCTCAGTATTAACTGTGGGAACAGTATCAACTACTATGTATCTCATCTCTTCTTTACCAGAATTTAAAGATGATGTTCCTTCCTTTTGAGTGTGACAATTTGAATCACCTGCATTGAAATCCATGTTAGTGTTAAAGGATTTGGTTAGATTGTCTATGTTAAATAGCCAACCTGGACCATTTCCTTGTTCATTAGGAATATTCTCATTAAAGGATACATTGATGCTTTCTTCAATAATCCTTAATCTTTTGTTGAACACTCTGTATGATTTGCTTTGAGTAGAGTATCCCACAAAGATTCCATCATCAGCTTTGCAGTCAAACTTACTAATTTGTTCTCTTGTAATCAAAATAGTACAAGGACAATCAAATGATTTTAAGAAACTTATGGAAGGTTTTCTTTTGTTAAAAAGTTCATATGGTGTTTTATGATGTGGCTTAACTATTAATACTCTGTTTTGTACATAACAGGCAGTATTAACAGCTTCAGCCCAAAAAGTAATTGGTAATTTTGAGTCTGCTAACATTGATCTTGCTGCTTCAATGATGGTTCTATTTCTTCTTTCAGCTACACCATTTTGTTGAGGAATTCTAGGTGAGCTGTATTGCCTGTCAATACCTTTAAGATCACAAAAGTTAATTAAGTTAGCATTTTTAAATTCTGTGTCATTATCACATCTTATGGCTTTAACTTTTTGATCAGATGTGTTCTCCAGTTTAACAATTAAGTTCTTGATGAGTTCACTTGTTTCATCTTTTGTCCTGAGAAAGAAAACCCATGTATATCTGGAAAAGTCATCAGTAATAACAAGACAATATTGTTTCTTTCCAATACTCATTACATTTGTAGGTCCAAACAGGTCCATATGTAAGAGTTGTAAAGGAACATAAATAGAATTTACAATTTTGGACTTATGAGAAGACTTATGTTATTTACCTTTTAGGCATGAAACACAGTGATGATCACACATGAACTGTTTTTGTGGTAATCCAGTTACCAAATTCTTTCTTACTAAATTGTTCATATTTTTAAAGTTTGTGTGACACATCCTTCTATGCCAAAGTTCTGATTCAGTAGTATTTGCCTTGGATATAAAACAGTTGACCTCATTTGAAGAAATGAGTTCTCCCCTATATCCAGGCAATACACATTATTTCTCCTTGGAGTTCTTAAAACTACATATTTTTCATCTAAAACAAAGTCATGAGAAAGAATGATGCACTCAATATCTGTGAAAAGAATCTTGTTCTTTTTATCACATACTTGAGATACACTGACAAGATTGTATTTTAGCTCAGCTACATAAAATACATCATCAAAAGTAATTTTACCATTAGTAACTGTACCTTTGCCTGTAATCTTACCTCCCTTTGGGTTCTCACCAAAGGCCACATACCCTCCATCAAATGACTTGAAATCTTTAAGAATTTGTCGATTTCCAGTCATGTGCCTTGAGCATCCACTATCAATGTGCCATGTTCTACCTTTTTCAGGGATCTGAATGCTCTGCACAAGTAAGTAAAGGATTAGTTAAGTTTGGGAACCCAAGCTTTATATGTCTTGGGTTCATCCTTTGAGAAATAAGATTTAGAACAGTTAATTTTGAACATTTTTGGTACCCATACCTGTTTAGTACTGGTGTTTTGTTTTACTACTGCCCTTTTGGATTTGTTACTGGTGTCTGAGTTTACTGCTGATCTTGGTCTATACCCATTATATTTAGCTTTTGAATACTTTACTACTGATGGACCAGTAGTATTTGGGTACTTACCATGTTTAGGATGACCAGTAGTGTTTTTAGCATTTGTTGTGGCAGCAGTAGTATTTTTAAAATTAGGGTTTTTACCAGTAGTGTTTTGGTACTGGTGCCCAACAACATTGTAATTAGGGTTAGGATCAGTAGTAAACTTGTTAAAGTTTCTACTGGTGTTGGAAAAATGAAAATATTATTTATTTTGATTTGTTTTTCCATTATTTTTGAAATAATTGTTGTTCTTTGGGTTTCCAACTCTTTTATTTTCCACAAACCTTGGTGCATTTCTTTCAAATTTTGGTGTTTCAGATTTTTTAGATTTTATTTTATTTACTACTGATGGACCAGTAGTATCTTTTAACTTTTGCGTTTTTGCTTTTTCTTTAGAATTTTTAAATTCTTTGAACTCTTTACAGTTAATTGGATTGAAGTGACAATCCTTTGCTAAATGGTTTACTTTGTTGCAAATAACACATCTTAATTTCTTATCCTTAGCATCTTTAGGTTTTCTTTGATCTAAGAGTTGATTTTTATTTCTTTCATTTCCCCTTCTTAAAATTTTTGGTATATTTTCTGCATTATATTTAGGAGAGTCATTTTGACTTTGTGCTGTGTGAAAGCTTGTATCAATTGAATCTGTAGTTTGATCATCATCAGAAGAATCATTTGATTTAGATGTTTCATTATTAGATTCAGTTTGATTTTCAATTTTTAATTCATTTATGATTCTTTCTGAACTATCTTTAAGTGGAGGAATGAATTTATATGGAGGTGGCACAGCATGATATCCCACTCCATGCACAACTTTTTAATTCATTGAGAGCTTCTTTCAAACTTTTTAATGGTTAATTTGTTTTGTTCTAATTCCATTTGAAATTCTTCTAGTTTGATTAAAGTTTCTTTTAATTTTAATTCAAGATGTTCTTTTTCATAAGTGGTTTGTAGCAATTCTTCTTTTATCTTTTGATCAGTTATTTTATAAATTTTAATTTGATTTTCAAGATCAGCTATACAACCATTATATTCAATTCTTCTATTTCTATTTAGAATCATCTCTTCAAGTGTTTCTTTATTAAGTTTTTCTAAATCTTTATATGCTTTAATGCATTCAGGAGTGCAAGATTTAGAATGTACCTTAGTAGGAGAATCAGTGAAAGCCATGAGAGCTTGATTCTGTGCATGTTCCTCTGCTTGAAAGCTCCAATCATAACCTTGTCCTTGTTGTGAAACAAGGGCAGTTGAGTTTGACCTCTTGTCTGGCTGAGGACATTCTTTAGCAAAGTGCCCAAGGTTGTTACAGTTGTAACATTTGACTTTAGTCTTGTCAAATCCAGCCTTGTCACCTTTGTTATAGTTAAGGTTTGTTCTACCAGTCCTCTTCAAGAACCTTTTGGTTCTCAGGCTCAGCATAGCCATCTGCCATTTTAGATCCATCTCCTCAAGATCATCAGGATTCAATTGTTCCAGATCATCACTAATTAGTGCAGTATGCACATGACTAGTGAAGAAGGATTCTCTTGCAGTATCTTCACAATCTGCAGCCTTTGCAGTTTCCTGACCTCTTCCTGTACTAGACACAAAAGCAGCATTGTTTGAAGATAGATTAGGAGTTTTAGAACTTACCTCAGATTCAAACACCCTAAGCTCATTGTACAATTCATCCAACTCCTTTTCTTCCAAAGCATCACCTTGTCTATATATGACTGTGTACATAGACCATTCTTCTCCAAGAGATCTGAGAAACTTTCTATTGACATCATCATTGTCTGGTTTCACACCAACTTGATTCAATTCATCAATGAGTTTATTGAACCTATCAAAGGTTTGAGATAGGGATTCATTCTTTTGGCCTTTGAAATTTTCAAAGTCCTGTTTTAGTACAGACTTCATATTTCTTTTGGTGCTTTTGGTGCCAACGAATCTCTTTTCCAGTGCCTGCCACAATATCTTTGCATCATAATATTCAACAAAGAGATGTTGATAGTCATTAGGAATGGCCAGTAGAAGAGTGCTTAGAGCTTTGAGTTCGATTCCCCTGTCTTTCTTCTCCTTTTCACACTTGAGTTTGTCTGCTTCAGTTGCAGAACTTGTTGCTTGACCTTGAACGGTTTTGTTTCCTTCAACAACAACTTCCCACATGGAATAATCAGTAATAAGCATGTATTGCTTAATACGATTTTTCCACATCCCAAAGTTATTGGGAGTGAGTATAGGGATTTTATTTGCTTGAGTACTTTCATTGTTATCAGTCATGATTAACAATTTGTGTGTTTTAAATATTAATACTTTTTGTTGTTCTTAAAATTCGTAGATCTAGAACCAATAAGCTCTGATACCAATTGCTGAGTTTAGAACAACTCTATATAATCGATCTTTAGGCTCAAGAATAGTTAGTTCTTGATCTGGAATATACAACTACAAATGATAAAACTTGCGGAATTTAAACGAACATATTTGTATTGCTAAACAAGGTTTTCATCATTATCAATTTGTACAATGATTACTAAAAGCCTCAATTCTACATAAAATATGTAGAACGGTTTTAAACTTATAACAGGATCATAATATGACCTTGAGGCTTAAAGAACACACACATACACGTTTTTGATAAAACGTGGGTTTCAAGAACGACTAATTCTATGTCATTAGGTCTCTTTATATAATAGAGAACCTAATACTTACAAGGAAAAGATAATTACTAAATCTTTTGAATTCTATAAAGATATACTAAATCTTTTACATTTATCATTATCTCCTAAATCTTCATTCAAATCTTGAATTCCATATCAACGATTTAGGTCCTTGTAGTTTCCAAGTTTTGACACATCAAATCTAAATGAATATTATCTAGAATATTCCTAACAATCTTCCCCTATTTGATTTGACAAAACTTATAGAATTAGCTTGAAATCTTCAAGTCTCTTCCCATTTTTGACATAATCAAATACAAATCTGAAACTTGAACTTCTCCTTGAATGATCAACACTTTTTCTTCCCCTGAAAGTGTTCTATCATTCTTGTGTCTTCGAGGCTATATCAATTACATTGAAAATAAATCATCTTCTATTTGAAGTTAAAGTAGATTATCAAACTATGAATCACATCCCGTCTAAATCAAGTAATCAGCAACATCATATCTTGTATGAAGGACATTCTTGCCTTCAACAGATCTTTTCGTTAAGATTCTGTTGAATTGCAGTTACATCAATACATAACATCTTATGTAGTAAGACTTTCCACTTCTTCTTCAAACAAAATTAAATAAATCTTCTTATGTAATTGACTAATGAAGATCAAATATATAACAAATAAACCTTCTTATTTTATCTTCATTAAGCCTTCAACCTGTGTGTGTGAATAATATGATTCGTTTCACATTAATATCACGAGTTATTTTCATCATCCTTTTATCGAGAATAAATAATAATAAGTGATTAAACCGGATACTATCAATGATGTGTTGGATCTAGTTATAAAATTTAAGCTCCTAAATACCACTAATCTAGATTACCACATTCATAGGCAAGTATACCTAATCGTGGGTAATATAGGCTAGGTAAGTATTTCGGGTTATCGAATCCACAGGGAACGGTTTATGTAATCCAGTTAAAGAAAGTTAAAGAATTAATCAAGAAAAGAGTTTTGTTCATGTTTTGATTTATATGAAATGTAATTAATGTTTGAAATGACAAGAAACGTAAATTTGAACGTTTGAAATGAGATTTAAGGGATATTCACTATGTATGGATTCATCTACTTCTAAGTATGGTTATTGAGCACCGGCTAGTTTAATGTTCTAGAAGTCACGGTATTAGATTTCTCTCAATCCCATTTAATAAACTAATTACAACTAATAGGAATTTCTTCTCTCAAAAGCTATAACTAATCACACTTCTATTTGTTGAAATTACCGTCTTGAATTAACTAAGACCTCTAACCTAGAATTTTCATTACTAGGGTTGAACTTCTTGTTTAATCTAACTTATTGGAATCTTGTCTCTAATCCCTATTTCTAGTGAATTACCAACTAGGTCATAATGAAAAGTTGGGGAAGTAATCAATTGAACCAAATGTTGTCAATATCTAATTTAATCAATTACCAATGATAAAGAAACGAAAACTCATAAATTAAACCAAGAAGAGTAATTAAACTTCAACAATTGTTTTGAACACAAACAAACCCTAAAATTAAACCATACTTAATCCTAGAATCATCCAAACATAGTGAATATAAAGATTACTAGCACATAGACATGCTAGAAATCAACAAACAAGAAATTAAGAGTAGAATTACAACCATAGACTTAATCCAAAATGTTTGAGAATCAATGATTGCTATAAACTTGAAGAATTCCTTGATGAAATGCTCCTAAATTCATAAGGTAACTGCCCAAAAACGCATTAGAAGAAAAGATAACTGAACATTTCCCTTTGATCTGCTATAAAACCACGACTGCACACGCATAGTTCACGGCGCGAACTATAGTTCGCGTCGTGAACTTCCGTTTTCAATACTTCCCGATCGGTAACTCTTGGTAACGAGCGTGAAAACCATACAGGGACTTTGGTGACTGATCGTGAATAGTTCACGATCAGTTCACGATCGGGAACTCTTTTTCGGCTGAAATCTTGTATTTTTCTTCATCTTTTGGCCCGTTTTTGACACCTCTTTCGCTATATCGCCTGAAATGTAAAATAAACACATAATTGAGTAATATCACATGTATTTGCTTCTAAAACGTACTCAAAATAGGCGATATTGACGGGTTTGAACGTGTCTAAAAACGTCAATATCAATCAATAAACCGTAGTATGGAATGAACATGGTGTGTGTCATGTTTTCCAAAATATGATGTATCGGTTATGAGGAAGAAATCAGTACTAAATTTGTACCCATGAGGATCAGTAGCAAAATTCGAATTAATAAGATCAGTAGTAACTTGCTACTTTCCTCATTTACTACTGATCAGTAGTAACAATGAATGAGCATCAATATTGTGATCAGTAGTAAAAACGATGAGCAGTAGTAATCGGATCAGCATTAAAAGATAAACATTAATCTGATCAGTAGTAACGAGTGTGAATCAGCAGTAGTAACCTGATCAGCACAAACACATAGCAGTACTAATATTGAATGACCATATAATTTTGATTAATCATGCCAATTTCCAATATTACTTCCACTTTGCGTGATAATGGTATTGTTGAATCATCAGAATATAATAAACCAACTGTTTTCTCTAAATCTTCAAATTTTTCAATAAATTATCCGATTTCAACTAACACGTTTAATACGGAATTCCAAAGAGACGTATAGCTGAACTTGAGGATAATAACTGAAATAAATTCTTCCAAAATATTCTCTAATGTGGACTTTGATACAGCCACGAAACTTGCATATCTTGTAGAAAAGAAACCGTATATACCACTTTATTTATTTATTTAAATTATTTTAGATAAAAAGGCATTCAGACTTGATAAGGCATGTTCTTATCATCAAATTAAACGTGTTTAAAGATTTGAGCGTATATCCCACGTTTAATAAGCATTGGGATTTGAATGTATCATGCCTCCTCTCTTCTTTCTTTTTTTATGTATTTATTTATGCCTTCGTCGTTAAGACTTTAATAATAAGAATAATGATTTAAATTTTTTAAGAAGAACACCAACTGATTTATTATTGCATGACTAACCTTTGATTCATTGTGTCTTCATAAAAGTGATCATATATGTCGATTGACATAATATCTTCATAATTTTCTTTATGCTTGATTCTTCATATGATCAGCAATAGATCCTTGTTTCATTCCAGATCTGAGCCACCTGCTCTGATACCACTTGTCAGGATCGAATAACCAAAACAAGTTATTGTCAACCCAGATCTACTAATAACAATGAGTTACAGCGGATTAACACTTGTATTAATATCTTAAGAACAATAAAATACTGTATATTGAATGAACAATGAACAATAATATTAAGAACACAGTGATTCACAAAAAGCTTC
Organism: Calendula officinalis; assembly: GCA_963853835.1. Classification (NCBI taxonomy): domain Eukaryota; kingdom Viridiplantae; phylum Streptophyta; class Magnoliopsida; order Asterales; family Asteraceae; genus Calendula; species Calendula officinalis. Next base: position 35,687,783 of record OY970827.1, on the reverse strand, counting down.
AATGTATATTATTGATTAACAATACACACGTACGTTTACAATTCGTAAGGAACTATTTATAATAGTCCTTGAAGCCTAACTATTTACCCTAGTTATTCTAGGACTTGATTTACATCGAATTATAAAAGATATACATTGAATAACATTCTATAACTACTTCTGTGAAGATCTCGGACTTGATATGCTTCCAAATACGCGTACCAGTAGTAACTTCAATCATCAGTAGTGAATATGCATCGTCAGTAGTAACTCTGGTAATCAGTAGTAAGTCCAAAACCAACGTCAGTAGTAATTACTAATGATCAGTAGTATCTTCAATATGTGCATGATCAGTAGTAACTTAGTTATAGACTTCACCAGTATCAACTCATCAGTATTAAGTATTTCTGCCCCATCAGTAACAACCATAGTCTTCATCAGTAGTAACTATGATCAGTACTAACTGCAGCATCAGTAATAAATTGAACTGTGATTTGTTTCAAAGAAAGAGTGAAATCAACTTGACTCTAATGTAAGGAGAGGACCTACAGTAATAATGTAATATTAAGACCTTACCAAGGTAATCATTTGTTATAAAAACTTGAAAGAAAAAACAAACAGTGCGTGCTAGTTGGATTAAAGTGTCTTTTATATCACTTTATGTATTGCCGGATATGGATGTTAGTGACATTTTACCCCACTTTTTAACAAAATTTCAGCCACGGTCCACTTCCACACAAAGATAATCGATTGTATAATCCATTAGCCCCTCTGATTCCTTAAGAAAATTTCAATACTTTGCATAAGGTCTTCCTTTTATCGGCCTATCATTATTTTGAACAACTAAACCCACACATTTAAACTACTCTTTTTTTTTTCCCACAGTAAAAGGAGACAACAGATCGAGTTTCGGTATTGTCATCACCCTCCCGAAGACCTCCACGAAATTTATTAAAACACTAGAGTCTAGCAAAATACTAGACTAAAAATCATTACAAAGGATATTTCAACCAATCAACCCACGAAATCTGAAGTTTTTTATTTCGGCGAGTTAACCAAGAAAATGAAAACAAAATAATACTATCAACTAAATCAGACTTACGAAATTTACCACTATCAAATAACAAAGAATTCTTATATCTCCAAAGCTTCCAACACGTGGTAAAACCAATCGCTTGAAACTCAAGCCTCCTATTATTCACTTGAGAAAGATTGAGACAAGCCTCCCACCATTGCTCAAACGAGCTACTGTTCCAATCACTAAAATCGCACTATCTGAATATCGACTTCCAAACTGCATTAGCAATCTCGCATGTAAACATCAGATGCGATATAGTTTCCATAGAAGAATTACAAAATCGGGCACATAATCGATTCTATTTCCATCCCCCTCCTAGACAAATTAAATCTCGTCGGTAAACGATCCAAGTACTCTCCAAACAAAAATATTAACTTTTAACGGGATATATTTACACCATTTCAAATTTTACGCCATCCCGGGGTATAAAGTGATGTTAATATGTGATCAAGCCTCACCAACCGAGAAATCATTAGAATCCCCCAAATTCCAACATATTTTATCTCTTCCTTTAGTTAATCGGGTATCACAAAGAATTGCAACCATATTATCATATTGTTCTTGTTCCACCCTACCCTTAATTTTTCTTCTCCAATTGAAGCTCCAATTACCATCTCGCCATCTATCTTTAACCAAACAATGCTCATTTAGTTCCAACCGATATAATCGACTGAATAATTGACTAAACGAAACGTCACTTATCCAAGAATCGGACCAAAACTTAATTGAATCCCCACCAACCAATTTATAATGAATGGCGATATGGTCTATAATTCTATTATCATGCAAATAATTAACGGATCCAATGATTTGAGACCAAGTACCTTTTTTAGATCGTGACAACTGTGAGAAACCACCATCGCTACCATAAATAGATTGAATTACGCGGCACCAAAGAGCTTCGTTTTCATAAAAAAGCGCCATCTCCATTTATAAAGAAGAGCAAGATTCAAAGCATTAAGGCTTGCAATGCCTAAACCACCCCTTTCTTTTGTAGCCAAACAAGAATTCCACTTAACCCAAGATATCTTTCTTTCATTTACATTACTACCCCTAGCAAAACTTATTAAATCTACAACATTTTATCAGCATCAGAACCCGAACCGATGAGTGATGACCACATGCCAATGAGAACATCTTCCAATACCTTATACCGCTAGGCTACAAACTTTTTAATATATACAGTTAAATACAAACCCATATGGGAATTAAGTAAAACACCATAAAGCATGCTTGATCGCAAAGGGTTATACACAATAACACAAATAGAAGGGATCAACTTCATGAGACTTTTGCTCCTACACATAGCGAAACTAGATATGAATAACGCCTTCTTACACATAGACCTTAATGAAGATGCATATATATATGAAATTATGTACGGTTTTGCATATGAAGGGGAAGATAGCAGTTATCATTTGGGGAAATTTTAGTATCACAAGTTTTCGAGGGAATGGTGGATATTGTTTGTCGCCAATGCGGATAATTCTTTCTTCCTATGCAAAATACATACGAGTTTATATTAGCATATAAGATTTAGGGCTCGTTAAGTATTTCCTTTGGGTTGAAGTAGCTTGTATGCCATATGGAATAATGCTCGCCCAACAAAAATACATAAAGAAAATGGGCTTCGAAGCCTAATCGTTTCTAAGTGGATCAAATTTGTTTATAACTATAATGTAACCACTATCAAACAACTTCTGTAATATTTACAGTACATAATTATTTATTTTTAAAAGAAGTGAGCATAGAAATATTGTGCATTTATTTAAGGATTTTTAAGCTCCATTCACCGACCGTTGGATTATTTTTTTCCGGATAATGAGGATGATTGATGGCCTAAGATCCACGTACGTTATAAAACTAAACGTAACTAATGACGTCAATCGTCACAAAAAATAAGATTCCATGTGGACTATAATAACACTAATAATTCATGTAGCGACAGAAATTATAATTAGACCACCACTTTTATAGTTTTATATCGGAGTGTATATATACGCACTCTAGTTTCTAACTACTCACTTGAATTTAAAGCAAAAAATTCGAAAGGATATTCAATTGGATACTCAATCATAAGCCGTTCCTGCAGTGATGGGTTCTTATGATTCACTCTGATACGTAGAATCGCTTATCGAAACTGTTGATAAGAAATTGATACGTTCAATTGAATATTTGTAATATCGATTTTGTGAGTGATAATTCTTACAGCGATGTTCCATGGTGGTGGTGGGCATGGTTTCAGAGGTGAAAGAACTCCATTGCTTAATCGGAATGTAAGTCTCAATAAACTGAATTATTTAGAACAAAATAATTATTTAGAGTTAATTCTGCTTTAAATTGGGGGTTTATACATAATTTATAGGGTTTAAGGAGAAACGATCCACTAGCAAATGGGGAGCAGGGTGATCTTGAGCTTGGAGATGCAGTTCCGGTAATTTGATGTTTGTTTTTTTTTCCTTTCCATTTTGTGCACACAAAGTGTTTGATAAAATGCCTAAGTGAATTGTTCTTGAAAATTTAATAGGCTGCAAATGTGAGTTATGTCAGAGTGCTCTCTCTTGTAAGTAAATGTCATTATTTTGTAATTTTCTCATTTCACCACTTCTAAATGATGAATACTGTTGTGTTAATGAATTAATTAATTTTTAATCGCTAAACAGGCAAAACCTGAGGCAGGAAGATTAATTATTGGTACTATCGCTTTGTTGATTGCATCCACATCAAGTATACTGATTGTATGTCTACAATACTTTAATTATAATGCATAATTCTGTGATATAATAATGTGCTTTAAATATTTAATGTCATAACTTTATTATTTTATTTATATTGCAGCCAAGGTTTGGTGGGAAAATAATCGATATTGTTTCGGGTGATCTCCAAACACCTCAACAAAAAAGTGAAGCTGTAAATGCAGTCAATAGAACCATACTTGGAATCTTTTTGATTGTAATAATTGGGTATTAACATTTTTTTAATAAGTAAATTGTGCTAATTCAAAGTCAACTCTTTTGACTTTTGAATCATTTGCTCGTTTTCAGTTCAATCTGCACAGCGCTTCGAGCATGGTTATTTTCTTCTGCAAGTGAAAGAATTGTAGCTGCATTGAGAAAGAATCTATTCAGCCACCTTGTTAATCAAGTAAATACCACCTCAAATTAGTAAAAAAAAAACGTGATTTTCTCACTTTGTTCTACTTATTTATATATATATTTATATATAATTGCAGGAAATAGCGTTTTTTGATGTTACAAGGACTGGGGAACTCCTTAGTAGGCTTTCTGAGGATACCCAAATCATTAAAAATGCTGCAACTTCAAATGTTTCTGAGATTTTAAGGAATCTTTCTACTGCATTTATTGGTCTGGGGTTCATGTTTGCAACATCATGGAAGCTAACATGTAATAATAATACCATAATAATTAAACTAAAAAACAGTTAACTTCAGTTATGTTTTTATCAGTTATTCTTAAACCTTAAATGTTTTTTTTTCTTCTTATTTTTAGTACTGGCTTTGATTGTTGTTCCCGCCATTTCAATTACGGTACGCCAAGTTGGACGTTATCTTCGTGAAGTTTCCCATAAGACTCAAGCTGCTGCAGCTGTTGCATCCTCTATTGCTGAGGTATATATAATATATATGTATGCATGTATATATATATATATATATATATATATATATATATATATATATATATATATATGTATGTGTGTGTAATGAATGTATTCTTGCTTTATAGGAAACTTTTGGTGCCGTACGCACTGTGAGATCATTTGCTCAGGAGAATTACGAAATTGAACGATATTCTGAGAAAGTTAATGAGACATTAAAACTTGGACTTCAGTATGCTGTGAGTATTTAAACGCAAAATTATAAAATAAAATAAAATAATAAACTAAAAAATAAAATTATTTTTTGAGTGCAGAAAGTAGTAGGTCTATTTTTTGGAGGTCTAAATGCAGCATCAACACTATCAGTTATAATAGTAGTTATATATGGAGCTAATTTAACAATAGCAGGCGCTATGACTCCAGGAAATCTTACGTCTTTCATCCTGTATAGTCTCACAGGTATTTAATTTAGATAATAAATAATTTTTTATTTTATTTTCAATTTTATTAAAGATCGGTGAATTTGAATAACTAATTTTATTTTATTTTGTGGAATTTGGTTGCAGTTGGAACGTCTGTTTCTGGGTTGTCTAGCATTTACACGGTTGCAATGAAAGCTGCAGGAGCAAGTAGGAGAGTTTTTCAGCTTTTGGATCGTGTTTCTTCAATGCCAGAATCAGGAAAAAAATGCCCTATGGGGTTAGTTTCGTAATTTCACCACTTTTAAATCAATTATATTTTTTCTAATGGCAATATAAAATGGATTTTATATAATTTTTATTTATATAATAGTGATGATGATGCTGAAGTGGAGTTGGATGATGTATGGTTTGCCTACCCTTCTCGTCCTCGTCATATGGTGCTCGAGGTAATTATATTGTGAAAATTATTAAAAAATTAATTTAAAATAAGATGTACCTTATATAAATAATAATTACATGTATTTCTTTAAAATTTCAGGGTATAAATTTGAAACTGCATCCTGGTTCTAAGGTTGCACTTGTTGGTCCTAGTGGTGGTGGAAAGGTAACACTTTTTGTTCACCTTTAAAATATTTATAAGTAACTAATGCGTTAATTACGATTAAATAATAATAATAATAATAATAATAATAATAATAATAATAATAATAATTTGTTTGCAGACGACAATAGCAAATCTGATTGAAAGATTTTACGATCCCGTTAAAGGAAGAATTTTAATAAACGGTGTTCCTCTGGTAGATATATCACATGAACATCTACACAAAAGGGTATGTATTTATTCAAACTATATTTTCTCTTTTTCAAGTTCTATTTTCAAGATTTTTTAAATACTAACAAAATTGTGACAAAAAATGCCAGATCAGCATAGTGAGCCAAGAACCGACACTTTTCAATTGTTCGATTGAAGAAAACATTGCTTATGGACTCAACGGTAAAGCAAGCGAAGAAGAAGTGGAAAAAGCAGCCGTAAGTTTTAAAAAAATACAAATTATTTAATTTAATAAGTAATAATTGATGAAGAAAATGAATTTGTTTTTTGATTATATGCAGAAAATGGCGAATGCTCATGATTTTATATCGAAATTTCCTGAAAAATATAAAACGTTTGTGGGTGAACGTGGAGTGAGGCTTTCAGGTGGTCAGAAACAAAGAGTAGCAATTGCAAGAGCTTTATTGATGAACCCTAAAATCCTTCTTTTAGATGAAGCAACAAGTGCATTGGATGCAGAAAGCGAGTACTTGGTTCAGGTAAATTAATTAATTAATTTAACTAATTATATTTTGTATGGTTAAGTCGGATCAGGTTTGATTGACCCAAAACACTTTTTGTACTAAATATCAAATAAAATAAAATATTTGACAGTTAATTTTTCAAATATGATTCATGAGTTTTTTATTAGTGCAGTCGGGTTCGGTTGACTAGAAACACTTTTTTGGAAATGTTAATGTTATCCATGTCATCTAACACATTCTTTTGTCGGAATGGTATAAATGAAACTGAATACAAATTTGGGTGAACTATAAACATGTTTCAAAAATTTGGTGGCCTTAATGAACAAAATTGAATAGTTGGTTGGCCTCCATATACATTATTCCAATAAAATATTTATATATTATTAACGTATCAAATATTATTGCATAATGTAGATTATTTCACCAATAATGTAAAAACTATTTTAGTAGGCTTTTGGACTATGTTGTGCCCAAAAATATAAGATTTTTAATAAAATGATATTTAGGCGTCAAGTATGACTACAAAAGTTATATTCTCTCAAAACAATATAATTTTTATTAACATTTTATTTTTTTGGAATTTGATTTTTGTGAGTTTTAGGATGCAATGGAGTCTTTAATGAAGGGTAGAACGGTGTTAGTTATAGCACATAGGCTTTCAACGGTACAAAGTGCAGATACGGTTGCGGTTGTATCAGATGGGAAGATTGTTGAGCAAGGCACTCATTATGACCTTTTAAGTAAAGACGGTATCTATACCGCTTTGGTCAAGAGACAGCTCCAACAAGGGGCTAAAACGGAAATTTAACTATCATGCAAATTTTAATAAGAAACCATAATAATATTCAACATCGAATGCATTTCTTTTATTCTCATGTCACCCTTTTTATGCATACTTTTTTTTTTTTTTAAATATTGAATTTGGGTTCTTCCTTGTACCCCATTTTGGTTACCCTCGGGTTTGTTAATATAATCTAAGGGCATGCTTTGTTTGTATTGGGTAATGGGAAAGAGAATGGAAATGGGAATACTAAAGAATATAATGGGCATTCCATTGCATTGTCGTGCTTGGCTTAACGGGAAATAAATCAAAACAAAAAAGAAGCATTAATGGCGCCAAAGAAGCATAATAAATAACACAGCCAATAAATTACAAAAACAATAATTAGGGACAATGCCATATCATAATAACAGCATCATACATTGCTTATGCATATTCCAAGTAATAACAGAAAAGATATTTTTTCTTCATTTTTAGTGACTTGCAATTTTATGAGAGGAACTAATCGAGCAAGCAAAACCCTAACATCATACAACATCAATAACACTATGTAAGAAAAACATAAATGAAAAGAGTATTTTTCTTCATTTTTAATGACTTGTTTTTTTATGAGAGGAACTAATCGAGCAAGCAAAACGCAAACTCAAGTTCTCGTATTTTTCTACATTTTGATGACTGAAAAACATAGATTCATGGATTTTTTAGCATATCCATGGGATGGGATTGATATGGTAATAAGATAGATTGGGGGAAACGAGGAGAAGACAATCGAACAGGGAGAATGAAGGGGTAGCAATCGTACGGATTATAGAGCAAGCATATTTCCATTACCCTCAAATTTGAGAGGAATGACTTATTACCTAAAAGTGATTAACGATTGGTTGCTTTATGCTTTACCAAACAATTTCAATAGATATCATTCACATTCTTATCCCCTTAATGCCATGAACCAAGCACCCCTAAGCTTATAAAAAAATTGTGTAACACAACATAATTTTGAGCTATACTTTTTCTCATATGATCTGTTATTTTAATGGTAGCTCAAAATAGTTGTAGCTAAAACAACCCTAACAGAAGGGAATTAAATGACATAAGAGTTAACCTTCTAAAGATAAGAAAAACGTTCTATAAACAAGTTGACTTAAGACAAACCGTTTTTAGTCACGAAAATAATAATTTCATTTTTTTTTTTATCAAAAAGGGCATATGATTACTTTTTTCCAAAAAGGGGTAATTGCAATCGGTTACACCACCAACTTCGACGAAATCTTGAAACCCATTCATCTCCACAATCTCAACCACCACCCATCCCCCATCATGTTCTACCAACATCCCTCTCCCCCGTCTAAAAAAGCCCTTAAATTAGAAGAAACCCACCTCTATCTCTTTCTATCTAGGGCGTCTCCGAGATTTTAAGTACCCTGTGCGAAAACACAAAAATGACATCCTGAATACAAGATTTTTATAAAATTTTAGACTTTCTAATTTTTTTTCTATTAAAATTTTTAAGTTGGCTTAAATTTTAGTATTATATATATAAGATATATATATAAAAATTAAGCCCTATAAAATATGGACCTTGTGCGGCTGCACCTCCTACACCTCCTCAAAGACATCCCTATTTCTATCTCTCTTGCACACACAAACACACACTAGGGGTGCTTATCGGGCCAAAACCGAACCGAACCGAACCGAACCGATAGAACCGATAACCATGAATTTTCAAAACCGAAACCGAACCGATAACATGTTATCGGTTTCGGTTCGGTTCGGTTTCGGTTCGGTCCGGTTTCGGTTCGGTTATTTTAGGCCAAATGTTCATCCTTTTCCGAAAACCGAACCGAACCGAACCGATAGAACCAATAACCGATAACGATGAATTTTCAAAACCGAACCGATAGCATGTTATCGGTTTCGGTTCGGTTCGGTTTCGGTCGGTTTTCGGTTCGTTTCGGTTTTTTCGGTCAATATGCTCACCCCTAACACACACTCTAGATCTTAACCTTCATATTCGTCTTCTTCAGAAAGTGTTGCCGGATTAAATGACTACTAGAATGATTAGAATTCAAAATGGTCACCATTACACGACAGAAAAAGTAAGGCTAAAATGTATGTTGGTATCTCGAACTTAGCTGATCGATCCTCTAATACCTGATCTACTAATTGTGTACTATTATACACTAAACTTGACAAAATGATCAACTTAGTATCTTGACTCACTAATATTATGATCCTGTTTTCTAATATGCTTCCAATCTCATTATATTAAGATGAACATATATTTTTTAGTATGTCAAAAGTCCAAACAAAAGTAAATCAATCAAGTAAGAATAAAACATGGTCAAATCAGTGATTCAGGTTATTGAATCGACTATTTTGTCAAGTTTTACACGGTATCATGTTGAATCTCTAATAGTTGATGATAATAGACTAATAGATGACTTATTTGGCCGAATTAAAGGTAGTAAAATGTATTCGGTACAACTAGAGTGACCCGAAAATTTAAAACTACTTTAATGGTTTAAGTTGTGAGATGTGAAATGGCAGAAATGCTATCTATAAATGTTTGAATTATAGTTTACGTTAACTACTTTAATATCTATGGTCTGCTTCAACTACACATTTAAGGAAAGTCTACTTTAAAAGCATTATGCATCATATAGCTTTGTTAATCAAGATTCCTTTACTTTCTTCATGGTACGTTGGTTTTGAATCGATTTAAATGATTTGGGGCGATACAATAATATTTAATTAAATCATCAAGAGCTCAATAATGAATTTTTAAAGGTCACCGAGTTTGATCTTTCATTGTATAAACATTTATCAATAGTCATGAAAAGTTTCAGAAACGACCACAGTATAGTTAGGTCGCATATATTAGTAACAAAACTTGGTCACATCAGGAGATCCCATAATAATGAGAATATCCTTTTAAACAAAAAAAAAAAAAGACAGTGTTATTTAAATACTTGTCAAACTGGGTTATGCAATATTGTTGACATCAGATAATTTTCAAAAGATCCGTGTCAACTTAATTAGTAAAAGTGAAAAAGGAAATAAGATTAGCAAAAGTGAAAAAGGAAAAACGATTAGTAAAAGTGGTAAAAGGAAAAGGAAAAGTAAAAGTAAAAGTAAAAGATAATGTTTGTGGTCCTTGTGGATGTACGCTAGTTTATAAAGCCTCCGGGCCCCTCTGAAAAACACGCCCGAGTGCCCGACTGAACATGTGACTTGTTTGTATTCTTGCATGTTTAAACTTATTATTCAAACTAATGCATTATTTTGCCATCTCTAATTTCACGTCAATCAACTTGCGCAAGTATTTTCAAAATATAAGTTCACTCTGTTCCTTAAAAATCATTTACCATATTAATGAATAAACATAGACAAAAAATGTTTACTTAAAGAGCGGATACGAAAACAAAATTCATCTTTTGGTCCAATAAAAGTTAAAAATTTGTGAAGTCATCGGAAAACTATCAATAAATATAACATGCAAAAATTGTCAATAAAATAAAATAAGAGTTGGTATATCCAAAATACAAATACAAATAAATTGATTGAACTAATGATATATTTTGATTTATATAGAATAATATATATTTAAAATTATTAAAGGAAAACATAACTATAAAATTGACAAAAAAAATAAAATATATAAAAGATAAAAATATGTGAGTTGTCTTTTCATGTTTTTTTAGGATGAATATGATGGGCTCTTTATATAGGTTTAATATTATCAAACTAAAAAAGAAGACTATTTATTTAAATGTGGTTATTAAGCATCTTTACACCTACCCTGTAATATAAGTATGACCCGTTATATACAATGTTTTAAAACTCAAGTCGAACGGGATGATTCAACCGGTCAAATCAGAAAACAAGTATGTCACTAGTTCATTGGTTTGGTAAAACTAGACGAAACCTGACGGTCAAAAACAGACGGGTTGGTCAACAACCACTTAGAATCGTTGTGAACAGGAGTGAACCAAAAAACTAGATGTATAGTTGTGCGTGGGATGCTGTTATGTTGGCATTTATTTTATCTTTTCCCTTACTTTTAAAATGTTTTAAACATATAAAAGCTTATAGAATCTAAAAAAGACCTAAATTCAAACCAAAGATTTTATAGTATACATGATGATTACTTTCAATTATATGGTGATTTGATTATGTAACAATATGTTGGTGCTTTAATTGTATATTAACAATATTTGGTGCTTTGATTATATCATCTGGTTTGGTTTAATCAGTTGGATCGGTCAAACCAAATTTTGGATAGTAGCCGGTTTAATACAAAAATCTGTTTAAAAACATTTGATTATATCCTACCCTGTAATTCTACCATCAGAAAATGTGACAAAAACACATTTTTCACCGATTATAATTTTATTCAATTAAATTCATCACACAAAATGGTTCCAACTAATCCGTACGGTCATGTCAACTAACACTTCCCCACCCCCAAATCCCTCCTTTATAAATTCACCCACACCTCTCCGCTTTCACCCACATCTAAACAATTCTCAATTCCCACCATTGTTGTCCTCCACACCTCATGAGATGAGTGGAAGCTCTAAATCCAGAGTGCTACAAAATTGCCCCTTGTTTATGGGAAAGAAGTGACTACCAATTAATAGCATATGTTCAGAAATGGATGCAAGGTAAAGTTTCTTACAAATTATAAACAGCCTATATGAACTACTTGCTCAATATTGTGAAAATAATATTAATGTCAACATTAGAGTTACAAATATACCATATGTACACCAAAAAAAACTTACAATGTACGTACAATGTGAACATAAGAGATAAAATACATAAACCTAACTATTTAACACCACTAATTAATAACATTTTTTAACAGGAGCTGCGCACCTTGTGCTTAGATAGTAGCATGATCAAACAAAAAGTGGTTATGTGTGATGAAACAGACTTCCTATATGCAGCTACACAACATGATGCATTTGGTTTTATCTTCAAAAGTAATGGAAATGTCTCATATGTCATGCCATTACCTATCGAAGCTCTAAGGACAAATGACATCAACTTGGTTAAAACCTACAAAAACTCTACCAAGTAAGGACGCTTTCTAGTATCAAGTTTTTATTTATTTATTACGTAAATTCCGTGTGAAGATCGAATAACTCTTCATAAACGTTGATCTTTAGGCTCAAGAATAGTTAGTTCTTATCTGGAATAAGCATATACAAATAATAAAATTGCGGAATTAGTTGAACATATATGTATAGCTAAACAAGTTTTCATCATCATCTTTATATACAATGATTACTAAAAGCCCCAATTCTACATATAAATATGTAGAACGGTTTTGGTTAACAGGATCAAACGACCTTGAGGCTTAGAGTTTTACACACGAACACGTTAAAACGTGGGTTCCAAGAACATCTAATTCTATGTCATTAGGTTTCTTTATATACTAGAAAACCCAAGACTTACAAGGAAGAGATAATACTAAATCTTTTAAATTCAAACAAGATATACTATATCTTTTACAATTATCATTATCTCCTAAATCTTATTTAAATCTTGAACTTCATATCACCGACTTAGGTCCTTATAGTTTAATAGTTTTGACATAATCAAATCATCTATGAATATTAATAATAATATTCCTAACAATCTTCCCCTATTTGATTTGACAAAACTTATAGAATTAGCTAGGAATCTTCAAGTCTCTTCCCCTTTTTGACATAATCAAATCAATCCGAGAAACTTGAACTTCCCCTTGAATGATCAACACTTTTTCTTCCCCTAAAAGTGTGTTATCATTCTTGTGTTCTTCAAGGCTATATTAATTACATTGAAAACTAACTATTTTCTATTTGAAGTTGAAGTAGAAACTCAAACTAAGCATCACATTCCATCTAAATATAGTAATTAGCAACGTCATATCTTGTATGAGGGACATCTTGGTCTTCAATCAGATCTTTTCGTTAAGATTCTGTTGAATTGCATTTACATCTTTACATAACATCTTATGTAGTAAGACTTTCCACTTCATCTTCAAATAAAATATAATCAATTATCTTCTGTAATCAATTGATAAAGATCAAATATGTAGCAAATAAAAACTTTCCTTTATCTTCATCATGCCTTTAACCTGTGTGTGTGAATAATGTGATTCGTTTCACATTATTATCAGATACGATCAATAAACCGTAGTATGGAACGAGCATGGTGTGTGACATGCTTTCCAAAGTATGATGTATCAGTTGTATGGAAGAAATCAGAAAAAAATTTCTTCATTCAGTACTGATTAGTACTGATCAGTCAACGCAGCAGTAGTAAAAATTTCAGTATATTACTGATCAGTAGTGTTTTTTCTTCATTTACTACTGATCAGTAGTATTTTCAAATCGGCAAGGATCAGTAGTAAAAATAATCAGTAGTATTTTTGGTGTTTGGCACTAATTGCTACTGATCAGTAGTAATTTGCATACCCATTAGTAGGAATGTTGTAGCAGTAGAAACATGTAGCAGTAGTAACTATCAGCCGTAGAAACGATGAGCAGTAGTATTTTGATATACTACTGACCAGTAGTATATTGTGATACTAAGATCAGTAGTAATCAATTCCTCCTTCCAATTGCCACATTTAACTTCTTTCTGTGAGTTACAATAACTTACATATTGTAAGTCAATTTGTCATATGTAAGAGATCACTTGGTATCAACCCCACCAGAGAGAGATTAATCACTTTGCTCAACTCCAACAACAGCCACAAATTAAAATATTTGAAGTTATGTCATCAGTAGTAAAACTTAACTTTGTGATCAGTAGTAAAATATGCTTCTTTGTATGGACCAGTAGTAAAAAGAATGGCTGTAAAAAGATCATCAAACGTTGTAGCACCAATATTGATTTTGGAGCAAATATCTTATTTTTTGAATATAAAGAGAATCACCAATGATATAAACTTGAAAGTCATACTTATCAAGATAGGCAAAACAGAAACAATATTGGAAACTTCAACAAATTGGAAACTTCGCAATATTGTTTAAGAGATATCTTTATCTTCAACCAATTAATTCCCCTATTTGTTTAAGGACTTCGCAATATTGGAAACTTCAACAAATTAATTGTTTGGGTATAAGTAAATCTCCACCCAAAAGAGATACCAAAAAGAACAGAAACAATACCCGGAAAAAGATAGCGGCTACAATTCATCAAACCCTTCGTCCCATGTATCGCAGGTTTAATCGAAATCGTAGTATCCTGATTCTTCATGTAATCATCGATAGGTACTTGTTTTATTCCAGATCTGGAGCCACCCGCTCTGATACCAATTGTGAAGATCGAATAACTCTTCATAAACGTTGATCTTTAGGCTCAAGAATAGTTAGTTCTTATCTGGAATAAGCATATACAAATAATAAAATTGCGGAATTAGTTGAACATATATGTATAGCTAAACAAGTTTTCATCATCATCTTTATATACAATGATTACTAAAAGCCCCAATTCTACATATAAATATGTAGAACGGTTTTGGTTAACAGGATCAAACGACCTTGAGGCTTAGAGTTTTACACACGAACATGTTAAAACGTGGGTTCCAAGAACATCTAATTCTATGTCATTAGGTTTCTTTATATACTAGAAAACCCAAGACTTACAAGGAAGAGATAATACTAAATCTTTTAAATTCAAACAAGATATACTATATCTTTTACAATTATCATTATCTCCTAAATCTTATTTAAATCTTGAACTTCATATCACCGACTTAGGTCCTTGTAGTTTAATAGTTTTGACATAATCAAATCATCTATGAATATTAATAATAATATTCCTAACATTCCGACTCGCTTTGCGAGCTAAATACCTCCTAAGAATTTAACCACTAGACTACCACTTTTATGGAGATCAAATCCAACCATTAGATAATTTACCTTTTTGCTTACTATAAGTTTTTCTTTATTAGTAATATGTAAATTTATGCTTATGTTTAATGTAATGCGCTGATGGTTATTGTCATTTAAACAGAAACGCTACGATTAAAATTTTCCAAAGTGAAGAAATTAATAATCCAGGTGCACCTGTTGTTGCTTCATTTTCTTCCCGAGGACCGGTCAAATCAATACCAGATATAACCGCCTTGGTGTGGAAATTCTTGCGGCTTATTCACCAATGGCTTCCCCATAAAAATAAAAAAGCTTATGATAAGCGGATGGTTAAGTTCAATATCTTATTAGGGACGTCAATGGCTTGCCCACATGTTACTGTTGTTTTTGTCAAGTCTTTTCACCCTGATTGGTCTCCTTCGCAATCAAATCTGCTTTGATGACTACAGGTAACTTTCGTCACTAGTGTACATTTTGTACGTTTTTACTTAAGTTATATCTATATATCAAAATTTGTAGAGATCAAGGTTCTATAACTTAAGTTATAATATCTTTTAAAATCCGCTTTGATGACCACCAACTGAAAATCATGTCTGACCAAGCAAACTCTTTGAATTAAGAAATAACATATAACTCTTCCAAATGATAGTGTTAGGTGTTGTTGGAATTAGAATCTAGGAAGGAATTGGAATTCGTCAGGAATTGGAATTCAATTCCATAGTCTGTTTGGTTGGCATGGAAGGGAATTGGAATCCAATTCAATATTTTGTTTGGTTGGCATGAATTGGAATTGGAATTATCTAAAATGACGAATTTACCCTTATTACTGGTAGTAGTTGGTTGGTGGTGGTGGGTGGTTGTGGTGGCGGTGGGTGGTGGTGATGGTGGATGGTGGCGGCGGTGGGTGATGGCGGCGGCGGGGGTGGTGGTGGTGGTGGCATTGGTGGTGGTGGTGGAGGCGCGGTGGGTGGTGGTGGTGGCGGTGGTTGTGGTGGCGGAGGGTGGTGGTGATGGTGGATGGCGGTGGTGGTGGGTGATGGTGGTGGTGGTGGCGGCGGTGGCGGTTGGTGGTGGTGGAGGCGGCGATGGGTGGTTGTGGTGGCGGTGGGTTGTGGTGATGGTGGATGGTGGCGGCGGTGGTGGCGGCGGAGGCGGTGGTGGCGGGTGGCGGAGGTGGCGGTGGCGGAGGTGGGTGGTGGTTGGTGGCGGTGGGTGGGTGGTGGTGGTGGTGGGTGGTGGTGGTGGTGGGTGGTGGCGGTTGGTGGTGGTGGTGGCGGTAGGTGGTTGTTGCGATGACGGTTGGTGGCGGTGGTGGCGGTGGGTGGAGGTGGTGGCGGTAGGTGGAGGGTATAAAGGTAAAAGAACATTCCATCCAACCTTGGAATTCAATTCCATCAACATTTGGATGGAATTGAGATTCCTTCATTTGGTGGAATGTTTTCATCATTTAGGAATCCAATGCCATCCATTTTTTTGAACAAAACACTGGAATCTGGTGGAATTGAATTCCAATTCCCTCAGATTCCATTACTTTCCAGCGAACCAAACACCACCTTAGATTATAGAGTAGAATATTAAAAAGGCCGAGAATATACAATTTTTCTAAACGGCAGAAATGAATTCTATTAGATCACCACGATTAGGAAGGTGCTAGGTTACAATTTCTACTCACTCTTACACTGATCCGTGTTTTTAAAATCAATTAGATGATATTTCAACCTATTAATTAGTTCTTTTCATGAAACTCTTCATTTTTGTTTTGCTATATGACTGAACTAATGAAAAAGATAAAGGTCATCTCATTAATTCCTTTTTGTTTAATTTTGTCATAGCATCTGAAATGAATGCTTCCCTAAACATCGGTGCCGAATTTGCATATGGATCTGGACACACTGACCGTGCAAAGGCTACAGATCCAGGTCTAGTCTACGAGACTCATAAAGATGACTACAAGAAGATATGGTGCAACATTCGAATACGTGTTGGAAATTTGACATTCGCGAATACTAGCTTTGCGGTTAAGTTGACACCCAAAGAACTCAACTACCCGTCCATGGGCTTGCAAGTTGTCGCCAAAACTGCATTTGCGGTTTCTTTTCCAAGAACCTTAACAAATGTGGGTCCAAGTAATTCAACCTATGTTGCATCTATATAAGGAGACCTTTCAAAGATGCACATCGGAGTTAAGCCGACAACTCTACAATTTACAACACTAAACCAGAAGATGTATTTTGTTGTGACTGCTAGACGGATATTTAACTGAAATTTTACAGTAAAAAGTGCATCGTTGTTGTGGACAAATGCCAATTACCAAGTACGTATCCCTATTCATGTGGTATACACTCAAAATGCCACATCTAGGATGAAGCAGCAATAACACTGCCATCATTTTGTAAAATATCAGTGTAATAATATTACATAGATATTTTACACAAGTATGATGGTGTTAATGATGCTTCCCCCTAGATGTGGCATTGAGAGTGTATACCACATGAATTGGATTACGTATCTAGTAGTTTGCATTTGTCCACAACAGCGATGCATTTTTTGCTGTGAAAATTTATGATACAAACTTTGTATCATAAATGGGAAAGATGGAACGGAAATAAGGAACATTTTAATGCAAACCAGCTGTAGTAATGTAGCATACTTTTGGTAACTTTTTTGCTGATGATATGTTGCAGTATGTTGATTCTAACATGTTTAATTTGGATCGATATACTCTAAATAGACGCATTAAGTACTCTTGATCAAGATCATTGTAATTATATAAGTTAGTTTCTGAATATGACATAAATTTTACCCATAATAAATTTTAGTTTCACTAATTATCTTTTATGGGTGAATCAAATTGTGAGAAAAAAAAATTACGACTACTTTAGAGTAATTAATAAGATGACTTGTATCGAATGACGTTGTGACATTTTGACCCCCTAAATGGTATCGAATGCCCGCAAAACATTGATCAACCAAGCAAATTTTATTAAATTCAAATAACAACATCAGGTTCAAAAAATCGCAATAGTAATCTAGAATGACTGGAAAAGTGGAAACAAGGCCGGATATAATTTGATCATTATGAACAAATCCAAAATCCTTGTCATTATCATCCATTTTCATTTCCATAATCACTTGGGATTCCCTTCATCATTTTTACATTATAAATCGAGTTATTTTACAACTTACAACCTACTCTTATTAATTAGCTTTATATCAAGTCCATCAACATACAAAGAGTTATAAAATAAACCGCCCTCGATCTACTCCATTTTCATGTGCACAAATGAACAATAAGAGAAACGAGAAATATTGGTAGTGAACCAAAGAAAACGACAAACCCAAATGAACCCGTGACTAAACCCACAACCTCCATGGTTCCCGTCATCATGACTGGACAATTATTTTTGTCTTCTCTTTCGTAGTCGGTTGTTATCGGCTTATATTTCCATCCAATATTTTTTGTTTGTTTGGGTGTTATATATTTCGACTTCTCATTTTTCATCACTTCTTCCATTCTTGCTCTCAACACATCAAGGTTTGCATCCACCAGGTTGGATCGACTTTCTACAACCAAAAGTGACATAATTATAATTAAATTAAAATTGTAATTAGAATGATAGATTAGGTTATATTGCATGTGGTCGTTAGCCATATTGTATTGTAAAACTTGATTTCACATTTAGCAATATCAATATACAAGCTTTCCTACAACTTTTATTCACAAAATAACAAAAGTCAATATCCTTAAATTTTCTTTTATGGTCTGAAATAAAAATTTTTAGTTTTATACACATAGTATTATTGATGTATAACTATTTAATGATAACCTAATAGTAAGGGCTCCCGAATAATTTTTTAGATGTCACGTTATACGCTTCAAATTGTATGGTGATAAAAAACTTAGTTCTTAGTAGATCTTAAGTCTCAACTTAAGTGTGTTAAATCATTTAATTTGTTGATTAATAATCGGTTGATCACCAAGGTATCTAAGAAAGGCGAAAGCCGCCGGTCTTTTTGGCACCTATCAACAATTCCTTCTCTAATAAGTTCATTAAATACCTTAGGTATCTAATATATATACAAACCGAAACAGAAATTCTTAGTACTAAAAGCAAGATGATTAATTCTAAACAAGATTAAGGTTTCAAAAACTTGAACAAACTACGCTTCTAGTTTTTAAGAAAATTTATATCGTGTACCTTCGTCTCTAAAGCTTTGGGATCTTACTTGAAGAAACTTTAAAGTTTTTCGCTTTGAAAATGAATAATCAGTGAATGAAGAAAATGGAGAAAGAGATCTAAGTGACGCTAAACCCATTGTAAGTTATTACTTAGGTTGTTGATCAATTAGCAAAACAAGGATCTTATTTATAGAAGTATAGTAGCAAGTGTTACTAATGAGTAATTTGGCAAAATCATACTTGATAATAAAAATTCTCCACCTAATGAATATAATACAATATAATGCCACCTATGATTTACAATTTTTTTTACTTATATGTGATGTGTCACATATTAACTACGTGGGCGAATGAGATTCTAACACTTTCTTATACTTTTCCACTTCCCCTTTTCACTTTTATTCTCTTTTTTCTCCATGTCTTTGATCAAGATCAAAGTTTTAGTCATGATTGTGTTTAAATAAGTTTTGAAAAAAAAACCTACGCTTTTGAATTTAATTTAAAAAACATAAACATATATAAAAAAATGTATATGTGTTGCATTTCATGATCATGTTCATTATTATACACACCATTAATACGTGAATTTGATTAAATTGATTAATCGATAAAGCCATTACGTACAAACTGACGACTTTAGCCTCTCAAGAGTTTAAATATGTAATTGACACAAAGAGTGAATATATCTGGAGCTAACCTAGTTGTAATAGCTCTTGAACAACACTTTAGAAGTTACAAGTTTGATATTTCCCTGGGTAAATGTTGGAGCAAAACACAGATCAACTTATTACTGATGCTGCAGTTAGTACTGACATACTTAGTACTGATGGGGCAGAACATATTACTACTGATGAAGTTGATACTGGTGTATACTATAACTTAGTTACTACTGATCATGCAAAGATTGAAGATAATACTGATCTTAGTAGTTACTACTGACGATGGTTTCTGGACTTACTACTGATCACCAAGTTTACTACTGATGTTACATATTTACTACTGGTGATGAGTTTTACTACTGATACGCGTTTTTGAAGAATATCAAGTCCGAGATCTTCGTAGAGATAGTTATAGAATGTAAATCAATGTATATTTTTATTATTCGATGTAAATCAAATCCTAGAATAACTAGGGTAAATAGTTTAGCTTCAAGGACTATTATAAATAGTTCCTTACGAATTGTAAACGTACGTGTGTATTGTTAACTTGATAATATACATTGAAGCTTTTTGTGAAACTGTGTTCATAATACTTTGCATGTTATTTACAGTTCATTGTTCTTAATTACATTGATATAGTGTTGATCCGCTGCAACTTCTATATTCAATTAGATCTAAGGTGTTTATTAACTTGTCTATAGTTAATCGATCCTGACAAGTGGTATCAGAGCGTATTGGTTCTAGATCTACTATTTGTTAAGAACAACAAAAAGTTTTAATCTTTAAAACACACACATTGTTAATCATGTCGGATAACAATGAAAGCACTCAGGCCAACAAAATCCCCATTCTCACTCCCAATAACTTTGGGATGTGGAAGAATCGTATTAAGCAATACATGCTTATTACAGATTATTCTATGTGGGAAGTTGTCCTTGAAGGAAACAAAACTGGTCCTGGTCAAGCAAGCAGCTCTGCAACTGAGGCAGACAAACTTAAGTGTGAGAAGGAAAAGAAGGACAAGGGAATCGAACTCAAAACTCTAAGCACTCTCCTACTGGCCATTCCTAATGACTATCAGCATCTCTTTGTTGAGTATGATGATGCAAAGATACTATGGGAAGCACTGGAGAAAAGATTTGTTGGGACCAAGAGCACCAAAAGGAACATGAAGTCTGTTCTCAAACAAGACTTTGAAAATTTCAAAGGAAAACCCAATGAAACACTCACTCAAGTGTTTGACAGATTCAACAAGCTAATTGGTGAACTTAACCAGGCTGGGGTTAAGATGGATCAAGAAGATGTCAACATGAAGTTCCTAAGATCTCTTAGTGAAGAATGGGCCATGTATATTGTGGTATATAGACAAAGAGATGCTTTAGAAGAAAAAGAGTTGGATGAACTCTACAATGATCTCAGAGTATTTGAAACTGAGGTAAACCAAAAGAACCCTTCTATTTCTTCTAATAATGCTGCATTTGTCTCTAGTACAGGTCAAGGTCAGGAAACCTCTATAGGAAAGGCTGCAGATTCTGAAGATGCTGCAAGAGAATCCTTCTTCACTAGTCATGTGCATACTGCATTGATTAGTGATGACTTGGAACAATTGAATCCAGATGATCTTGAGGAGATGGATCTTAAATGGCAGATGGCTATGCTGAGTCTAAGGACAAAAAGATTCTTAAAGAGAACTGGTAGGACAAGCCTCAACTTCAACAAAGGTGACAAAGCAGGATTTGACAAGACTAAAGTCAAATGTTACAACTGTAACAACCTTGGTCACTTTGCAAAAGAATGTCCTCAGCCAGACAAAAGATCAAAATCGACTGCTCTTGTTTCACAACAAGGACAAGGTTATGACTGGAGCTTCCAAGCAGAAGAGCATGCTCAAAATCAAGCTCTCATGGCCTTTACTGACAACAAAACTGAGGTAAAACCTAAACCTTGTACTTCTGAATGTGCTAAAATTGTTAAAACCTTAGAAAAAGAAAACACTAAATTAAATGAAGATTTAGCAAAAGCAGTCAGAAGAAATCATGAATTTGATAGTGTGATTGCTGATCAAGAACATTAAATTAAGGTGTACAAGATGATTGATCAACGGATCAAGGAAGAATTGCTTCAAGCCGTGGATGAGAAAGAGTTTTATGAAACAAAAAATAAAGAACTAACAAGTAAATTAGAAGAATGTCAGCTTGAAATTGAACAAAATAAATTAACAATTAAAAAGTTTGAAAGAAGCACTAAAATTCTTGATGAATTAACTAATAATCAAACTACAGAAAAGGTTGTTCATGGGGTGGGATATCATGCTGTACCACCTCCACATAAAATCATTCCACCACTTAAAAACAGCTCAGAAAGAATCATTAATGAATTAAAAACTGAAAAGCAAACTGAATCACATAATGAAACGTCTGAATCAAATGATTCTTCTGATGATGATCAATCAATTGAATTTTCAATCTCTCAAACTGAATCACCAAAATCAATTGATACTAGCTTTCACACAGCACAATGTCCAAATGATTCTCCTAAATATAATGCAGAAAATATACCCAAAATTCTAAAAAGGGGAAACCAAAGAAATAGGAACCAACTCTTAGAACAAAGAAAATTCATAAAGGCTCAAGATAATAAATTAAAATGTGTTATTTGCAACAAAGTGAATCACTTAGCAAAGGATTGTCACTTCAATCCAATAAACTGCAAAGAGTTGAAAGAATTTAAAATTTTTAAAGAAAATACTAAAACTCAAAAGTTAAAAAATACTACTGATCCTTCAGTAGTAAATAAAATATAGACTTCAATTGCTGAAACTCCAAGATTTGGAAGAAGTGCACCAAGATTTGTGCAAAACAGAAGAGTTGGAAGCCCAAGGAACAGCAATTACTTCAAGAACAATGGAAAATCCACCCAAAATAAACAATATTTTAAATTTTCCAACACCAGTAGAAAATTTAACAACTTTACTACTGGCGTTAACCCTAATTATAATGCTGTATGGTATCAGTACAAGAATACTACTGGTAAAAACCCTAATTTCAAAAATACTACTGCTCCCAAAACAACTTTCAAAAATACTACTGGTGTTAACTCTAAAAACACTACTGGTCATTCTAAACATGGTAAGCACCCAAATACTACTGGTTCATCAGTAGTAAAGTATTCAAAAGCTAAAAATCATGGGTATAAACCAAGATCAGTAGGAAATTCTCACACCAGTAATAACTCCAAAAGGGCAGTAGTAAAACAACACACCAGTACTAAACAAGTATGGGTACCAAAAGTGTTTAAAGTTAAATCCCCAAAAGCTTATTTCTCAAAGGATGAACCCAAGACATATAAAGCTTGGGTTCCCAAACTTAACTAATCCTTTACTCTCTTGTGCAGAGCATTCAGATCCCAGAAGAAGGAAGAACATGGCATATTGATAGTGGATGCTCAAGGCACATGACTGGAAATCTGCAAATTCTTAAAGATTTCAAGTCATTTGATGGAGGATATGTGGCTTTTGGTGAGAATCCCCAAGGAGGTAAGATTACAGGTAAAGGTACTGTTACAAATGGCAAAATTACCTTTGATGATGTATTTTATGTAGCTGAACTAAAATACAATCTTGTCAGTGTGTCTCAAGTTTGTGATAAAAAGAACAAAATTCTTTTCACAGACATTGAGTGCATCATTCTTTCTCCTGATTTTATTTTAGATGAAAAATATGTTGTTTTAAGAACTCCAAGGAGAAACAATGTGTATTGCCTAGATATAGGGGGAGAACTCATTTCTACAAATGAGGTCAACTGTTTTATATCCAAGGCAAACACTACTTAATCAGAACTATGGCATAGAAGGATGTGTCACACAAATTTTAAAAACATGAATAATTTAGTAAAAAGAAATCTGGTCATTGGACTACCTCAAAAACAATTCATGTGTGATCATCATTGTGTTGCATGTCTAAAAGGTAAACAACACAAGACTTCTCATAAGTCCAAAACTGTGAACTCTATTTCTGTTCCTTTACAGCTCTTACATATGGACCTGTTTGGACCTACAAATGTAATGAGTATTGGAAAGAAACAATATTGTCTTGTTATTACTGATGACTTTTCCAGATATACATGGGTTTTCTTTCTCAGGACAAAGGATGAAATAAGTGAACTCATAAAAAATTTAATTGTCAAACTGGAGAACACATCTGATCAAAAAGTTAAAGCCATAAGATGTGATAATGGCACAGAATTTAAAAATGCTAACTTAATTAACTTTTGTGATCTTAAAGGTATTGACAGGCAATACAGCTCACCTAGAACTCCTCAACAAAATGGTGTAGCTGAAAGAAGAAATAGAACCATCATAGAAGCAGCAAGATCAATGCTAGCAGACTCAAAATTACCAATCACTTTTTGGGCAGAAGCTGTTAATACTGCTTGTTATGTTCAAAACAGAGTATTAATAGTGAAGCCACATTTTAAAACACCATATGAACTTTTCAATAAAAGAAAACCTTCTATAAGTTTCTTAAAATCATTTGGTTGTCCTTGTACTATTTTAATTACAAGAGAACAAATTGGTAAATTTGACTGCAAAGCTGATGATGGAATCTTTGTGGGATACTCTACTCAAAGCAAATCATACAGAGTATTCAACAAAAGACTAAGGATAATTGAAGAAAGCATCAATGTATCCTTTAATGAAAATGTACCTAATGAACAAGGAAACGGCCCAGATTGGCTATTTGACATAGACAATCTAACCAAATCATTTAATTCTAACATGAATTTCAATGCAGGTAATTCAAATTGTCCCAATCAAAAGGAAGGAACATCATCAGTTAATACTGGTCAAGAGGAAATGAGATACATTGTAGTTAATACTGCTCCAAAAGTTAATACTGATGTCAGTAATAACTCAAATTCTGGAACCAGTAGTAACTCTGAGAATGAGGACAGTAGTAATTCAAATACTACTGATATCAGTAATAGTACTCAAAATACTACTGGTCCAAACATTAACCTAGATTCTCAAGATACTACTGATACCAGTAACAACAACAACACTACTGATCTCAATGAAGATGATAGCAGTAGTAACTCTGACCAAGATGATGATGAACCAAATATCAATGACAATGAAGGATCTCTAGAAGAACAACTACCTGAGACAAATGAGTCCAATCTTGAAAATCAACTAGTGGTTGATAAAGCTACAACTACAAGGACTCAAAAGAACCATCCATTAGACCTTGTTCTAAATGATGTCAACTCACCACTACAAACAAGAAGCAAATTAAACAAAAGCTTAACTGCAAATATGTGTAATATAAGTTTAATTGCTAATGAATGTATGTTTGAATGCTTTCTGTCTCAGGATGAACCAAAGAAGATCCAACAAGCAATGAAGGACTCAAACTGGATTGAGGCAATGCAAGAGGAACTCCTTCAATTTAAATTACAAGCTGTTTGGACACTTGTACCTCTACCCAAAGGAAAAAGAGCCATTGGAACAAGATGGATCTTCAGAAACAAGAAAGATGAAAGAGGTATAGTGATCAAGAACAAAGCCAGACTTGTAGCCCAAGGATACACTCAAGAAGAAGGAATAGACTATGATGAAGTATATGCTCCTGTTGCTAGAATTGAAGCCATAAGAATATTTCTAGCATATGCTTCATTCAAGAAGTTCAAAGTCTATCAAATGGATGTTAAGAGTGCATTCTTATATGGGAAGATTGAAGAAGAGGTCTACGTATGCCAACCTCCAGGCTTTGAAGATCCAAAACATGGTGATTATGTGTTCAAATTGGATAAAGCTCTATATGGCCTACATCAGGCACCAAGAGCATGGTATGACACATTATCATCCTACCTATTGAAGAACAACTTTAAAAGAGGAGCCATTGACAAAACTTTGTTTACAAAGAAAGTCAAAGATGATATACTACTGGTACAAATTTATGTAGATGATATCATCTTTGGCTCAACCAATGACTTATTATGCAAAGAATTTGAAGAACTAATGCAAATTAAATTCAAGATGAGCTCTATGGGTCCAATGAACTTCTTCCTTGGACTCCAAGTCAATCAAAGAACAGATGGCATCTTGATAAATCAATCAAAATATGTCAAAGACATCTTGGAAAAGTTTGATTTGAAAGACAGTAAAAGTGCTAGTACACCAATGGAAACACACAAACACCTACATCCTGATGTTGAGGGGGAGGATGTAGATGAACACTTATATAGATCAATGATAGGCTCTCTGATGTACTTAACTGCATCAAGACCTGACATTATGTATAGTGTTTGTGTATGTGCAAGATATCAAGCAAGACCCAAAGAACTACATTTGCAGGCTGTTAAAAGAATATTCAGATACTTGAAAGGCAAACCATCACTAGGTCTATGGTATCCACATGATTCACCCTTTGAACTCATAGCCTACACAGATAGTGACTATGGAGGTGAATGTCAAGATAGAAAGTCCACTACTGGTGGATGTCAATTCTTTGGATCAAGACTGGTGTCATGGCAATGTAAGAAGCAAACAAATGTATCAACATCAACTGCTGAAGCAGAATATGTAGCTGCATCTGCTTGATGTGCTCAAGTACTTTGGATTCAAAACCAGCTTCTAGACTTTGGTATCTCTATCCTTAAAACTCCTATTTTTATTGATAATCAAAGTGCTATTAGTATTGTGAATAATCCAGTAAAACACTCAAAAACTAAACACATTGAAATAAGATTTCATTTTATAAGAGATTGTAATGAAAAGAAATTAATCAAGGTAGTTAAAATCCATACTGATGATCAATTAGCAGATCTCTTTACAAAAGCATTTGATGTAGGAAGATTCAACTTCTTGGTTAGCAGTATTGGAATGATTTTGATAACTTAAAATCTCACTTAAAATCATGTGTAAAGTTATTGTTGTAAACTATTATTTATTTACTTAAGTGTTTTACTACTGGTATATCTGTACTACTGGTATGTAGGCATGTGCACAAAATACTACTGGTAGTTACATACTACTGGTGTGTATTAGGTCTACACAAATACTACTGGTAAGTCAGTACTACTGATGTTCACATATACTACTGGTCTTGTGTGTTAATAGTTACTACTGATGTCTATAGTTACTACTGATGTCAAAATCCTTAGTCACTACTGATGTTAGTAGATACTACTGACGTTTTACTACTGATATCTTATTTACTACTGGTCTTTCAGAAACACAATTACCAAACTAACCCCATGAAAATAACCGTTATGTTATGATTCGAAGGACATTTTAGTAGTTTTGCAGGATAAATCGAAAGATATAAAAGGCGGCAGTCGATTAGTTTAGCATTATCTTCACTTCAATCTGCTAAAATCTCTCGATAAACCCTAGCTTACGATCAAAAACCCTTCGTCAATAACAAAATTCTCTTCTGTTCTTCACAAAATTCCACAAAAATGGCAACTCTAACATCTTTGAATGTTCAAACCGATCTCAAATATTCTGAATTTCACAATATGTGTGCCTTTCTAAAGAATCCCGACGGCACAAAAGATTTTCGACCGATCGTAAAATTCTTGAGAAATTCATATATACAGTTTGCATTAACAATAAAACCAAAATCATATCAACAGCACTTGGTGGATTTCTGGACCAATGCTGAGCAAACGGAAGGAACAACTGTATCAATGATCAAATCACAAGTAGATGGCAAGCATATCACAGTAACAGAACAATCAATCAGACATCATCTACAACTTCACGATGATTCAGGTATGTCTACTCTTCCTAAGGAATACATTGCTGAAATTTTACAAAAAATGAGTTATGAGGGAAGACTCAATATAGTAACATTTCAAAAGGGTCTTCTCTCCCCACAATGGAAATTCTTAGTTCACACTATTCAGCATTGTATTTCTCCAAAAAGAAGTAATTGGAATGAGTTTAATAAGGCAATAGCCTCTGCTGTTGTCTGTTTATCCACAGACCAAGTATTTAATTTTTCTCAAATGATCTTTGAAGGTATGTTGGGAAATCTTAGTTCCTCTAAATTTTTAATGTATCCCAGATTTCTACAACATATCATAAATTGTGAATTACAAAACTTGTCAACTCCTAAAAACATTTTTATACTTCCAAAGTTGAACAAGAAAGTTTTCTCAAATATGAGAAAACAATTTAAATTTTCGGGCAAGGAAACCCCTTTGTTTCCTAACATGATCAATGATCAAACTCATATTGGAGAGGGTTCAACCATTGCTACAACCCAAGTTGAACCTCAACCCACTCCATCACCCCCAAAAACAGCCCAAACACCACCCCATATAGCCACTCAATCACCAGCCCACACAGAAGTCCTGAATGTGTCTCAGGAACTTGATTTAAATCTGCAGAGTGCTACTCTTCACTCTGTGGAAGACCTGCCAGATAAAACCAAAAACATTTCCACACTTTATAAAAGAAAGAAATCTTTAAAGGACACCAGGGGACACATTGAGTCAAACCCCAGGCTCCAAGAGTTGTCCTCCAAGGAGGAGAGAGGACATGAGGCGAGGGCTTTCACTACTGATGCCCCAAAGGTGGGTGCACAGGACAGTGAAAACATCTTTAGGACCCAGACCTCGGCAACTTTGAGTGATGACTCATTTGAGGAGTTACTCAAAGGACCCTGGTGCCAAGAAACCACAAGGGGGGGCATCTCTGCTTCTTCTAGGAAGAAGAGAATGTCTAAAAGACCCATTTCATCACCAAGAAGTGATGAGGGCAGACCTATGGATTTGACGGATAGGATGGAAAACCTCAAAGCCAATGTACCTGTTAGTGAGCCCGATGATCTTGCTAGATGGAGTGAGGGCAGTATTAAAATCCAACAATTGACGGAAAAAGTGGATTCTCTTGAATCCACTGTACAAAATTGCCTTACATATTTGACAAACCAAGGGAAAACAATGGCTGCCATGAAAAGGCATGTCAATACCATCAACAAGAGAATGAGGTTCTATGAGCAAAGGCTTCATCAACAAACCAAAATCATCAGAAAATTGAAGAAGAAACTTGATGATAGTGAGGCTCCACCAGTTGAGCTCACTAAGGGGGAGAAGGATAACATACAGACCATGATAGATGAATCTATTGCAGCAGCAGCATCCTCCCTCTTAAATTTAAAAGAAACAGAAGTTGATGAAGGCCCAGAAATGATGGTAACTGAAGATGAACCATTGACTACTGCTACAATGGAAGAACAAATTGAAAAAGAAACACCAGTAGTAACCCATACTACTGATATTATAGCAGTAGTAAATGAAGAAGAGGAATTGAAAGCACCAAATACTACTGATGCCCTATCAGTAGTAACTCCTGAAGTCACACCAGTAGTAACTACTATGGTTACTACTGAAGAGGAAGAACTACAATTTCCAGAGCTGATTGAAAGAGAAAGACATGTCATCATCTCCAAACCACCAACACCTGATCAACCACTTATCATACCTGACATTGATGATAATGTGAATTGGTTTGAGGTTGATGAGTGCTCACTTCCTCCACATCCAAAAATACTTGAACAAAATGAACTTAGGTTATTTTCTCCTTCTGTAATAATCAGTGGTGTGCCTGACATGAAATATATTCCACCTCCACCTTCAGCACATATTAGAAAGGGTAAAGAAATATATGATGAAGATTACCCTAACAGAGCTCTTGGTCATTACATGGTAAACAAGATAAATCTTGTTAGAGCTGATAAACAGTCTAAATGGAAGGTGAAGCAAAAGAGATATTGGGAGAAGGTAGCTAAGTATCAAGCTCTTGAACAAAAGAAGGATAAAATAGAAATTCCTGTTCAAGCACCTGTTCAAATTAAAGATGTTCAGATAGAAGCCCAAGAAGCAGAATTCAAAAGGCTTAGAAAAGTAGAAGAAGAACATCTAAACTGTCTTAAAGATCTTGTAGCAGAATGTAAAAGAACAAAAGGAGATTTACCAGATGATATCTTTGAACAGAAGACTCTTATGATAGACTTTCTAAAGACAAAAGGGCACAGTGCAAAATCTTTTGGAAAAATGAAGATGATAACTATAATTGAAAAATACTGCACTGCAAAGAAGAAAGACTTGGCTGAACAAGAAGCTGAAGAAACAAAGAAAGCCAAAACTTTAATCCCAATCAGTCCAAACTTAATCAAAGCTGGTAGTGTTTCAACTATTGGTGATACTTCAACTCCCCAATCAAAGAAAAGAAAATATGTTGATCAAGAACAAAGCTCTAAGAAGAAGTCAAAACAAATTATACCTGTTCTTGAAATGCCAGTTGCTCCATTACAGAACAATCAAATTATTAACTGGAGAGTGATGCAGAACAATGTCATAGAGGTCATAAGGGAAGACAAAGTTTTACAAAGATTCACTGGATGGTTACCATTAATCAGATCATGTTCTAGAAGTGATGTAATCAAGCTTTTGATTATTGGAAAACCTAGAATGACAAAGAAATCATGGAAAGAATCTGGAGCTGGATACCTAACTAGAATGATAGATGCTGCATTTTATCCAGATAAGTATCCAGAACAATTTACAGATCCAGGTAATGTGTATGCTTGGAATGTCATTCCTACAGCTAATATGTACTTCTTTGAGAAATCAGGCAAAGTGTGTGAATTGTACTTATATGAAAAAGAATATCCACATTCTGAGAAGACTATGTATCAGATATTCATAAACACTTTGATGAAACCCTATGATGCTGTTATGTTCCAAAACAAACTGAATTATTTTACAAAGAGGAACAGCAGATATATTATTGAACAAAGGCTTCAACAGAATCAAAGAACTCTTGAGAAACGAAGAAGAGAACAAGAGGAACAAAAGAAACTTGATTGATTAAAAGGTAATCAATAAGTTTAGGGGGAGATTGTTGGAGCAAAACACAGATCAACTTATTACTGATGCTGCAGTTAGTACTGACATACTTAGTACTGATGGGGCAGAACATATTACTACTGATGAAGTTGATACTGGTGTATACTATAACTTAGTTACTACTGATCATGCAAAGATTGAAGATAATACTGATCTTAGTAGTTACTACTGATGATGGTTTCTGGACTTACTACTGATCACCAAGTTTACTACTGATGTTACATATTTACTACTGGTGATGAGTTTTACTACTGATACGCGTTTTTGAAGAATATCAAGTCCGAGATCTTCGTAGAGATAGTTATAGAATGTAAATCAATGTATATTTTTATTATTCGATGTAAATCAAATCCTAGAATAACTAGGGTAAATAGTTTAGCTTCAAGGACTATTATAAATAGTTCCTTACGAATTGTAAACGTACGTGTGTATTGTTAACTTGATAATATACATTGAAGCTTTTTGTGAAACTGTGTTCATAATACTTTGCATGTTATTTACAGTTCATTGTTCTTAATTACATTGATATAGTGTTGATCCGCTGCAACTTCTATATTCAATTACATCTAAGGTGTTTATTAACTTGTCTATAGTTAATCGATCCTGACAGTAAACATTTACATGATGGTTAGAGCAGGATTCAAAAAAGACGACGACAGCGGTTAGGTGGTGTACATCACGAGCAAAACTTGACAATCCATTGAAATCCATTATAAAGGTAGTACCTTTTAATTAAAAAAAGTTTGAATATATGAATAGAAGTTAATGAGTTGTAAAATGAGTTGCCAAACTACGTACACAAGGGTATTTGTCACCGCATCAAAATTGACAATGAAGTAGTTATTATGGTATTTGCTACTAGCTAGAATATATAATTAGTTCAATGATGTTAAGGTACAGGTTACGTGATTAAAATGGATTATTCTCATTGGTTGACAGATTAGTAAATTATTAATTTGTATTGTTAAATGTGTCGCAACAAGTACAACCTAATCATGTTGTAATGGTTAAGTAAGTTGATTAGGCAGAAAGCAAAGGGACTAATTAATCACTTTTTACCTTATAAAACAATTTTTTGAGGCC
Source organism: Calendula officinalis (assembly GCA_963853835.1). Lineage (NCBI taxonomy): Eukaryota > Viridiplantae > Streptophyta > Magnoliopsida > Asterales > Asteraceae > Calendula > Calendula officinalis. The sequence continues at coordinate 35,655,903 of OY970827.1, read as the reverse complement.
GCCATTTGAAGGATATGGTACTCTTATAAGCGGTTATATGGTTGTGTCAGTCGATCTTTGCTAGTTGTGGTGACTCATGGAAGACATTATTAGAAATAATTAGGTTGATTGTAATCTGCAAATTCTTTTTTAAGGGTATTCTCTTTATAAAGAATTGTCGATGTGGCTGAGTTTCTGATCGTGACGTATGTGATTTAATCATTGTCATGATTGTTTTTTAATCTTCCCCTGAAGATCTGGTAATATTACTTAAGAAAATATGGAACTTGTGAGTTGTGACCTCTGGAAGTCGAACCTCTTATTACTAAGTCATTATCATATGAGTTTTAGTGAAAATTGCTATGAATGTTAATGTAATGCAGATACCAAATTAGTGATTTAAAGGATAGGACCGGGAAGAGCTTTGCATGGGGTTACGTGCAGAGTTTACTTAATATAAAAGAGGATACCATTATATATTATAGTTCTATAAGTGTCACATTTTATTATCGTTTCTGAACGGATAAGCCGGGTATACTTAACAAACACATGGTAATATAAATAAAAAAATTTAATAGTTTGTAGGCTAACTGTTAAAAAATATTTATAAATTTGGCATGTCATTATAGGTCTGAACTCTAATACGAAGTACTCCGTATGAATTAATAAATGATACTCCATCCGTCCCATAAAAAAGTTTACATTTCATTTGGGCACAATCTTTTAGGAGATAGTTAGTAGTGGGGTCCTTTGTAATAATTTTGATTAAAATATAAGGTTAGATTGGAGAGAAAAAATGTTTTATTGGTGGAATAATTGGTAATAATATTATTTTATTATGTGGGCCGCCCAAATTTGAGAAATCTAAACTTTTTTGTGGGACAAAATTTTAAAGAGAAATGTAAATTTTTTTGTGGGACGGATGGAGTATAAATTTAGAAAGTACTACTATTCAAAGAAATATAAATAAAGGAGGGTCCATGGTCTAAAACTCTACAAATGTAATCGAGTACATTTTATTTTCTACTGTATTGCTAATAATATAAATTAAGTAAACAGATAAGATTTTTCCTATTTAAATTAAGATGAGTATTTGACTGTGATGTCATTTATAACATCTATTGTACAATTTGATGATTTATAAAATTTTAAAAATATGTTTTTTCTTTTCAACAAAAGAAAAGTAAAGAATATTTATATATGCAGATTAATCTAATGAAATAACATTAACATCGTTTAAATTCTTCATATATTTACGAAAGTTAGAAACAAAAAATGGTACTTTTGAGATATGAAAACAACCCCAAAACATCTTTTTCACAATCACTTAAAGAAAATTTTACAAACGATTTTCATGACCCAAAACAACAAAGTATGATACTTTTCAAGCTTCGATTTCAGTCTTTAACCATCCATCACATGTTATTATACGACAACGATAATGATACCAAGATCATTTCAAAGGATGAGTATGTGAGAATTAATATGTAGACAGTCATATCTCTACCTGACAGTAGAGAGATTACTTTTAATAAAACCTCCGATAAAAATATAAATGAGCATATTATAAGTATCTGTAAGATATATGAATGTATGCAACTATGACAAATCTCTTCCCTTTATCTTTGGGTGGGTTTGTGTTAAAAAAAGTTGTATTAATTGGGCCTAAGGTTGAAAGCTAAGTGTTGCCACGTGCACACAGAATATTCAACTAAGATCTCATAAAAGTGGAAATGAGATTATTTAATCTACTTGGTTGTATTAAAGAAGATATAATGTATAGTTAATATAAAGTTAAAATGTCACATCATTAAGATGGAATAATATGATTGGTTAATCTCCTTATTGCGACACTTGATTAAGACTTTTGTCATGGGGGAGCACCAAGCGTAGCAACATGGTTATGGTGTAAAAGGAGTTAGGCAGATAAAGTGAAAAAGCAAAACACTAATTACTCTATGCTAACGGTTAAGGATGTTTATGATTAGCAATTTAATGACACTTTTTCGATTTTGCTTGAAAAATATATTTTTAAAAAGCTAACTAGAGATTAGAAAGTACAATACATAACCCTTAAACCACACCAAGGGGTTTCAGCCAAAAGCTAATACCAAATGACTACCACTTATAAAGTATTTAGGACATTTCCCGCAATAAGTATAACCTAATCAAATACCCATCCACCGTCCATTGCCTCAAAACCCCGTAGTCACTGTGCCTCGGTTGCTTCAAACTTCAGTTACCCGTAACCCTAATCATCCGCCTCCTCGATTCCACGAAACCTCTTCAATTCCATTGCCTTCAAACTTCTGTGCAAAACCATGGTTAATTTGGATCAAATGTACTTGCCCTTCTAAATCAATATATGATGACTGCTAAGATAACTACAAATTTTATATTTGGTATTCTTTTAATTTTTTACAGGAGTACTAGTGTAAGAGGATGAAAAGATTGCTTTAAACGTACAACCAAATATGATTATCGGTTTTGAGATGAATTTACTGATGGTTATTGTGATTCCCAAGGAAACAATTGAAGAATATTTGGATAAAGAAGATGGCGATTCTAATAACTAAATGAATGTTGAAGAAATGTTTAAAGGTACCATGGTTGTCATTTGTGTGATTATTTGTTAATGTAGAATACCTAACTGATTCTGTAGTATGTAACTATGTATGTATAATGTGTGATTCTGTTTTGAGGGTGCTGTAAATATTTGAGGGCATGACCTTGTAAATTGAAGAATACTGTAAATTGTTTTAATGTTGCTGTAGTTTTATTGACTGACCGAATTTCAAAGTATTGTTATTCAACAGTCAATTGGAAACATTATTGAAATGTTAGTATTGTATTGCCTATTAATTTTGTCAATTTTTAATGCCAAATGAAAGCTTTCTGTGAATTGTAATAGAACTACTTTTGATGTGAATATTTCTCCAATCTGCATGTTCCTACACATAATTTTTGATGTGAAATTGTTGTCAAATGTAGATGTCTGGTTAAGCCGGTTCTAAACAGTTTCCATTCACCTTATAAAGCTGAATTTTTTACTGAGTTTATTAAGAGAACCCAATGCCAACTACCTAATCCATTTTCAAACATACACATCATTATTTAAATGATCAAGAGTAAATTACACAAAAGGTCCCTGTGGTTTGCTACTTATTACACCCATAGTCCCTGAACTTTGTTTATTACACTGAAGGTCCCTGGTGTATACAATTTGTTACACCCATGGTCCCTGCTGCCCTTAACTTTTTCTAAATGACGAAAATACCCTTTTGGCCTTTGTAATAAAGTGAAGATAAGGGACTGTGAATGTAATAGGTGATAAACCACAGGGACCGTCCGTGAAATTTACTCTATTAATTGATTTTTATTCTTCTCTCTCTATAATTCATGTTTTTCCGCCACATTCAGACTCACCACCCACCTCTATCTATTTGAATTCAAACATCAATCAATAACCATTATCGTCGCGCCACCAAACCCCCCCTGAAAATTTGATCCACCAACCCCTGCCTCCGGTTTCCTTCTCTAGATGTTCCGAGCCGATGACGTTCTATCGACCAGAATTGTATCAGACAATTGATGCACGTCACCAGAGGATTTGGTGGTTTGCACACGCGGTGATTCAGACCTTTGATGCACGTCGCCAGAGGAGTTGGTATTTTGCACACTCAGGTCGATAGAACGTCATCGGCGGCGGGACAACTGGAGAAGGCTACAGGAGGCAAGGGTTGATTACGCGACGATAATGGTTATTGATTGAGGTTTGAATTCAAAGAGATAGAGGCGAGTGGTGAGTCTGAATGTGTCGGGAGAATATGAATTAAAGAGAGAAAAGAAAAAAATCAATTAATAGAGTAAATTTCAAAAATGGTCCCTATGGTTTAGCACTTATTACATTCACGATCCCTTATCTTCGCTTTATTACAAAAGACCAAAAGGGTATTTTTGTCATTTAGAAAAAAGTTAAGGGCAACAGGGACCATGGGTGTAACAAATTGTATACATCAGGGATGTCTGGTGTAATAAACGAAGTTCATGGACTGTAGCTGTAATAAGTGGTAAACCACAGGGACCTTCTATGTAATTTACTCAATGATCAATATATCTATCATGTATCTTTCTAAAACAGGAGGACTCACACTTGTGCAATAATTAAAGGTTTCAAAGTAAAGACGACATTTGTTCGCCGCAAAATATAGTTTCAGGGTACCCGCCGCCGCATTGCGCGGGTACCCTGCTAGTAAATAATAATAGATTAATCGATACTAAGGAATAGAAAGATTATGTAAATTTATATAAGTCATTCGTAATTTATCACGAGTTATAAAATATTATACACTATAACCTTTTTATAGTGCTTACTACTTTCCTTTAGTATTTGTTCTCGGTGAACATTTTGCTTTGATCTAATATTTATCATTCAAATTTTCTAACGTGAAAGCTGATATGAGAACACATGCATATAATTATAGGGGGGGGGGGGGGGGGGGGGGGGGGGCCGGAATTATGTGCTATTGGTTATATCTATTATGGGTACAGTAAGGGCAAATAGTTTTAGTGAAGTGGTAATTAGAACTAGGGGTGTAATCGAGTCGAGACAGCTCGTGAGTTACTCGAGACCGACTTGCAAAATACTCGAAATCGACTAGTTGTGAACCGAGTCGAGCTCGAGCTCGAGCTACTCGAGTAGGGCTTCGAGTCGAGTTCGAGTTCCAAAATACACAGCTCGCTAGGCTCGCGAGCCTTATCGAGTTTTTATTTAATTACCTTTTTATCCTTTTTCATATACATAGTTACCTTTTTACCCTTTTCCATATACATATTTACAACAAAAAAATGCACTTATATAAAAAATCAAAATTTTTCGAGCCGAGCCGAGTATCGAGTCGAGTTTCGAGCTTTTACCGAGTCGAGTTCGAGCTTAAAAATGGAAGCTCGTCGAGTTTCGAGCTCGAGTTTTAATTGGCGAGTCGAGCTCGAGCTTGGCAGAACTCGGCTCGACTCGACTCGTTTACACCCCTAATTAGAACATGAATCGAGCTATTATATAAGTACCATATCAACTTTCTATTCACCATCGCTAACATCACAATTTTATTCACCATCGCTAACACCACAAAATACACTGGTTTAGAATAACACTCACTATTACCCAACTTTTCCAATTTTAAAAAAATTCACACAATATTCACCACCACTCTCACAATGGCGGCCAGCCGGCCACAAACCTACCATCCCGCCACTAACCACATAAAAGCCGGTGTGACAACCACCAAACCACGAGGCCTCCATGTCATCACCACGAGCTCGCGATGTACCCACACCCGATACTCCATGTATATGTACATTCAATAAGGATCGAGTGGTAAAAGTAAATTTCTTACTAAAAAAAGAAAGATAATATAAGTGTCAAAGTGCATAAGTGCCTAAAAATAAGATTAGCATTCATATATAAATCAGAAGTTAATATAAGTAAATTAAAACGTGTATACCAAGTATTAAACATTAAATAAACTAAACTTGTTTTTAAGCATATTGATCAAATATGTATATCATTATTTGAAAAAAAAAAAATCACCATTTGTTGCACTCGTAATAGTACTTGGAGCTAAACAACACATCATTTCCCCCATTCCTACACCACCCGTTCATCATTTCAAGACGACAAAACCTTTTCACATGTCCAATTTAATTTAAAGCAAAATGGCGATAATAAAAACATAATGTATAAACAACCACCTAAGTGAGTAAGCAACAAGATCATGCATTCCTTCTAAGAAGCTACACAATAAATGCAATGCATGAATCTATATATACACCATTCTTAAACCCTAAAATTAAAAGCAAACATGAGCAACAAAATTAAGGTCGATATGATATCCTAGACGAATATTAACATGGTATCTACTTTTCCTTTTACCAAATTACATATCCATGTCATCGAATATTTCACCATCTTCTTCATAATATCCATCCATTGTAAAACCATCAGCCACCAAATTGCTGCAACAAATATATAAATATAAATCAGTTTATAAAACAAACTTTAAACTAATTTACAACTGGGATTATAAGATCACCTTAAACAGCTGAAACGAAAGCTCACAACACGCTTCAGCTTTCTATTGTAGAAGAAGAAATTGTATGACCACCTATGTTATTTTTATAAATACTCCGTATAAGATATTGATTAACATAGAAAATTAATAAATAATAACATAATTAATTTTCTTACAGAGCTCCTTTTTCTATAAATGGATCAGCATCAGTATTCGGGTCATAGCTATAAACTTCACATTCGGCTAAAGTGATAACCTAAAATTTTCCAATCACCATCAAGCTTTTGAAATTAATTATTTAGAATATTTTTATAAATTGTAGATAAAATATATAATAATTATTACCTCATCTAGAGCTTTGTATAAGGTTTGCAACAGGGAACCATCTTCATTCACCTCTGCCCATTCCTAAAACCACAAAATTATTGAGAAATAAAAAAACAAAAAAAAAAACTAAAAAAAGACTCTAAATATAGAGCAAATTAGAGAAATTGTCCACACGGTATTTCGGATTCTACATTTTTGTCCCTAAGCTTTTATTTTTCATTTTTCTGTCCTTGTGGTTCTCATTTTTCCTTTATCTTATCTATTTCCACCTAAAATAATCAAAATACTCCTAAATATATAAAAACCGTACTAAAAAATTAAGCCATATCTCGAACATTTATAACACATTTCCAGAAAATAAAAATAAACTTTTTATCAGTCCTTAAAAGATTACCTTAGATGCATCAGACATATAACTGTCAAAAATTTGCTTAAAACCTTCCCAAGTTTCCTCTGTGAAAAACTGGTGAGCCTTCACTGCACTGGTATAAACAACAACAGCAACATGTTTTTACAAACAACAGACAATTTGTTGACCTTTTGACTTAATAGTAATAAAAAGACCAAGTGACAATATGTTTTGGGAAATGGAGAGACTTGAACTCTCAGCTCTACACAGAGCAACAGTTCAAAACTGTCTGTCAGACCATTTGACAACACTCCCAATTAAATTAAATTAATTATTAAAGAAAGATTATTTAGTGGGATGACATGTCGCCCAAGAAGCTGACAGTGTCATTACCCATAATCCTCTTTAAAAATATGTTTTATAAAAACAAAAAAAAAACAAAAATTAACTACCTGAAATCATAGTCTGGGTACATGTGGTATAATGTGAGTATCAGATATATCAACATTTTTCGGCTGGAATAAACATTAATAAAAACTAAATTAGATTAAATATCATAATTTTCATTAGACCTAAACTTGAGTCAATCCAAGTTAGATCATCACCTGGATCTACTAGAAAGATACTCAAGCGGTGATGTGGAGTCAACATCAGGAGAGTTCCCAATATGATCAAGAATCTGAATTCCAACACAATATTTTAATTTAATTTTTATTATTAATTATTATATTATTTTAATAAATAAAAGGGACCTCATTTTCCAAACTGAGAGATAGCCTCTTATCGGTTCCTGTATGCTTACCTAAAAAAGTTACAAAATAATTAAAAAGAAAAAAAACTTAATTTCTTGCATAACTTTGACATATTTCAGAACACCGTTTCTACTTACAAGAGTAAGCTTCAATGCATCCTTTAATGGTACGTTCTCCAAGATTGAGGTGATCTAAAAAAGCATTTATTCTGTTGAATAAGAAACAAAACATTATTTTAAGCGACACTATTGTTCAATCGAGAACAAAAAACACGAGAATTGATAATAAAATACCGCTCAAAAGGGGTGTAATCCAAGTACTTCATGATGGTTGATGATAATAACACACTAACTTCAGTATGTATATCTGTTTGAACAAGTGTACCAATTTTGTAAGAATTTGGGAAAGCCATGTGAAATGGAGTAGAATTTATCATTATCACAAATTCACCATCATGCATCATTTTAGAACAATAGTCAATTACCTAATCTAGTAAAACTTCAATTCAGGTAGTAACAGTCAAATTCCAACTATCCTAAACATACATAGCCAAGCAAATGCATCCAATAGTGCTAGAAAAGCAGTAAAACCAATATATAAAACCATAATTTGAAGGTTAACTTTCTATAGTCATCAAATATATCGCTAAACGTTCTGTGTCAATTTGGAGCAATAGTATCCACATATCAAGCATATACATAATCTTCATCTCAAATACTCAAAGAGACACAATAGATTACGTATTTGCGCTTGATCTGAAGAGCACGAACACCAAAACATTAAACTTAATCACACTTGGGTAACAGAAATATTAGATCTATATAAAATCAAACGAATTCGCAAAACACGGAATCAGAAATGCTGAAATTGCATCGCGTCGTGCGTGTTAAATTATAGAGATCATAAGAACAAATTGCATTGCAAAATTATTTAAATCGAAGTTTTACACATACCTCAGAGACAACTTGGAGAGAAAATAGTCGGATTGATGATGGAAAAATGAAACAGAGATCTATAATTGGAGATAAGAACAAACCCTAGAAAATCGGGAGGTTGATCTGACGGAGGATTAGGTAGGACACTTGGCTTGCGTCCACGTGGAATCATCTTTTAATATATATAAGCTAAAGAAATTTAAAAAGAATATTTGTAATAATATGCTTAAATTTATGCTAACGTCATACCCTAAAGTTACAGGTTTTATATTTGTCTTCTTTAGAGTCTAAACTCTGAAATTAAATGGTGATAATAGTCTATTTTTTAACGTAAATATATATACATAGTATATATCACATATTTTTTTAACGATATTTAAACCTATTTTATATATACTAGCAGGGTACCCGCGCAATGCGGCGACGGGTACCCTGTGACGATAATGATGGTGGTGGGTAGTGGTGGGTGGTGATAGTGAGTGGCGGCAGTAGTGATGATGGTGGGCGGTGGTGCGTAGTGATAGTGTTAAAAAATGCAGCAAAAAAAACCTTGAAATAAATATAAAACAGCAGCTGGGACGTTCGAATGCTGCTATTCTGGATCAAACACAAAAAACCAAATTTAAGGGTCCTAAAAACCGGCATAATAATTGAACCGACCCGAACCAGTTAATCCGGTCAGGTTTTCAGTCTTCGGATTTTCAAGTTTCTGGTCTTCCATTTACTGGTTTGGTCCACCGATCATATCCCTACAATCAAATGGATCAATAAATGTTAAAAGTTGTTTCAAGCATACTAAAATTGTTGCAAATCGTGAGATGAGTTTAGATTGAGTTGCATAACCAAAAACCCATGGATATAAAACCTGAATATATAGTAATTCATATAACTTGAGGTTCATTGAGGGCTCAATCTAGTAAACTAACTAAATATTATATGATTGATGCTAACAATTTGACTAAGCATTATGTTGCATAACAAAAAAATCTGAGAAATAAAACAATTTAAAATGACTGATTAATTGTATGTGCTTTTGTGAAATTGGACACAAATTCCTTGTTTTTTAAATTTAGAGAATGAATTTCTTTAGGGTCAAGTGCGGTGCTAAACGGGCGTTCATTGCGTTTCTGAAACCCAATCCGGAGATGTTTCGATTTATATTCCTACTAATGTGATTTCAATTATTGACGGGGGCCGCACAAGCGGTGGAGCATGTGGCAGACATAATGTTAGTTGTGCGTTCAATATGTTACACTAACGATCAATTTACTGAGTTACCATAACTTCAGCCAATTCTCACACGGGTCAGGTTAGGTACCTAAAACACTATTCTACATTTCTTTACGGGTCAAAAACAGGCCAGGTTGGGTTTACCCTTTCATGAAAAACATTAATTTACATAAGAACGAACTTTCCTAAACATTCAAAGCCAATTCTGTTAGCAAGATGACTATATTCAAGTAAATTAGCAAAATACTACCTCTCTCTCCTTCGAACATGATGTCAACGCTATTATTAGTATCAGCTTGTGATCAATTCACAATACCTATTTGAGGAAATTTTAACCACAATAAAAGATCATAAATAAATTAGTATATTATCTCTATTATATATGGACTCAAATTATTAATAGGTCAAACGGATCGAGCGGGTCAAATCTTTTAAATCTGGTCAACACAGGTCAGATTTAGTGTTTACAGAAACGGGTCAAATGGGTCAAAGGGTTTTATGGACAGAAATTATAAATAGGAATATCATTTTAAGCTATTTTGACATGGTTGACCAACACAGATTTACAAGTATATTATTGGGCGATTTTTTTCAGAAAATTAGTTTGACCATTTCGACTCGTTTTTGTGTGCTCAATCAGTTAACCAAATAAGTTTTTATTTATTTAAGGAATTAAAAAAATTTAAGGAGTTATGTCTTTTTTATTAAAATAGCATGAAGTAACCTTAGAATTATTTTGCATCAATTGAGTCAAATTTCCTAAGTGGGTCAAACGTCTATACCAGGTCAAATTTGTGCAGCACTTTTTTGGGTCAGATATCAATGAATCGGGTCAACTTAATTTTTTTGATTATTGTTCCAGCAATATGTTTGACACGTTTGATGTGTATAAACAGTAGTATAATAATTTATTTATGAACATGATACTTTAAAGGGCTGCACAAGCCCGTTTGTTATGAAATTGTCCCGTTTGACCCATTAGATATGTAAAAACAGAAAATTTAATTTTGAAGGGCTGCACCGAGGACTTGGTGTATTTATAAGCTGCCAAACAGAAATGATTTAAAAAAGAAAAGATTTTAACGAATGTTTGACATAAGGGAGGTTTATATTCTTTTAAAATACTATATTTTGTTTTTAGGCAAAAAAAAACTAAACCTGGAGCAAACTAATATAAATCAATATTAAATATAAATTATATTAGTATTCAGACAAACCTTAATATTTGCGTGAACTGAATTTCTCTTTGACGGAATATATAACTTATAGGTCATCTATATCATAGTGCAACTGCACAGAAGAGAAATATACCGGTAACCAAAACTGAATCGAAATTCAACAATAATCTTCATTAAGATTAATAGCATAAGAATACCTCATCGTTTTGTCAAAGAATAAAAACGTTACCTCCCTGTTAAAGTAGAGATTAATCAACTTTTCCAAAGTTGTATTCTTTATCATTGTTTGATGTAAAAACATCAAGTAACATCTTTTAAAGATTCCAGATGCATCCTTATATTTGCTTCCACTAATGTTTAGAGAAAAATCTGGCTTTAAGTTAGAACAATACAGTCATTATATACAATTAAACTATTGTTTCAACAAAAATTTCAGAACAGTACGTCAAACATAGCAGCCTCGGTAGAAAGAACCATAAAACCAGACCTGAAAACCGAATTGAGCGGGACAGATCTGAGATGAAATGAGCGAATGAATTAGCCTTCGGTTAAGGATTTAACGACTTCTATAATACTCTGAAGATGGACTGAAAGAAATAGTTTCCCCAGTTATGAATTTCTTTATAAATTTCCACAGCCCTAATTTTGCGAGAGAGTGAAATTAAAGAGACGACATTTGAATGGGGCGGACATGGAATCGAGGAGCCAAATTGCAAACGCCTGCTTGGAAGGAATCGATGAGGCATTTGGGATAACGTAAAGGTTGAACGAACCGAGAAGATTGAGGTTAGGGTTAAGGGGAAGTGAAACGACGGTCGTTTTGAAGCTCAGCAAACAGTGGTTATATCTCTTATATACAATATGACAAACATCCCTTAATGTAGTGGAGTTGGTTAGCGGTCTATGTGAGGACCTATTGGTCCCGTGTTCGAGTCCGCTTGCCTGCAAATTTTTTTAAAGTCATAAAGAGATCCAAAAATGGCAAGTATTTGACTGAATTTTCAACTGGCTAATTATAGAAAGATCCTAAATGCTTTATAAGTAGTAGAGATACATTAGTGGTACAACTTTTATTGTGCATAAGCCATATAATAAACTTATTAATAAATATTACATATCTCAATTTGTAATCAAAGCTTTAAGTGCCTTAGTGGCATCGATCATAGCATTAAAGGCATTCAAACTTCGATTGGATGTATGTTCGAATCTGTCAAAGCTTTTTTTGCTTTCTATTTATTTAATTAATTATAATTAAAATTAAAATTTATCTTTTCCATGGTGTACATGTGTAGCCTCCCAGGTTCGATCATGTGAGGTTCTCTCTCTCTCTTTTTTTCTTTTTCTTTTTTCCTAATTTCAATTAATATAAAATACTTATATTACTTGCTTTTATTTATTCTTTTTTTTTTTGTAAATCATAGTTTATTTACTTAAATTTGTGCTTACTGTTTTTCTAAGCAATTTAATTAAAGAAAAGGTTACTTAGTTAGACAATTTTTGAATCAATTAAACATCATATAAAATGAATCCATAAATCTTAAAAATGGGCCTAGTTCTTTACAAAGCCATGTATCTTCTTTGTAAGTGAAATTGTTGCAAAATACTTTCCACTTTTAACAGACTTAAGACTATGTTTGGTTAAGAGTTTGGAGTAAAAACTTCGAATGAGACTGATAAAATTTGTTTTAGAAGTACGGATACATTTTTTTAAGCTGGAATGGAAACTGATCATGAATAAATGTATCTTTAACAGTTCAACTACATGCTTTACAAAATCTTTATTTTTTCTTTAACAAATGAATGCTTTAAATCCCGCTGCAAAGCGCGGGCTAGATAATACTCGTTACTCTAAATTCGTAAGCAACTTATATATTACCTATAAACCCTTTTGTACAATGGTGATAAACCTGACAGTCTATCGTTCTAAATAATATGAAGTATGATATGACGATATGGTAAATCTTCAAGTTTTATAAGGCATGGTGAGGCCATGATGTTTTCTAAAGTGTTATGTAAGATAATAATTTTATATATATTACTCCATCCGTCCCATAAAAAAGTTTACATTTCATTTAAGCACAATCTTTTAGGAGATAATTAGTGGTGTGGTCCTTTGTAATATTTTTGATTAAAATATAAGGTTGGATTAGAGAGAGAAAGTGTTTTATTGGTGGAATGATTGGTAATAATATTATTTTAATAGGTGGGTCCGCTAAATTTGAGAAATGTAAATGTAATCTTTTTTGTGGGACAAAATTTTAATGAGAAATGTAAATATTTTTGTGGGACGGAGGGAGTATAATTTTATATACAATGATATAACAATGATGCAACAACATATAATTATAAACCTGCTAGGCTGGTTTGGATAGATTAGAGGTGTTATGTAACGACCCGAAATTTGTAAATAAAATATGTAAAAATATGATAATTATGGATAAATCGTTTAAAGAACGTAGGAATTGGTTTCGTGTCGTTTGGAGACCGTATGAGAAAGTTATGGACGAAACCGGGTTGAAACCTAGACCGAAAAGTGCAGCCCTGCTGCAAAGGCAGGCTCGCGGCGCGAGCCTGGCGCGAGCGAAACGCGAGGTTGAGCAGAGGGACAGAGCTGAAACGCGAGAATGTCGCGTTGACTTCGCGTTGACTTCGCGACGCGAGCTCGACGCGAGCGAGGCGCGAAGTCTGGTATAAAGCGGCGACCAGCGGGAAGACCCGCGTCCTTTCGCGGCGCGAGCTCGGCGCGAGCGGGGCGCGAGCCCTTCCGACCAGAACATAAAAATCGGGTTTTGGCTCATTTGTGCCATCTTCAAACCCTAGTTCTTCCTTTTGGCAATTTTGGAGCTCAAGTGCAGATCTTGGTTGATTTCTTCTCAAATCTTTGATAGATTTCACTCCTAGTTGAAGATTATAGGTATATCTTCACTCTTTGATCTTTGTAGCTTAAGATCTATGTATTTGGGTGTATGGGTTTGAAGCCCTAGCTATTTGGGTTATGGATTGTGGTGATATAAGTGATGTATACACTTAATAGATGGTATGTTATCAAAGGAAACAAGTGTATGATTATGATTTGCAAGAATCTTAAGGGTTGATTAAACCTAGGGTTTGGTAAATCACCATAATTGGGGGAAAAGTGTTATTAAGTGTTATCTAGAGATAGATGGACACATTGGTAGTAGATTGTGATGTTGATAATCTTGTGATTATTGTATTAGGCATTTGGTGAGATCTTGGAAGGTTGACCAAATTGTGAAGCAAGGAAACTGACGTAAAGAATACGGTTGGAGCACTTTATTGCTAAGGTGGGTACATGAGACTTTTAAACTGGGTACATAGCAATTAATTTTGAAAGTACATATGATATTGTATCAGTCTTTATTAACAAATATTTTGTTAAAGATAGTAGTTGAAAATGTATGAAAGTATGTAGAATGTGATACTAGAATGTGTCTAGTATGATTGATGAACTTGAAGTAAATTATGATAGATCCAAGTAGTTATGGAATCTATGTTAATGAACAATAATAATGAAATAATTGATTAAGAGAATGTATACGGAGCCTTTATTAATAAATATTTATTAGTAAAGCAATTGGGAACGGCTTTATAGTAATTAGTACCTATTGGTAAGATATACTAATAAAAGTAAAGAATATGATGTGACTAGTAATAGTTGTCTATTATAGTCAAGGAAGAGATAAAAGTATTATGTTATCGATAGATAAGAAATGTATCTTATGTATAAAGTAAGCATGGACCTCACAGGGTTCATAGATTTAGAAGTAACTGTGGTTGCTTATGATCGGGTCCATGGGACCATACAGGTACGTTCACATTGTGGTGAACTAACTATATGTCGTTAGTATTAGATGACTAACTTGTTTGATGTTGGATGTGATAGCCGAAGGCTTTGACTGTCATAATTGTTAGGTTATGGTAAGAGTTAGATGGTGGTGATGCGGGGGACCCCCGGTCACTGGACGGTGGTATATATGTTTATACACCGAGTGTATATATGTTTATACACTAAGCACACGGGTGCTTCTAGTACGCATATGTTTGGTACTAGGTATGTTAGGTTCTAATACATATATGTTTATGTATTAGATATGTTGGTAGAACGGTGGTATATATATTTATACACCGAGTGTATATATGTTTATACACTAAGCACACGGGTGCTTCTAGTACGCATATGTTTGGTACTAGGTACGTTAGGTTCTGGTACATATATGTTTATGTACTAGATATGATTGGGCTTCTGGTACCTATACGTTTAGGTACTAGATATGCTTGCTAGGAAAGCAAAGCAGTTAGAGTCACGGAAGGGTGACTAGACGGTATTTATGTAGTTTATATACATGTTTATATATTTATGAAATAACTATTATTGGGGTCTAAAACCCATGTATCTCACGAGACTATTTTGTCTCACGTACTACGTTTGTTTTGTGGCTGTGTACTCAGGTACAGGTTTGAAGTGATAGAAGGTTGCACTAGAAATGGCCTAGAGATGTTTAGCTCGGAAGCTATTAGGTAGATCCCGTTGCCTATGGTTTTGATATACTTGGTGACACCGTATTTTTGTAAACTCTGATATAAGTTTTAAAGTTTTTGTTAAACTGTATTTTGGACAATATGTCAGATATTTAAAAGAATGTATTTTAAGTGATTTAAACGATGTTATAAAAATACGGGTGTTACAACTTGGTATCAGAGCTATAGTTTAAGTGAATTAGGTTGGATGTCCATCCTAGTCTTAGACTGTAGCATTAGGAATGTAAGATTCCTTGAGATCATTAGGTTGACCTTGAGACTTTATGTTAAGTTTAGGGTTGAACCTAGGGGACCTATGAAAGTGATGTGATTATGGATAATCAGTGTTTTGAGACTCATAAAACGTACACGAGGTATTAATTGTTTAATGTCTTTCGTATAGTCAAGATCGAAAGAAATGGTTAACACTCGAAGAAGTGGGAAAGCCCCGGAGGGCCGGGAGAAGGATACACCTCATGTTGAGGCTGGGGTTGAACAGGAAAGTCAACCGTCGATGCACCGGGTGGGTGAATCGGGGGTCGGAGCTAATAGAACTCCGGTGACTATGGCGGACCTCCAAACTATTATTGATCAATTCAAGGGAGTGGTGGCCGATGAGGTGCACCGCATAATTGGGGACCGGGAGAGGTCGGATGGAGATCGTGTATCCGAGGCTAGATCGGATGAGAAAACCAGGGGTGGTGGCACTCGAGTGGAGAAATCCTCCACAGGTGGTTGTAGTGATGCAAGGGCGAGGCCCGAAGAAAATTATGGTTGTTCTTTTAAGACCTTCATGGCTTGTAAACCAAACATATATACGGGTAGTTCGGACCCGAAGGTAACTATGAGGTGGATCCGAGAGACCGAGCGGGTCATCGGAAGTAGCAAGTGCAAGAAAACCGATATGGTGTTGTATGCATCTCAATTGCTAAAAGAGGATGCTATGGTCTGGTGGGACATAGTTTATGAGACCCTCGGGAGGGAGGTGATAGAGAGAATGTCATGGGATGAGTTTACCGCGAGGTTGAGGAAGAAATTTTGTCCCGACCGGGATTTGGAGAAAATGCATGAGAAGTTTGTGACCCTAAGGAAGGGTGAGATGTCGGTCGAGGAGTACACGAGGGAATTCACGGGATTACTTCCGTTTGTTGCTAAGACCTACTCCGAGGAGAGGTTGAGGGTAGTTAGGTATGCTAGTGGGCTACCTTGGGATTATCAGTTAGAGGTAAAGAGAGCGGTCACGCTAGATGAGGCCATTAGTGCCGCCCGAGGTGTGGAAGAGGTGAACGTGGCAAAAGTTGCCGAGAGGGCGTATGTGGGAGATAAGAGGAATGCCGAGAGTGGATCGGGTACGGTTAAGAAGGGAAAGTTCACGTCGAACTTCTCTAGGCAAGGAAGTGTAGCCTCATGCAAGAGGTGTGGGAAGAATCATACCGGCGAATGCCGTGGGGAACCAAAAATTTGCCATGATTGTGGAAAGACGGGACATTTGGCCCGAGATTGTAGATCCAAACCAATGGCCGAGGTTGAATGTTACTCGTGCCATGAGAAAGGACATTATAGCCACGTGTGCCCGAAGAAGAAAACCGGAACGCTTGTGTCAGCGGCTCAAAAGAAGGCGGAGCCGGCAAAGGTGAGAGGATGATCCTTCCTACTCACACGGGAGGAGGCGCGCGATGGGGCGTCAGGTTCAGGAGCTAAGGAATTTAGCGGCCCGTAATTGTAGCATTGGATGATTAGGCCGGTGTGCCATTTGTTTCCCTAAGATTTTAGTTTTGGGTATTATTGTAATCCTTCCGAATGCTTTGGTTAAGAACATATTTTGAATGTTATGAATTTTATTGTTAATTTATTTACTTGAAAGATTTGAATTAGCAAGGTTGAATAATTGTCGAGGAGAGTAGTGACCTTTGGTAGGACCATTGAGATGGATTGGATGATTATGCACCAAGCCAGTATGTTGTGTGAGTATAGCCATATTGTTAGATTGTTGCCCAATTTGGTGCTTATGGGAATTAGTAGATGAGTTGTATGACGTGAATAGTCATCGTGGGAATAATCTTCCGGGTTGAATGAATTCGTATTCTTTTTAAGAATCATAGACCGGAGTCGGTTGGTTGACTCAAAGATGACCGGGATGACCGATGAAATTATGGTTAATAGAATTGAGTGATGGTTACTTCGGTAGCGACAAAAGATTTGGAGATATGGTAATAAAGAGATGAACCGATTAATGACGGTTAATGTGTAAGTGGAATGGTAAATAACGAATAGAGAATGTTATTAGTTACCCGCGGGGTACGATGCATGTGCATCATATGATGACCTTGGAAGGCATATAATTGTGAAAAGATAATATTATGTCGTATGAATTGTGCTAAGTAATATGTCATATGGGAGACATACGAATGGGAAGGAAAACAATAAGGCTTTTGTGGGAGAGGTGCTAGAATGCACGATAAATGATTTGATGATGTTGTATGATATTGGCGTGATGTATACATATGTTTGTATATGTGCACAATAGGGATGTAATGATGGTATTGGTGACGTATACATATGTTTGTATATGTGCACAATGGAGATAGTTAGATGGAATTGGCGTGATATACGTGTGTATATCTATATGTGTATATATGTTTATGTGTTTATATGATGAATGTAGAACCATGTGGTTAATAAACATTACTATTATGTTATGATAAATGAGAATTTGGCTTGAAATGCGGGTTGCATTTAGGTCATGTAAATGTAGGGGATGCCTACGATTTATAGAATAGAAGGAAGGAGAAACTCCTAGTGAGCAAATTACCATGTGGTAACCCAGGCATAGTACACCGTAAGGGTGTGGGATGTATTACGGTAGCGGGCCTAGTACTGATAATGTAAGTTGATCAATGTGATACAAAGATGGTTGGAAGAATACTAAGTGATAGTATGAGTGACCAAGTGAAGGTCAAGAAACGGTAAATGATAATGTAACCTCATGTTAAGGTGTGACCCTTGGATTATCGGGGACGATTGTTGAGAAAGTAATAATGGGTAGAACCGAGAGTGATGGGTTGGTAATGATACGCCGTGTGTACGGAAATTGCTAGCCTGGAAAAGGTATGGTTGACTTTATGTAAAAGTCAACATTAGTCGACCCGTGATTAGTTGAATTGGTCTAAGATGGACCTTGACTCTCGTTTTAAATTACTAATGAATAGTGATAGCATAATGTGTCGATTATGTGTTTGTGAAAAAGTTGATGAGATGGTTGATTGAATCGTAGTGGGTTTATACGACTTGGCCCGTTTGGGTGATTCCAATGTTGAAATTGGGAATCGAGTGTAAGACTGTAATTGAATCTTAACTTAAAGGTAAATTGTAAAGGAAGGGAGGATTTATGAAACCTTTAAAGAGAAGGGAAATGTTAAGGTATAGTTGACTTTGTGCTTAAGTCGAAGGGTAGACAATGTGGGGATATACCAATGTCGGGATATATCGGTTGGGTCAAAGCTAGAGTTTGACATTCGTTTTGATCAATCAGTTAATGGCATGATTGTGTCATACCATTGTTATGAGAAGGAAAGGATGGGTCGAGAGAATGACGGTGTTATGGTCAAATTGTGAAATTTTGACCCGTTTAAGTATTATGATTTTGTTTGATAATGGGGTCTTGGTCGTTCAGAATTAACGGAGCTAAGTAAATGTTTGGATACGTAATGTTATCGGAACCGGAATGAGAAAAGTTTGATGGTAATGACCACAAGGGAATGAGAACAGAATGCTCGGATAAAATGAGGATTGGAAGGTCCTAGTGATTCCGAGGACGGAATCCTTTTTAAGGGGTAGATAGTTGTAACGACCCGAAATTTGTAAATAAAATATGTAAAAATATGATAATTATGGATAAATCGTTTAAAGAACGTAGGAATTGGTTTCGTGTCGTTTGGAGACCGTATGAGAAAGTTATGGACGAAACCGGGTTGAAACCTAGACCGAAAAGTGCAGCCCTGCTGCAAAGGCAGGCTCGCGGCGCGAGCCTGGCGCGAGCGAAACGCGAGGTTGAGCAGAGGGACAGAGCTGAAACGCGAGAATGTCGCGTTGACTTCGCGTTGACTTCGCGACGCGAGCTCGACGCGAGCGAGGCGCGAAGTCTGGTATAAAGCGGCGACCAGCGGGAAGACCCGCGTCCTTTCGCGGCGCGAGCTCGGCGCGAGCGGGGCGCGAGCCCTTCCGACCAGAACATAAAAATCGGGTTTTGGCTCATTTGTGCCATCTTCAAACCCTAGTTCTTCCTTTTGGCGATTTTGGAGCTCAAGTGCAGATCTTGGTTGATTTCTTCTCAAATCTTTGATAGATTTCACTCCTAGTTGAAGATTAGAGGTATATCTTCACTCTTTGATCTTTGTAGCTTAAGATCTATGTATTTGGGTGTATGGGTTTGAAGCCCTAGCTATTTGGGTTATGGATTGTGGTGATATAAGTGATGTATACACTTAATAGATGGTATGTTATCAAAGGAAACAAGTGTATGATTATGATTTGCAAGAATCTTAAGGGTTGATTAAACCTAGGGTTTGGTAAATCACCATAATTGGGGGAAAAGTGTTATTAAGTGTTATCTAGAGATAGATGGACACATTGGTAGTAGATTGTGATGTTGATAATCTTGTGATTATTGTATTAGGCATTTGGTGAGATCTTGGAAGGTTGACCAAATTGTGAAGCAAGGAAACTGACGTAAAGAATACGGTTGGAGCACTTTATTGCTAAGGTGAGTACATGAGACTTTTAAACTGGGTACATAGCAATTAATTTTGAAAGTACATATGATATTGTATCAGTCTTTATTAACAAATATTTTGTTAAAGATAGTAGTTGAAAATGTATGAAAGTATGTAGAATGTGATACTAGAATGTGTCTAGTATGATTGATGAACTTGAAGTAAATTATGATAGATCCAAGTAGTTATGGAATCTATGTTAATGAACAATAATAATGAAATAATTGATTAAGAGAATGTATACGGAGCCTTTATTAATAAATATTTATTAGTAAAGCAATTGGGAACGGCTTTATAGTAATTAGTACCTATTGGTAAGATATACTAATAAAAGTAAAGAATATGATGTGACTAGTAATAGTTGTCTATTATAGTCAAGGAAGAGATAAAAGTATTATGTTATCGATAGATAAGAAATGTATCTTATGTATAAAGTAAGCATGGACCTCACAGGGTTCATAGATTTAGAAGTAACTGTGGTTGCTTATGATCGGGTCCATGGGACCATACAGGTACGTTCACATTGTGGTGAACTAACTATATGTCGTTAGTATTAGATGACTAACTTGTTTGATGTTGGATGTGATAGCCGAAGGCTTTGACTGTCATAACTGTTAGGTTATGGTAAGAGTTAGATGGTGGTGATGCGGGGGACCCCCGGTCACTGGACGGTGGAATATATGTTTATACACCGAGTGTATATATGTTTATACACTAAGCACACGGGTGCTTCTAGTACGCATATGTTTGGTACTAGGTATGTTAGGTTCTAATACATATATGTTTATGTATTAGATATGTTGGTAGGACGGTGGTATATATATTTATACACCGAGTGTATATATGTTTATACACTAAGCACACGGGTGCTTCTAGTACGCATATGTTTTGTACTAGGTACGTTAGGTTCTGGTACATATATGTTTATGTACTAGATATGATTGGGCTTCTGGTACCTATACGTTTAGGTACTAGATATGCTTGCTAGGAAAGCAAAGCAGTTAGAGTCACGGAAGGGTGACTAGACGGTATTTATGTAGTTTATATACATGTTTATATATTTATGAAATAACTATTATTGGGGTCTAAAACACATGTATCTCACGAGACTATTTTGTCTCACGTACTACGTTTGTTTTGTGGCTGTGTACTCAGGTACAGGTTTGAAGTGATAGAAGGTTGCATTAGAAATGGCCTAGAGATGTTTAGCTCGGAAGCTATTAGGTAGATCCCGTTGCCTATGGTTTTGATATACTTGGTGACACCGTATTTTTGTAAACTCTGATATAAGTTTTAAAGTTTTTGTTAAACTGTATTTTGGACAATATGTCAGATATTTAAAAGAATGTATTTTAAGTGATTTAAACGATGTTATAAAAATACGGGTGTTACATGTTACTCCTAACCGATAATATGTACGACTTTACGATAATACGACGTTCCGCATCGAACTTTTTTTTACCCACCAATTGTATGTATGCTTGACACAATGAATCGTAGGGGTGAGCATGAGGCGGTTTGGGGCGGTTTTTAACTAAAACCAAAACCCGCCCCGAAAGTTCGGGTTTTAAGAATTACACCCTGTTCGGTTTCGGTTCGGTTTCGAGTTTTTCGGTTCGGTTTCGGGTTTTTTCGGTTTTTTAGTTTCTTTAAATTTACCAATTTGTTACCTTAAAAACTAATATTATGATTCAAACTTTCAAACCTGAACACATTTCGTTATAAATAAAAAAAACAACTAGTAAGTTTAATATAATGTAATAATAAATTCAATTAACATAATTTGAATAAAATTAATAATAGAATAACATCCAACTATCTTTCACAACAATCTTAGTTCATGTCTTCATCCATTGAAATTTCATTGCATGGTTACTTTCCTTTTGCAAACAAATTTATATCAGATTTTTTAAAAATATAAGAATATTTTGAGTAAATTACATGGAAGGTCCCTGTGCTTTACCACTTATTGCAGCCACAGTCCATGAATTTCATTTATTACACCAGAAGTCCTTGGTGTATACAATTTGTTACACCCATGATCCCTACTACCCTTAACTTTTTCTAAATGACGGAAATACCCTTTTGATCTTTTGTAATAAACCGAAGATAAGGGACCGTGAGTGTAATAAGTGATAAACCACAGGGACCATCCATGAAATTTACTCTATTAATTGATTTCTTTTTCTTTTCTCTCTTTAATTGATATTCTTCCGTCACATTCAAACTCACTACCCACATCTATCTCTTTGAATTCAAACCTCAATCAATAACCATTATCGTAACGTCATCAAACCCCTAAGTAGTCGATCCATCACCAACCCATGCCTCTAGTTGTCTTCTCCAGTTGTTCCGCCACCGATGACGTTCTATCGACATGAGTATGCAAAACACCAACTCCTATGACAACGTCCATCAATTGTCTGAATCACCGCGTGTGCAAACCAACAAACTCCTCTAGCAAAGTGCATCAATTGTGTGAATTAATTCAGGTCGATAAAATGTCATAGGTGGCTGAACAACTGGAGAAGGCAACCGGAGGCAGGGGTTGGTGATGAATCCAATCTTGAGGGGGTTTGGTGGCGCGAGGATAATGGTTATTGATTGATGTTTGAATTCAAAGAGATAGATGTGGGTAGTGAGTTTGAATGTGACAGAAGAATATCAATTAAAGAGAGAAAAGAAAAAGAAATCAAATAATAGAGTAAATTTCATGGATGGTCCCTGTGGTTTATTACTTATTACACTCACGGTCCCTTATCTTCGGTTTATTACAAAAGATCAAAAGGGTATTTCCGTCATTTAGAAAAAGTTAAGGGTAGTAGGGACCATGGGTGTAACAAATTGTATACATCAGGGACGTCCAGTGTAATAAACGAAGTTCAGGGACTGTGGCTGTAATAAGTGGCAAACCACAGGGACCTTCCGTGTAATTTACTCGAATATTTTTATAAAATTTAAAATATATATAATGGTGGGGCAGGGCGGGTTTTTCAGTTTGGTTTTTCATATGCCCCCAAAAATCGCCCCAAACATTCGGGTTTTCCAAAAATCAAAACCGTTGATGTTGGTTTTTCAAATGATTCGGTTTTTTCGGTTTCGGTTCGGTTTCGGTTCGGTTTTTCGGTTTTTATTTTCACCCCTAATGAATTGTAACATGAATTACTCAAGTACCCTTTTGTTATTGTTGTGCATAAGTGTTGGTCCTGATGGACCTAGTCTAGGTAACTGGACTGGAAGAAGCTGGCATGGATCACATGTGTTGTAGTCGAATTGGATCAGATCCAGTTCTTAATACAACAAGGCGTAGCTCGTTATTCTTTTTAAGAAAGAGGAATCCCTAGGTAAGTGGATCATATAGGTAAAGCAATGTGATTCACCAACATGTATGAAATTATGGTTTGTTAGTGTAGACGACAAAACCTGGCAATAGAGGTGATTTCCACTATTTGAAAATTTTAGGAGTATACTAAAAGATGTGATAGGTGATCGACCCAATTACAACATGGTATTTCAGGGACCATTACACCATTCGATCCACCTATTACTAAGATTACAAGAAGGCGATCTATTTTTTATCCAGAAATACGATATAGCTTGAATATATCCACCTTTGAAGTAGTTATGATACTCCTCTCCTGCTCCAAAAGCCTTCCCATTCATTTGTCTCCATATAATCCAAAAGTGTATATAAATGATACTTAGAAGAGCTTTTTTCCCACTTTTTTTCAAATTCATCTCATTTAACCAATTTAGCAAAACAGGGATTGTCCCGAAGCGCAACAGATCGATGTTCCACCACGAGCAGATTTCAGAAAGCAAGTTCCTGGAGATCGGGCAGTTAAGAAACAAGTGATCAATACCTTCTTCTTCATGATCGCAGAGGGGACAGAGCTGCGATAGGCATGTGATGTTTCTTTTCAGCAGATTCAGTTTAGTAGGAAGGCGATCGTGAATTATTCGCCAAATTAAAATGTTTATTTTTGACGGAATCCAGTTGACCCAAATTAACGAACTATTTCCGGTCTGATTGAGCGAGACATCATCGAAGGCGGCTCAGAGAGATGACACCGAAAAACCGTTAGAATCTAAAGCCCATGTTACTGTTCCAGCGACGCTGTCATGCGGGACCTGAATCCAACTTAAAACCCGGAGATTATACTTTTCAAATTCCTTTTGAGCCTTTATAATACTTCTCCATATCCCTGGGAAGTTACCACATTTAATTAGATTGGGTTACGTCTTCCCCATGGAAGGAAATGATTACTTTCTTCCATAGAGATCCTTGATCCGTTCGGAATTTCCACCACCATCGACCGAGCAATGCAAGATTTTGAGCACGCAAACTGCCTATACCTAAACCCCCTTTTTTGTTGATCAGCCATTGCCACTTGCCAATTAATCCAGGGGATTTTTTTTTACCACCAATCGACCCCAGAAAAAGTTGAGTCTAATACTCTCCAGCTTTTTTATAATCTTTTTTGGGGCTTTAAATAAAGAGAAAAAATAAAGGCCTAAGCTTCCAAGGACTGATTTTACTAGTTGAAGTCTTCCGCCAAAAGAGAGCGTTTTCGACTTCCACTTAGAAAGTTTGGAATTGAATTTATCTATAACAGTGGCCCAATATTCTGTTCGATTCATTGACACACCAATCGGAAGACCAAGGTAAGTAAACGGCAGTTTCCCGGTACTACAGTGGATACGGGAAGCAAGGTCATTAATAACATCGTCACTTACCGAAACACCCATTACACAACTCTTGCTTAAGTTTATTTTTAAACCGGAGGCCGCATGAAAGCATCGTAATAATCTGATCAAATTTACCGCATTCGATACGGACCAATCACCTGCAAAAATTATATCGTCAGCAAATTGAAGGTGTGTGATAGTTGGACCATCGTTGGGAAGTTTAAATATTTTTTTTCGAAAACTTTAGTTGCTTATTACGAAAAAACAGGACTTTTACAGATTTTGGAACAATATTTGACAATCACAAAAGAACACGGATTTTATTTTTTACTTTTTGAACGGAAAAGGGAACCTAGAGAAAAAAAGTACATGAATTTTTATATGCAAGGTTTGGAATAAATTAATGTGATCCGGGAATATGCTTAGCTATGCAAATCTCCTGCGTAGGTCGCCAAATGTCATATTGTTTTAGACTTTGGGTTAGTTTATCTACTCACGGCCGAAAGCCACAAACAAGTTCAACACTTGCATTGATTCCTCTCTTTTGAACAAACACTTTAATTGAATTGAAAACCAAAGTTTTCATGTTTTAATCATTGTTAAAATATTTATGACAAAGTCATAACTTTTCATTATACATCTATAGTTTTTATCACTAATTATTTATTATACTTGTTTATTGGCTTGGGCTTGTAATTGTTAATTAGCCATTTTTTGAGGTATAAACACTTCAATCAAGAGGATGTTTGTGATTAATTAGGGAAAATAAATTATGTGTTTTGAAAATGGATAATCAGATAATCGACAATTACAAAATTTAATTTTGAAAAAAAAAATAATCTTTTGATTTGATTATGTTGTTTGAAATAATCATATAATCTGTTTTTAAGTGTTTGTCAAACCTTATTATTTGTTTAGTTAATTAATTGTAATAACCAAATAATTCGTTTTCATAACACAATAAGCACATGTACTTTTCCAAAATTTCGTTTTAATGTTCAAAATGCAAATAATTAATATTTTAGACTTTTTGTTAAACATTCATTTTAGATTATTTACGTTTTTTAAACAAGATAAGCAAATAATTTACTCTAAATTGTAATTTCAAAGACTTCCTAAGTTGAATTTGAAGTATAGACATTAACTAACCATTAATTATAAATCAAACTCAGTAATTCTTTTATCCATGGTTGCCCTTCTTCGTCGAACTTTCTTTTGAACGACACATAATCTATTTTTTTTTTCTACAATGAGACTTGAACCCATAACTAATAGATCATGAACAACACCTTATAACAATCTCCAATATTACTAGGCTACAAGACTTTATCTCCTTCTTCGTCCAACTAGTTCACATAACTACATCCACATGAAATCAAGTGCTCTGATTGGTTGATGTTTTGCAATGCAGAAGTTTCGATCAAAGATGCTTCGGTCACTTTCACGATATTGGTTGAACCACCTTATTTGGATATCGTATTATTTTGTTGCCCACTTACCCATGATATTGATGCTTCAAGTTGCATAACTAATATTAATAAGAGTTAATTGCAAGAATGGTCCATGTGGTTTGGCCAAATTGCACGTATGGTCCTTAAACTTCATTAAGTGCAGACGCAGTACCTATAATATGCGTTTTGTTGCACCCATGGTCCCTCCCCCTAACTCTGTTAGCATCCCTCCGTTAGTTAGGGACATTTTGGTCATTTATGCATCTTTGACCCCAGTCAAACACAAAACCCAAATTCAAGAGCTGTAATCACCACCACCACCGGCTGCCGGAGGCACGGTCATTTGCGACGGAGCAGGCGAATCCGACCAGAAGAAGGAGCAGACTCTCTTCCTTCCAAAACCCAGCTTCCGGTCCTCCTATCCGGTGGTCACCACCACATCACACCAAAAGAACCCAAAATTCAAGATCTAGAGGTCTCCGGTCCACCACATCTTCTTTCTTCCCCCAAATCTACACCGGTCCAACAATTGTTCGTAGTCTCCGACGGGGTCTCCGGTGGCTCTAACAACATTAAATGCTTCTCCGATCACATTAAATGATTCTCCAGCCAGATTGAATTTTTAATCCAGTTTCAGGAAAGGTAAACACCACCATCGCCGGTGCGAATGGGAAGCCGAGGCACGGACGTTTGCAGGCGATTCCGACCAAAAGACGACCAGGGCGGTGCTTCTGACAGAGACGACGATGAAGGGGCGAGCTCCAATTCACGGCAAACAGATCTGCTGTGTTCTTCAACCGATTTCAGGTTAGGTTTAGAGACGACATGTAAAGAGGAGAAAATGGAGAAAACCCAGATGGGTTTTGAAGAACACCGACCACCACCACTGTAGCTTCACCGAGAGAGAAATGTGTTCCTCTCTAAGATGAAGAACACATAAGCTTTGAAGAAACTCAGAAGGTAAATGAAGTTTTTTGCCTGCAATTGATTCGAAGAGAGAGAAATAGGATTGAAGAGAGAGAGGGAGGGCAATTCCTTTTTAATTAATAATAATTAAAAATAATAGGTATAATAAATAATTAAAAATATAAATTAATTATAAAATGTTTGGTGGGACCAAATGGGTTGAAATGACCAAAATACCCCCAACTAACGGAGTTGACTTAACAGAGTTAGGGGAAAGGGACCATGGGTGCAACAAAACGCATACCATAGGTACTGCGCCTGCACTTAATGAAGTTTAAGGACCATACGTGCAATTTGACCAAACCACAGGGACCATTCTTGCAATTAACTCTATTAATAATTAATAATAATTGATAAGATTAATCGTATACCTAAAATATCATCTTTTATATAATATTTTTATTTTTGTGTGAAACTTTTTATAATTTAACAGAAAATCCCCATTTTTTTTGAATTTTCAAAGTCATATGCATAAGTAGATCATATATAGAAGCCATTATTTCAAACGGCTTACCTCTACGCTATAAGTAGCGATTTCATATACTCGACAAAATGTTTGAAACAATATTGTTTTTATGATCATGTGTGCACAAACATAACATGTATGGTTAGACTATAGCTAGTATCTAGAATTAGCCCAATCAATTTTTAGACCCTATACAAATGCTTAAAAAGAATCTTCTAAATATTATTTTTTCCAAATAAATAAATGTATTCCTCCAAATTAAAAGAGACCTCAATACATAAGTTATAACAAAAGGGCATTTTGTCTAGCGGTATGATATTTCCCACACAACCTTGAGGTTTGGTGTTTAAGTTCCGTCGTGGACTTAGGTGGTGGGGTTTATTCCCCACAGATGGAGGGTTCGAGGGAAGGCATATTGTGCCTTATGGATGTCACTGTTTAGGCTCGAACCACTAACTTACTAACAGGTCGTTCAAAAAAAGAATACAGAAGTTATATGTCTGATTATTTCTTTTGGACCTAGGAGTCCATTTTTTTAATATTTCATTAGGCTAATCAAGTGAGCTTATATATGTTTATATACTAATTTTATTAACAAACCTCTATATTTTGTGAAGGCAGTTTTCCTGTGATCCATGTCCATGGTGGGGCTTAGTAGTTTCCCTTCCAGATATTAAATTAAATTTAAAATAATAATTTTCAAAAGTAATAGGATCAAAATGTTTCTTCATGAGCGTATTGTTAAACATTATCAATGAGATGGTCACCAACCAAACCAACAAAAGAGGCATGACTTGTATTTTAGCTTAAGGTTTACCTACTAATTTAAAAATGATGTTTTAGTAATTCAAGAATGAGATGATGAAAACTAAGGCAATCAAAATAACCATATCAAAATAAAATTAAAGTAATTTTTTATTTTATAGGATTATAAATAATCAAACAATTCTTAAACAGGTAAGGTCTCAACCACGTCAAACTTCTCTAACACACAAACCCTATGACCCCATGTTATTTAGCATGATAAAATGTCACACATAAAACACTTCTGATTTTGAGTTTTCATTTAAGAATATGTTTATTTCCATCATTTTTAATACCAAATTACGGTGATATTTTGCACCATAAATTTCCGTGAAAAAGCTAATAATTAATCAGATACAAACCAATGTTCGCTTATTACTATATTTTTTAGAATTTTGAAATTGCAAAATGCGTATAAAAAATGACAAAATTAAAATGGTCACACAGATAGGGACGCAAGAAACGTGGCACGCAAAGAGAAGAGAGTGGAATCCAGTCAGCATGCACGTGTATAGCACGCTCCTAGTAAAAACAGAAGTTTTTGTGTGTTATAATATTTTTTATTTTTTTTCTTTAAAATTAAATATATTTCAATGAGTATGAACTAGTATTAAAATGGCAGAAGCCATAGCCATCTAGAGAGGGAAAAAGCGAATTCTAGAGAGAGAAAAAGAAAACCGAATTTGAAATTTAGGGTTCCTTTGTACAAAAATAGTGAAATTAATTGTTCTTATACAAAAATGGGTGATCATTTTGTGTTTTTGGTTGATCGATTGCTCACTGAATCCACTTTAGAAGCTGCAATTGAAAGCAGAAACCCTTCATCTTCAATAAATCCTGCTGCCAATGAAACAGTGATTGATTGTTGCTCAAATATGGACTCAGAAGCTGTTTTTACTCCCAAAAAATTGGTTGAGTGTCGAATCTGTCAAGATGAAGATTTTGATTCAAATATGGAGACACCTTGTTCTTGCTGTGGTAGCTTAAAGGTATGGTAAAATACGGTGTTATCAGATTCAAAATTACAAGTTTACCCTAAGTTAAGCTATGCTTTTGGAGGTTTTTAGAAGTTCGTTCATTTGAAATCCATAATTTTGGATGTTATAAACTTAAATGACTAGTTGATATCGGAATTTGTGTTCTTTGGTATTTAATTTGAGGAAAATGTGATGTATTGATAAAGAGGGACAAAAAAATGTTGTGGATTATCCGAACCCGACCCGATTTATATGAAAATTGTGTATTTTGACTCGTTACCCACCCCACTAAAATAATGCTTCCTGTATGTATGTATGTATATATGAATTGCATTATTTATACACAAATTACATTAGGGTTCATATCCGATTATTTACTTTTTGTAGTACGCTCATCGCAAATGTGTTCAAAGATGGTGTAACGAGAAGGATTTGCGAAATATGCCACCAGGTGGGATTTCTCATCTTTAAATATTTTTTATTTTTTATGCTATTTTACATATATTTATCTTGTTTTGGGTATTTTTGTGGTTAATTGCAGCAATTCAAGCCAGATTATACAGCACCACCTCCAGTGTTTCGGTTGGGAAGTATTCCCACAAATTTCAGGTACATTTTCTATAGCTCTCGATTTTATTTTATTTTTGTAATTTTGTTAGGGGGCATTGGCAGATTACAAGAAGAGAGATGATGGATAATCCTCGAATAATTGCAGTTGTTTCTTCTGATCATAATTTAGTTGATCAAGATCAATATGCAGATTCTACCGCCCGAAGCATTTTATGGTTCCGTTCAGTTGCTATCATTGTAATCTCTCTCCCTAGCGATAAACGGGTTGATGTGGTTTATGTTTTAGCAACAAACGTGTCAAATTATAAAATTTAAATGTCTCATTCAAAAAGTTTGATGATTATTTTAAAGTTACACTAATTATTCCTTGATTTTGATATGCAGTTTATGATTCTCCTGATCTTAAACGGAATCGACAACTACTCTTTACCCGTGTTTATGGTAACAACTCTTTCATCCTTGTGTTCATTGTAAGTTTACGGGATTCCATCTTAAAATCAGAAGATGGAATCCCACAAACTTACATGATATTAGAGCAAGGTTCACCCGTAGCTGGTCAAACGGCCACACGTAACCCAAAATATTGGATAAAAGTTGAATCTGTAATGTGTATATAAGGGTTCTGGGCTACTATTCTTACAACCAATTAGTTTTATGATGAAACCTCACAAACATACATTCATATTTTGCAAACGTGTGGTAATTACTAACTTCCCATTTGTGACAGTTACTACTCATACGAACTTCAGGAATCATTGTACCAATCTACTTCATCTTAAGAGCTGTCACATCCTTGTTAAATCGTCGACATCAACAGGTGAGTATTTTAACTACAGGTAATTTGCTTGGGTTAACGGGCTATTTTTTTGTATGGCTCGAGCTGGGTTGACCCGAAATACTTTTCTTTCCAAATAATTTATTATTATACAAGTATTAAACATAATTACAAATATAATATTATGTCAATAATAGTACAGTAAAACCTCCATAAATTAATACTCGATAAATTAATAAGCTCGATAAAATTAATAATTTATCCGGTCCCAACTTGGGACTAGTACAAAATCGGACCCCAATCGATAAAATAATAAGATAATATATTTTTTGAAATCCTAATGTAAATATACTAGTCTCAATCTA
Source organism: Calendula officinalis (assembly GCA_963853835.1). Lineage (NCBI taxonomy): Eukaryota > Viridiplantae > Streptophyta > Magnoliopsida > Asterales > Asteraceae > Calendula > Calendula officinalis. The sequence continues at coordinate 35,624,708 of OY970827.1, read as the reverse complement.
ACTATAAATTAATAATTATTAAAATAAAATTTCAAAATTCTGGAGGTATCAATTAAAAAATGAATCTATAGTCACTTGTTTTTTTTGTGAACTTCAAATCTATATTGATCATTAGACATTTTATAGTGATCAATCTAGATCTATGTACATTGAATATTTGAACTTGACAAGTTCATTAACGTGGAAATTTTGAAGGTCTTGTGAATGTGATGCAGAATTTTGAAGGTCATGTGAATATGTGAATACGTATTAGATAAGTTGATTTTATAATAATATTATCTTTAAATTAATAATTTAAATTAATAATTTATTAATTTATCGATAAATTAATATCTCTTTAAATTAATAAAATATCTTAGTCCCAACCTTACTAATTTATGGAGGTTTTACTGTATGTTGTTTTGAATAAAACTATTTATAGTCACTTGACCCAAGGCCTTTGACGTCTTCAACCTTTTTGTAACGAACCTTTTTAAATGGGTTGAAATTGTCAATCTCTAAATAGTTTAATTTTGACTTTTTGTCAGGCATCTGATGCATCAACATCGTCTTTTTCCTCTTCTGATGAGGAAACCGGTCCAATGCCTTAACTTTCACCAACAATCACTCATCGGTTATGTTATTGAATTATTGATGGTTTTTGGTGCGATTTAAGCCATTAATCGGGTGTTCTTGAACATTGTTTTTCAACTTCAACACGTGCAAAACATTGTAAAACATGCAACACGGTCAAGATAAGATCTGATCGCAAGACAAATTTTCTTAAAATGTAGTGTATAGTTTGTTTATTCAAGCTTCGATATTACATCTGTAACGGAAGATAAACTTGAATGATCATTTATATTACAAGCGTGTTTGTTCATTCTGACATCATTTTACAAGCCAAACCATAATGTGATTATAAACAAAGTAGCAAACAAATTCAATCATAATTGAAATGACCGTCGAATTATGAAATTTCAACCTCTTAAACAATCCTTAAGTTTGCAACCGTGTAACGATGTCTATCTTCAGGGAGTATGTAACTGTGTTCATCCTCAGAGCATTTTCTGAAGATAAAAGTATGCAACATGTGTACTTATAATTATTTTGCTAGAAACTTAAGAAGACTAATAAGGTCAAAAATATTTTCACATTGCACCTGACTCAACATAATTGAAGATGTATATAAACGGTCTTACGAACGATGTTTGGTTGCAAAAAATTTTAAAAAATAAGAATTATCAGTGAATTTTATTAAAATAAAGAATTATAAGTGAAAGACGAAGTAAATCACGTAGCTACACGAACCGTTTCTTTTAAAACATATTTAATCAAATGATTTTTTTAATGTATGTCTTAAGGTAATACATTAAACTATATTTAATGAAATAATTATTTTTATCTAAACAAAAAATCTTATTTAATTCATTTTGTAAACTTGTAGAAATTAGAGTTTATTAATGTTATTAAATATATATTTAGGAAATAACTGAGTTATTAAATGTTTTGTATGTTAAAAAAATCCTTAATCAAATTATGTCGTACTATCTATTAAAGTAAAAAATAAATGAGAGTTTCTTTTATAATTGACAATAACGGAAATATTCAACCATAAAGTAAATGCATGACTACGAACATGTTCCCTACATAAATAAACTATCGGGCCCAAAGTGTTACCTCATTTGACAACGATGATCACGGATACACACCATTAAAGTCAAAGTCAACCCAAGTAGATCTTGCACAACCATGGCAACAACAGTTGAATCTTCATCATCTTTCTTGCTACTCCACAGTAACTACTTGAAGACACTGGTACACAATCAAAACCCAGAAATTTTACCATACTGTAACGGACCACACACCCAATAATCCAATTACTATAAGAAAGATTGAAAGATAGATATTTACTACTAAATTTTCATATTTATTCAATCAATACAAATGTTTAAATTAATTGATAATATCAGGAAATATAATTAATGAATAAACATGTATGAGTAAAAAGATAAAATATTAAATTTAGTAAGAAATAATACAAATTTTCGTATTATATACTATAATAATTTATGAAGGATAACCATTATAAATACAAAGTAATCTAATAATTCAGTGTAGAACTAGAGTACAAATAATCATGCATGGTGTGCACCCTGTGTGCTACCAAGAATAAATTCTTTATAATATCATACAGCAATTAAATTTTTTATTTTATTTCATCATCTTCCGGGACTTGCCTGAGTTTTTTCCGGCGAGAGTCGGAATACTCTGTTCATTTCTGAAGAAATTATCAGGATCAACGGCGGTCTTAATCTTCACTAATCGTTCAAAATTCCCCATGAAATACTTCTCCCCGTAAACCTCACCTTCACTGTAACTGTTCTCGCCGGGAGTCATAACTCCGATGTCCAGATCCCGGTAATTCAAAAATGCACCTCTAGGGTTCTTCGATACATATGGTGTCATGAAATCGTACATAACCCTACTTTGATTTAGATAATTTCGTTCCAATTCAGGATCAGGTTCGTTCCAGTTAACGGAATATTGGATTTTGTACAGGTTTCCGGCACGGTGGGGGAATGGTGTTGCGTTCGCCGAAATCTCGTACATTTTCCCGCCGTATGGGTTGAAAACAAACCCAATTTTACCCAATTCAACTAATTTTTGAAAAATTGATGTAAACCCAGATTCTGGAATTGGGGTTTGTACGTAATCGGACTTTCGTTTTCCGAAATTGACATTATCGGAGTGACGATCGAGGAGTATTTCCGGCTTCGTCGTGTTTAAATCGAAATTTGCCCAGTAAAGTACCGATTGAATCCAGCTTACTTCGATGCAATCTTCTTTTCGTAAACCCAATTCCGGGAAGTTTTTGCTCATTAAAGCTACTAATTTATCGGAATCGCCCAAATAATGTGCTATAAATGAAGCCCTACCGGTTCTCCGGCGGTTCACCGTCACCGGTTGTAACAAAACTCTGATAAATAAGTCATCATCAATTGTAGGCATCATCGACTGCCATTTATAAATAAGTGCAGACGCGTTTTCTGCTTCCGTTTTCATTATCCGGAAAACGGTGTTAACTTCCGGTACCGGAACTAATTTCACGGTGTACGATAATATAACACCAAAACTACCGCCGCCTCCGCCACGTATTGCCCAAAACAGATCTTCACCCATTGATTTCCTATCCAAAACACGACCTTTAACATCGACAATCTTTGCATCAGTCACATGATCAACTGTTAATCCGTATTTACGAAGCATAGTGCCGTAACCGCCGCCACTTAAATGTCCGCCGACACCAACTGTCTGACAAACGCCGGCAGGAAATCCGTGAACTTTACTCTTTTCGTAAATCCTGTAATAAAGCTCACCCAACTGCGCACCGGCTCCGACAACCGCTGTCTCATCGGCGATATTGACATCAATTGACCGGAAATTAAACATATCAAGTATGATAAAATCAGGTTCTGATGAAATATAGGAGATTCCTTCGTAGTCATGACCGCCGCTACGAATCTTAATCTGAACGCCGACTTTTTTAGCGCAAATGACGGCGGCTTGGACTTGAGACTCGGTTGTCGGCGTTATGATAACGGCGGGTTTTGGAGTTGAGCTGGTGTTAAAACGTTGGTTTTTTATGTACTCTTGGAGGACGGTAGTGTAGGCGGTGGTGTTGACGGTGGAGCTGTAGACGACGGCGGAGAGATCCTCGGCGGATTCCGGTGAGTTTAAAGGGAGGCATTGGAGAAACGATTGGTAAAGTGAATCAGGATCCATGGCGGCGTTTGAAAATGAGAAAAATAAGAGAGTGAGTAGGAAGGAAAACATGACTAATAATGATTTCATAATTGGTTGATGAATATTTTAAGATGATAATGCTAAAGGTATTTATAGTGTAGATTGATGTTTGCGCGTTGTAAGACTTTTGAGACGGGAAAACACATGGGGTATGTTTGAAGGTTTTTGAGGTCGTCGGTAATGGCGGATTGTAAAACGTGGAAGTTTCTTGTTTGCAAGAAGTAAACGGTTGTAGGAAAGCGATATTGATAAATAAGATTGTTTGGAAAATAACTTTTAGGATTACAAATATTTATTTTAATTTATATGTATTTTTATTATAGTATGGCTTTAAAATGTGAAAAAATAATTGTTTGATGTTAAATTTTCAAGTAATATTTATGATGGGATGTAGTGTGGAAAATTCAATGGTTCGTACTTTTCTTTTATCAAATACTTCCTCCGATTTATAATAAGTGATATAGAGTTGTGTTCAGGGAAGAACACAAAAATTATAAAGTTTCAAGGAACACATCACAACCCTTAGATCAAGTTTATTCAATGATGAAGATCAATTCATTTAATTAGACACGGAGGGGTATAATCGTCCAAGCGTCCAAAGATTGAATCAGCCTTCTCAGTCGACCTTCTTTCTTCAATCCAGAGCTTCTTTCTTCCGCTGGAGTTCCTTTTGCGATTTCTTCAATCCAGAGCTTCAAAAATCACTCGTAAACGGTAGATCTGAATCTCAAACATCGAATCGACTGCAGCAAACACAGAAATCGCAGATCTGAAATCGAATCGCGTTATTTTATAAAATCACAGAAATTGAACGCAGATCTGAAATCGAAATCAAAAAAACTGACGTTATCAATGAATCTGAATCCAGAATCTTTCAATAGCAATCAAACAGATAAAAGAACCGCTGATTCAGGTAATAATCACATGTGATTTATTTGCGTAGCATTGTGTAGATTACTAGTTTACAAAATCACATGTGATTGTATGCTATGCATTAGTTGACTGATTCATGTGAGGTTGCTAAGCGAATCACATGTGATTTGTTTGCTTAAAAACAGGGGAGGTTGATAAAAAAACAAATCACAAGTGATTCGCTTTACAAAATCACATGTGATTGTGTGCTTTACGTTATTTGATTGATTTATATGAGGTTCCTAAGTAAATCACATGTGATTTGTTTGCTTAAAAACAGGGGAGGTTGATAAGAATCAAATCACAAGTGATTCGCTTTACAAATCACATGTGATTGTATACTATGCATTAGTTAACTGCGTTGAAATGAGGTTGCTGAGCGAATCACATGTGATTTATTTGCTTAATAACATGAGAGGTGGTTAAGAAACAAATCACAAGTGATTCGCTTTACAAATCACATGTGATTGTGTGCTATGCATTAGTTGACTGCTTCATGTGAGGTTGCTTAGCGAATCACATGTGATTTCTTTGCTTAAAAAACAGGGGAGACTGTTAAGAAACAAATCACAAGTGATTCGATTTACAAAATCACATGTGATTGTGTGTTATGCATTTGTTGACTCCTTCATGTGAGGTTGCTAAAAGAATCACATGTGATTTCTTTGCTTAAAAAAAGGGGAGGTTGTTAAGAAACAAATCACAAGTGATTCGGTTTACAAATCACATGTGATTGTTTGCTTTACGTTATTTGACTGCGTTGAGATGAGGTTGTTGAGCGAATCACATGTGATTTCTTTGCTTAAAAACATGGGAGGTTGTTAAGAAACAAATCACATGTGATTCACTTTAAAATCACATGTGATTGTATGAGCACAACTTTGCTAGTAGGATGAGAGTGTGCAGAGAAGTAACAAGTCTTTCAAGACTTAAAAAGATGGATTTTCAAACATATTTGGATGGTCAATGACCTTGGTTTGAGAAGAAAAGAAAAAGCAAAAAGGAATTTTCATTTTGGTGATTAACTTGAAAAGTGGAAAAGTAGTGTTGTGTCATGTGTCTTCTGAGGAAAGTTGAACAGCTTTGGGAATGCATGTATGCATGAGAAATTGAGCTAATAACCAAAATATGAAAGTCTAGGGGATGAGAAATGAAATCTTGACAGGAGGAAGAGACAAGCCAAAAGCCATTTGACTTTTGAGAAAAATAAGGAAGAGTATTAATTTTATGTATTTAGTATAAGTGGGTATTTGTACTATTAAATGATGTATTATTTCAACTTACATTTTATTTGATAATTAATGATGGTTAATTATTAGTTGTAGAATATTATTTGGATGACTATTTTGTCATTATAAATATTTATGTTTAATTCACAAATTAAATTATTAGTCTTGTTGTTAATTATTAAATCACATGTGATTTTATTATATCACTTTTGATTTCATTAAAAATCACATGTGATTTTGTTATGTCAAAACAAAGTTTTTATTATAAAACAGAGGAGTCCATATACATATCAAAATCACATGTGATTGGAAAGTAAATATCAAGTACACAAAAAACAGTGACATGTACATAGAAACAATAACATGTGATTGTCAATAAAAATCACAAGTAATTGGAAAGTAAACATCAATTGCACAAAAACGGAACATGTTACTTAGTATTAAATCACTGGTGATGCTGTTCCCAATCACATGTGATTCAGGTAAGTAAACAAAGTTATTTCATAAAACAGAGGAGTATATACACATAACAAAATCACATGTGATTGGAAAGTAAACATCAAGTGCACAAAAACAGAACATGTTACTTAGTATTAAATCACATGTGATTTTATTAACTTTCACTTGTGATTCAATTAGCAATCACATGTGATTCTGTAAAGCAAAACAAAGTTATTTCATTAAACAGATGAGTATATATACATAACAAAATCACATGTGATGGGAAAGTAAACATCAAGTATAAAAAAACAGAGCATGTTACTTAGTATTGAATCACATGTGATTTTATTAACAATCACAAGTGATTTTAGCATTCTATACATTAATACAAAAAAACATCAAAAGTGAGCATTAATTAAATCACATGTGATTTTTATTTACGATGCATTAAGTACAACATTGTTAAAAACATACAAAACAAACACATTGTGGCAAAAGATCAAATGCATAGTGTACAGAATGTTTTAAAACAAACATTGTTTTTGCATAATTTTATCAAGCTTTACGTGGAACTTTATCACGACTTGATCTGTTTGAACGTGCTGCAAGTATCATATTTTGGATTTCTTCCTTGGAATTTTCATTGTAGAACATTGTAGCCTTGTCAATAATCTTTTTGACATAAAAGTTAACCTCATGAGTCAAAATTTTGGATGCAAAACGCATTCTTAGCTTGTTAAGAATCATCTGCTATTGAGAAGGATCTGTGGGCATCCTTGTGTTCCATGACTTGTCAAATTGAACAGTAAATAACTCCATGTGAAACAGATAGAATAAAGAAGAAAACAAACAAATAGAAATGTTCTGCACGAATAATAGGGAAGAAAACCTGCAATAGATTTAAATGTCAAAAACCAACTAATACAAGGTAAATTTTAAAATAAAAATAAAAAGTCTTTATATTTAATCAAATGTGATTGTTAATAAAATCACATGTGATTTTGTTATGTATACAGACTCATCTGTTTTATGAATTAACTCTGTTTTACATAAGAATCTCATTTGATTGTTTATGAAATCACATGTGATATTGTTATTTATATAGAAATACTGTTTTATGAAAAAAAAAACTCTTTTTTTACATAAGAATCACATCTGATTGTTAATCAAATCACGTGTGATTTTGTAATGTATATAGACTTCCCTGTTTTATGAAGAAAAAAGACTTTGTTATACATAACAATCACATGTGATTATTAATCAAGTTACATGTGATATTGTTATGTATATAGACTCTTCTGTTTTATGAAAAAACTTTATTTTACATAAAAATCACATGTGATTGTTAATCAAATCACATGTGATTGTACTCAAATCACATAAGTACAAACAAACATAAAATAAATAACAATCACATGTGATTCTAAAGACAACAGAGCATGTTTACTACAAATCATATTTGAACACACAATGAATCACATGTGTTTTACTAAAAACAACGATTTTCAAAATAAAGGGGAGCATGTTTAGTACAAATCACATGTGAACACTCTACGAAACACATGTGATTTCTAATAAAATTAACTAGAAAGCTAAAATCACTTGAAAATCTATAATAAACTATAAATCACGCGTGATTTACTAAAAAACACTAGAAAGCTGAAAATGACTCGAAAATCACTTGTGATTTAAATAGAACACAACAAAACAGAGAACAAATAAAAAAACATATGAAATCGACTGGTTATCAAATACAAACCCTAGAAAAGTTTGAAATATAAAAAAAATAAGTAAATGAACAACTATTTGTGCATAAACGATAAAAAAAAAATAATAACATCAAAAACATGATCGAACTTACAGAGAGGTACATCAGAGGAGGTTTTCGAAGGAGAAGATCGAGATTTCGCCATTGTATGTCAATAACAGAGTAATGAATAAGAAAACCGATGTTGAATGTAACACCTCAATTTTCAAAACATCTTTTAAAACATATTTTTAAATAAAAATATTACAAAGTCTAATATCCCAAAATACGCTTTAACAAAAACCTTTTAAAAGTTTATCAGAGTATTAAAACCGGTGTTACAATATAATATCATAACCATAGGATAAACGGGATCTACCTACGAGCTCCCGAGCAAATCAACACTAGGCCACTTCTACCGCGACCCTCTAATCCATCGATCTCGAACCTGAGTACATAGCCAAAAACAAAGTAGTACGTGAGACAAAATAGTCTCGTGAGATACATGGGTTTTCGACCCATTCTCAAAAATAATAAAAGTCGTATTCATTACTTTTCTTTATTCATTTATTTTTATTAACTCGTGATCTTATCATTTTTATACATATATACTAGTAAGCTAACCATAAGCTTACTCTCATCATAATTACATACTTGTAAGCTAACCTTTGCTTACACATACTTTATCACATACGCTACGGACCTCTCCGTAGCAACTCCCCCGATGTGGGTTATCTAGGTAAACTCCCCCGTTTCCGGGTTATCTATTGCTCCCCCGATTTCCGGGTTATCTATTTCTCCCCCGCTTTCCGGGTTATCTATTTCTCGACACACTACCCTTGCGCAGGGTGGTACCGCCCCAAGTAGGTGTCACTAACTCCCCCAACTTGTGTGGGTTATCTGTGATCCGGATCCTTTTCTCAACACATAATGAATTCATCAAATACGGGTCTATGCCCAGATAATACATACTCAAACATAAATTAGAATACATCTATTCTAATTGTCATATTATTCTCATTTCTTATTCAATTTCAATATTGACTTTACCAAGTCCTTTATTAAATAAAGCATGTTTATCATTTATAAAAAAAAAATCATATACTTTAACTTCTCTTTGACTAGAATACAAATCTATTTCTAGTCACTTTATATTAATTTCTCCTACCAATTCAATCACTACTTTTATTAGTATAATATACTAATCAATACTTGATACTCAAAATCATTGTTACGAGCTTTATTAATACATATTATTAATAAGCCAAATATCATACTTTCATAATCATTACTCTAGTCAAACATCATATTAATAAAGAATTATTAATTACTTTTCATTATCATAATCTCTTTCAGAAATCATTAGTCATCTAGACATACTTAAATGGTCTATTACTTGCATTCTCTTATCCTTTAAATCATATCTTTATTAAAAACACTTATTAATAAAGACTCATAAAACATCATAGTTTTCAAAATCATTTGCTATGTACTCAGTAAAAGTCTCATGTACTCACCTTAGCCAAGCTAACTCCAAAACGTGTCTAACAACACGAATCCTCGCTTTCCAACTTGTGAAATGTCACCAATCTTTAGGTCTTCTTGACCTACCATCAATATCATCACAATAACTAGTTATAATCCATAACTAATCACCAATCAATCCATATCTACAACCCTAACCACCAAGTTCATCCAACTTGGTGGAATCTCAAACCCTAGTTCAAGATTTCCATCAATAAACCGAAATCCAACTTGTACACATCGATTACAAGCTTACAATGAGTGTTCTACACCCATGTTTAGTCATCTTCCCCAAAGATGACATGGTTGGTTCCCCAAACCACCATTTTTACCCAAACTAAGCTCACAATCAAGGTAGATGAGTAAGAAAATCAAGAATACTTACCCTTGATGTTTCAATCCTTCAAGATGGTGAAGATCTAAGCTCTTGAGCTCCAAAAACGACCAAGAACACTCCCAAATCGGCTGCACTATGTGTGGGGTTGAATGAGAAATGAAACCCTAGCTCACACACAAGATTATATATTCCAGACGCTCCTCGCGCCCCGCTCGCGCCCACCTCGCGCCGCGAGGTGACGCGGGTTCGCCTGCTGGTTGCCGCAATTTTCCAGATTTCGCGCCAGGCTCGCGCCTGGCTCGCGCCGCGACCTCAACGCGAGGTCAACGAGAGACCTTCGCGTTTGGCCGTTGAACTTGCTGTTTGAACTCGCGACTGTCTCGCGCCTGCCTCGCGTCGCGAGGTCTGTCCGGGTTAGTTTCTTGCCTTTTAAACTTGTTTCCATCCACGCCTTGACCCATACTTGGTTACCCCAAGTCCCAAACATCCAAACACTCGATAAAACACAACGGAGATTCGATTAAATATTTTCCCACCTTTATTCCTCAATATTTCCATTTAATATATTAACCGAAATTCCGGTCGTTACATTGAATGAGTGAAGAGCACATGATTTTAGCGAAAATCCGGTAGAAATCACCGAAATAGAGAGAATTTTGAGGGTTTTGTTTGGTGTGATGTGCGAGAGAGAAAGAGTGGGGAGGAAGGAATGAGAGAGAGAGAGTGGGAACAATGGTGAGTGATTCAGAAGGTCTTTTCAAGCCAAATGACCATTATACCCCTCCGTGTTAAAAACCCCTTTAATTTCATATACAATCTGGACCATTGATCTTCTTGATCCAAGGGTCTATGATTGTCCCTTGGGACTTTAAAATATATGTGGACCTCCTTGAACATTCCACAAGTGATACATTGTTGGTTTCACGATTTTTGAGGAAAAATATGATAATGACAATTAAATTAGATTAATTGGATGGTTAGTGGGGAATGGGTCCCACAAATTTTGAATAAAGTGAAGTTAATGATGTTTAAAAGTAAAAGTAAGGGTAAAGATGTCATTTCATTTTATTAAAGTAGATAGTTAGTGGGTGTGGGTCCTATTACTTTTTACCAAATAAGGTAAGTTTTCAAAGTGTATCACTTATTTTGATACACCCAAATATAGAAAGTGTATCACTTATTTTAAATTGGAGGAAGTATTAGACTTTTCTAAGAGAGGTATTTATTTCATAAGATAGAGAGACAAGTCTTAGTTGCTCTACGTTAAATTTTATGTATAGTTGTAGAATTATTAGATAAAAGGAGTAATGTGTTGTCTAGATCATGGGTTCAAGTTCCGTCGTGAACAATAGAATTAGATTAGGTTCCGTTCAAAAAAAAAAAGATACTTCCTCCGTTTCAAAATAAGTGATACGCTTTCCATTTTTTGGTATTTCAAAATAAGTGATATACTTTGAAACTTTCCTTATTTACTAAAATATAGTGGGACCAATACCCACTAACTATCTCCTTTAATAAAGTGAAATTACTCATTTACCATTACTTTTACTTTAAATTATCATTAAAGTCACTTTAATCATAATATGTGGGACCTCTCACTCACTAACTATTCAATTTAATTTAATTTAAACTTCATTACAATCTTTTGCCTCATAAAACATAAAAGCTAATTTATACTCCCTCCGTCCCTAAATAAAGTTCCCATTTCATCTTCAAGTTTTGTCCCTAAATAAAGTTCTCATTTCTCAAACTTAAGGGACCCACTTAATATAATAATATTATTACCAATACTTTCACCACTAACTATCTCTTAAAACACATTCTCTCTCCAATCAAACCTTATATTTTATTTAAAAGTAATATCAAATACCCCACCACTAACTATCTCCTAAAATGTTGTGCCCAACACAATTGGAAACTTTATTTAGGGACGGAGGGAGTATCACTTATTTTGAAAAGGAGGAAGTATAAGTTATGGTTGACAACTAGTTTCTATTAGCTTAATATTTCAAAGATTTGAAAAATAAATTTCTATTAGAATAAAAATAGTGGTTGAATGTCAAAGTTTTTATTTTAAAGGAGATGACTTCTATAGAAAAAACAACATAACTTTATAAAAAATATTCTAAAAACCAAATGTTCAGAATAGAATTACATTTTTTGACGTTTACATTCTTATGTGTTCAGTGTTCACTCTGTTGACCTCAATCAAGTAGATTTCAAAATAAAAAGCCGTAGCCGATTTCAATCTATCCTTTAGTTAGATAATACTTTCTCTGTCTCTAAATAAAGAGTAAATTATATGAATGGTCCTTTAGGTTTATAGCAAATTTCACCAATGATCATTTAGTTTCAAAAATTACACTGATGATCCTTATTTTTAAAAGGTTTTTCATCGATGATCCTTTACGAAAAAGTTCATCAATTTTTCAAGTTAACTAACATCACATGTGATGGACATGGGGGTATTTTGGTCAATTTGTCTTTCCTAAATGACCATTGGTGAAATTTGCTATAAAATTAAAGGACCATCCGTGTAATTTAATTGAGAAGGGGAAAGACAAATTGACCAAAATAACCCCATGTGCATCACATGTGATGTTAGTTAACTTAAAAAATAGACGGACTTTTTCGTAAAGGACCATCGGTGAAAAACCTTTCAAAAATAAGGACCATCGATGTAATTTTTAAAACTAAAGGACCATTTGTGAAATTTGCTATAAACCTAAAGGACCATTCATGTAATTTACTCCTAAATAAATTTACTAATTTCGTTTAAATTTGTGTTCTAAATAAAAAACTGTAACCTAACTTCCTATGGCACATAACGTCCCACTTAGCAAAGTCTAAGTCTAGGGTGGTAAACCAATTTAATTCATTTAGACTAAAGCTCTGATACCAAGTTGTAACACCTCAATTTTTCAAAACAATTTAAACTTTTAAATGTTTCATGTTTAATACAAAAATCCATAGTATCAAAATATGATTTAAACAAAACATTCGGAATGAATAACAATGTGCGCAAAACCGGTGTTACAAATATATCGAGACTAAAGTCTAAGGAAATTAAAATTGTACACCGAGCTTAATCATCCGATGCCATAACTACGGGCCGCCTAATCCTTAGCTCCCGAACCTAAGTACATAGACATAAAAGAAAACGTAGTACGTGAGACAAGATTGTCTCGTGAGAAACATGGGTTTTAGACCCGTTTATAAACATTTACAATTAAATAATATTTAAGTAAATACCACATTGCACATAAGTCAAACATAGTCTCGAGCTTATCCTAAGCTCCCACATACGCAACGGGTCAACCCGAAGCAACTCCCCCGATGTGGGTTATCATCAAAAGATCTCATGCATGGTAATTGGGGTTCTCCCAAACTAACCGAGATCATCACTCCCCCGTCTCGCGGGCTATCGTAATCCCCCTTTTTATCGGGTTATCATAGTCCCCCTAATGTCGGGTTATCATTCACATAGATATACTACTCTTGCGCAGGGAGGTACCGCCCCAAGTAGTAATCTCAACTCCCCCACGAATGGGTTATCGTTTCCGGAAATTTGACTAACATATAATTGGTCAACAAACATGAGCCATTGCTCCATTTCATTCATCATTTCATCATGTCAAGATCACATTTCAATTCATATCATCTAAACATTTCAATCAATTTCTTTATCAATTCATACATTAAATAAAAACTCTTTCAATCATTTTAATCATTTAGAAATTATTTACTATGTACTCATAAAGATCACATGTACTCACCTTAGCAATGCTATCCAAAATTGAGTTAGCAACCACAAATCCTTACTCCTTGAATGAAGGAGAAATCACCAAATCCTTAAGCCTTTAAGACCTAATCATCATATGCACAAATAATCTAGTTATCAACCATAACTAGCCATGAACAATCCATAACTACACTCATGACCACCAAGTTCATCCAACTTGGTGGAATCTCAAACCCTAGTTCAAGATTCCCATCAATAAATCTCAAATCCAACTTGTACACATTGAATACAAGTCTACAATGAGTGTTTTACACTCATGTTTGGTCATCTTCCCCAAAGATGACATGGTGAGTTGTCCAAACCACCATTAATGCCCAAATAAAGCTTGAAATATCAAAGAGATGCATAAACTAACAAGGATTCTTACCTTAGATCAACAATCTCCAAGGAATATGAAGATTTGAGCTCAAGAACACCAAAAACCGTGCACTTTCTCCAAAATAATGGCTGGTAGGGTTGTAGGGGTGTAGGTGTCCAAACCCTAGCCCCAAAACCCGTTTTTATAGATCTGACCCCGTTTGCGTTCGCGAACTCAAGTTCGCGCCGCGAACTTCACGCGTCGGGAACACTTCGCGTTCGGGAACAAGCCGTGAACTCCGACCATCAAAAATCCAGATTCTCTGTCCTCAGTTCGCGATCGCGAACCATAGTTCGCGTCGCGAATTCCCCCAGGCAGCTAGGCTGCAACTTTTGTTGTTTAACTTATCCCGGTTTCGACCTTAAACGTATCAAACGGTGTCCAAATGACACGAAACCAATTCCTACGTTCTTTAAACGATTTATCCTCATTTATCATATTTTTATACAATTTATTTATTTACAAAATTCGGGTCGTTACAGTGACGGTTCGGCCGGAGAAGACGACCGGAGGTGTGGAGGTGGTGGATGGCGGTTCTGGCGGAGGTGCGGCGGTTGCAGACGGTGGTTTTGCCATAATGGTGTTTGTAAGAAGTTGCAAGTGTTTGAACTTTGAAGGGGGGTTTATTGAAGAAGAAGAAGGTTACAAATTTTAAAGAAAAAGAGTTAAAATAGGGGTAATTTGGGGAATTGACAAAAATACTGTCAGTTAACGGAAGATTTCAGACGGAAGGACAAAAAAGTGAAATCCAAAAATCTTTAAAGACAAAAAAACTGACAAAAAAGGTTTAGGGATAAAAATGCAGAATCGAGTATACCACAGAGACAATTTCTGTAATTTACCCTAATTAGTTTCTACTTAATAAAATATTAGTTTTTGCATAAAAATATGTGTAACGATTCATTACAAGCTCTTTTAAGGAACAATTTTTATTGAATAACTCTACTAATCTTATATTTTAATCACAATTAATTACTAAATACTCATCATTAGCTTTTTTAGAAACGGAAAATGAAACAATAGAAGCATACTAATATTTTAGCAAGCACCGGTGAATCCAGCCTCAAACGAATCTTCAGGGAAAAACTAATTATTATTGATCAATAGACAAATAGAGATAAACTAACTATTATTGTATCAATAGACAAATAGAAAAGTGTCTTTCAAGTTCAACTACATATGCATATGCATATGATAAAGAAACTTTTTAACTAATTACGGATCATACTAGTAAGAATGTCTTATAAAATCAGGTGAAGTTGATCGATCAACAGAATCATGATACACGATAGACGTTATAAAATAGAAAATGATTTTGAATTTTAATTTGTTTTCTAGTTGTTGTCAATATCATGGAGACAAGTCAATTAATGAAACAGATATTTTTCAAGATAGATTACGATGACAAATGTTGCAAAAATCCATACTGAAAAGTGTAAGATATATATGGTTGTAGTTGAAGACAAGCACCATGAATGAAGGAATCATTCAATAAGGATCATTAATTTTGGCCTTTTTAAGTTTGACTAATTCATATAACACAATTAGACAAATGGACTGCATATGCAATAATGGTGTCATATTTACATCCAATTCAAAACTTTATATGAAAATGAAAATAGTTTTTTTGGAATCGGCAGAAAATTTAGTTATACGGAGTACCATTTATTAGATTAGATATAATGGTAACACTATTAGGGTGTCAAATTTGTACCGAATAAAACCAACCAACATGCTACCAACCATACCAAGAATAGATGGTAGCCAATATGTTGGTAGCCAACATGTTTGGTTGGTAGTACCATACCAATCAAATAATCATGGTACGGTAATTGTACAAAAATTTAAATATCATGGTATAACCGTACCAACCAATTATATATGTATATATATAATTATTTAGAAGAATCCGAGAAAGGTAAACTAAATATGTATTATATTTTAATAAAAGTTATGATATCGTAACATGAAAACATCCAAGTTATAACTTCTTAGCCTAACATATCAATATACTAGCTACAAAACCCGCCCGATGGGCGGGCATGCTTCGAGAGATGTGTAGAAAAACGTCATAAATATTGATTCTGTTGAAATAACATAACAATCCATAAATGTACAACAATTTGTCAAATACTTTAAATTTTCAAAATATAATTACTAAACTACTTTCCTCAAGTAAAGGTATGACGTAAGTTGGTTTAGACTTGTCTTTTATACCAATACTTTATTCATTTGTCATTTTTCTTTCTTTTACAATATTCGACACATATAACCATTTGATAATAAATTGGTTGCATTTTATTCCCACGGGTTCATAGAAGCTTCATTCCAAAGCTGAAATCGATAGTTTTATTTATGACTTAGATGTGTCTAAAGTTAAATTGCATACATCATACTTAAGTGGTTTATTCATATAATTATAATCTTTATATTATTGTCAATGGTAGCAAACATGAATCAACGAAAGATGTATGACATTTGCAATTAACCTGCAATTTGACATGTTTGAATATTTGACCATTTGACCAAGCTAAAGTAAACATAACTCAACCTGGCAATTAACCTACAACAAACCTAAAAGTCAAATATGTAATTAACCTAACTCAACCTTGCAATTAACCTAAATTTGACCTGTTTGACCTTTTTGACCATTTTCCTTCTAACCTAAATTCCATTTCAAATATGCAAATAACCAAAAAAGTCAAAAATGCAATAAACCTAACTCAACCATGCACCTAACCTAAATTTTACAACAAATGAACAATCATCAACTTCAACATTCAAATCTTTACATCCCAAATAAAACCATAAAACCAACAATTTGAAAGGAGCAATTAGGTACTTACGCATGAAAGGATCCCTTCTTTCTTAGACATGTGTATAACTAAAATCCAGTTCAGCCCTCTATGTTCTTAATATATACAAAATTACCCTCCATTTTGCTTAGTGTTAAGTGGAAATATTAGTTAAATATGATGCAAACAAAGTTCGATTCGACCCATTTTTTACACATCGGGCTATGATTTATCCCTAACGGGTCAATATTAAATTCAAGGAAACAGGTTAAACATGATGAAAATGTCTATTAGCAAGAAATTAGAAGCAACCTCAAACATTTTTTTTTTCATCCAACAGGAAAAAGTATTTAGGTGTTGTAAGCATTAAAAGTATTATTTGTATGACTTTCAAGTTTCAACCCATTTGACCCGTACCCTCATTAATATGTAAACGTGTCGATTGGTTTATTGCTTATTTGAACATTGAAACTAACCTCAAGCAGCCTTTGAAAAATGGTGCTGATTTGTTGCCCTTTTTTGAAGATTTGGGTTTATAATCAAAAGGTCGATTGTCTTGTGCTTTGGTCTCTTCTTTATCTTCCAATACAATAATCTAATTTAAAAAAGTTAAAGTTCCCCTTAAATTAAATAAAAGACAAATAAACCTATTCAATGGTTGACTAATAAAAACAAAACCCAGCTGCGAAGTTAAGCTTGCATGAACTAAATTTAAAGCTAATGTTCAGACACAAGAACTCCCTGAAATTTTGACATCCTCAAATTACCAAATTGGACCTTAAACTTCCCTGTTCTAAAAAAAATTAATCACCAAAACGCGTATTAGTACTAAATCTACAACACCCATTATTATTACACGCGTATTAGTACTAAATCAAATAATAAATGAAGGATCAATATCAATCGAAAGATAGATTCATATATAGTTGCAACTAAACATGGATTCACAATAAGATGCTATCAAACAAAGCTTACATGAAAAACAGTGAGGATTTCTTGAATGTAAACGCTGCCAACATTAGCAATTCTTTGAATCATCTGTTAAGAGGATTAGAGAAATGCGGCTGATTAATCCGATTCAGCAGAACGCCATTGAGAGAAATAACGCCTTGAGAGGATGAGAGAAACACCATCGGCATCCAATAGCTGGCAAATGATACTTACATATTTACATGTTTAGTTTATAAACTACAAAAATTATGTAAGAGATAAAAAATCATGTGACTCAATACCTAGTAACTTCATATGCTTCATTGGTCAGCATTTCTGTCCTAATTCGTCCAACAACAATCTACAGAGGTTACAAATCATATGAATTAAGATAGAAATATTGATAGTCATATATGTTCAAATGGGAATAGGGGAAAGTGGGAATTTAGGTACCGGAAATTGATAATGGTAGCATCAATGGGAATAAATAAATTTTAAATTTATGTTCTTTCATGGCCTTCAGGGCATTGTCCACAAGAACCCTCGTTAAACCCTAATTGTAAGAAACAATTTCCGGAGTATCATGGAATTACCAGAATTAAAAAGTAAATAAAAGAGTATTGAATTATGTAAAACTCCTACCTTAATCCTCATTTCCGTTTCAAAAAGTCCTCCAACAGTTGATGACAAAAGAGCTCCATCCGCCTACATTTCATAAATCCTTACATATAAAAGGTATTTCTGGATGACAATGTATTAATTAATATTTAACACGGGGAACACATAATTTGTTCAATTATTTACCGATTTGAGCCTCAATGCATTGATCAAGCCAACTAATAGTGTGATCAACAGAAGCTTTATTCCTCTTTGTTGTTGCTTTTACTTCATCAGCTAAACTGGTAAATCATGAATTGCAGCTAATCCATTGTCATCCAGATTCTGGCAAGGAGAGTGATTAAATTATCTGGAAACCATGAACATGGAGTCCACTAAATTACTATCTCTGATTTTGAACTAAGCCTCCTTGATTCTGGCAAGGAGAGTGATTAAATTATCTGGAAACCAGTGTTTAACTGTTCAAAAGTCAAACGTGATCAATTAATAAGCGGCCTGTCATAGGCTAGAGGATATAAGCGTAATTTTTCCCATTCAGGACTTTTTACAAACACTTGGTGTGCACTTTAAATAAAACACAAATCATGGGACCGCTGACTTCAAATTCACCAAGATTCTTTGAGCGATACATTTTGTCTGTTCTGAATGATAGCTGCAAAGAATATTCAAGAGATAGTAAAACACTATCTCTTGAACATTTGTCTGTTAACATAATATGTTTGAAGCTTCAAGATTTAATACGTCAAAAAATTGACCCATTTTTGTATGCTGCAATTCAAAATATTTGTTCATTCAAAGTTTATCCAATGTTAAAACTTCTATATTCAAAATTTCACCTTTAATGGAGAGAAATGGCGGGTTGTGTAATTATATTTCCGAGTCGACCAATCATCAATACGGACGTTTAATCGAAGCAAATGATGTCGGTCTTACCTTGCCCTAAACCCGCGAGAACATCACCCCCTTGAATGCTTGTTGGATTGCTGAAGATTGTGGGATGGAAGATGAGTAAATCGTAATCTTCATGTCGAGGGGCAGCCGCAGCCGGTCAACAATTAAAGATGAAGTTTCGATTGGAATGCGCTGCGGAATGCTATGGGTAATCGATCGGCAATATGATGTTACTGAATCGGCGATGGGATGCAGGATATGATAGAGATGAATTTGTTGTGGAATAGCGCTGGCCAATTAGCGGATTACAGCTGGCATTTCGAACCAATGAGGGAGTTAGGAATTGGCAAGGTGTCAAAACCTCTTCAAAATTAGGGGCCATATATAGGGGAAGATTACATTTTTGTTATTGTGTTTGTATATAATGTTGATAATTAAGCGTGTGAAGCAGACGAGAATGCTACAAGCTAGTGTATTATCACAAGAATACTACATAATTTATACTTTAACGTACATAGTGTTTGTATAACATTTAACGTATAACATTACCAAATATAATAGTATAGAAAAATGTCTTGTTTTTAGTAATAATTCCAAATAAGTTTGTGATCTTGGTATATACCAGTACCAACCATGATCATTGGTAGCCACACAAATTGGTACCAAGTATAGTTGGTACGGTACTGGTAGCTAGATTAGTGTACCAAGTATAGTTGGTACGGTACACGATATTAGGAAAATATATGTGGTAGCGTACCATGTTCACCCCTAAACACTATCATAAAATGTATAACTACTATATTTAGATATAATGGTTGGAGCGTTGGGCATCTTGGTTGTTGACCATGTATGAATTGACAATTGGTTTGTCTAACTCGATAATATTCTAAAGCATGAGATAAAATACATTTTATTATACAGAAAATTCTTAAACAAATGAAATAACATTTAATTACGCATCTCATAAATTCATAAAACAAGGAGTTTATTAATGGTTATTTACATAAGTTTAGAAAATTCTATAATTATTAAATGCGTTTTATATTATGCCTAAGGGCATTGAGTTAGATAAACAATTTATAATTTGTGTTATAATTGGTTACGTTCCCTCTTAATCATGCTCTTGTGGCTATAATTTAAGCTTTAGTTACAACATCTAGATTCCAAACCATGAAAAAACTGAGAAATATTATACAGATTGGACATATTTTTATTAAGTTTATCACGTGCATTATTTTATTACAATATTCAATAAATTTTGAATTAGAGTAAATTACATGGAAGGTTCCTTTGGTATACTACTAATTACAGTCTCAGTCTCTGAACTTCATTTATTATACCGGACATCCATGGTGTATTGATTTTGTTACACCCATGGTCTTTACTGCCCTTAACTTTTTTAAATGACCAAAATACCCTTTTAGCATTTTGTAATAAAGCAAAGATTGAGGACTGTGAATGTAATAAGTGATATAACGCCATCGACAGCGGAACAACCGGAGAAGGCAACAGTAGGTATGGGTTGGGGGTGGGTCGACTTTTCAGAGGGTTTGGTGGCGCTGCGATAATGGTTACTGATTGAGGTTTTAATTCAAAGAGATAGGTGTGAGTGGTGAGTCTGAATGTAGTGGAAGAATATGGATACACGAAAAAAAATCAATTAATAGAGTAAATTTCACGGATGGTCCCTGTGGTTTATCACTTATTACATTCACAGTCCTTTATCTTTCCTTTATTTCAAAATGTCAAAAGGGTATTTTGGTCATTAAAAAAAGTTAAGGGCAGTAGGGACCATGGGTATAACAAAGTCGATACATCAGGGATGTCCAGTGTAATAAGCGAAGTTCAGGGACTGAAACTGTAACGAGTGATATAGCACATCGACCTTGTGTAATTTACTCTTTGAATTATTGCACGGTGTACTCTTGGTGCTACAAAGGTATGTCGGCCCATGGTTATAACTAATTTGCATGTTTGTTAGTCTTTTACTTAACCCCACTACGTACTTCTTTCTTTGGGCTTTTATGCCTCATTAATGTTCAAACGTTCCTATTGGCACATCAAATTAATTAATCATAGTCCATTCTTTCATCCCACGGTTAATCGATAAATAAAAGGGTCGTGAGATCCCAAAGAAGACTATAGTTTGGAGCCATGCATGGTCGATATTTCATATGTTCATCAGAGTGGCCGGTAACGCTTTATCATTGTGCTTTATAATTAATAAAGGACTATGTGCTCTTATATGTATAGACTATATTATTAAAAATTGTACTTTTTATATAAATTTATAAAAAAAAAAATCTAAGTATACACACAAATACATATCGATCATGCATGTAAATAAACGGATGTTTGAATCACCAGTCGGCAGTCATATACACTACATCAAAATATCCATGTTAGATCACCATAAAAGACAAAGAAAAGACATATGAAAGTTGACATAATATAATTTCATCCGAATTTAAGCCATGCAGCTACAAATGTCAAATGGTGCGTATAATATTCATTTTCCATATACCTAATTATACAAATGGTACATAAAATAATAATTTCTTTTGGAGAGAATAAGCCAACAAAATTATCAATATTGGATTCTAAACTAATGTCGTCATCTTCCTGGTTCTTTTTCCGGGAAGAACAGGAATACTTTGTTCATTCCTAAAAAAATTATCAGGATCAACAACACTCTTCACCTTCACCAATCTATTGAAATTCCCCATAAAATACTCACCGTAAACATTACCGGAGTTGTAACCAGTCTGACCGGTTCCGGTCATTACACCGATATCCAAATCTCTATAATTCAAAAACGCACCTCTCGGATTCTTCGATACATAATTCGTCATAAATTTATACAAAACCCTACTTTGATTCAAGTAGTTTTTCTCAAGTTTCGGATCGTCTTCATTCCAGTTTACCGAATACTGAATCTTGAACAAGTTTCCGGCACGGTGAGGGAACGGGAATTTCATTCATTTTCCCGCCATACGAGTTGAACACAAAACCAACTTTACCTAATTCAACTAATTTGTTGAATATCAACTTTAAACCTGATTTCGGAATCGGAGTTTGTACGTAATCGGATTTACGTTTTAAAAAGTTTATCTTGTCGGAATGGCGGTTAAGAAGGATCTCCACAGCCGTTGTGTTGATATCAAAGTTAGCCCAGTAAAGAACTGATTCGATCCAGCTTACTTCCATGCAATCTTCTTTTCTTAAACCTAATTCAGGGAAATTTTTGTTCTAATCTATCGGAATCACCTAAAAAATGAGCTATAAATGAAGCTCGGACTGTTGTTCACCGTCACCGGTTGTAACAAAACTCTGATAAACAAGTCGTTATCAATGGCCGGCACAACTGACTGCCATTTGTAAACGATATCCTTCCGCCACCGTCTTCATTACCCGGAAAACAGTATTGACCTCCGGCAGCGGGACTAGTTTCACGGTGTAGGATAATATAACACCAAAACTGGCCCCACCACCGCCACGTATGGTCCAGAAAAGATCCTCGCCCATTGATTTCCTATCCAAAATCCGACCATTTACATCAACAATCCGTGCATCGATCACGTGATCCACCGACAGCCCGTATTTTCGAAGCATTGTGCCGTAACCGCCGCCGCTTAAATGCCCGCGGGGAACCCATGCACCTTACTCTTTTCCCAAATCTAGCTCACCTAACTGAGCTCCGGCTTGAACAACCGCCGTTTCGGTTGCAATGTTAACATTGACCGTACGTAAATTAAACATGTCGAGTACAATGAAACGTACGAGATTCCTTCATAATCATGGCCGCCACTCCGGATCTTGATTTGAACACCGAGTTTTTTGGCGCATAGGACGGCGGCTTGGACGTGAGATTCTTTGGTCGGAGTGATGATGATGGTGGGTTTGGGTGTGGATGTGGTGTTTAAACGGCGGTTTTTGATGTACGCTTGTAGGACGGCGGTGTAGGAGGTGGTGTTTGCGGTGGAACTGTAAACAATGGTGGAAAATGTGGGGTCAGGGTGAGGTACGTGATTGTGTCGGAAGACATTGTAGGAATGATTTGTAGATCGAATCAGTATCAGAAGCTCCGTTTGAAAGTGTAAAATAGTAACAAAAGAAAAATGCAAGTGATATGAAGATAGTTGAAGACATTATTTTCTTGTAATCTACAAGGTTATGATAGCAATGATATATATAGTAATTGATATATAATCCCTTATTTATAAATGTTGTTGGAAATTTTACAAGATTTAGAAACGTTTATTTGATCGGGATTTGGTTTGGCAATTTGACATAATTTAAGGTCTTTTGAATAGAAAGATGTTACATTTTGGCATACTACGCATTTACCGGCGTGACAAAATAATAAAGTTGGAATAATTTAGCTATTTCAAAGTTGGTCAATGGGTTCAAATGAAGCCATATGCGTTGCACCTTAGGTGCGCCGGCGACCGCCCATGATTGGCGAGACAGTCTCATACGGCAATTCAACCACTAGAGAACCATAGTGCAAGCCAAGTCATCGGTGGTCCATTATTTGTGAACTTTTGGGAGTTGAATATTTTATTCCCAAATGGAAGATGTTGGGGATGACTCATTCTTTATCCATTTTAGTGTTTTTTTAGTAAAAATTAACCTAGAGTATAAGAGTAAGTTAAAATATGGGTATAAATTATAAGGGTTTTTCATTGTGTGATCCTGAGGCAAATGATAAAGTCATTTAATAATTTCAAACTTTCCAATTAAATTAAAATGAACATTTAATACTTATAAAAAATATAGAAACTCTGACCTTATTTAATGCATTTTGCTATGTATTTACGAAACTCTAAGTGTATTTAATACATGTTAAGGTATGCCCCAGGGGCACACAATAGAAAAACCCAAATTATAATACCAACAAACCGAATTCGTTTAGTCCAAACCGAATTGTGTATATTTTCATGTTAACATTAGAAGCATATAAATTCAACTTATGTAGCGTGTACAATTAATGATCAAAATCTTAGATTTCATATATATAATCAAATCAACCATATAATATCCATCATATATATATCATATCATTAATATGTATGTTTTTTTATTGACTTTGCAAATTGTAAATGAAAGTATGGTTTATCTTTATATTTAATACTTCTTCCGTATCAAAATAAGTGACACAAATTGGCTTACACGTTTTTTGAGGTAAAAAATTAAAGTAGAGATTAAAATATATTGAAGTACATAATTAGTGGAGAAGGGGTCCCACTTTTCTTGAATAAAGTGATATTAATGAGTTTTAAAAGTAAAAGTAAGGGGTATAATGGTAATTTCATTGTATTAAAGTTGATAGTTAGTGGGTATGGGTCCCACTATTTTTACCAAATAAGGAAAATTTTCAAAGTGTGTCACTTATTTTGATACACCCCAAAATGGAAAGTGTGTCACTTTTGATACGGAGGAAGTATATAGTGTATGTGAAATCAAGTTTTAATTTTCAGACAATACATTTATTATTTTAGAAAAATTTTGTGTTTGGAATAAAATTGAGAAATGGGCAAAAATATTGAAATACTTAGTTAATGGTCACAAAAATCATCTAGAAACTTTTTTTAGCACGTTCATGATTTTGTTGGTTTGACCAAGTAGTATGACAATTATCAAATCATATTTTCAGGTCAATTTAACCGGTAAAGTTGTACATTAGTTTATGGGGAAGTAGTTTCTTACATGCAGAAGTTAGTTACGGATAAATGTGTAAATTTTTTATACATATCTTATGATAGCCCTAAATTAATAAATAGAAAAGGTTAAAACCGAGATCGCATGTTTCGGGAAACATGGGACAATTGGAAGAATCACAAGTTGAGGTCTCATTGCTTACGTAACATGGTGAAGAAGTCATAGATAGAGGCAATTAATTCATACTTAAATAGTAGTCAAATAGGATATTCGCTCTTAATTTTTTTGTTTGGCTCTTGACCAAGTCATCTCTACCAGAAGTTGACTTTAATCCTTGGTTCCCTTTCCTTCTTCTTGTCTCGAAAGAAACAGAACTCTGGGTTGTTTACGAAATTTTTTGATGATATTTAATGTCACAATAATTTTGGTGTAACACTGAATGATAAAACAAAATTAAATTGTATAAAATAAAATAGTTATGTAGTGAATTCAGGTTTATGATGTAAAGTAACAGATCCCTGATTCAAGTGGACCGGGGTTAAATTAAATAGTGTATTCATGTTAATCAATCAGAAGATAGGGGAAATGGAGAAATTAAGGGGGTATTTGGGATTCCTTATTGAAAATAGATTATGTGTTTTGAAAATGAATAATCAGATAATCAGCGGTTACAAAACGTGATCCTGAAAAGTAGTGTTTGAATTTGATTATGCTGTTTGAAATCGCAATAATCAGATACTCTGTTTTTTAGTGTTTGACAAACCTGATTATTCGTTTAGTTAATAGGTAATATTCAAAACTCCATTTTCAAAACGCAAATAAGTAGCTACCAACCTACTTTTTCAAAGCTCCATTTGGAAAGCTCCAAAACGCAAATAAGTGATTATTTCATACCTTTTGCCACACACTAGTTTTAGATTATTTACGTTTTCAAAACGCAATAAGCAGATAATCTACTTCAAATCGTAATCTCAAACACCCTCTAAGAGTTAAAAGAGATATACATATAGCAATTAGCAAGAGTGAAGGGAAAAGTTGTAGCATCTTTAATTAAAGAGAGGGTAATGAATCTGAAACCCATCACCGGTGATCTATATCCTAATAGTAAAATTATCTGAAATGATCTCCTAAAGATTATGGGTTCAATTCGTTTCATATGTAAACATTTATTAGATAATCAATGAAATATTCAGAAACAACCATGATAATTGTTAGGTCCCGTATATCGCAAACAAAGCTCGACCATTTAGAAGAATACAATTTAAAAAAAAAGAAAAAAAGAACAAAACGAAAAAGGTAATGAATTTACAATCCAAACTTCCAAGCCCGTGAACTTGCAATGTCAGTCCGTGAGTTTTGTCTGTTTTGTTTTGGTTTAAACGTATTTGTTGTCATAGTGTCAACAGTATATAACTGTCACTTGTTGTCACCTTTTCTGTGAAATAAAAATACACCATCTGTGATAGTTGCTTCAAAAATAGCACAATTTTTAAGAAGAAAAAACTTATGAACATATAGGCTAATGCATTTAGTGGTGATTGTAATTTAAAAAAAAAACTTAACTTTAGTCATTATATTATTTTTCTTTGTTTATTAAGGTTATTGTAGTTATGAAACTGGTTATTTAAGTTATTAGCAATCATATTACTTATCTGCATGGACACTATTAAGAAAATATAAAGTATCGTTAATGCGCTACGAGGTTAGTGTATTTTCCAAAAATAATTCAATTTGGTTATTGTATTGACTGATGGTAAAATTACGTTAATAAGTGATAGGTCACCTGAATGATTTAAATTCATGTTTTCTAAAAAAATTGATATCCAATAACTAATATCGGTGTAGTAGAATGGGTTTAATAAACAAAGAGAAAAAAAAATACAATGACTAAAGTTAAAATTTCATAAAATATACTCCCTCCGTCTCTTAATAAAGTTCTTATTTTAATTGGGCACATGTTTTTTGGAGTTAGTTAGTTGTGAGGTCTTGATAATAGATATAATTAAAATATAAGGTTATTTTGGAGAGAGAAAGTGTTTTTAAAAATAGTTAGTGATGAAGTACATAGTAATAATATTATTTTATTGAGCGAGTCCCTCTAATTTGAGAAATGAGAACTTTATTTTGGGACAAATATTTTGATATAAATGAAAACTTTATTAAGGGGCGGGGGGAGTAATAATTACCGAGTGCATTAATCCTCTCGATTTCACGATCAAATCAACTTTCATATTCTTACAAATTACAATGCTTCATAATTAACAGATTTGTTCGTTCAAAATCACCCACATAATTTCGTTCTCAAATCCTAAACGCTGGCCTTCATTAATCACCGGAAAAGTAGGGATATTGTGTTCATTCCTAAAAAAATTATCAGGATCGATTGCAGTCTTCACTAATCTAATTTATCAAAATTCCCCTTGAAATATATCTCACCATAAATCTTTCCGGAGCCGTAGCTACTCTCGCCAGTTCCTCTCATCACTCCAATATCCAAATCTCAACAATTTAAAAATGCACCTCTTGGATTATTCGATACATACTTTGTCAATAATTCATACAAAACCTACCTTTTTTCATATACTTTCCCCCCAATTTTCGATCATTATCATTCCAATTCATCTCGTATTCGATCTTGAATAGGTTTCCAGCACGGTGAGGAAAGGGAGTTGCGTCAATCGCAACTTCATTCATCCTCCCACCGTACGGGCTCAAAACCAAACCAACATGCATTACCTCATTCAACCATCTTGTTGAATATAGACTTTAACCCTGATGCTGATATCAAGGTTGTATGTAGTCTGACTTTCGTTTGAAAAAGTTAACACTATCAGAGTGGCGGTTGAGCAGAGCCGCCACCCTGGTCATCTTGTAATCAAAGTTTGCCCATAAAACTATTGATTCGATCCATCTTACTTCCATACAATCTGTAAAAGTTGTTTATTATCACCACACTATTATAAAAGTAAAGTGAATTTACTACTATCGTTGCAAAAAATATCGTGGCAAATATTTTCTCTATGATAGTGCGACGGATATTTATCTTTTTAGCGACCGATAAAGCCGTCTCAAATAAATCCGTAAATAATTTTTGAAGTCCTAAAAAAAGAAAAGGAAACCCGTTTTTAGCAACATTGTTGCGAAGAAATTGCCTTGGATATTGTTGGTGTCGGTTCAACGATTGTGGTTGGGTGTCCCCCACCATCTTCTCGGGTGTTGGTGATTGATAATTTTGAGAAAAATTAGGTGTGTTTGGTTGTATGTAAGGAAAGTTCGGTAGTGGTTGAGAAAATTGAAAGTTGGGTGGGTGTTGGTACCAACCATGATATTTATTCCGGGGGTTAGCGGGCGGTGCGTATGGCGCAAAACCCATGGATGGTCTCGGGTTACTAGCTTGGGCCGACGAAGAAACCGACGGGTAAGGGTGAGGTACCTATGAGGTTTTCAAGCATATAATCTTACATGTCATTGGAATGTTGGACAAGGCCGTCTCAAGCCGATTTGGGGCCCGGGGCAAATTATAAAATATGGCCCTTAACATGCTCCGAACCATAATACATAAAAATAATAACTAAATAAAACTTTAAATAAACTTGCATTTTTGAAATATAAAATGGGGTCCTTCCCTAATATCAATCAACTTTTATTTTGGACTAAGTTTGGACATTTCTAGCAAGATATAATTTATTTTTTTGGGCTAAATATGTAGAGAATTACTAAAATAGGGGGCCCTTTGGTGTTTGGGTGCCCGGGGCGATCGCCCAGCTTGCCCAGCCCATTGAGCTGGCCCTGATGTTGGATACCTACTGGTGACGTTTTTCTTTGTATTTGTATTGAACGAGTGAATTAAGTACCGCGCTTCGCTGCAGATATTTTTTTTGTTTATTTATTTATCTTTGTTTATACTAATTTCTATCAAAATTGTGTCGTAAAATTATTAGCTAAAACTTTTAATCATGAATAAGTAGAAGACTAAAATAAAGTTAATTACAAAAATAAGTAGAATTAAATCAAAATGGATCGAAAACTGGCGGGAACCAAATCGAATCAAAAATCGAGAGAGCTTCTTTGATTCTTTTTAGTTTTTTCCTCAGTTTTATACCGAATCGCTCGGAATCAAGAATTAATTTTATATGAATTTTAGATACGAACCAATATAACTCTGTTCTGTTCGATTATGCACCAGTCGATTTCTGGTACAAATTCTACACACCTAGAAGAATGTACATATTATTTTTTATATGAAATATAATATGAAAAAACAAACACCACAAACAATTGAACCCAATTAATATAGTTTATATATCTTACTACTACATAAAGCATTTAGACCTACCCCATTAGGCAAGTTTAAAGAGCTCCTTAAACTTGATTTTAAGGACCTTTACACTTTTGTTAGTTAGTTCTCTACCTTAAAAAAAATCACGGCTAATAAGATTCGAACCCAAGACCTCTCCTAACTTGTCACTATGTGTTAACCACTTGCTATACATTACACTTTGGTAACACCACCCACACTTAATAAAAAAAGTCTGTTACTCGAAAACCATTTTACCCAATAACATTAAATATACGACGCTGTAAATCATCAACTCTTACCAAAATCCACATTTCCGTTTAATTATTTATTTCTAGCAACAATTATTACCGTGTAAACGAACAACACTTGCTCGCCACGAAATATGGTTTCTGGGTACCCGCCGCCGCATTGCGCGGGTACCCTGCTAGTATGTTTAAAAAGATTACTAAAAAAATATTGGCAAGTTGGGAAAGGACCCATCAAGCTACACGCCTACACTCCTCTTCATGTTTAGAGATATAACTATTAAATGAAATTTTGTATACTATATAAAAATCAGCTAAAATCAAAACCAAAACTCCGTTTTGTTTTCCTCTGGTCCGTTTAGTTTTCTAATGAATAGTAACAATTGAATGAAGATTGTATTTATAGTACAATCATTTGTTGAGCCAACCAATTGGTAAACATAGTAAATCCAGCACATAATCACCTTTTATTATGCTAATAAATGCTTAATGGGGCGATGCCTTTTGCGGAGAAACATGCACCTAATTTTTTCATACCATGAACTTGATAGGGTGAAGGGGCAGGGGAACCCGTGAAGGCGAATGAATGAAATAGACGGAAGAAAGAGGTTGTTGACTAATATTGACCGGTTTAGATTGGAATAAACCCTAAAATAAAATCCCAACGTCATTAAAATTCAATACCAAAGGACATTTGATCTGGTGATTGACTCTCAACTTTAAGGTCAGTAGTCATGATCATAGTTGATAATTAAATCTAGATTAGATTTTCCGTTTAAAAAAAGAAATCATGAAATCATCTCCGATCGACATATCCTTTCTGAACACCGATCATCATTTCCCACGAACCCTAATTGTATTCCGATTCAATCCATTCCCCAATCGTCCCTTACCTATACTCTTCCGTCAATCTCGTCACCGCCGTAGGTATATATAACTTCCAAATACACCATTGTCTCACGGTAATCATCCATCAATTGCGTTCCACTGAAACGACGCCTCCTCCGTCAACTGCCTGCTGCCGTTTCAGATTCCGAACGTCCCTCGTATCCTTAATTCTTCTCACCAATTTTCAGTTCGTTCTCAATCGAAAGTTAGACAACTGTTGATATTCAACCCATTCCAATTCTGCGTATCTTCTTCATAATACGATACGATTTTGTGTTCTGCCTAATTTGTTTCATCGGCAAATATCGTGACATTTGTTTTTTTGGTACTATATAGTAGACACTCACTTCCTGTTTTACTAGCACGCACTCTCCCAATCTTCTATTGAAGTCAATCAGTAAACCCTACGATATCGAATCTGGTTAGCAAATTCATATACAAATTAAACCAATATGTTTTGTTACTTTTGTTGTTTGTTTACGAGTTTATCAGATTATTACCTGCTTATAGATGATTTATAGTCGAATGTGTTGTATTTGTGCTCGTAATTTCATATATTTTTGAATGTTTGAGAAAATTTGCTTACGTAATTAATTTATTTGTTATTGTTACCGATAGAATGACGTTCCTGTTCATGTTGACTTTGCATTTTTAGCGTATCATGTTTTGTACTCGAATTAGAAATACGATTTCTGATGTCAGTACTCAGTAGGAGTAAAATGAAATAAATTCTTATTGCACTATTTTTTTTTAAATGATTGTAGTTTAGGGGATTTTTTCTCTGTTCAGTGTTCTGTTTTTCAGTAAATATGTGATTTCCAGAAGATTTTGTGATTGAGGGTATATATTAACAATACTGAAGTGTTTAACCTTCAACTTCAAGTGATATCATCTTTTTAGAAACAATCTGTGAGGTCATATATGTCTAAATACATTGTTCAACTAAGATAAACATTTACCAAATGGTCTAATGAAGGTTCTTTTATGAAAAAAATATGTTTAAATACATTGTTCATCTAAGATAAGACTATGGTAAAAAAATCTTATTCAAGAACTGATGGTTTAGAGTTCATATGAGCAGAATTTAACATTTCAACTAGTATATCTTCTGGATACTTTATGTGGCAATATGCTTAACTTTATTATTTTGTTATTGACATTTGATAACATGTATAAAAGGTGTCTAATTAAGATTGATCTTGATGAATTATAGTGGTTTTTGTAGAACAGATGGCTTTGACTTTTGCTGGTGTCATGTCAGTTGGATTGGATCATTAGCTTCTTCTAGAGCGATGGATACAAATCTTTAAACTTCATCAAAAATATTATCATCTTTTGCTTCAATTTCGCCAGCAATTAAAAAGCTTAAAGTGAGTCTACAGTAACCATTATTCATTGCAAGATTGTAACTCTGTAATGAAGAGTTCTTTTATATTTCATTCTAGTAATTTAATCTTGTTTTTTTTATTTGTTTTGTGACAGATTGGTGTAAACAAACTTGCAGACCTAGTTGGAGTTACTCTTGGGCCGAAAGGCAGAAATGTAGTTCTAGAAAGCAAGTATGGTGCACCCAAAATTGTGAAAGATGGTATCAAAATTCTATTAAATTATAATTTATGAACTCACATTTGTTTTTATATTTGTAAATTTTTTATGACATATAGGTTGATTTAGAGGACCCAGTGGAGAATATTTGTGCAAAATTGGATAGACAAACGCCTGCAAAAACCAACGATTTGGCTGGAGATGGAACTACCACATCTGTAGTTATTGCACAAGGTGTTAACTGTTAAGTTTAGATTAAAAATTCTAAAAAGTTTATATATTTATCACTTTTTTGTTGGCACTCATTCATGTAAATATTTTTGTTTAGGTTATTGCAGCTCGTGCAAATCCTGTTCTTATTACCAGAGGAATTGAAAAGACAACAAAAGCTTTGGCTGCTGAACTCAAATCCATCTCAAAAGAGGTAATTTGCTCGACGACATTAAATTTTTTTAAATGGAAAATGTCATACAATACGAATATACTCTAGCTAATGGTCCATTTTGGTAATTATAACTTTTTAACCGGTCTATTTTGGTAATTATCGGATTAAAATATGTAAACTATAATCGCCACATACTGCCAAACAAACTTTTATAATTACCATATAAGGACGAATAGAAGTTAAATCACCAAAATAGCCGGACTAAAAAGTTATAATTACCAAATTAGACCATTGCCTAAGGTATATTGCTGTCTTATGACATTTGACTTTTTTTTAAATGTGTTACTTTTGTGGAACCCTAAAGTGTCGGGACCCATTTACAGTTGGAAGATAGTTAACTTGCTGACATGGCAGCAGTGAGTGTTGGCAACATGATAGCAGAAGCCATGAGTAAAGTATGTTGTTCCCACCCAATTTTTTTCCAGTTAGTATAAATGTTTTAGGTGTTGGTTCATTTTTTGGCTTGGTTCATCTAAATATACATAATATATGAGCGATAACTAATACACGTCATATATTAGCTCAATGGTTAACTGATGTATCTTAAAACGTATAACATTTAGTTTGAGTCTCTTCCATATGCATATATTTTTTTTTAAATCTTTTTTTTTCTTTCCCGTTTTAACGTTTCCTTTACTCTATTTCCTATTAATTTTTTATTTCTTTTGATTCATTTTCCCCTAGGTTTATTGATTTAAAAATATTATGCTTATCATTTATTTGATCACACATATATTTTAAGCAGTGACATAATACTTTAAAAACTTTACTTGAACGTTATAACAAAACTTAATACGAGTATGAGTTAAGAACATAACCTGTGTATACGAAATCTACCACTATAAAAAATTATAATCTAGTTTTTATATTGCTAAATTTTAGAATTTTTATTCTCAAATTAACTAACACGTGAATTTTGATTTTGACTAATTTTGTTTACGTTTAGACGTTCTTCAAATTAAAACTGATTTGATTTGGTTTACGATTTGACTTTAAATAAAACATTACTCAGAGAACCTGACTTGCACTCCAAAATTTTGCCCACCTTTAAAAATTTGTCCTGTTGTTGAATGAATGCAATTTGACTGTGGTTACATCTTACCATACTTTGTAACCAATAGTGAAAAAGTGGTTGTCGAATATGAAAACTGCAAGGTTCAACACTTAACCATGGTCAAATCTCACGTTACTTTATCTAAATACATGTTATTATGTTAACCGGTTGTTATTGTACACTTGTATAGTTGCTATTGGTTGATAAAAAAGTAACAAATGCAAGAGATCTTATTGGTGTGTTAGAAGATGCAATTAAAAACGGTTACCCAATTGTAATAATTGCTGAAGATATTGAACATGAAGCTTTAGCGACACTTTTTGTTAACAAACTTAGGTGAGCATTAAAGATAGCTGCACTTAAAGCTCCTTGTTTTGGAGAAAGAACAAGCCAGTATCTTGATGATATAGTATCTTAATCTGAGGTGTGTTTTCAAATTTTCAATATACCCCCTGTATAATAGTGCCACGTTCAATTACAGTCCTTGTGATATAATATACTAATTTAATTTTTTGTATATATTGTTAGTTAGTTAGTTAGTAATTTAACAATAAGTTGTTACAACTCACGTGTCTCTCACGTGACAGTAGTTAGAAAGCTGTTAGAGACTTCATGTATATAATTTGTTGTAAGCCTCACTTTACAGAGTAATGAGAAATTCTTCTTTGCTCAATTCTCTCTCGATTCACATTGACATGGTATCACAGCAATTCTGATTCATTCAATTTCTCAAATCTTTTCTACTTCTTTTCATCAATCATTCAGTCATGGTGGATCCAGGCAACAATCCTGATTCAAACTCTGGAAGAAACGAAATCAATTCTTCGAATCCGTTGTATTTGAGTTCCGATAATCCGAATGTCATTTTAGTTTCCAAAATTTTTGATGGAACTGGATTCGTTTCTTGGAAGAGATCTATGATTCTCGCACTGTCAGCTAAGAACAAATTAGGTTTCGTCAATGGAGAGATAGACAAACCTGTTCTTACTTCTGCAAATTTTCAAGCCTGGAATCGTGTTAACTCAATGATCATAAGCTGGCTTCTCAATTCTCTTAATAAAGACATTGCTGAAAGTGTCTTATTCCTTCAATCTGCCAAAGAAATTTGGGATGAGTTGCATCAAAGGTATGAACAGTCAAACGTAACCCTAATTTTCCAAGTCCAGCGTCAATTGTAGTCATTATCTCAGGGATCTGAAGATTTTGCTTCTTATTTCACAAAATTGAAGAAAGTTTGGGATGAACTCAGCATGATACAGAATATTCCAAATTGTTCATGTGGAGTTGCTGCAGAGATAAGCAAATATGTTGAAGAACAAAGGCTTATTCAACTTCTTATGGGACTGAATGACTCGTACAGACAGATTCGAACTCAATTGCTCATGATGTCTCCTTTGCCTAAGGTTTCAATTGCATACTCAATGATATTAGAGAGAAATTACACCTGCTCCTAGTTCTATTCATGACACTATTGCTATGCAAGCTTCATATGTTGAGAATAAGAAGATTTTAACATGTACCTATTGCAAGAAGTCAGGGCACACGAAGGCAAATTGTTATCGTATCATTGGTTTCCCAAACAACTTCAAGTTTACTAAAGGAAAGAGAGATGACTTGAAGCCTAATTCAGCTGCCGCTGCTGCTAACAATGTTGTCATCAATCCTCAATCCAGTATTTCTAATGAGCAATATGAGCACTTGATCAAAATTTTAAGTCACAGCAATATTTCAGTGAATAATGGTGCTATGGTTGACACAAGTACATATTCATTTTCGAAATATTTTGTTGGTAATACTGGTGAGATTCCATATCTTCAAACTCATATTTCATGGATAATAGACACTGGTGCAACAGATCATATGTGTTCTAATAAGGACTATTTTATGAATCTAACCAAATTAGAACATCCTATTCCAATTGGTTTGCCAGATGGTCATTGTACAAATGTTTCATTCATAGGAAATGTCAAGATCCATGACTCTATAATCTTGACTAAAGTCCTATATGTTCCGCAATTCAAATATAATCAGTTGTCTGTTTCTAAACTTGCATCTCATCTTCACTCATTCTTAATTTTCACTGATACAAAATGCTTGCTGCAGGACCCTTCCTTGAGGAATAAGATTGCTCTTGGATCGTTGGGTTACAAGCTTCATGATCTTTACATTTTTAGTATTGTTCATCTTACTAAAAATCTTGTTTTCAGTTTGTCTTTGGAACAGTTATTTCCTTGTATTTCTTCATTTGTAAGTCGGTGTGACGATTTGACTTTGCTTTGGCATAGACGTTTTGGTCATATGCTTGTCAATAAAATAAAATCTCTATCTCTTTTGCCATCTAATTCTAATATGTCTTGTCTTGAGTCTTGTTTGATTTGTTCAAAATCAAGACAACACATATTGTCTTTTCCAATCAGTAAGTCTAATACTTCTGAAATATTTGATTTGATTCATATAGATGTTTGGGGACCATATAAACACCCTACCCACAATGGATTTAAGTACTTCTTAACCATTGTTGATGATTTTAGCCGCGACATACTTGGGTACATTTGATATCAACCAAAAGTTATGCCTTTACTATTCTTAAAGAGTTTGTTACATATGTTAAAACTCAATTTGGAAAAGTGATTAAAGTCATTCGTTCAGACAATGCCTATGAATTAGGGTCTAGCAATGAAGGAATTTTGTTTTTTCAGTCTATGGGAATTGTACACCAAAAATCATGTGCTTATACACCTCAACAAAATGGAATTGTTGAAAGAAAGCACAAACACATACTTGAGACTGCAAGAGCTTTATATTTTCAGTCGGGTATTGGCACTGCTTATTGGGGAGAATGTGTTAAAACTTCTGTTTTTCTCATTAACAGAATGCCATCTCAAATTCTTAGTGGCAAATCACCTTATGAGATGTTATATAATACTAAACCTGATTTTACTCAGTTGAAAGCTTTTGGTTGTCTATGTTATGCATCATCTAGTTCTTGTGGCAGGGACAAGTTTATGCCTAGGAGTGTTGCTTGCATTTTTATTGGATATCCAAATGGTCAAAAAGGGTACAGATTACTTGATTTACAAACCAAAAGTGTCATTATTTCAAGGGATGTTGTGTTCCATGAACATTTGTTTCCATTAACATTGATATCTCATGATGCTAAGAATGATTCTTCATGTTTACCAGTACCATTTACAGAACCAGAATCTGTTTCACATTTAGATTCTGAATTTGGTGTTGAGAATCATCCACCAAATGAAGTAAATGAAGTCAATGAAGTGAATGAAGTAAATAATCATATCCCAGATATTCCAATCAATGTTAATCAACCAAATTTGCAGCCCAGACGATCATCTAGATCCTCACAACCACCGGTTCATTTAAAGGATTACATGTGTAATTCGGTTACTTCTCATTCAGATGAATGTTACCATACTTTAACCAATTTCTGCATTGGTTATTTAGCTCATTCTTTCAATTGTATTGCTAATGAGCCTGTTTTTGAGCCTGCATTTTACAGTCAAGCCAAAGGCAACCCAGATTGGGAATTGGCTATGAAAAATGACTTTGCAGCCCTAGATACTAATCATACTTCGGATTTAGTTAACTTACCTAAAGGGAAGAAACCTATATCTTGTAAATGGGTCTATAAAGTTAAACTTAAGGCTGATGGACAATTGAACGTTACAAAGCTAGATTGGTGGCCAAGGGATTTACTCAAAAAGAAGGGGTCGATTTTCATGAGACCTTTTCACCAGTTGTTAAGTTTAACACTGTTAGGAGTCTTGTTGCTTTAGCAATCAAAAGAAAATGGAATGTTCACCAATTTGATGTCAATAATGCTTTCCTACATGGTGACCTTCATGAAGAAGTTTATATGAAACCTCCACCTGGCCTTGAAGTTTCTTCTTCTTCAATTGTTTGCAGACTCAGAAAATCCCTTTATGGTTTAAAGCAGGCATCACGGCAATGGTATGCTAAACTCTCTACTGCTTTACAACTTCAAGGATATACTCATTCAAAGAATGATTATTCATTGTTTTTCAAGAAAACTGCTGCATCAGTGATCAATGTAGCTGTTTATGTAGATGATATTCTTGTCACTGGTAATGATCCGGCAGAAATTTCTTCTCTCAAAAGCATATC